>CM057454.1:1000010000-1001227500 GCA_016271365.2 Neoceratodus forsteri | reverse complement strand
CACTCAGTGATGGCACTGGCATTTTAACACAAATGTTAAGTGTTAAAGCAACAAGAATGCCAAACGTAACAGAAATGAAAACACGAATGGAAGGGCGTACATAAACATGAACTGTAACGTGCACAGGCATGGTACCACAATTGTAAAACACAAATGGTAAAGTTAACATGAATAATAATGCCAAAGGAAGCAGAAACATACACACAAATGAAAACGTGTATGTAAATGCAAACCATAATGTGCACGGTCTTGCAATTATAAATGCAAATGGTAATGGTAACAGCAACAATAACATCAAAGGAAATAGAAAAGCAAAAGGAAACACAAGCACATATGGAAACGCAAACTGTAATGTGCACGGGCACAGTAACACAATAGAAAATGCAAATGGTAACAGTTAACAGCAAGGAAGACACAAAACAAAAGACAAATGCAAATGCAAGGGCTGCTGTAAATGCAAATGGCAATGCACACGGTGATGCAAAGTAAAACACAAACACAAACAGTAGTGGAAACGCAAATGGTAACAGTAACGCAAACACAAGCGCAAACGAGAATGCAAAGGGTAACGCACACGGTGGCATAGATGGTAACAGTAATGCAAACAGGTACATAAATGCAAGTGGAAACAGAAACTGTAACAATAACAGAAGCGCATACCCTGTTTTCACCCAACAGCTGCATAGAGAAACACAGTGTGTACAAAGAATGTATGCATAATAATGGGCCTCTGAGCTGAAAATGAGGTTTTGGAATAAAATTTACATAATTCATGATTTTCCTGGCTACCGTTTCCGAGATACGAGCCCCGAAAGGCGCAGTAGATGGCACCATGTTAGTCTATGGGAAAAAACACCAAATTTAGAGTACTGTAACTTGGCAGCCATGCAATATTTTTTCACCAATCCACCAAAAGGCACATCTGTGAGATGTTGGCTATCATCTCTCCAATTTTCAGGCCAAAAGACAAAACTGTTCTTGTGCAGGAGGGTAGCAAAGAACTCCTGTCAATTTGGCCATAGTATGGAAAAGCAGTGTCGCAATTTGCGACACTTTTCGCAAAAATTTGTGAAAGTGTCGGAGGTGCAACATTACTTTGTGACATTACTGTTTCTAGGAATTTGAAAAACTTATTTCTGGGGTGTTTTACCCCAAAATAAAGACATGGCTAGCATTCTCAGGGTCCGACTAGGTGAACACAGAAATAATTGTGTCCCTAGAAGGTCCCAATTTTAAATGCCAAGCATTTTTCTGATCACTAACTAAAAAGAAAATGGTGGATTTGCGACACTAATAGGGCTATTTGTGACACTAAAAAGTGCATTTGCGACACTTTCAAACTTTTTGTTAACTTTTCCCATTGACTTATAATGGGAATTTGTTTTTAGAATAACTTTTGAACCATTCAATATTTTTTCATGAAATCTTCAAAGGGTACATCGGGGACCCTGGGCTCATGTTCCCTGAAGAGTTTGGACCAGTCACGTAAACCGTGCGACCTGTAGGTGAGAGCAAAGAATTCACAAAAAAATGTAATAGCGCTTTTGTTTTTTGCTTATTAACTCCACAGCCATATATCTGTCCAGTATGAAAGTTGGCAGCTCCCAAGATCTACCATGCCCAATCATGCTAACCAAATTTCAGGCACATCCGTTGAATGATGGCAAAGTTATTAAGGTGCAAAATTTCACCCTTTAACCTTAAACGTGCTACTGTACCATAAAATAAATATATATATATATATATATATATATATATATATGTATATATAGGGGATATGACATGGCCTGACTGAAGATATCATATTTATCTTCACTCGAGGCCAATGATATCATGATATCTCACGAGTGGCGAGATACCATGATGTCATTGGCCGCGAGTGAAGATAAATATGATATCTTCAGTCAGGCCATGTAATGTTCTGTTTATACTATGTATGTTTTGGGCTGCATTCAACAAAAGCTCCAAATGTGCACTACATACATTCACCTACATAGAGGTGTTGGCTGTTTCAACACAAATCTGCAGTATCTCTAGCAGCAAAACTGATGCCATATGTTGTTTAAAAAAATATATGAAGTTGATCCTGGTGCTTTAAAATTATTATACAAAAACTTGTCTGGATTGTGGCTGACCTAGTCCTAGCCACCCCCAACACAACTCTCCATGTCTTCTCCCTCAAAACAGCAGATCACATATATTGTTAAAAAATATCTCACCTTGCTACTGTAAAGTAATTGAATAATACATATCTGTTTGATCCTGCCTGCATCTTTAAATAAATAGTTGTTTAAAAACATACCTTATCTGGTTGATCCTGTGACTTTGTTTTATCCATGTGAACTCTGATGCAGCATGACCGAATATTATGATCTCAAATGTAGCGTGAGTGGCGCTAGCAAAATTCAAATGTGAGGCACAGTCAGAAATTTCTAATCATGGAGCCTGTGCTGTAAACCGTAGAAAAGTGTGCCTTTCTTAATACTGACTGTATTTTTGAAGCAAGAAGCTGCCGACCGTACTGAGAGAAGACCGGCGATGGCGCTTCACAACACCAGGCAGACGTGCGATCATGTGTTGCTATGGCAACAAACCTTCGCGCTTCATTGTCAGTGTTAAGCATGCCGACTTTCGCTCGCTCTTCAATACTAATAAACAACTGTCAAAAAAATACAGGCAGCATTCACTACGATTTGAGTAAAATTACAACTGTGACACGTTTAGTCTTGCTAAGCAGCTCACTCACGTTACATTGAAGATCATAAGCTGTTGGTCTTGCTACATCTTATGGAAGATGAGTAAAT
This sequence comes from Neoceratodus forsteri, assembly GCA_016271365.2. NCBI lineage: Eukaryota > Metazoa > Chordata > Ceratodontiformes > Ceratodontidae > Neoceratodus > Neoceratodus forsteri. The sequence goes on along the minus strand of CM057454.1, from coordinate 1,001,224,696 downwards.
GAAATTGTTTTGTAGTCTGGGATTAGAATTATTGAAGAATATGTTAAATGTTAAATGGTATTTTGATGGAGAAATCATTTTTTGTCTCGGGAGAAAATGTTGTGATGGGACTCTAGCCAGGAGATGAGCGGGATGTGAAAGTGAATGTGTTCGCAATGTGTACTGAGAAGCATCCAGGTGGTACTATTGTTTTGATTGGGTTATGTATGACGTATAGGAGTGTGAAGATATTTGTATGACGTATAGGAACGTGGAGATATCAGTGTTATCTTCACTGCCTAGCTGAGATATCATTTTTTATACAAACATTTATCTCAAAACATACATTGTATAAATATATATATATAATACATATACATTATATATATATATATATATATATATATATATAATATATATATATAAAATCTATATCTATCTATCTCTATATATATATATATATATATATATATATATATATATATATATATATGGGATACATGATGAGCAGGAGTGGCATATGGCATATTCCCACTCCTGCAGAGTGAGATATCCATGCCTCACCATGCAGGAGTGAGAATATTTGCCATAGCCCACTCTTGCCTATCAAGTGTTTGATTTATACAATAGGGCAGGAGTGTATTGTTACTTCATTTATTGTGTCTTTTGTGCCTCAATCTGTTTGGTTACAGTGGTGTTATTTTCCTTTTTGGTGCTTTTCCACTGTTCTGAGGTTATTTATGAATGGGTTAGGATGTAATGTGTGAATGAGATGCGGTAGTTTTTTCTTATTGGCTTTTGCCTTTTTGTTGTAGCTTTTCATTGGTTGTGAGATTTCACTGTGTGAGTGGAGTGTTGTGATTGAATGATTAGGTTTGATGGTGATTGGTATTTGGTGGTGTTTTTATTGCAAACGTGTGTTTTAGTTGGTTACTGTGTGTTAGTGGGTGGGGCTTCATCGTAAGGAACAATTCCAGGAGGGGGTTGATGGAGTGAGGACAGAGTTTAATTATTGATTTTGTGTTGGGGCATGAAATAAACTCTTTTCGTTGTTTATTTTTGCTTTGTGGGGAAACTTGTTTAACAGGACTGTGCTTGTGTAAGTTACCATCACTGGAGGTTTTCTCATGGTTCATGTTGTGGTTCTGGTCACTGAGCTCACTCCATGGGATTATTTCACACTGCAAATAGGTATGTTCTAGGTTTATTTCTCCCTATAGTTTAGAAAATGAGAGTCACTGTGAGAGGATATCTTTATTCTTTTCCTTGGAGAGCTGTTCTGTTGTTGACCTGTTTACTTGTCTAGTCTCCACATCTCTGCTGTAGCACAAGACACACAGGCTGTTTTTTCTACTCAGGTGTTTCTGCAGGTGTGTTTTATTTTAATGTTTGAACATGGAAAAGTAGTGCTGACAGAGTATGTAGTATGGGGGATGTAATGTAGCTAGAGTGAAAATATAAGGTACTGATTTAGGCACCGTGTGTGTAAATGGTGATATCTTCTACAGTGTCTACATCAGTGGGATTTATCTCACTCCAATGAGAATATATGGTTTTATTCACACCGTTTGCAACTCACTCCTATTGTGTGTGTGTGTGTGTGTGTGTGTGTGTGTGTGTGTGTGTGTGTATGCATGTGTGTGTGTATGTAAAACAAAAATATATATATATAGCTCCATAAATAAACACACAAGACAATTTGCATTTCTACCACTGCTAAGCTGAGTACTACTTATTTATTTAAACAACTGCACAATTTGGTTTTTTTTTTACTCTGGATATAAGCATGCCATTATGACATCTACTTAAGAATACTGCTCTTGAGACAATGGATGTTTAGTACAATTGCATTACTGTGAAAAAATGTTGCTCATTATACACATACAGTCGATGTTTTGTATAGTGCAACTGATATTTACATATTTATGCACAATGCAGAATGCAGCATGAAGAAACTTGTCTCATATCTATTCTGATCAGATGCACTCATTAGAGCTACTATGGCAATGTTTTAACACTTCCTTTTACTTTGCATGTGTAGATAGTGCCAAAGGCACACTAATTTCTTTAAGCAATATACCACGAGAGGGTGTGGCTGATCCTAGGATTTACTCATATGGTATGATATTCTCGCTTGGTGCAGGCTGAGTGAGAAAACAAAACAGAAGTGGGTGAATTCCGCTATTATCCACACACTCAAGTGGAATATTGTGATCATACAATGTCTCTCTTGCTTTTCCATGGTTTACAAAAAAGAAAAAATTGTTTTTTTTGGGCTGAATGGCTCAGTGGCACTTGTTCACATGGGGCCATACTGTGATTAATATGTTATCAATCAAGCCAATCAGCTAATCAAGAGCCAGTCTTTTTAGACACATTGCATATGTTTGTATTTAAACCTTTTCTTTCAGATATAATATAGCTATGTTTTTGTTTCTTTTTACCTTTGGCCAAGTTCTTAATAGGGTGAGGTTGGTTGACCTCATCACTGTGACAGGATTTGCATGTTTCAACTGCCTGAATGAGGGTCAGCACATCACTGTCACTCCAGTTCATTTCCAATGTGGCCTTACTTGTTTGTCACTGTTCTGTGGAATAGATGAAGACAAAGATGATATGATCAGTATTTAATCTTTCGAACTGGGCGGAAGATAAAAGTAATGTTGTTGATAAAAATCGTTACATTGACAGTTTATGGAATAGGCACTACAGATTACCCTCAAAATTTGCAGATCTACCAGCTCCTGTAACCCCACCCCCTCTTATCTACCACTGCAGCACCTTTTGCCCTCAGTAGATATTACATATACCATGACACAATACTGCCCTCTCCCCACCTACCACTACAGCATGCTTTTCACTAATCACATACTACATACACCATGACACAATATTTTCCCCATCCCACACATGCACACATATTCTCACACAGATGGAACATCTTAAACTCAGAGACATGCCTATATGTTGTATGATATGCTAAGTAATAAGATAACAATAAATGACAGCTTGATTGAATTATATTATACTATGGCAAATAAGAATTTTGGCCTTTGACTGGTCAGTCTGGGACTGGAACTGTGATGTTTATCCTGGCAAAACATCATAGCTCTAGTCCCAGGACACTGATGACTGCATGTAATTAAAAAAAAAAAAACATTGTTTTGCTGCCTACAAGCAGCTTACCCGGTCCCCACTTAGTCATTCTACTTGCACAACTGGAAACCTGCCCTCAATGCACTGACCATAAGCTCGGAATAAAACTCAGACCAAATAACACACACAACCCTCACAGAATGAAATAAAACAAATTTTTCTCTATTTCTTTTAAAAAGCAGATGTGAGACAGAATGAAAGCACCTGGCCCAGTGAGTGAGTGAGCAACCATGTTTTCAAACTGTCACTGCACGTCTATCACTCGCTTGCTTTGTGAAAGAAACTTTCCTCCTGTTCTTAAATTTCATCACATAAAATACTTTCTGAAGCATCTCCCTAAGTCCCATGTAGGCATCCTCACAGCAACCTGTGTGTGGCCTGCCGAAACTGAGTTTGGGGAGCAGATAGCACAGCCTTCTCGAAACTATGCATATAGAATGCAGTGGTTTCTGGAGGGAGGCAGTATAGCACAATGGTTTAAGGCTCTGAGCTGCAAATCTGGTGAAATCCAGCAGACCAGACCTGGGTTTGAATCCCACAGCTTCCACTTACACACCGTGTGACCCTGACCAAGTCACTTAACTTTCCAGTGCTCCCAGGTCGCGCCTGTAGAAAAAGCTTTCAGCTTAGTGTGCTACTCCTGGTTAAACAACTAAAAAAAAAAAGAAATCATAAATAAAGACATAAGAAATCTTACAAACTAGAACATAAACCCCAAGGAAATAACGCTGAACTGGGAGGCTGATTTATAAACACTGGCATAAGTAGCAAAGGCTGCTGTCGAGAGCAGAAAGTCGCACCAAAACAGGGCAGCTTCACCTACTGGCTAAACAAAAATCTGCACTATTTTTTTTTATCATGTAATCCCAAGTATTGCAAAAAAAAAATCACAACAAATTTACTTTTAATATCTATCTATATATATATAGTATATCTATATATATATATATATATATATATATATATATATATATATATATATGTGTGTGTGTGTGTGTGTGTGTATATGGCAAAACACTCTGTTTAATGCATCAGTTAGTGTTGTTCCACAGTGATAAAAGTGAGGAAATTCAGTGTTAGGGTTGCCACCCCTGTCATCCCACCACCACCAACAGGCATTAGGGTGTGAGTTGGGGTCGTCGGCCTAACTGGTAATGGAAATGCAAATGGTAATGAACAAGCAAATGGTAATGGTAACACAACTGGAAATGCAAAAGATTACAGTAACACCAACGATGATGCCAAAGGAAAAAGTAACCAAATGAAACACAAACGCAAGCGTGTACATAGACACAGATGGTAATGCACAAGGTGATGCAAAAGTAAATGCAAACAAAAATGGTAATGGAAATGAAAATGGTAACAGTAATGCAAACACAAGTGCAAATGCAAAGGGTAGTACACAATGTTATGTAAATGGTAATGCTAATTCAAACAGTAATGGAAATGCAAGCCAAAAGGCTAATGGTAACAGTAACGCAAATGCACACCCTTTTTTTCCAAAAAAGTTGCACTCAGAAGCACAGTGAATACAAAGAATGAATGCATAATAATGGCCCTCGCAGCAGAAAATGAGCACTTGGAATACTAAATGTCTTATATCTCAGGAACTGTACGACATAGAAAAAAAAATTAATCTCATATTATTTATGACTTTCCAGGCTAGTTTTGTATTTATCCTCCTAATGGGGGACTAAGAATTTTTCAGAATAAAAGACCGTATCTCAAACTGTTTTTGAAATATGGGCCCCGAAAGGCACAATGGATGCCGTAATGTTATTCTAGGGGAAAAATTATCAATATTGGAGTGCCATAACTTTGCAGCCCTCTGATATTTTGTTACCAAACCACCAAAAGGCACATTTGTAGGATCTTGGCTTGCATCCTTTCAAATTTCAGCCCAAAAGACCAAACCGTTCTTTTGCAGTAGGGTGGCAAAGATTCCCTATTGTTTTGATCATAGTGTCGCAAAGTACTTTTGCAAATCACAACACTTTCGCAAATGAAATCACAAAAGTGTTGCATATGCAAAAGTAGTTTGTGACACTACCTTTTACAAAAAATGTAAAAAACATATTTCTGGGGTGTTTTACCCCCATAAAAAGACATGGCTACCATCCTCATGTCTCGACTAGGTGAACACAATAAGAATTGTGTCCCAAAAAGGTCCCAAATTTAAATGCCAAGCATTTCTGTGACCACCAACTGAAAACAAGATGGTCAATTTGTGACACTACAAGGGTCATTTGCAAAAGTAAAAAGTGCATTTGTGACACTTTTGCATATTTTAACTTTTTCCATTGACTAGAAGGGGAAAATAGTTTTTGAATAACTTTTGAATGGTTTAATATTTTTTCACCAAATCTTTGAATGGCACATTGGGGACCCAGGCTACATGTTCCCTTAAGTGTTTGTACTAATCACACAAACCGTGCAGACTGTAGGTGCAAGCAAAGAATGCACAAAAATACATAATTTATGCATTTTTTGTGCTCTGTAGCGCCGCACCTGTACATCCGCCTGTAATGAAACTTGGCAGATCCAGAGATCTATGGTACCAGACTGGACATTCCAAATTTCAGGCAAACCCATCATATGGTGGCAAAGTTATTAAGCTGCCACATTTCAGATTTAACCTTAAATGGTGTACTCAACCCTAACTATAGTGACCCTACTGTGCCACTTATAAATATATATATATTTTATGGCAAAAATCTCTGTTTAATGCATCAGTTAGGGTTGTTCCACAGTGACAAAAACAAAGAAATTTGATGTTATGGTTCCCACCGCCTTGCACCCCATCCATACTCTGCCCCCCACCAACAGGCATTGGGGTGTGCATTGGGGTCATCGGTCCTAACTCTCACCCCATCCCATGTGTAAACAAGCTGAAGTGGTGCAGTATAGGAGAATGGTGTGAAAGTTAGGACCGATGACCCCAACGCACACCCCAATGCCTGTTGGTGGGGTCTGGGTGTGGGTTGGGTGCAAGGGGGTGGGAACCCTTACCTCAAATTTCCTCACTTTTTTCACTGTGGAACAACCTCAACTGATGCATTAAATGGAGTTTTTTGCAATTAATTTCCCTTCTTTTTGAGAAAGTGCACTATAAATAGTGAAGTAATGGCAACATCAATGCAAGCACAAATGCTAACGCACATGGTCACGTAAACGTAAATGATAACATAATAGAAATGTAAGAGCAAATGTTAATGAAAACAGAAACACCAAGACAAGCACATATGAAAACACAAACCGTAATGCACAGAGTCACGGTAATGCAATTGGAAATGCAGACACTTATGGTAACAGCAACAATGAAGCCAAAGGAAACACAAATAGAAATGGAAACGCAAACAGAAGCACATACACAAATGCAAATGGAAATGCACATGGTGATGCAAAAGGAAAAAGAAACAAAAACAGTAATGAAAACACAAATGTTAACAGTAATGCAAGTGCAAATGAAAATGCAAAGGGTAACGCACATGGTGGCATAGACGGGAATGCAAACAGTAATGAAAATGCAAGTGGAAATGTTAACTGTAATGGTAACAAAAATGCACAGCCTTTTTTTCCCCAAAAGCTGCAGAGAGAAACACAGTGAATACAAAGAATATATGCAAATAATGGGCCTTGGAGCAGAAAATGAATACTTGGAATACTAAATTACTTATATCTCAGGAACTGTAAGAAGTAGAAAAAAAAGCTTTATATAATTTATTACTTTCCTGGATAGTTTTACTCTTAGCCCTCTAGTAGGGGACTAAACATTTTTCTGACAAAAAGTCTGTATCTCAAAGCATTTCCGAGATATGGGCCCCGAAAGGTGCGGCAGATGCAGTAATGTTATCATATGGGATGAATCATCAACTTCACAGTACCATAACTTTGCAGCCCTGTAATATTTTGTCACCAAACCACCAAAAGGCACATCTGGGGGGATCTTGGCTGTCTTCCCTTCAAATTTCAGCCCAAAAGACCAAACCGTTCTTTTGCAGTAGTGTGGCAAAGATGTTCTATTCTTTTGGACATAGTCTCGCAAAGTAGTGTCGCAAATCATGACACTTTCACAAAAAAAAAATCATGAAAGTGTCACAAGTGCAACACTACTTTGTGACACTACAGTTTACAAAAATTTAAAAGTCATATTTCTGGGGTGTTTAACCCCCCAGAAAAACATGGCTAGTATCCTCAGGGCTCAACTAGGTGAACACAAAAAAAATTGTGTCCCTACAGGGTCCCAATTTTAAATGCCAAGTATTTCTGTGACCAGCAATTGAAAACAAAATGGTGGATTTGCAACACTACAGGGGTCATTTGCAACACTAAAAACCGCATTTGTGACACTGTCGAACTTTTTGTTAACTTTTCCCAGTGACTTGAAAGGGAAAATTGTTTTTCACATAACCTTTGAACCATTTAATATTTTTTCATGAAACCTTCAAAAGGCACATCAGGGACCCCGGCCTCATGTTCCCTGAAGTTTTTGGACTGGTCGTGCAAACTGTGCGACCTGTAGGTGCGAGCAAAGAATGCAAAAAAAAGCATAAATATGACTTTTTATTGTGCTTTATTGCTCTGCAACCATATATTTGACCATTACAAAACTTGGCAGATCCAGGGATCTATGGTACTGCTCCATGCATGCCAAATTTCAGACAAATCAGGCATACAGTGGCAAAGTTATTAAGCTGCAACATTTCACACTTTAAACTTAAATGGGTACTAACCTAACTATAGTTGCACTACTGTGCCACTATTGTATATATATATATATATATATATATATATATATATATATATATATTCTTGGCTCTTTACAATTGAGCCATTGTTTAATAGGAATAATGCAGTCCAGGATGTGTGTCGTGCAGGGGTTACATCACTTCTGGGGTGTATTAGTTGCACTTAGCCTGTGGTCTCATGTCTAATTACCCCAGGTGTGACATTATCCCAGCATGACACACATCCCTGGATTGCATTATTCCTTTATTAATGGTTAATCTTATTTACAAATAATTATGTGGCGTGTTTGTGTGTCACTACATGTACAAATGCATTGTTTGACAGTGTCACTGCATGCATATATCAATTTGTTTATTCCAGAGTGAGAGTAATAGAGCAAGAACCAAGTTTTCTATTGTTATATTACTGGTTTGGTGGCAAACAGAAGTAAGTAAAAGTAAAGTAAAGTAAAAATGTATTTATATAAAGCGCCCTTCCTGGGCTCAGGGCACTTTTATAATATTCCATACAGCAAGAATGCTATACAATTTAAAATCAGTAAAATTAATACCAAAACCAATACGAACCATTCATCAAGTTTCTGAAAATGCCTGGTTAAATAGGAAAGCTTTCAAAGATTTTTTTTAAAACCTTTTATGGTCAGGCTGCTATAATGTGATATTTTATGTTAGTGACATTACACTTGCTCCCCACCACCACCAAATCTCCTCTATAATATCCTTAACAGAATGCACATATATTACTGAACTCTGTACCATTGCATGACAGTGATGCCATTGTGTCCTGGCTCTGGCACCCCCCACACACATTAAACACATTTGTATTTTATAAGCAAGCACAATGATAGCAACAGACACATCATTCCATCACATAAAATATGTGTTTCAGTTTGTGCTATGAGTATAGTTCTTGTCTATTTTTTGACCAATTAGTGTGGCTCTTAAAAGAGACATTTGGTTATCTTTAATATTAGGCACTGCAGATATATAAGGGTACATATTCAGGGAAGTGAAAGAATGCCATCTCAGAGGTCCCCAAGGAAAATATTGTTGCCAGCATTTGAGAGATGCTCACCATCTTTTAGATATAACCAATGTTTAAAATGTCGAATTTGGGGGTGGTGTATAGTTTTCATTCCCATAAAGCAAAGGAATCCAGATATTTAGATCTTGACCTTATGCCATGATCTTTTGAGACCAGGACAGTATTCCTCACCTCTCCAGATCATCCGCTCTGTAATATCTGAATTCAGAATCTTACAAGCAGGTAACATCTCAATAAGAGACTGTGAATCTGACTGTGCAGCCTCAATTAAATTTACTCCCCAATTGTAGCCCAAATCACTACCTCCAAGGTGGATGAGGAGTATGTCTGGTGCAGGGTGTGTCTCCAGTAACTTGCACATAGTTGGTATGAGCTGCTCCCATCTCATGCCACCCTTGCCAAACCAAAGCACATCACAATTTGGTAGCTGCAAATTATTCTCAGAATAACTTATTCTACTAAATGCAGCTGCCCTTCATACCAGACTGGTCCCCACAACCCAAGCACTGGCTCTGGAGCTTTCTACCATTCTGAGTAAACAGTAATATTCTGATACAGGCAGCCATCTCTAAAATGTGTTTCTATCTGAACAGTCCTCAAGCAAATGACTAGTTTTTGCATCTGATGAAACTGACAGTAAAAAAAAAATGCTGTCTAATCTAGCAACATGTAGTGTGGTCACATATCAACGGTTACCTGGTGCTTCAAAAGACCAAACCACTGAATACTTCTTGTTGTGTCTATAACATTGTTTGGTATTGGCCTTTTGTTTATTAAACATTCTTTTTATTTTGTTGTGGTAAGGCTGATACTTGATTGGCCATACCTGTATGCTGTAACATGTCAATATGGAAAATTTCTATTTGTCAGTCCCAATCTCCATAAAGTGAGACTGACCATCTGTTCCCTCTCTTTTTGAACTGCTATTTTGTGTGGTAAGAAGTCCTCTCACTCATGGTTATTAAAATTATGTTTTAATCAGATTGTAAATATGTGACAAATATATGTGAGAAAAGGCAGTTTGTTACAGCATGTTATCAATCATGCTTAGTTAAATTGCTGCTGTTGTGTAACATTTACAGAAATGAAATGTTTTAAGTAGCTGTTTAACTAGGCTGTCTAGGTGTGGTTACATTTAAATTTTGTTAGTTTAATAAGGCAGTATGGTGTATGTTTCTAAGATACATTGTTTGGAAGCATGGAACGTAAATTGTTTAATGAATGTACTGCTTTGAAGTTCATTTATTTTAAATGTGTTAACTGGGTAAAATCACTGGACAATGCCCTTTGTCAGGTCAGACCCTGACAACTGACATCAAGACAAGAACAATTAATACATAATTCAACCTTCAAGAACATACATCAGCAGATAATAAATCATTTTTAAATTTAACCTTAAACCGAGTGCAGGAACAAATAGATTTGAAAGGTGAAGGTAAATCATTCAGCAAACAAACAGCAGAGGATACAAATGAACAACATCCAAAGTTTTTCCTTATTAACATTTGCTTTCAAAACAATTCCTAAGTTAGAACACAGATTAACCTGAGGGTCCCTAAATTCAAGTAAATCAAATAATGGTGATAACCTCTATGCATGAATAGCTTGATGAATCAAGCTACCAAAAGCATAGGTAAAGTTTAACTTAGGAGATAACCAACCCAGAAAAGCATAAAAAACACAATGATGAGTTAACAAAGGGGCACCAAGAACAAAACAACAGATATCATTGTAAGCCACACTCAAAACCCTACCATCCCTTACTCCCAAATTATAATATAACGGGGAGACATAATCAAGGTGCAGCAACAAAGTACCCATGGCAATGGTTTTCTGTGACTCAAATGATAAAAAGCTCTTAAATCTATATAACAAACCCAACTTGGAGTTAATAGTCTTACTTACTGCTTTATCCCGAGGGAGAAAACCTAAGTCAGGGTCAAGAAAAACTCCCAGATATTTGAACTAATTTTCCTGTTCAAATAGGTTGCGAAATCTATCATGAATTTGCAAACAAGAGTTCACCTTTAACTGAGGGGCACTTTCAAAAACCATACACTTGGTCTTTTTTACATTTAAGACCATTTGACTGGTCAGTAGCCAAGAACCAAGTGTTGTCAAGCCCAAAGGAAAGAAAGTTAAAAGAAACCTTTCTCTCATGAAACTGCATTTGAGAGCAAGACATTTTGTGAATATGGCCATGAACATATGTTCACAGTTGTGTGCTGTTATGTTGTCAGCCATTGATAACCTGAGTGCCAAAATTGAAGACATGAGAAGTAGACTATTTTTTCAGTGTTTGAAGGGAAATGGGTGTTCACAATATCAATGTGACTGTGACATTGGATGTATATGATAAAGTTAAGAACAATTTACTTATGTCACATGATGATAATGTCATGGATGAGGAAAATGTCATTTCTGAAAACATCCCACAAAGGAAGTTACGTGCTATGAAATGGCCTTGTAATGACATGTGAAATATCAGGGAAGAATCATTCCCTGTCATTGCAAAGTTTGTTTTGATGTTTTCAGACACAAAAAGATGTTTCAAACACAAACTGTTTGCCACTATTGACAAGTGTGATGTTAAAACTTTTAGTGGTCTGATGGGACATTCACTTGCTTGTTTGCAGACTGGAGCATGTGACAGTATATTCCATCACTTTCACATGATTGTTGAACACAACTCAGGGATGCAGAGATTTGTACAACAGCTGTATAAGTAAGATCTTCACATGTTTTAATTATTTATTGAATGATGGAGATGTTGATGGTATCATTGAATTTAGCAAAGAATTACAATGAAAAAATAAGTTGAGGAAAACTTGATACCAGTGGTAGCATAGATGTGATACAGACTGACACAATACAAGAGTCACAGTTGCTATTAAAATTTGGTACTGAGATTGCTAAATTTGAAATTAGCAAAACTCAGAAATTTGACATTGTGTGTGTCTCCTTTGAATGACTGTTTTACAAAGAACAGTCCATTACTGTAGACCTGTACAATATAACACAATGGAATGAGATGTAGGGTCATCTGCTTACATATTTGCTTCTGAAGACAGACTTTACTTTACAGGGCACAGTGTCACTATGTACATACTATATCAGAAGCTGAAGTCTGACACTTTGCTTCCTTGATGTATACTAAATGGCATAGAAGTACAGAAGACCCCTGCAGAGATTGCTGGCTTGCATTTGTTTGAAAGAATTTTAACACAGACAATGAAGCCATTTCAAACCATTCTGAGACTGAACACCAAAATGAAAGATTAGCCGAAAAAAGAGCTCATTAAGTCATTAAGGGGCTCTATTATGTATCTGCTTCTACCTCTGCAAGAGAATGTACATACCATCTGTAGAGAGAATGGTGTCATTTTGGTAAATGGTGTTCCAACTAAAACCAAAACAATATGGCAACAGATTGTGAATCATGAAAAAGTCAAACATTTTTTGCAGTACCTTAAACAACATAACTCATTCTATAAGGACATTGACATAGCTACTTTTGTTGATGTTCAGATGTTCAGATGTTCAGAGTTAGGGCCGATGACCCCCACGCGCACCCCGATGCTGGTTCGGAGGTGGGCTGGAGGTGTGCACGGGGGGGGTTTCAACCCTAACATCAAATTTCCTCACTTTTGCCACTGTGGAACTACCTAACTGGTGCATTAAAAGAGTTTTACGCCTCTAATAGATATATATATATATATATATATATATATATATATATATATATACACACACACACACACACACACATATATATATATATATATATATATATATACATTTTATTTATTTATTAAGTTTTGATAACTGGGTAAGCCCACTGGGCCCTGAAGGTCCCTTTGTCAGGGGAGACCTGGGGATTACATGGAATTTTACATGGTATTGTATACAGCAAGAGTACATTACATAAGACGCATTGAAACATAACACGGGGTAATACATAGTTGCATTTCAGCTGGTACATATGCTGGGTAGGCCATGCAGGTCAGTGTAGTCATTGTAGGTATTTCCCTGGGAGGGGGGGTGAGTGAGGATGGCCCTTGTGTGCAATATGCTGTGATGAATTAGGCTTATGCTCAGGAGCCCCTTTCCTTAGCAATTGCACTTGGAGGTGGCCATCATATGAGCCTTCAGCCTTATGTGGAAGGTGTTGGTAGAGGTAGCTTCCTGGGCACCTGGGGGCAGGGAGTTCCATAGGATGGGGGCGGTGAGGGTGAACGACTTGCCACTCGCCTTGGTTCTAACCCTGGGCACTGTGAGGAGAGTCCTGTCCATTGTATGGAGGAGCCTAGGGTTACTCTTTTGGACATTAAGCCCAGTGAGGCTTGGAGGAGGGGAGGGGCTGAGTAATTTATAGGTATGGCAGAGTAGGGGGTACTGGAGCCGGGCATCCCAGGAGGGCCAGTTTAGTTGGGACAAAGTGTCACAGTGATGGGTCCTGGTGCCGGACAGTGTGGCCAAGCAAGCCACCTTATGATAGAGAACTTGTAGTCTGTTCATCTCTTGTCTGGCTGCTCCCTGAACCACCGGGGTTTCATAGGTAATGGTCAGGAGCAGGACATTAGTGGCGATGGAGGCCCTGGCCGCTGGTATCAGCTGGTCTTTCAACCTGTACAGAGTCCCAAGTTTGGCATGAATATTTTTGGTTACCTGGTCTATGTGTTCCTTGAGGGTGAAGCCTGGTCCAGGGTAAGGTCAAGGTATTTTATAGATTCGACCACCTCAAGCCGTTTGCCTAATGCGGTAGTCAGTTGGAAGTGTTGGCTTCTGTCACGACTGAGGGTTCTTGGGCCAAACAGCATGGCCTTGGTCTTGTTAGGGTTTATGATCATTCTATTGGTGACAAGCCATAGCTCTAGGGATCTCAGGTCATCCTGTAGCCCGGAACCGAGATCTCCCAGATTAAAGGAGGGGCGTTAGATAACTGCATCATCCGCGTACTGTACCACTGAGCTCCCCCCACAGTGTTTACTGAGATCATTGGTGAAGAAAGAGAAGAGAAGGGGGCCAAGGATAGACCCTTGGGGCACCCCCTCAGTTAATGGTATATATACATATACACACATATATATATATACACACACACACACACACACACACGCTTTTTTGTGCATTCTTTGCTTGCACTTACAGGTTGCACGGTTTGCGCGACCAGTCTGAAAACTTCAGGGAACATGCAGCCGGGATCCCCAATCTGTCTTTTGAAGATTTCTTGAAAAAATATTAAACGATTCAAAAGTTACTAAAAAAACAAGTTTCCCATTATAGTCAATGGGAAAAGTTATCAAAAAGTTTGATAGTGTCGCAAATGCAGTTTTTAGTGTCACAAATGACTCCTGTAGTGTCATGAGTCAGCCATTTTTTTTTTCAGTTGCTGGTCACAGAAATGCTTGGCATTTAAATGTGGGACCCTCCAGGGACACAATTCTTTTTGTGTTCACCTAGTCGAACCCTGAGGATGCTAGCCATGTCTTTTTTGGGGTTAAACACCCCAGAAATATGCTTTTCAATTTTTTGTAATCTGTAGTGTTGCAAAGTAGTGTCATACTTACAACACTTTATTGTTTTGCGAAAGTGTCACAAATCACGACACTACTTTACAACACTATGGCCAAAATAACAGGAATTGTTTGCTGCCCTGCTGCAAAAGAACACTTTGGTCTTCTGGGCCGAAATTTGGAGGGAAGAAAGCCAACATCCCACATATGTGCTTTTTAGTGGCATGGTGAAAAAATATTGCAAGCATGCAAAGTTACGATACTTTGAAGTTTACGCTTTTCCCCATAGACTAACATTGCAGCGTCTGCTGCACCTTTTGGGGCCTGTATCTCGGAAATGCTTCGCGATACAGACTTTTCATCAGAAAAATGCTTAGCCCCTCATCAGGAGATAAGTACAATACTAGCCAGGAAAGTTATGAATGATATGAAATTTAAATTTTTTTTCTACATCATGAGTTATAAGCAATTTAGTATTCCAAGTGCTAATTTTCTGGTCCGAGGTCTATTTTGCATACATTCTTTGTAGTCACTGTGTTTCTCTATGCAGTTGTTGGGGAAAACCAGGGTGTGTGCTCCACTCACTGTTACACTTAATGTTTCCACTTGTGTTTTCATATCCATTTGCATTAGCGTTCCCATCTACGCCACCGTGTGCGTTACCCTTTGCTTTTTCATTTGTGTTTGCGTTACTGTTACCATTTGCGTCTCCGCTATTTCTGTTTGCGTTTCAATTTGCATCACCATGTGCATTACCATTTGTGTTTGCGGCCTCCCTCCTTCCATTTGCGTTTGCATTTGTCTTTCGTTTTGCATCATCATTGCTGTTACCATTACCATTTGCATTTCCAATTGCTTTAACATGACCGTGTGTGCTATGGTTTGCATTTCTGTAGGCACTTGTGTTTGCATTTCCATTTCTGTTTCCTTTGGCATTATTATTGCTGTTACCATTACCATTTGCATTTCCAATTGTGGTACCATGACTGTGCGTGTTACGGTTTGCATTTATGTACATGCTTGCATTTGTGTTTCCGGTTCTGTTTCCTTTGGCATTATTGTTGCTCTTACCATTACCATTTGCATTTACAATTGCAGTAGAATGACCATGTGCATTATGGTTTGCGTTTTTGTATGCGCTTGCATTTGCATTTCTGTTTCCTTTGGCCTTATTGTTGCTGTTACCATTACCATTTGCATTTACAATTGTGGTACCATCACCGTGCGCATTTGTCTGCATTTCCATATGTGCTTGCGTTTCCATTTCCATTTATTTCTTTGGTGTTATTGTTGCTGTTACCATTACCATTTGCATTTCCAATTGCAGTGCCATGACCATGCGCATTACCAGTTGTGTTTCCATACGTGCTTCCATTTGCATTACTGTTTTCTTTGGCGTCACTTTGCTCTTGCATTGCTATTACCGTTTGTCTTACCATTTATGTTTGCATCACCATGTGTGTAACCATTTGCGCTTGCGTTTGTGTTGCACTTACCATTACTATGTGACAAAAAATCATGTGGAAGGCATCGGGGTGTTCATTGGGGTCATCGGTCCTAACTCTCACCCCATTCTCCTATACTTCACCACCTCAGCTTGTTTACACATGGAATGGGGTGAGGGTTAAGGCTGATGTCCCCAACACACACCCTGATGCTGGTTTGGGGTGGGGGTGCAAGGGGGGCTTTCAACCCTAACATCGAATTTCCTCACTTTTGTCACTGTGGAACATCCCTTGCTGATGCATTAAACATAGTTTTTTCCCATGAATATATATTATGGTAGCACAGTAGTGCTACCATAGTAAGTGTTGAGTACCCCATTTAAGGTTAAATGGTGAAACTTTGCACCTTAATAACTTTGCCGCTGTTCAACAGATTTGCCTGAAATTTGGCAAGCACATGTCATAGCCTTACCTCGTGGAATCTGTCAACTTTCATATTGGTTGGATATACAACTGCAGAGTTATTAAGTGACATTCCAGGGCACATTTACTTTTTTTGCTCATTCTTTGCTCACGCCTACAGGTCACACGGTTTGTGCAACCGGTTCAAAAACTTCACAGAACATGCAGCTGGGGTCCCCAATGTGCCTTTTGAAGATTTCATGAAAAAAATATTAAAAGGCTCAAAAGTTATTCAAAAAACAAGTTTCCCATTATTGTCAATGGGAAAAGTTAACAAAAAGTTTGACAGTGTTGCAAATGCAGCTTTCAGTGTCGCAAATGACTCCTGTAGTTTCATGAGTCAGCCATTTTTTTTTTCAGTTACTGATCCCAGAAATGCTTGACATTTAAAATTGGGACCGTCTAGGGACACCATTCTTTTTGTGTTTACCTAGTTGAGCCCTAAGGATGCTAGGCATGTATTTATTTTTGGATTAAAAACCCCAGAAATATGTTTTTGAAATTTTTGGGAAAAATAGGGTCGCACCTGTGACATTTTCATGATTTTTTTGTGAAAGTGTAGCAAATCATGACACTACTTTGCAACACTATGGCCAAAATGACAGGAGTTGTTTGCCACCCTGCTGTGAAAGAACAGTTTGATCTTTTGGGCTGAAATATGGAGTAAAGAAAGCCAGCATCTCACAGATGTGCCTTTTGGTGGTTTCGTGAAAAAATATTGTAGGGATGCAAAGTTATGGTACTCCGAAGTTGACACATTTCCCCATAGACTAACATTCGATGTCATTTTGAGGCACGTATCTCAGAAACGGTGCGAGATACAAACTTTTTCTCAGAAAAATGCTGAGCCCCTTAGGGGGGCTAAGCATTCAGTGCAAATGTAGCCAGGAAAGTCATGAATCATAGGAAATTATTTTTTTTTCTCTACGTCATACGGTTCCTGAGATATAAGCAATTTAATATTCCAAGTGCTAATTTTCTGGTCCTAGGCCCATCATTATGCATACATTCTTTGTAGTCACTGTGTTTCTCTGTGCAGCTGTTGGGGAAAACCAGGGTGTGCACTCCAGTTACTGTCACACGTAGTGTTTCCACTTGCATTTCCGTACCCGTGTGCATTAGCACTCACGTATATGCCACCATATTCGATACCCTTTGCATTTTCGTTTGCACTTCCATTTGTGTTAATGTTACTATTTGTGTCTCCACTACTATTTGTGTTTTGCTTTGTGTCACCGTGTACATTACCATTTCTGTTTGCGGCTGCACTTCCGTTTACGTTTGTGTTTACAATGTTCTTTGTTTTGCATCTTCATTGTTGTTACCATTACCATTTGTGTTTCCAATTGCATTCCTGTGCCTGTGCATGTTACAATTTGCATTTCCATATGCGCTTGTGTTTGCACTTGTGATTCTGTTTTCTTTGGCATTATTGTTACTGTTACCATTACCATTTGCATTTACAATTCTGGTGCCATGACCATGCACGTTGCGGTTTATGTTTCCAGATGCGCTTGCATTTGCGTTTCTGTTTCCTTTAGCATTTTGCTTTTGCTGTTGCAGTTACCATTTGCATTTACAATAGCAGTACTATGACTGTGCGCGCATTACCAGTTGTGTTTATGTACGCACTTGTATCTCCATTTGTGTCACTGTTTGCTTTGGTGTCACTTTGCACTTGCATTTCTATTAACATTTGCTTTACAATTTACATTTGCGTCACCATGTGCATAACCATTAGCACTTGCATTTCCATTGCAGTTACCATTACTATGTCACAAAAAAAATGTGGTGGGAGTGGAGAGCCTGAAGAGCCCATGCTCCCACCACTGCATTCCATTCACTATTTATAGTTCTATTCTCAAAAAGAAAGGAAATTCATGGTAAAACGGTCTGTTTAATGCATCAGTTAAGGTTGTTCCACAGTGACAAAAGCAAGCAAATTTGGTGTTAGGGTTGAAAGCCCCCCTTACACCCCCCAGCCCACCCCCAACTTGCATTGCTTAAATCATACATATATACACATACACAGATCCCTGTACTTACACACACACACACAGATCCCTGTACACAACAGGTGTGCCTTCAAAGTGTGTGAAGTTATTTTTCTCCCAGAATGGTAGAAACTCTGTAAGGGATGAGCAGACCCAACTGGAGTCCACAAAAATGATGGCATCCTTGTCACCATGGGACGTAATCTCTAGAGCACAGGCCACAGCCACAAATTCAGCATACTGTGAAGAGACAACAGTGCATTTCCTTGAATTCTGCATGAAATCACCATCTTGATCTAATATGAGCACCTGAAATCCAGCTACCTGTTCTCCATCCACATAGGAGGCAGAGCTGTCTGTAAAGATGTGATACATGCTGGCATCTTTTAAAACATCTGGTGTAGCCTGTAAGAATGGTCCTGGCTCAGGTAAGACAGGAGGTTGGAGTGCACAGTCATGGGGTTTACCTATGTACAATAGGCCACGGGCCAAGATAGCATTTTTGCAGGTAGTACTTTGATGTCCCTGTCCTGCAAAGGCAAAGACCACTGGGTGAGTCTGGTGTTGGAAACTGAGCCATCTTTTACTTTATCTGAAAGCAAGAAGTTGGTTGGGGTGTGGCAGGTATGCAAAATAATAGGTGCATACCCAATGATGTACATGACATGTCTGACAGCCCAGTAGGTTGCCAAGAGTGTTCTTTCACATAGACTATACTTTCTCTCTACTGGCGACAGCATCTGAGAAGCATAGGCAATGGGCCTGAAATACCCATTGTATTTTTGTGACAGCACTGCAGACATGGCCACATCATATGTGACAGTTTCCAAAAGGAATGGAATATTTGGGTTAGGATTAATCAGTGCTGGGGCTGAGCCTAAGGCCTGTTTGAGCTGAGTTACAGCATCAGTGTGAGTGGGGTCCCATGTCCATGGACATCCATTTTCAGAAGTTCATACAAGGAAGTGGCCTTCAAGGCAAAGTCAGGGATAAAATCTCTGGAGTAGTTTACCATTCATAATAGGCACCTGAGTGTTGCCTCACTAGTAGGAAGTGGTGGGTCTTGAAAGCCCTGGATCTTCTTGGCAGCTGGGCTCCTGTCTTGGTCTGTAATGCATAGGCCAAGGAAGTTGACCTCTTTGTGCCTTAAAGGGGTTGCACTTGAGGTCTGCTCTCTTAAGAAGACATGAAAGGTTGTCTAAAAGGGCCACATGATTTTCTTTCATGGTGGTTGCCAGGAGCAAGTAATCCACATACTGCAGGTGACACTGGGGTGCAGAGAACCCCTGCAGAGTATCCATCATGTGGAGATGGAAGTGGGAAGGGCTGTTGTGAAAGCCCTGGGGAAGACAGGTCCAGGTAAACTGACATCCATCAAAGGTGAAAGCAAATTTGTATTGATTTTCCTGTGTCAATCGGAGTGACCAAAACCCATTAGAGATGTCAAGAGCTGTGAACCACTTTTTGGCGGGTGTCAACAGCTTGAGAACATCAGGTGAAACATAGAAACATAGAAGTTGATGGCAGATAAGGACCACAAAGCCCATCCAGTCTGCCCATTTCTTTTTCTTCCTCATGAATGTGCCATAGGCCATTACTCTGTCAATGGCCTATCTATTCATACTCATCTGTATTGCTCCCTTATGCCTATCCCATGCCTGTTTGAAGCACTGCACTGTATTCATAACCACCACTACCTGAGGTAGGCCGTTCCATGCATCCACCACCCTTTCTGTGAAAAAGAACTTCCTCACATTACCCCTTAATCGGCCTCCCTCTAATCTCATGCTGTGTCCTCTTGTCCTGCTATTTTTCTTATACTGAAACATGTTAGACTCTTTCACCTTGTTAATGCTGTTAAGGTGTTTGAATGTTTCAATCATATCACCTCTCTCCCTTCTTTGCTCTAGGGTATATATATATTGAGTTCAGTTAATCTGTCCTCATATGTTTTCTGATGCAGTCCCTGCACCATTTTGGTTGCCCTTCTTTGGACTGCCTCTATTTGCTTAATGTCCTTGCGAAGGTGTGGCCTCCAGTACTGCATGCAGTACTCCAGATGGGGCCTAACCAGTGTCTTGTAAAGAGGGATTATTACCTCCCTCTTATGACTTGTGATAATCCTACTAATACATCCCAACTTCCTTCTAGCATTACCTACTGCTTTAGATGTCTGCTTGGATGATTTCAGGTCATTGGTAATAATGACACCCAAGTTTCTATCTTCCCTTGTGACTGCCAGCAACTCTTCTCCTAGTCTATAGGTGGCTTCAGGGTTTCTCTTCCCTATGTGCATGATCTTGCACTTCTTTGCATTAAACCCCAGTTGCCACTCTTCTGACCATTTTGCTAGTTTATCCAGATCTCTTCTCATTCTGCCCACCCCATCTGGATCATCTACTCTTGCAGATCTTGCTGTCATCTGCAAACAGACAAACCTTACCCTCCAGTCCATCTGCAATGTCACTGATGAAGATATTGAAGAGGACTGGCCCCAGGACTGATCCCTGAGGTACCCCACTTGAGACTTGCATCTCTTCCAATTGTATACAGTTTATCACCATTCTCTGTTTTCTGTCTGTCAACCAGCTTGCCACCCAGTTGACCAATGTCTGACCCACCCAGAGCCTACCCAGCTTATTAATCAATCTTCTATGTGAAATGGTATTGAAAGCTTTGCTGAAGTCAAGTTAGGCAACATCAACTGCTTCCCCTTGGTCCACCACTCTGGTTACCCAGTCAAAGAAATCTATGAGATTAGTTTGACAGGACTTTCCTTTTGTAAACCCATGCTGTTTTGGATCCTGTGCTCCTAGGGATTCCAGGTGTTGCACTATTCTTTCCTTAAGGAGGATCTCCATAATCTTGCCCAATACTGAGGTAAGACTGACTGGTCTGTGGTTCCATGCCTCCTCCCTGCTACCATTCTTGTGGAGTGAGATCACATAAGCCCTTCTCCAGTCTTCTGGGATTGCTCCTGTGCTCGGAGACTCACTAAGCAGTTCTGATAATGGCTCTGCTAGTTCCGCCCTTAGCTCCTTTAGTACCCTGGGATGTATGCCATCAGGTCCCATTGCCTTGTTCACCCTGAGCTTATCGAGCTCTTGTAGGACTGTTTCTTCTGTGAAGGGACTAGTGCACATCTCCCTTCCCCCTCTGTCTGTGGTGCAAAGCTGTGGGCCCTGCCCTATCTTCTCTTTAGTAAATGCTGAGCAGAAGCACCTATTTAGGATAGATGCTTTTACATGGTCCTCCTCTTCACATGCCCCCTTATCCCCTTTGATCTTAGCAATACCCCCTCTGGAATTTCTCCTTTCACTAATGTATCTATAGAAAGTCTTGCCACCTTCTTTTACTGTTTGTGCTAGTGTTTCCTCAGTTTGGGCCTTTGCCTGCCTTACTGCTTTCCCTGCTTCCCTTAGGGAAGTTTTGTATGCCTTTCTATCTTCATCCTGCAGCATTCCCTTATATTTCCTGAAGGCCAGCCTTTTCGGCTCTGACCTTTTCTGCTACTATATTTGAGAACCAAAGTGGTTTCCTTCTTCTTTTGCACTACCTTTTTTCACTAACCCAATGGGATGTTGCTTCAAGTATTGCATCTTTAAGGCTTGCCTGCTTTGCCTGTACTCCCTCACCTGTATTTCTTTTTGCCAGGGCTAGCTTAACTCTGTTGGCCATCTTATCAAAGTCAGCTCCTCTGAAGTCCCATATTTTTGCCTTGGAATGGGATGATTTTGTTCTAGTGGCCAAGTTGAACCTTATCATGTGATGGTCACTGGCCCCCAGGTGACTTTCGACCTGGAGATCTGTGATCCTTTCCCTGTTAGTCAGTACTAGATCTAGGATAGCCCATCTCTAGTGAGTTGTTGTACCAGTTGTTTGAGGCCCTCCCCCTGCAGGGAATCGACAATGTGTCTAGTTCTGGCAGATGTCCTTGCTAGTATTGACCAATCTGTATCTGGCATGTTGAAGTCTCCCATTATCAGAACCTCCCCTTTAGCTGTCATGTTTTGTATATCTTCTAACAGTAATATTTATATATCCTCCCCCTGGTCTGGAGGCCTGTGCACAACCCCAGTGCGTATGGCTGTCTCATTTCCTGTTTCCAGGATGACACACAGTTCTTCTGGCTCCTTATGTGTATTCTGAATTTCTGTAGCTTTGATATTTTCACTGATATAAAGGGCCACTCCACCCCCCCCCACACCTTTTTGCACCATGGTCTCTTCTGAACAGTACACAGCCAGGTACTGAAGTCTCCCAAGTGTGGTTACTGGTAAACCATATCTTGTTAATGGCTACTATGTCCAGTTTAAACTCTGTCATTATTGACTGCAGGTCTGGGATCTTGTTTCCCAGACTTTGAGCATTTGTGTACATGATTTTCCCCTGGTCAGATTTCAGTGTGTTAGTTGTTGTGTGAGGTCTGGCATTTCCCATGTGTATCGTATGGAGAGCTAGACCTTTTTCTTTACCTGGTGATGCAAATGAACTATAAACATGCTGAACTCCTGTTTGACAACTAACTGAGGGGGAGGGGTGTTCTTCCCATTCAATGTTTTAGGTGCTGCACCCCTCTCCCCATTTGCTAGTTTAAATATTCTGCAAAGACATCAAACATCTGCCCCAATGGACTGACTCCCTCCTTAGTCAGATGCAGTCCATCAAATTTAAATAACTTTCACTCCCAAAACTGTTGCCATTTCCCTATAAATTTTTGTCCTTTTTCCTGGCACTAGCCCTTGAGCCACATGTTTAGCTCTCCTATCTACCCTTCTCTGACCTTCTGTCCATCTGTTCCCCTCTCCCCGACTGGCAGGATCTCAGAGAAGGAGATGCCAGATGAAATGGATGATAGTTTGTCACCCAACCTGGTCAGGTGTTCCTTGGTCTCCATAACTGACCGGCTGGCGGGATCATTAGTCCCTATGTGTACCAGCACACCAGTGTTTTCTCCTGCTTCCTGAACAATTTTAGCAATGCGGTCAGTGTCTCTCCACGCTGATGTACCTGGGAGACATCTGACCATTACCCCTGGCTGGAGATACATATCAACTCCCCAAACCATGGAGTCTTCTATGATCAGAAGTTTTTGGATTTCCTTTTTGCTTTTTTATTTTGGTTCCTGTTTTGGGTGCATTTTGTTGTGCTTGCTTCTGTGCTGCAGTGTCCTCTGCCCCTTTGTTTGATTTCAGAGATAGAGGCAGATACCTGTTTGTAGTTTTTATATGGTTTGTGGAGGTGATATGTTGGAGATCACTGAGTGATGGGGCACCCAATTTGCCCTTCCTAACCACCTGCCAACCTTCTGGATCAACTACCCTCTGTGGTCGAGGTGCTTCTGTTGGATGTTGGGGAAATGGCAGGCAGTTCTTATAATATATTTCCTCTTGAATATGCAATTTAAGGTGTGCAATCTCTGCCCATGCTGCCTGGAGCTGAGCCCTTAGATCTCCAATGGCCCAGCATGTATGACAGTGTCCTAAATCCTGTAAAACTGCCCTTCTGAAAAGTGTTCCACAGTACCTGCAGTTAATAATATCCATTCCAGGTAAGTTGGTGGGTTTATAACCTGGTCAGAGTAATTGGAAGGAAGAAAATGAAAGCAAAAGTTTGATTTTGTGTTTTGCTTGATGCTACTGTTGGGGCACAGCTAGGACTAAGTTGATTAAGTTTCCTGCAGTCAGTTGTGAGTCTCCAAGCTCTATTTGCTTTTCACATGCCAAATGGGTGAGTTAATAGTGGAAACACAGGTCCTAATCACTCCTTGTTGAAGCAGTGATTGGATGGTCTCCCTCAATGATGACAAGGCTTTAGCAGGAAATGGGTACTGATTCTGCCTTACAGGGTTAGGCCCTGTGATCTCAATGGTAGTGTGCATCCTATCACAGTCATTCTTGTTGGTGGAAAACATGGCAAGGTGTTTCTGCAGTAAGGGTGAAAGCTCAGAATACAGGTCATAACTTTTCATTAAAGCCATGACATCATAGTCCTTGTTGTTATGGGAGACGGCTGCCACCACGTGCAAGTCTGGGATGGTGACAGCATGATATCATCCTTTAAACTAAATTAGTAGCCTGTTGGCTAGATCCACTACACAGCCATTTAATGCAAGAAAGTCAATTCCTAGGATGCTGGGGTGATGACATAGAATCATGAGGTCAAAAGAAAAAAAAAATCAGTCCTGAGATGGCCTATCACCACAGGTAGAGGAACAGATCTGTAGGTGTGTAGTTGGGTACCATCTGCACCCTGTACACTTGTCTTCCAGCTAGTACACCAGTCAGATGAGACTGGGTCCTCATCATGTAGGACTGACATGACTGCTTCTGTATCCAGAAGCATGGTAAGTTGGTGGCCTCCGACAATGGCCTTTATACAAGGCCGTCCATTTGTGTCAAAGATCAAATCACTCACAATCCCGACTGGGGCCTGTAATTGTCAAGTGGTATTTTCAGAATCAGCATCATCATCCTGTTCCTGAAACCAAAGGCCTGCAGGGTCTTCCAAGGCCTTCTGCATGTCTTGCAATGGGCACAAATGTACTTGTGACAGCACAGGTGCTGCAACAGCCTGCACAGGTGGCTCCCTCTTTGAATGTCGCATTGGCCTGGACAGTAACCGGTGCAACAAGAGGATTCCCTTGGCCATTCAAACATTCGACAGCCGAGCCTAGGAAAGGATTTCCTTGGCCACGTGTCCGTTCAGCTGTTGGGGCTAGGGCCTCTATAGTTTGTGTAGCTTTAACTTACCTCTCAGCATAGTTCTCCTCCAGCAGCTTGTGGAGGTCTCGTTTTCATCTTTGATCATCGATAGCTGAACCATTGTGGTTGTGACTATTCTGTTGGGCATTTTGATTTTTCCAATTACCTCTGTCTCTGTTCCTGTTGTTTATATAATTTTAGTCACCCCCTTTCTGTGACTTCTGGTCATCAGAAGGGGTGTCATTTTTCTGTTTGTTTCCCCTCCATGTTGTAGTGGGTAGAGATTTTGGGAGCAAGCTGTATTGCAGTCACCTTGTTGGATTTTCCGGAAGCAAGGGTACAGAGGTAGACCTGATATGTCTGCTTCATTTTAGTGAGGTTAGCCGCAAACGTATTGGTAATCTGGTAAACATTAAGCTCAATCTTTTCCCACAGGGCCGTAGTCATATTCCAGATGTGCAAATTCATGTACTCAATTTGATCTCTGTCTGCAAGTTTATTTGCTAGGCCTTTTCCAGTGCTATATGCGAGCCATAACCATTTGTGGCAGGCCGTGGGAATTTCTTTCACATCCTTCTTAACTTTGTAGGCCAAGTGAGCTCCCATGATACCCAGGAAATTGGTGTCTGTAAGGGCCATGGCAATGTCATCAAAGGTGAGGGTGTCAGAGTTACATACTGTCTCTGAGAACTTGGCCCAGAGGGTAGATTTGATCGTCTGTTGCAAGACTTGAATCTGGTACTCAGGTTGGAGGGAGAGCTTCTTGCAATGGGAGTGCACTTTCTCCAAATGGCAACTGAGATTGTCAGTTGGGCCCATCTGTCCTATGCTCTGTGCAATTTGCTGGACAGAATAAGTGACTTGCAGGGGTTGGAGATGTGCATAAGCACATGGAGTACCTCACGTTCCCAAACTCCCCAAAGCACAGCTTCGCTGCAGCATCAGCAATAGCTCTGTACATGTGGTCCTGATTGACTGATTCTTTGAGCATCTTCTCAATTTGATCCTGGATTGCTTTCTTTTGGTCCTCTGGTACAGTGATTCTACTAATCACCCCACTGATAATGCTGAGGATCTCAGACTCATCTCCCCTGGTGAGAGGAGCAAGTGAAGGTGCAATACGGAATACATGCCCTCTACTTGTGTCATGAGGATGCCATCTTGGCATTGTATGTGGCATCTGCCATGTTTATGTAAAAAATAGCAATGCACTGTGTGTGCTGACATTGGTGCCATCTTGTGGATGGCTGGCGAAAGTTGCTCCACCAAGGGGGTTTGACTTGCATGTGATAAGGTATGCCTCATCATCCAAGTCAGAATCATCATCGCTGGATGACCCAATGCCAATGGGTGTATACTGAAACTCATTCATGACCTTATCATGGTTGGCAAGAACCTCTCGATGATGGCTCAGCTTAGCAATCTTTTTTCTGCACTTCTTGTGATAGACTTTTGCAGTGCCTTGCTCAGTTCCTTTCTCAACCTCATGCTGAAACACTCTATATGCAGCGCCCAATTCAATGTTTCCCTAAGTTCTTTATCAACTCACAATACACATGCTTGTAATCCTCTATCAGCTTAGCATTCTCCTCTCTCAGAGTCTCATTCATATCACTCAGAATATCATTCAAATATGATGTTTCTTTTCACATTTCAACCTTTCACAATCATCTTCTAATAAACATATCTCTTGCTCAGTGTCTTGAGAAGTACAATATAACAGCCTATTATTAGCATCATGGAGTCACTGTTTCTCCTCTGCTAGTTTCTGTTCCTTTTTCTGTTACTCTGATGCCTGCAAACCTCTCTTTTTTAGAGACACATTTTGCAGTTCAAGGGAGACACACTTCGCTGTGAGACTCTCAACAGAGGTATGTACAGCTGCAACCAAAGGAGCTTTAAGGTTATATTTCTTGGTTGCCTGTTTGAGTATGCCACCCTAACAGCGACATTTCTATGGCGACATGCATCAGTATCGATTACAGTGCCATGTTGCTGTAGAAGTCCCTCTGGAAGGAGCAACCACTTCCCCAAATTGAACCCCCTTTCTGAACTAACTCCTAACTGGAGTTAGAATCCTTTAGTTCTGGGACTAAGCCCCCCCACATGTGGGGTTTGGGGGTGCAAAGCCCCCTGATGTAAAAAAATGGATCTGATCAGTGCAGCTCCATGCCAACTGCAACTTGCAGTCACCATAGAGCCCATCGCTGTAATGCCGCTCGCAATCTTTTTTGATGTGTCAGCATATACAACTCGCCTGTTTGGACTCTAAGTAATGGTCGGATATTAGCAGCAATGGTTTTTCAGCAGATTTTGCATCCACCATGAAATCTGTCTGTCCGCCATGAGATGTGAGGTACTTTGAGACATCAAGTCTCAGTTCTGAGCACAGATCAGACTATCAAATAAGGTGTATACAAACAAATAAGCAGTTGGAAAACTGGTCAAAAAGCCTTGGCGCTGTCACCAATCACTTTCTGGTCCCCGGTGGTTGAACGGCGGTGCCTAGGTGGTACACTGTCACTCACAGAGGGAGTGTAAGGTGGTCCAGTGTGGGTGTGCCACACCGGAGACCAAGACAGTGTGGGTCTGCCACAACTGCTACCACTGTAAGCATGAGTATGACCAAGTAGGTGAAAGTCACACTACACTACTCAGCAATCAAAATAAATAGAAAGTGAATCTTTCTTTGTACATTCCAACCTGCACACGGTCACCAAATGTAACTTGGTAATAAATTACCTTCTCAGATTCTTGATAGAATGGCACAAAAGGAAGAGACAACAGATAAGTGGTACTCATGTAATAAATGACATTTTTTTTATAGATTAGTAATACAGGCTTACTACCATAACAGTGTGATCACTGGGAGAATACCAGTTTTCCTTACCTAGGTAACGCAGTCTCTGTTCTCAGAGTAGCTACTAGCTACAGATGGTCTTATACCCTGATAATAACTATGGCAACGGCTAAAGAAGATACATACTATGTATATAATTGGTCAAAAATAGGTGGCCTGAGTAACTAGACTAACTAGAATGAGAAGTTGCATAACTTGCATAAGATAGCACAATACAACAGGACCTCTATAATTCCAAGGTCATTTGCACTTGTAATGGTGCACAATTACTAAAGATGGTACTGTTGCCTTACTTACAGAGAATACAGTAAAAATAGGGCAAAAAGAATCTCTCATGGCTAAAATATATCAGTAAAGCATAATATGCATTAGTAGAACATAGTGGAACACAGATTCTGACATGCATGTTTATACAATAAGTGTCTTTGCCCTGAGGTTAGTACATATACCTACATATATAGGTTACTGCCTTCGAGGAGGGGGTATAATCAGGGGTGCTGGACCATGGATAACTGTGTCATCTGCAAACAGGCAAACCTTTCCTTCTAGCCCTTCTGCAATGTCACTAATGAAGATATTGAATAGGCCTGGTCCCAGGACTGATCCCTGAGGTCCCCCACTGGACACCCACTCTCCCTGGATTGGATCCCATTTACCACCACCATCTGTCTCCTGTCCACTAGCCAGTTTCTAACCCAGTTTATCAGCTTGTGCCCCATGCACAGACTATCCATTTTGTTAATAAGGCTCTTATGTGTGACAGTGTCAAAAGCCTTGCTAAAATCAAGGTAGGTAATGTCCACCACCCCCACACCCCATTTACTTCCTTTATCACACAGTCAAAGAACACTATCAGATTCGTCTCACACAACCCACCTGGAAATTGTAGGAGCTAAGGACCACTAGGCCCATCCACAGAAACAGACTTTGATGGCAGATAAGTACTGCTTGGCCCACCCATTCTGCCCATTTCCCTACCTATTGGATAAGCTGCAGATCCTAGTTAACCAACAGCCTACTTCTTCCTACCCCCCACTAGAATTGCCTGATGTCTTCCCCATGCATTCTTGAATTCCCCCACTGTTTTAAACCTCATGACATCCTCAGGAAGGCTGTTCCAAGCATCCACCACCCTCTCCATGAAAAAATACTTCCTTTTGTTGCCCTTGAGTCATCCCCCCTCTATCTTTTAATTGTGTCCCCTTGTTCTTGCACATCTCTTTTTCTGAAAGATGCTACCCTCCTGGACTGTGTTGATTCCCTTGAGGTACTTGAAAGTTTCTATCATGGCTCCCCTCTCCCTCCTTTGCTGAAGGGTAGACATATTAAGCTCCTTTAATCTCTCTTCATATGGTTTCTGGTGCATACAATGCACCATACTAGTTTCCCTCCTCTGGACTGCCTCCATCCTGTCTATGTCTTTGCATAAATGGGGTCTCCAGAACTGCATGCAGTACTCCAGATGAGGTCTCACCAACTGTCTGTGCAGAGAGATAACAACTCCCTGTTTTCTACTGGTGATGCCTCTTCCTATACATCCCAGTGCCCCCACAGCCCTCCTTACTGACTTCTCACATTGCTTGCTTACCTTTAGGTCATCTTATATGACAACCCTCAGGTCCCTTTCCATTTTCATTGTTGTTAGTACCTCCTCCCCCATTTTGTACTCTTTCCCAGGTTGTTTCCCAGGTTGAACTCTGGGAAGATGGAGGTGATGGTCGTGGATCCTGGCCGCCAGATTGAGGGTCCGGGGGCAAAGCAAACCTCAGGTCTATACCTTGGGGATGTGGAGCTCCCTGTCTCTGAATGGGTGCGAGATCTGGGGGTGATCCTTGATGATCAGTTGACATTGCGTGCACAAGTGTTGGCGGTTGTGAAGGTTTCCTTTTACCATCTTAGGAACATCACCAGGATCAAGCACCTGGTTCCATCTGGTGACCTGTCTACCTTGATCCATGCCTTTGTGACCTCCCACTTGGACTACTGCAACTCCCTTTACTTTGGGCTTCCTGGGGTTGATATCTGCCGCTTGCAGCTAGTGCAGAACTCAGCAGGCAGAGTGTTAATGGGGACTTCTCGTCTTTCCCATATTACACCAGTGCTGCGGGATCTGCACTGGCTGCCATTTCAGTGGCGGATCACCTTTAAAGTCAGTTTACTGACTTATAAAGCCCTACATGGTTTGGACCCTGATTACCTGAAAGATCTTCTGGTGTCTTACCATCCGATGCGAGTGCACCGCTCAGCCAATGAGGGATTGCTGGAGATTCCGAGAGTAGTTTTAAAATCTTCCAGCGCCTGTGCCTTTAGTTTTGTGGTGCCGACTCTCTGGAATTCTCTACCTCTTGGGATTCAAGAGTGCACGACGGTGGAGGGTTTTAAAAAAGGCTTAAAATCCTTTTTATGCATAAAAGCATTTGGCGATGAAATGAATTTTAATTAAAGATGTATATTTTAGTTTGCTTCTTAACCTGTTTTTATGAGG
Source organism: Neoceratodus forsteri (assembly GCA_016271365.2). Classification (NCBI taxonomy): domain Eukaryota; kingdom Metazoa; phylum Chordata; order Ceratodontiformes; family Ceratodontidae; genus Neoceratodus; species Neoceratodus forsteri. The sequence goes on along the minus strand of CM057454.1, from coordinate 1,001,194,302 downwards.
TTTTTATGATGTTATTTTGTAATGCGCCTTGATGTTCAAAAGGCGCAAAAGAAATAAAGTTTATTATTATTATTTATTATTACTTTGCACTTCTTTGCAATGACTTTAAGCTGCCATACTTTTGACCATTCCTCCAACCTTGCCAATTCCCTTCTCATCCTTTCCACCCCTCATGTGCATCAACCATGTTGCAGATCTTTGTGTCATCTGCAAAGAGGCATACTTTTCCTTCCAGTCACCTCCACATTGTCACCTATAAAGATGTTAAAGAGGACTGGACCCAATACCAAACCCTGCGGTACCCCACTAGTATCCCCCCTTTCTTCATAGTGGACTCCATTTGCTATTACCCTCTGTGTCCTATTGTTTAGACAATTGTTTACCCTGGCTACCACCCTGGGACCCACTCCTGCGCTGGCTAATTTATTAATCTTTTGTGTGGGACTATGTCAAATGCCTTGCTATAGTCTAGGTAGACCATATCCACAGCCCCTCCCTGGTCTATTACTTCGGTCACCCAGTCAAAGAAATCAATTAGACTCATCTGACATGACCTTTCTGCTGTAAATCCATGCTGCTTTAGGTCCTGTGCCCCGCTGGCCTCTAGGTACTCAACAATTCTTTCTTTCAGAAGTGATTCCATCATTTTCCCCACCACTGAGGTCAAACTAACAGGTCTGTAGTTTTCTGCTTCTGCCTTGCACCCACTTTTGTGAAGAGGAATCACATCTGCCTTTTTCCCGTCTTCAGGTACCACACCACATCCTCCCATGATTTGTTAAAATGGGTAGTCAGTGGAGTCACTAGTTCTTCCCTTAGTTCTTTCAGAATTCTGGGGTGAATCCCATCAGGCCCCATTGCTTTGTTCACCTTGAGTTTTAGGAGTTCTTTTAGGACTCTTTCTTCTGTAAATGGACTGGTGTCAACCTAACATAAAACATAAATTCAAGTCCCTGTGTCATGAGTAGTGTTTCCTGAAAATACATGTTGTTTGGTTTTATGATTTTCTTTAAATCAACATCTGTTAATGTGCTCAGCAGTAACTGAAAACCGTGAAGATTTTTCTGTCTTTATCAGTGAGTGATGACATCATTCTTGTCCAGCCTGTTGCTGCAGCAATTAAGTCCTTGATTGCCTGAAGTAGCTGTTGTACTTTCCAGTCAGAGCAACCTATAGTGCTAATTGTCTTAATTGCAAATGTGTTACTAACCCATCTGGTTTGTATTTAGATAGATTAGTTCATGATCTATTATTCTGTTCTCATAAAGATTTGGTCATTTGTGTTTCAGTGATTAACTAAAGTGGTAAAAATGAATGTTTGTGAGAAATCTGTATCTGTATCCATATCTGTTTGTATCACAGCTGAGTTCCTTCACATCAAAACTCTGCATTGTTTTTTGGCTATATAAACACAGGGTTGTTTAATAGATATAAAATAAAGCTAAAGTTTAAGTCATAGAAATAGTGTGTCTGTGATGTAGCCTCCATAAATATGTTCATGTGAGAACAATATTGTTGTTATGTCAGATTATAGAGTGGCAAGGATAATTTTAGTGTTTTGATTGGTCAGACTGCCCTAGACACAGTGATGTTATTAGACAATAGCATCACTGTATGTAGGGCAGACACAGAGATGACCACAGAACACTAAATGAAATCCCTCCTTCCCTCCCTACCTACTCATGCAATTGCAAATCCAGCATGGCTTTACTATCCCCTTGCAACCAAAACCAGTGAAAGAAATGCTTCCCTCCCTGCTTAAGTAATCCCAGCCAAAGCAGCTTCACAGGCCCCTTCAAAGCAAAACAGTTCAGACCCCCATCACCATTGTTGCCCCTTAACTGAAATCCAACTAAAATATTTTTCTGAAAAACCCAACTCTCAATGGCTCCTCCTTCTCTACTAGGGCACAACTGCCAAGGTAGCATGTGAGCAGTAGAACAGAGCAGCACACTAATTCATATGATGCACGGTATACTGCTCATTAGCTTGCTCAGTATGGAGACAGACAAGTCCCTTTTTATAAAATTAGCATCCCATGTGGTTCTATTTATTTAACTAAAACCCCACTATCACATAAACTTGCATTAAAGCCCTTGACAACAGTAGAGAAACAGTAGATCAAACCTGCTCCGTTCACATTCACATTTAGCACATTTCTTCCCGTGAGGTACTGACCAAGCTCATGTTTGCTGGAGTCACTCATAATTCTTCAAATGCTTGTGAATCAGTAAATGCAAAGACACCCCCAACAAAAAAAAATGAAACAAGTACACAAAAAAGAACAGAAGCCAACAACTACAAGCAGCAAGGGGGGGGTAGTGAGAAACACACAGGGACACACAGCATAGAGTAAACAGTGCCACCTGCTACACAGCCACTAAAAAGGAACTTCCTTTTCAATAAATAGTCTTCCAGAATAATAAATAATTAAAAACAACAAATTAAATGAGTACTACTTGAATTTTTTTAAATTCTAAACATAACGAGCCATTGTGTAATAGCAATAAGGCACTCCAGGTTGTGTGTTATTTTGCAATAATGTCACTCCTGGGGTGGTGAAAGTACTCAGCTTTGCCTTATGCTTTAACCCACCCTGGGAGTGATGTTTTCACACAGTAACACACACAGTCTGGAGTGTCTCATTGCTTAATTAACTATTTCAGGAACATGTACTGTATGAACTCACAAAATTCATGTTCTCTGAGGGATTTTGTGTGGAAATACATTATATATGGGAGTAACTAGACATACTCTATGTCATCTTGATGCCCCTGTCTCTTGCCCCTCAGTTGAGGCTGCTGCACCCTGCTTCCCTTTTTATCTACCAGGCAGGGAGAATGCCACCTGTTTCCCCTGTTCCAGCCTCCACAGACAGGACTGCTGTGCTCTGCTAAGCCCTAGAGTCCCAGGGCCTTTGCCTCCACAGTTGGGGCTGTTGCACCATGCTGCCCAAGGTCACCCAAAAGGTAGGGATTTTGCTGCACCCTGCTACCCACTTCCACTGCCCAAAATGGACAGGCCTGCTGCAACACGTTCACCTTGTCTTACATTCAAAACTGCTGTATCCTGATGCCCCACTGTGTCCTGCCCCACAGTCAAGTCTTCTGCACCATTCTGTCCTCTGCTCTCTGCCACCACTGTGCCTGGTGCACCATAGGGCATCTTGTTTCCACAGTTAGGGTTGTTGTACCATGCTGCTCCTTGACACCAGAGTCAGATCCTTTGGTACACTACCCAAGCTGCTTGAAAGAAAAAATAAACACTTTCATCTTGTGTTATAAGGTGGGGACAGAGGGTAAGAGGGTGCAGCAGCCCTAACTGTGGAGGCAAGGGGCTATAGGGAACAGCAGGCCACATTAGCCTTGACTGTGTCAGCAAGGTTGCAGGGTACAATAGCTTTGGATGTGGTGGCAGAGACAAAGGACAGCATGGTGCAAATTCCTCAACCATGTGGCTGGAAAAAGGGTGGCATCAGGGTACAGCAGCCCTGACTGTGAGACAGGGTGCATGAAATGCAGCAGCCCTGCCCACTGGGGGCAGTGGAAGTGGGTAGCAGGGTGCAGCAAAAGCCCCACCTTTAGTGGACTTGGGCAATATGGTGCAGCATCCCGAAATGTGGAGACAGAGGCCCTGGGACTCTAGGGCTTAGCATAGCACAGCAATACTGTCTGTGAAGACTGGAAAAGGGGGCAAGAGGTGGCATTGGCCCTGTCTGGGGTGGGGGCAGAAGGAAGCAGGGTACAGCAGCCTCAACTGAGGGGCAAGAGACAGGGACATCAGGATGGCATACAGTATGTCTAGTTGCACACATACATAATGTATTTCCACACAGAATCCCTTAGAGAACTGAATTTTGTGAGTTCATACAGTACATGTTCCTGAAATAGCAAAGTATGGCAGACACCTGTTTGTCAATCTGACATAATATTGCTCTCACATGACATATGTATGGAAGCTACATCAAAGACACACTACTTCTTTGACTTAAACTTTAGACTTATTTAATCTCCATTACACAGTCCTGTATTTATATAGTCAAAAAAACAATGCAGAGTTTTGATGTGAAAGAACTCAGCTGTGATACAGACAGGCAATGTCTCTCAAACATTCATTTTTACCACTTCGGTTAACCACAGAAACATGAATGGCCAACTGTTTATGAGAACAGAATAATAGATTGTAAACTAATCTATCTAAACACAAACCAGATGGGTTAGTAACACACTTGGAGTAAAAACAATTAGCCCTACAGGTTGCTCTGACTGAGAAGTGCAACAGCTACTTCATGCAATCAAGGGCTTATTTGCTGCAGCAACTGGCTGGACAAGAAAGATGTCATCACTCACTAATAGGGACAGAAAAATCTTCACTGTTTTCAGTTACTGCAGAGCACATTAACAGATTCTGATTTAAAGAAAACCATAAAACCAAACAGCATGATATTTTCAAGAAACACTAATCATGATGCAGGGACTTGAGTTCATGTTTTTATTGTAAATCTGTAAAACGTTGGCATTAGATCTTTAACTTCTATGCAACAACTATGGGAATTTATATCCATATGATGCCTAGGATTAACTAAGGATACACCTCAAGCTGCACCTAATGGTACAGATCATCCTAAGCCATGAACCAGCAACTATTGAGAATTGGGCCCACATGTTGGCTATGGTGACCACTCTGAATGGTGACTCTCCTTCATATACTCCCTCAGACAGCTAACGCCTCTGTTAATAACTTTATTACTGGACTGAGTGAGTTGAATAGAGGCTGACCAATACACACATCCCTCCCAGTACTCAACAGGACAGAAATGCTCCCTACTTCAAGTGCATCCATAAAGATTTCCTAAGCTTGACTGGCTTTGTAAACAGAGTGGAGTTAAATACTCCTGCTCCTCTTACAAATGTACCATCAGGTGGAAGAACTAAAACTCTTATAGCCACCAAAATATAAAAAATAATGGCATACATAGGGGTTGCTACCCAAGGTCTTTCCTTTTCCCCCCAAATATAATCTGGATTCTAACACCAAATGTTGACAGTCCTAAGGTGCAGAATGGTAGGTAGGGCTTCCTACAATTCAATCCTCCCCAATCTAGAGAGCTGGTGGAGAAACCTACTTCCTGGTTTTACCTACTCATGAGGCCCAGTAGCTCTGAAGCTAGTATCTGGCTAGGTAAAACCTCACTCACTTCTTGCTCACCACCATGCTCAGTGGGACCTAAGAATCCATGAGTAGAGATGCAGCGAATTTAAGTTCCTCCGGCGAAGAGGATGCGAAGTGATCACTTTGCGATGTCGGAGCACAATGTGAAGTGACCAATGCAAAGTGCTCACTTTGTGTTATCATTACCACTTCACATTGCCAATAATGCCTGAAGGTGAAGTAAGGCAAAGTGCCATGTAAATAGGCAGCCCCCCACACATCACATGGAGTACAGTACTGTAAGTTACATGGTTTAGCCAGATAGGAAGGAAGTGAATCAGAGAAGCAGTTTCACTTTCTCCTTTGCATTTGTAGAGTGAGAAATCTTTGTGGAGAGAGACAGAAAGAGAGATCTGATGCTTTAGTTCTTTACTGCAGCCACAACAGCTTTTTTAAAAGCTATATCTTTGTTTAATTTTAGTGTTGTGCTTGTGATTTTATTTGTTAGTGAATTTATTTTTAGAAGTTTTGTTTTGTGCATGTGCGACTGTGTGTGTGTGTGTGTGTGTGTGTGTGTGTGTGTGTGTGTGTGTGTGTGTCAGACTGATGGGACTCAGAGGAGTTGAGATGGAGCCTTTGGAAGGAGAGTCAGTGGCCCATGGGTGCGATCGTTCGAGGAGGGGAGTGCGGAGACGGGGTGGTCATGTCAGGCTGGACTGCTCCCGACTTCTGTGGCTCCCCCCCATTGCTGAAGCAGCAGCACCAGTGCCACCAGTGGGTGCTGTCAATGCATCTTGTATGTCACTACCACCACCACCACTGCTGGTAGATGTAGGTGCTCCAGCAGCACCCCCTCCACCACCTCCTCCTCAGCCACAGGAGGTGGCCTTGGAAAATCCTGGTGGTTCAAGATATGTGTCCGGTCCCACCCCATAGCTCCCCAGTGTGGGAGTTTTTTGACTGTGTTGGGGGGACAGCACAGTGGTGGTGTGCCACCTCTATCATGTGACGGTGCGCCATGGACCCTGGTGTACACATTTGGGGACCAGGGGCCAGCGTACCCACATGATGAATCACCACAGGGTGGAGTGGCAGACTACCATGGAAGGGGCCAGATGACCACCTGCTGGCCCTTCTGTGCCAGTGGCAGAGGATGCTGCTGATGAACAACATGTGCCTCGCCACCGCGGCTGGATGAGGGCCAGTGGAGCAGCTGCACCACCTCCCCCACCACCACAGCCACCAGCACCACCCTCTCCACCACCACTCCCTGGATTTCCTCCTACAGTGGACCCTACCACAGTCCCTGTAACACAGTCAGACCTCACTTTGGTGTGGGCAGCTCTGGAGGAGAACAGTGTGAGAGTGGGTGCAGCAAGTTGGCACCATCGAAGCACAGCAGCGGCAAATAATAACAATGCTGCACTTGCTGCTGGACCACCACGGCATCCCACGGCCACAAAAAGATATTGATTTCTGCCTCCCCATCCCACTGTTGTGTTGTACTCTTTTTGCATGCTTTTTCTTTGTTGTTGTTTAGTAATCTACATTTTCTCTTCCAGGGCAATCTTCCTTGCTCCACGTCATCAATACAGTTCTGTGTAAAACTGCCCCTAATTTCATTACAGTGTGTCACAGGGTGGAGGAATTCCCATTCTGGAAAGCCGTGCACATTCTACACCTCTTCTCAGCAACATTAGGATGTGATGCCAGGAAGAGCGTGGGTGCATGCTCTGTTACAGTGACTGTCCAATTGTCCTGCAACTTTCCTGATTTTTCTTTATGTTATAATGGTCAGTCTGTTTTGAAATGTGTGGGCACATTTCCTGTAAGAAAAGCCTTGGTAGTGGAAATGTTCCCACATTTCACCACAAAGTGAATCTTATAACATAACGAAATATTGGGATATCTGCTGGACATTCACTGTAGTGGAGCATGCACCTGCACTCCCCCTGGCATCACCTCCTAATGTTTCTGATAAAGGGGGGCAGAATGTGGTTGGCTTTTCTGATCAGGAATTCCTCCGTCATGTGACACACTAATGAAATTATGGGTGGTTTTCCCAGATATATATTACACTCTGTGGAGCAAGAAATATTCCAGTGTAAATAAGGCCCCCACATATTAGGTTGTGTGCATTACCATCCATTACTATGTAACATGGTGAATCTCTGTAAAGCAGCAGTGCAACAATCTGTTGATAACTCTGACCTGTATTTTTTTAATGCTATGTTACAAGCTCCTCTACTTACATCCTGACTGACTGGAATGATATGAGAATTTGCTAACTTGAGTGAATCTGCTGTACTACATTTTTTCATGTGTGAAATGATGAAAGTAGCATTCATTTTAAATTGGTTCAACTTCTGACCAGGTTTGTTATTGTTTTCCTCTGGTTTTCTCCATTGCATCTGTTAGTTATTATATATCACATCTGTTGTAAATTAACAATTATGCAGCAGTCAGTGTTTTATGACAGCATGGAACAATATCTAATGAAAAGCAGCTGCAAAAAATACAAACCTGGTGAGAACAGTACTGAAAAGTGTCCTCTTTTTTTCTTCATACATGAAAAAAAGTCAAGTAAGGAAAGAAGACAAATTATGAAAAGAAGCATGTCATTCAAGTCACGGCTCGAAGGTAACTAGTGGTGGCTGTGGCAGTGTAAAGTAGCATAAAAAAAGTAAAGTTCAAAACTGTGAGGACATTCTTGCACCGCTGCTTTAATTGTGAAAATGTCAGCATGACATCATGAGCTCACAGCAATAATCACAGAACACACAAAAGTGGCACAGAGTCCCCAGAATTTTTCTACAGGTCCAAAATGCATCCTCCTTGTGTGCAGAAAATTGACAAGTGGTAACATAGTGAAATGAAAGTGTTTCAGCAAATACAAAGTCCCCCAGAATTAATGGTGCACTTAGTCATGTGCACAGAAGTGGCACAGAGTCCCCAGAATTTTTCTGCAGGCCCAAAATGCATCCTGCTTGTCTGCAGAAAATTGACAAGTGGTTAGACAGTGAAATGGGAATGTTTCAACACATACACCAGTATAAAATGATGACTGAGTATTGTGTTGCTGGTCCAAAGTGTTGTGACAGAAGATTCGAGCCAATGCAATGTGATCATCTCAATTGGATTGATGGGTTCCCTTTGGCTGTACACCAATAGTAGCCTTGGTGAGTATATCTATCTATCTATCTATAGATATATATGTATATGCATATATATAGATATACGGTTGTGAATTTTCTAGGTGGAGAGGGCGGTTGACAATCATGGACATGTAGTCATGGTATTGTTCTCCATCACAGGTCACACAGAAACTGTTGGTGTGCACACTCAAGTGCTCAATAAGAATTTTTTGCGCTGATATTGGAAACGGATAACTCTCAAGCACATGAAGGCAAGCATTTTTTTCTTTTTGCTGGGGAGGGGAATCATATTTGCAGGTTTGTATCTAAGGGTTTTATTCTTTTGTTACTTCTTTACAGATTTCATCAGCATTCTTCTGGAGTCCGGTACTTATGATGGTCATGATCATGTAATGAAACTACTTCTGCATGTTGATAAGTGTGCCCAATCTCAGGGGAAGGGAGTGCCTGATTTTGAAGAACTTTTTGGGATAAGGCCACTTTGACAGAACACCAAAGCTTATTGAAGTTTCCTAAAAAAAGAAATGAATGACTTCTTACAACTTAATTGTTATGTGTCCCTCCCTGGTTCTCACAACCTGTGTGCAATATTTCCTGCAGTCTTCAACACAATGAAATGGATGAAACATAATGTTCATACTTACCAGAATGGATTTCACATGGATATTACATTGCTTCCTCTTTGTACGGTACAGCTACAGTACCATTCCCATCCCAACGTCTTTTATTGATGGAGCCTTTTTTGTTTACCCTGTAAAAGAAACAAAATAAGTGCACCATATGTGTTTTACCATTGTGGCTCTGAAAAGCCACAGAAAAGAAAACATAAAACTAAAGGAAGTAAAGCAGCATAACAAACATGGCTAAGTACATATACTCACTTTTTGGTTTAAATATTAAGAAGCTTTGTGTCTGTGGCTGATGGATGTGGTGGCCCGGATATACTGAGGCTCAGTGGTGGCAGTGGCTAACATCATTCACTGTGGTGGTGGTCCATGGTGGGCATACAGACTTGGGCTCAGTGGTGGCAGTGGCTAACATCAGTCCTGGAGGTGGTGATGGTCCAGGGGGCATACAGACTCGGGCTCAGTGGTGGCAGTGGCTAACATCAGTCCCAGTGGTGGTAGTGGTCCAGGGGGCATACAAACTTGGGCTCAGTGGTGGCAGTGGCTATCATCATTCCCAGAGGTGGTGGTGGTGGGTGTCCGTGGGGGGCATGCAGACTCATGGTGGCAGACTTGGATAACATCAGTCCCAGTGGTGGTGGTCCAGGGGGCATACAGATTCAGGCACAGTGGTGGCAGTGGCTAACATCAGTCCTAGTGGTGGTGGTGGTCCATGGCGGGCATACAGACTCGTGGTGGCAGACTTGGATAACATCAGTCCCGGTGGTGGTGGTCCGGGGCATACAGACTCAGGCTCAGTGGTGGCAGTGGCTAACATCAGTCCCGGTGATGGTGGTCTGTGGGAAGCATACAGACTCGTGGTGGCAGACTTGGATAACATCAGTCCCGGTGGTGGTGGTCCAGGGAGCACACAGACTCGGGCTCAGTGGTGGCAGTGGCTAACATCAGTCCCAGTGGTGGTAGTGGTCCAGGGGGCATACAGACTCAGGATCAGTGGTGGCAGTGGCTATCATCATTCCCGGAAGTGGTGGTGGTGGGTGTCCATGGGGGGCATACAGACTCATGGTGGCAGACTTGGATAACATCAGTCCCTATGGTGGTGGTCCAGGGGGCATACAGACTTGGGCATAGTGGTGGCAGTGGCTAACATCAGTCCCGGTGGTGGTGGTGGTCGTTGTCCGTAAGGGGCATACAGACTTGTGGTATCAGACTTGGATAACATCAGTCTTGGTGGTGGTGGTCCAGGGGGCATACAGACTCGGCTCAGTGGTGGCAGTGGCTAACATCAGTCCTGGAGGTGGTGGTGGTGGTCCAGGGTGGCGGGAATCGCACACCGTCTTTTAAATACTGCACTTAAAACCTGCCAACATTAACCACATCATCATTCTCATAAAGAAAGAAAAAGGGGTTGATGTACCACTTGCACTAGACATACTGCATTCACCATCACCATCACCACCACCTAAAAGACTGCTACTCTCACCAGCACTGGACAACATTTCAAAGTCATTATGGTCTTCCACCTTATCATGCCTGTAGTAATCCTCTGCTGTTATTACCACACTACTGCATACATTTAATTTCCTAATGGGCTTAAGAGTCCTGGAAGGGGATAACATGCTGGCTATGGTTGCCAGTGACACAAGAGAACACCCCACTGTGGTATTAGCCACCAGCTTGTGCTGGGTCCACAGAGCCAAGTTCCTATTCTTAAGATGTGTATGCTGTCCTCCTGTCCCAAGATGGCTCCCCTTTTTACCTCGACTCACTCGCACATGGCAAACCTGGCTGATTGCAACTGAATCATCATTTGCATCTTGAAAGAAAAAATCCCAAACAAGGGAGTGTGATGCTCTGCCTTTAACATGTCCAGGATGATGTGGCTTATTTAAGTCTGTTATTTTAAGCACTGAAGTGGGTGGGCACATGATGATTTGGGCACTGCACACCTGGACTGCAAATCAAACACCATGACTACCTATCATACTGATTACTGGGACGTCATCATCATCATCAACTAAAACCGGTATATCACAAGTTTTTATGGGGGGATTCCTGCAAGCAGACTCAGACACAACCACTTTTAATTTATTTCTCTCTGGTTCCCAACTGGGGTCAATTACATCATCATCATATTCATCAACATCACTCTCACACACATCCACATCTTCTAGTTGGATGCTAGCATGTGGACTGCATGTTGCAACAACAGCAACATCATCACATTCATCATCAGCATCTACACCACCATCACCTGATATTTTTACACCACATTGTGAATTACTGCCTAGAAAATGTGTGACGTTAAGTGCCACGATGGACGGAATATCACATTTGCTATCGTTGACATGATCATCAGAATACTCAGGTTCAGTTAATGGGATGTTACTGGGAAGTATGACATCAGCTACACTGTCACTCACTTGCACTGCTTCACACTCAATATGTTTGGATAGGGTACACTGGTTGGAATTAGAACTTGATGCAACAATGCTAATACTACCTCCACCACCACTAACTCCAGTAACACTAACACCACTGGCTGGGAAAACATCATCTCCTCCAACTATGAGTGAAGCTACTGATTGGGCTGTAAAAAACATTGCAGGAGAAATACCTTTTCTCACAATAGCAATGCACTTCTCTGTCCACATACTACTACCACGCCCACAGACCCTCTTACTGCCAACATTGCCATAGCCAGAAACAGCTTTGCTTGCACGTCTCTTTGCAGGCATTTTGGGGATCAACCACAAATATTATTACCAAATTCAGATTTTGATACATTCACTTTCCGACTGGAGGGACGCTGGCTGGATGTGAAGCAAAATAAAGAACTGCGGCTTCAGCAACAGATAAGAGACTACTGTGACACTGTCTCCCAATTAAAACAACTTCAGTAACCAATGATGCTGATGTGGTCACAAATCACAAATTCACAAAAACAATCCAGTCTGGTAAAAAGAACCTTTTGAACGTGGGGGTGGGAGGAGCACTGAATACAGACAGTGCTGATTTTTATGGCACTACAATACAAACAGCAAAACTAACAACAGAGAACACGATTGCAGTACAAAATCTGGCAGCTGAAGTGGATAGCAGGTTCACACTACTGCACTTAGTTGTACTTACACTAGACTGTCACAAATTTTAAAAGTTGTATTATATTTGATGTACGCAGCACTGCACACACAACACAGAACAGTTTGTGTACAACGCTCAGTGAGGAATGTGACGCAAATGCAAAAGTTCAGTATACTGCCATGTAATGTAAATTTTAATTTAAACAACCTGACCTTATAAAATGCTGCACCACATACACACAACAAACAGCATGACAATTTTTACTACTACTGATAATTGTGCTATGTGTACATTAACACAATCAGTTATATAACAAAAATATAACCAAAACACTAAGAAATCACTAGTCGTCCATCTTAAATCTACCCACACACAGATACGCCCCTCCCCCACACAGCACATTTTCACTGTCTTTCACCACACTCACTTAGTGTTGTAAATTAACATTCAAAATCCACACACAAACAAAAACGTTCGATGATATAAGCACAGGAGGGTTTCCCATAATCAATGAACTACAGTTGGATCCCCCCAAAAAAAGCAAAAATGCTTTTTCAACAGCTTTTACAAGATTTCTTCAGACAGCTATCAGAGCACACTGTCTCCTACTCCTTCATACTCATACTACCCTGAACTGAGAATGTGCAGATCAATATAGAGCTCATGTGACCTGAACTCCCATGAATCACTGCAAAATCCACCTTCAGAGCTCAAAAACAAGGCGAAGTGAGGTGAAGTGAACTGCCACCAATGTACTTTGCCTTAAAAATTGAAAGAGAAGTGACCAGTGGAGGCGGAATAATGTGAAGTCACTGTTTCTAATGCACTTTGCGTCCCTCATTATGACATGAAGTACTCGCCGCTGCTGGGAGCACTCCATTAAACGCTTATGGAGTGGATTGAGTCCACTTCGACCACCACTAATCATGAGGTGCTTTTGAGCACCGGGTTTCTATCTTGGTATTCACACACTCACCAAATGTAAATATCATCTTTACCTAAATTGTGCCTCAGCATTATGTCATTTACAGAATAAGTATGAATATGTTTTACTTTATATAGTTATGTGTGTTATAATGTTTAAATTGTTTTGCAATGCATCTGTGCTCCAGACAAAGTCTATATGCAGCAAGCTCTTATAAGCCAGGCAGAGTATGGGAGTGAGGCTGCTTACGATGCTTTTCTCACCTATCAGCCAATCATATTTCTACAATGTACCCCTTGCTTGCTGTCTGTCCAAGATCCATCACCATTTGCATATTTTTCCCCAACCAGTATGGTGGCAGATCTGTTATGTATTACATGGAATGTAAGAGGGCTAAACTCCCCAATCAAGTGAAAGCAGGTCTTAACTCATCTCCACCTGCTGTGTGTATAGCTAGCTTTACTGCAAGAAACCGAGTTATCAGATATTAAATTCTCAAAGCTAGCTAAAGTGTAGGTGGGACAAGAAATCCACATTGAAGCTCAGGCTAAAAATAGAGAGTTGTCTATCCTAATACATAAAAAACTCAATTGGACAGCACAAAAATCAGCACAGGACACAGACGGATAATGGGTTCTTGTCCTATTCCAAACACCCCACTGCCCACTGATAGTTGGTATGCTATATGTCCCCAGTGTGGACTTACCTCAGTTCTTCCGTGATCTTGCACCGCAAGTTGCTACCTATAACTCCTCCGATTATCTCTTCCTACTCGGAGGCAACTTCAATTTAACATTAAACTCCTCCATAGACAGAAACCACAGTAGGCCCAAACCCCCTGTACAGGCTTGATGAGCCTTCAAACTCTGGATGGTTGCTCAAGACCTAATGAACGTATGGCAGGTTAACAATCCATGGCAATGGGACTACACTTACCATTCTCTGGTGCACAGCATAGACTGAAGACCCATGGTAACTAATATCCATATCACACTATTGGTCATATCAGAACATGGTCCCCTCTAATTAACCTATGATATGGAACAAGTCCCACAAAAATTGCTTAATTGGAGAATGGACCCACTGCTCTTCATGGACCCACAATTTGGCCCATTGCTACAAGTTGCAAAAGAGGAGTTCTTCACATTCAGTGATACTGGAGATACCACTACCTCAACTATGTGGGGAGCCTTCAAAGCCTCCCTTCACTGCCATATAATGACTTGTGCCTCCCACTAATGGAAACAGTGTGAAAAAGAACGAGTGGATTTCAAACAAACACTAACCCAAAAAGGAAAGATATACAATACAGACCAGAGGCAAAATCCACAGGCCCAATATTCAAAGAAATACTAAACCTATGGGGAAACATTAACATCCTGACAGCCAGGAAAGCAGAACTGGCCATACTCCACTTAAAACACCAATTCTGGGAAGGGGGAGGAAAGTTCCATAACCTGTTAGCATACCTTCTCAAGTGGCAGCAAATCAAAAAGAGCCATTGCCTTGCTCTATAACAAAGCAGGAAACATGTACAACACCAGCAGATATTAAAAAGGCTACACTCACCTGTACTCGTTGGTGAACTACCCAAGCTCTGAGCACCTCCCAGCATTTCTCACCTCATTCACCCTCCCCAAACTAGCGCAGGATCAGGGTGACAGTCTGGACCTCCCCATCACCAAGATAGAGATCTCTAATGCTATACAAGCCCTGGCCCATCAGAAAGCCCTGGGGCACGATGGTCTACCAACAGAGTTCCACCGAGTTTTGACAACTCAACTATCTCTAGAATTGGAGCAACTATATGCTGATATCCCCTGGAAAGATCCAACACTACTGGCCAGCTACCGCCCCATTTCACTTATTATGGTTGATAGTAAAATTTACGCTAAGGTCATTCCCCAGTGATACATCCTTCATAGGTGGGGTTTGTAAAGGGAAGGCTAAGCACTGACAACATACATACACTACTGGATCTCATACACATAGCTAAAGCTGTTTCCACCCCCACCACAGCAGTTGCAAATGACTTTGAGAAAGATTTGACTCAGTGTTAGCTTACTTAGGATTTGGAACCCCTTTTATAGTCACTGTACAAGCTCTGTATTATTCCACTCAAGCCCAAGTTCTTTTTTTTACATAGTTAACTTTATTGATGTATTTTCAGTTATATGCATTCACTGTATATAGTCACAATGTCCTTACAACCAGTGAACAGTTTGACGTATACATTTACTGAGCAGACAGGGGAGCCATACAGATACCCATAGCCTCATAAGTTTGTAACACTCATAAACATGAGGTCCTTAGCCAATATCTAATAGTTTACATGGTTGTTTCCCTACCCAGTAGTATCATAGTATCATATTGTACTGCATATTGCTACTGTATACCACAAGTAGGACAGTTTCAAGTGTATCCCATTTTTTATGTTATTGAGTTAACCTGTTGCTGTATTTAAAGAGCTGATCATCCTTTCTATTCTCAGGGCCATTAAGATTGAGTTGTGCCATTTCCTGTAAGTGGGCATGTTTTTATCCAGCCAATATCTAATAATTACTTTTTTAGCCATGGCCGCTATAAGGGCGATATGGAATTTGTAAATACCAAAGACCTTGTCCATGTCCAGGCCCAGAACAAAGATTTGAGGTGTGGATGTTGATTCTAGACCCAGAATGGGATCTAGTTTGGTGTGTATGTCTTCCCATAGTGGTCAGATGGGCATTCCCATAGTATGTGCCTTGGTGAGTCAGTATCCTCTTGGCATTTTTTACATGTTGGTGACAGCAGATGGCTCATTCTACCAAGTTTTGTTCGGCTATAGTATAGATTATGGTCCATCTTGTATTGTATGGTTCTGAGCCCATCATGTTTAATATATTTATAGATATTATTCCACATGATGATTCATAAGTTGAGATCCAGTAGTTCCGGAGGTTCATCTTTCCAGTAAGGACAGATATCCTTCTCCATGGGAGTAGTTTTTGTTAAGAGTATTTTATATAGTAGTGATGTGGAATGTTGCTGTATGGTGAGTCTGGTGAGTTCTGCCCACTGAAAAGAGTCTGTAAAGGACTACTGTCTCAGTCTGAGAGTAGATGCAATGGCATGTAGGAGTTGCAGAAAGGCACATGGTGGAATTTTGATAGGAAGGTAAGCCTCCATGAAGGAGGCATAAGATATGTGTGAGTCATTATGTATGACTTTTCCCAGATGTGAAAGAGGGAGGGCACTTAAAAAGTTTGGATGGATAGTTTTATTTTGGATTTTGAAGTTGGGGTTGTTGGCGATGGGCTGGTCCAACAAGAATAGTGGTTTGGTTTTCAATCGTCTATGAAGCTGTTTTCTCACTAATAAGGACATTTTGATTGGTGTATTCCAGAGGGTTTTCGGGAGTTTGGTCAGTAGTATGTGTGTCAGGGCACTCATGTTAATTTTGTCTTGTTGACATAGGTCCTTTTCAATTTGCAACAACTGAGGGGTGTACAAACCTAGAGGGATTGTAGCATCTGGTGGTTTCCATCTGAGGATTTCTGGCATTGAGTGCTAGGTAGTAGAGATAGAAATCTGGAAATTGAAAGCCTCCTTGTTTCTTAAGGGGGGCAGTCTTATGGTACACCCTGTGTGGTGTTTTATAGCTCCATAAAAAGATGGTCAGGGTGGTTTTAATTTTGTAAACCACATAGCTGGAGTATGTAAGGTGACCATAATTTGGGGATATAGAAGTCTGGGTAAAACATTAATTTTGATGTTGTTCACTCTAGCCCATAGGGTGAAGGGAAGGGCTGTCTAATAGTGGAGGTCATTTAATGGTCAGTAATAGGGCTTTGAGGTTTTGTGTGAAAAGTTTCCTTGAATTGGGGGCAAAGTGGATAGCCAAGTACTTAAGGGTGGTTGAGGTCCATGTGCCCCCCACTGTAATAATTGATCTTGTCTTGCCAGTAGTTTAGAAGCATGATGCATGTTTTTTCAAGATTGATATTATACCTGAAGAGTTGTCCAAACTCCTGTAGAACGTTAATGGTTGCCAGTATGGATTGTAAGGGGTCCTTTACATGAAAGTGGATGTCATCTGCATATGTTGAGATCTTATAACAGTGTTAGCCTGCCCCTATTCCTTTTACCTTGTTGCACCATAGAATCTTCTGTTCAGGGGTTCTATGTATAAATTAAATAGGAAGGGGGAAAAGAAGCTGCCTTGACACGTTCTCTCGTGTAGGTGGAAGGGTTCATATTTGATGATGTTGCATCTAATAAAGGCTGTCAGGAAGGAGTATAGCAATTTAACCCATTCTATGAAGTTAGTGGGGAATTCAAATTGCTGCTTTGTCAGGAATAGGAAATGCCAGGAGACCCTGTCAAATGCTTTCTCTGCATCTAGGGACATCAGTACTGCTGATTGCTCAGAGTCCCTGGCCATTGCCATTCGGTGTGACAGTTTTCCCATATGGTCAGTGGATAAATGTCCCTACATGAAACCTACCTGCTCAGGCCCAGTCAGGGAGTACCATGCTGGAGTCACTCACTGAGCTGAAATTTTAGTTAAGATTTTTATATCTGTGTTGAACAGTGAAATAAGGTGGTAATTCTCTATGCCTTCTGGATTCTTTCATGGTTTGTGTATTAAGGTGATGGCTGCTTGTTGAAGTGAGGGTTCCAAGGTTTGGTGTGCATTGGCAAAGTTGAACAGCACACTTAAGGACTTGGAAAGGGAATCTCTGATGGCTCTGTAGAAGTTTGCCGAAAAACTTTCTGGGCCTGGGGCCTTGTCTGGGGGGAGGTCTGACACTGCTGTATTTACATCCCATCCAATGGAGTAATCAGAGCCCCTAATTTATTCAGGAACTCTATGGGCAATTTGGGGAGGTTCACTGCCTCAAAGAATTGTTTGATGTGGTTCTCGGGGGGGAAGTAATTCTTCTTTGTAAAGGGATTGGATGTACTTAGTGAAGTCCGATGCAATGTCTCTGGGCTGGGTTAGTGGGTTGTCATGTATTGAGGGATGGATGCCTCTAATGTTTTCAAGGGATTCTCTTTGCTTCAGTCTAAGGGCTAAAAGTCTGAGGGTTTTCTTTCCCTAATCAACGTGGTTGGTTTTGCATGAAAGATCATTAGTTCTGCATTTTCTCTTAACAGCTCTTCATATTTTGCCTTAAAGGAGTTAAGTTGCAGCCAGTTCTCCTCTCTGGAGGATTTGGACACTGTTTTCTCCTTGAATCGTATGTCTCTGAGTAATGCGTCCATCTTGTGTTCTCTTTTTCTTTTCCTTGTGGCAGCTATATGTATTAGCTCACCCTTAATGGTACATTTGTATTACTCCCATATGTGGAAGTAGTTTGTCACTGTGCCTTGATTTTTTTTGAAGAAATTCTCCAAGAGGATCTGAAGTTTTTCTATTGTCTTGGGGTCTTTGAGGATGCTATTATTGAGTCTCCATGTTTGGTCTTTATCCTGCTTGTGGGGCATGGTCTGACAATACTTTAGTTAAGATCTCACACCTGGTTATGTTAACAAAAATATTTGGGGTGGTAAGGAAATAGTCCAGGCGAAAGGATGAGCTGTGCACTGGTGACAGGAATGTATAGCTCCTATAACCAGGGTGGAGCATTCTCCATGTCTCAATTAGCCCTAGGGAGCCCTGCAGTTCTCTCAGTGCCCTTTGGTTGGAGGATAGTCCTGCCTTGTGGGAGAAGGATCTGCCTATGGTAGTGTCTTGGAATGAGTTCCAGTCTCCTGCCAGTACCATGGGCAGTGAGTGGAAGTTTGCCAGTCCAATAGGAGAGGGGTAAAGATTTGGGGATCATCTTTGTTTGGACCATATACAGATGCAAGTATGAGTTCTGTACCGTAATGACCTGTGAAAAACTATGGAGCTCCCATTTGGATCCACAATTTGTTTATGTCGATGGAAGGGGGTGTTACAATATATTTTACCATGCCCCCTTTTCTGTTATCCTGTCCCGCTGCATATGCTTGGCCTACTTACATTCTGCACCACAAATTGGCTTTGAAGAATGAGGTGTGAGGTTTCCTCCAGAAAAATAATGGTGGTGCCTACCTGTTTCAAATGTCTTAGCATTTGATATCTCTTGTCCTGTATTTGCACTACCTTGACATACCACAATAAGATGGTAAAACAGGGGTTAACCATATTGGATGGTGTGTTGTTGGCAATGTATGGACTGGTGTGTGTTGTAAAGGAAAGGTGACCTAGGACTTTCCCTCTATAATTCCCTTCTTGTCTCCTAGGCCCAGATTGGTGGGTATGGTCGAAATGATAAATTCTTCTGCCTGTGGCACAATCATATGCATCCTGGCATTTTGTGTTTAGTAATACAACTGACTGTAACAAAGACTCAAAAACATGTGTGTTAGGAAATAATCTAAAAAGGGTTAAACTATTAATACCACTAGATCTAGTACTGCATACTACATCAAATACTATCCTAAGTATATAAAAAATAAACAACAAGCTATCAAAGAAGGACTTGCTAGGGCCTGTGCCCTGTCCCAATAGGAGTTGGGGCCTGGGCTGGCCTGGGCGAGCCCTATAATCAGCATATCCATGAAGGTCTCTCATGATCTCTGATCTCTGGCTCCTGATTAGCCATAATGGATTTATTTATTTGTTTTTATTTATTTATTTATGTTTTTGGTAACCAGGTAAGTGCACTAATCCAGAGGACCATTTTCAGTCACAACCTGGGCCACAAGGTGGTGATACATAAATACAAGCAGTAGACATGATATACAATTTGATTATACTGTACAAGCACCAATATACAACAAACAGGCAATGTTTACTTAAGGTATTCAAACATGGAGAAATACCATAGGGATACTGGCGGCAGTACAAGTAGTGAGTAGTTATGTATATTACACAGGCTGACAAGGAGCAGTTTGAACTAACAGACTTATCAATATCTTAGTCTAGGTAACATGCCTGTCCTGAGAAAGAGGGTAGGCTGACCTGAGGATCTTGTGGTAAAAGTAGAACATGGCTACAAGACAGTGTACTGAGTTTGGGCAGTGAGAGAGCATAGGCTGAGTAAACTGGAAAGCAGGATAGTTAGTGATGTGCCTTATCAAGTCCTGGTGCATCCTTGAGACATGGCCTGGACCTGGTACAGTAGAGTGGGAGGAGGTCTCCCAGGTAGGTTTGAGTGGCAATATGAGAGTCTAGCATATGGGTTTGTGCTTTGGAGACATGGGGGGGGAGAGGAGGGTGGGCAGGAAGGGACCAGACAGTGGTAGGATTATGCTGGCCTTCGGTCTCCTGTGCTGCCCTGTGTGCATGTACAGGTGGAGCCTTTCAAAAGCCAGGCTTTTAGGTTAGACTTGAAAGATGAATGGGATGTAGATATACGAATGAGCATGGGAAAATGATTCCTGAGGAAGGGGGCACAGACAGATAAGGAATTACTGCCCATTGCTGTAGAGACATGGGGTACTTCCTGGGGTTGAAAGGAGATGCTCTAAGAAGTCTCATGGATGCTCTATTCTTGAGTAGGGGAGCATAAGGGGACAGCAGTTTACTTCTGAGCGCACCATCAACTAAGCAGCCTGCGATATAGTTGAAGCGTGCCTGGAGAGGGAGCCATCCAAGGGACTGGTAGAGTGTACAGTGATGAGTTAAGGAGGGGGCTTTGAGAACAAAGTGATAGATGGCATTGTATTTTGTGTTGAGGCAGGAAAGTTGCTTTATGGACATGTGTGAGTAGATGGGGGAGCAGTAGTCAAGGAGTGGGAGGAGGTTTCCTTGTGCAATAGCAATACAAGCTTCAGGTGATAGTAGGTGGCTTGCATGGTACTCTGCTCCTAGATTCTGGTTTATCCTATTTACTGTCAGGGTTGTGTGATCATTATAGGTGAGCGATGGATCTAGGGTAATGCCGAGATATTTGAAACAGTTGACCTGTTCAAGTGGAGGTCCTGCAGGTGTATATACTGTGAGGGAGGAGTTTAACTTGGCTGACTTGTTTAGGAAAGGCTTTGATCTGAACATGGCCAGAGCATGGCCATCTTTTTCCCATTTACAAGGAGTTTTCTGGATGTGTACCAGTGAACAGCCATTGCATAACTGTCAGTGAGAGTGGAGGAGATGGCTTCTAGGGACTTATTGCTGTAGTGTAGGACTAGGTTATCCGCATAGAGGAGTGTGTTGCAGTTTAGGCTGTCTTCTGGTAAGGCATTGATAAACAAGGAGAAAGGAAAAGGTCCAAGGAATAAACAAGGAGAAAGGAAAGGGTCCAAGGATAGATCCCTGAGGAACTCCTGTGCTGGTGGGAAGGGATGCTGAGGCAACTTTGTCTGTAAGAATGGACTGGAGCCTTTATGTGAGGTAGCTATGAAACCAGGCTACAAGTCCTGGGCACAACCAAAATGTTGAAGTGTGTAGAGAAGAAGGTGATGATCAACAAGGTGAAATACTTTCAGCAGATCAACAAAGACTATGCCCGTGGCCTTACCCATGTCCATATTTCTGAGGACATGGTTTGAAAAGACTGCCAGGGCAGAGGAGGTGCTGTGGTGTTTGCAGAAACCATGTTGGAAGGGACATAGGAGGCTGTATTTACTGTGATGTTAAATTAGTTGGTAATGGACTTCTTTCTCAAGTAGTTTGCTCAGATGTGGTAGCAGGGAGATGGGACTATTGTTTTCCGGGCATAAGGGGTCTCCTGCCTTGAAGATGAGAACCACACTTGCATGTTTCCAGGTGTCAGGCAATGTTGAAGTAGACAGGGTGAGGTTAAAAATGTGTGTTAGTGGTTTGGCAAGGGCTGGGGAGATGAGCCTTAGGAAAGCAGGGTACCACCTGTCACTTCCAGGGCTGCCGCTAGACAGGAGGGTTTTCAGGAGTTTTATAATGGTCTTAGGAACAATGGCCCTGAAGTAGAAAGGAGGGGTGGAGGCTACAGAGTTTGTAGGAGTGGAGGGGATACTGTTACTGTTTTGGTTGGAGGGGTGGTAAGGATGGAGCTTGCTAAGGTAAGGGGTCAGGTTGGTAAACATTGTGTTGAGAAGGTCAGCCATGTGAGCAGGGTCATCGTTGGTGCCTGATGGGGATGCAAGTCATGTAATCTGCTTATTGGTCTTTGGGTTTAGGATGGACCCAATTGAGGCTCAGAAGCTATGATGATTCCCCAGTGCATTTTTTTGGAGCTCTGTGAAGCATTTCTTTATTAGTGACTTTTCCAGCTGCTAGCAGGCATTTCGCAGTTGTCTGTAGGCATTCCATAGTTGGGGGGATGGAGACTCTTTAAAAGTTCTCCATTTGGAGTCCCTGACCTTCATTTGCAGTAGTGATTCTTTTGTTATCCAGCATGTGCAGCCTCCCCTAACCCTTCTGCTTTTGATAGGAAAATATTGGTCCTGTAGTTTCTGAAGGGTGCTGGTGAAGTATTGGACAACAGAGAGACATTTTCAAGCTAGTAAAGGGAGGACCAGTTTAAAGACCTCACTTTAGCCAGAGGTTCATGATTCTGGCTGCTGAAATTTCTGAAGGACAGTCATTTTGCTGGTGGGTGAACAGACTTGTTGTTCACAACGATGTAGGTGGGGGAGTGGTCTCTAATTGCGTCCGACATGGTGCCTGTTTGGAGGAGTAGGTCAGGCAGGTTAGTTAGCATCCCTTTCAAGGGTAGAGTGGTTTGGTGTGTGTTGGTTGAATCTTGTTGTGGTCGAGATTACTTGCTCAAGGTTATGTAGCTTTAGTAGAGCTGCATAGTTTGGCACTGAGTTTGCAGTCCAGTTAAGATTGAAATCCCCCAGTAGGAAGACATCTTTACATGGGGTGGTGCATGCTAGACATGACAGTAAGCTTGAGAGTCCCTGGGTAGTAGCTGGGGGGGGGGTTGTAGCAACAGCCAATGTAAAGTTTTTTTGAGGAACTAATGGTAAGCTCAGTAATAATCCTCTCACTAATTGAGGTGGCAGTGGAGCAGGCAACAGTGGCAGTTGATATATGGTTTTGCACATACAGTGCAATGCCTCCTCCTCTCTTCCTGCCTGGCCTATCTAGCTGGAGGAATTAATAGCTTTGAAGTTGGTACAAGGCATTGTCATGGTATGGTTTTAGCCAGGTCTCTGAGGGACCCAGCACATGGGGCTTATATAGTATCACCCAGGCCTCAATCTCTGTGAACTTGGAAGGAAGGCTACATACATTTAGGTGAGCGATCTTGATACCATGGCATCCAGCCCATGTGGCATTAGTGTGGTCAATGTGAGCATTAGTAGGCCCTGGGTTAGTGTCAATGTCTCCTGCTAGCAGGACTAGTAGAAGGTGGGACAGGAGGGGGAAGGTCAGAGGATGCCAGTGTAGTTTCTTGAACGTGGTGGAATGAATCAGATAGCCTAGTTGTCTTTGTTCTTTGTTTGATAGGGATGACAGCAGTAATGATGCTAGGGGTGTGTCCTTTTTTGTGGCCGTGTTGCGCAGGCTCAGAGTAGGAGTGCAGTAATGAAGGAATTTTTGTTCAGTAGCAAGAATTGATATAGTTAAATCTGTTGCTAGCAGTAGCCCAAATATGGGCAGCAGTCACGATCCAGCCATAGCACATCTACAGTGCAAGGAGCCTGATCCACCTACCCCAGAAAGAGATAGATAAGGTGCCACTTGCCCCCATGGGCAGTGGTCATGATCCAGCCATAGCACCTCTATGGTGCAAAAAGCCTGATCCACCTACCCCCAAAAGAGATAGATAAGGTGCCACTTGCCCAAACGGGAAGTGGTCACAATCCAGCCATAGCACCTCGACGGTGCAAGGAGCCTGATTCGCCTACCCCCGAAAGAGATAGATAAGATACGATGCTTGAAAAATTGCCATGATTTCTCTGGGCTGTGTGAACGCTGTACCAGATCATCACTTGCAGTTTGCTGTTTTCAATTTCAGCGCCTTCTCAGGGTAGCGCTATTGGCTCCATGGCTGTGTAGAGCTCCCTGATTGGCTGGTCTCACTCACCTGAGACAGAAACACCCAAGACGTGTGGCTTAATGTAAGCCTGCATCCCTGTACTCGGCTTCTAATTTATATGTTTTTAATTTAGCCTGTTCCGCTTGGCCTGTGTAAAGTAACTTACCATTCCTCCTCTGCTGCAGTTTCTCTCCAAATGTATGTGCACTGATTCAGTGCTAGCTCTGCAAAGTTCACTTTGATTTTTCCCCAGTTAAGCATTCACTCTGTACATTGCCTTGAACTGAGTTTGTAAAAAAGATTTACTGGCTTCGTCAATTAATATATATATATATATTTAATCCTATTTAAGACTGTACTGGGTTTACATGCTTACTGCTATGGACTTAAAACATTCAGTGAATTGTAAAATCTGTGTAGCCTCTGTCTTGAGCCTAAGGCTCCTGCCCTTGACTAACATTCTTAATCATCTTCCTTTGTCCCCCTGTCCTCCTTTACCTCTGTTCTGTCCCTCCTGCCCTCCCCCATCAGTCTGTTCTTTTGTGCTTGTTTTGGATTCCCGAGTTAGCTGGCACCTTGCCTCTGTCTGAGACTGCCCCCTGACTTGTCTTTCAAGTTGGTGCTCAGCTCTCTTTGTGTGTTTCTGTTTAGACACACTCCCCCCATCTGCTCCTATTTAATCTGTTGTCTCCTTCCTTATAGGTGCCACTTGCCCCCACGGGCAGTGGTCACGATCCAGCCATAGCACCTCTACGGTGCAAGGAGCCTGATCCACCTGCCCCTGAAAGAGATAGATAAGGTATGACACTTGAAAAATTGACATGATATCGCTGGGCTGTGTGAACGCTGAACCAGATCATCACTTACAATTTGCTGTTTTCAATTTCAGTGCCTTCTCAGGATAGTGCTATTGGCTTCAAGCCAATGTAGAGCTCCCTGATTTGCTGGTCTCACTCACCTGAGACAGGAGCACTCAAGACATGTGGCTTAATGTAAGCCTGCATCCCCTCTACTTGGCTTCTAATTTATATATTTTTAATTTAGCCTGTTCTGCTCGGCCTGTGTAAAGTAACTTACCATTCCCCCCTACTGCAGTTACTCTCCAACTGTATGTGCACTGATTCAGTGCTAGCTCTGCAAACTTCCCCTTTTTCATCCCACCTCCTCTCCCCCTCCAGGCCTTTTTTAAATGCACACAGTCTCCGCCCACTTCTATCTGATGTTTCAATTTATTGGTTACTTACTGTCAACTACTGCAATTCCTCCCATCCCCTTTTTGCAACTAAGCCTTCTAGCAGCTTTATTTCAGTCTGTCTTGCTGAGGCATACCATTTTGGTACTTTAGGTTTGCTTATTGCTGACTAGCATATCCTGTCTTGCTGACTAGCATATCTTATTTTTTATTTTTTTTAGTTGTTTAACCAGGTATAGCACACTAAGCTGAAAGCTTTTTTACAGGAGCAACCTGGGAGCACAAGGAGGTTAAGTGACTTGCTCAGGGTTACACAGTATGCAAGTGTAAGCTGTGGGATTCAAACCCAGGTCTGGTCTGCTGGATGTCACCAGATTTGCAGCTCAGAGCCTTAGACCACTGTGCTATACTGCCTCCTTTTTTTCTTCTTGTTTTGCTAAGGCACTGTTTTACTTGAAAATTGTAATACAAATTACAGAACTGTAACTGATTTGCCAAAAAAACTGTGTTTATCGTCTAAAAATGTTCCCAGCAACCGAGTGTTACAGCCCCTTCATGGCTTTGTAGCTCTTTCCAGACTGCAAGGCACCAAGAAGATTGCTGGCTTTTCAGTTGCTAATTGAGCTGTTTTCACTCAGACTGCTAGCCTTTGTGTTGTTCCGCTATTAATTCGAGCTCCTCTCTCCTTTCTCTAGCTGAGAACCCACTAGGGATCCCAGCTCAGTCGCCCTCTGCATGGACCACGGACACCGGGCGGCTGGCACTTCCGAAGCCACCTCCGGAGACCTCCTCATTGGATTCCACCACTTGAGAGGTACGGAAAAGCCTCAATCTTTCACCCACCAGCCCATCCCCCCTCCTGTGTGCTATTATATAGACCCGTTAGCACTGCCCACTCCAATCCCTAATGAATCTCCTGCATTCTCTTTCTTACTAAAAGAATTTCTTACTGCCAGGTTCTGCCAGAGGAATCCTGCAACCAGCAGCTGGCGAGCTACCCTTGTTGTCAGCTAATCGTAATGCGGGCACTTTTTCAAAGCATGCCCTGATTGGCTCAGATGAAAGGTGTTGCATATCTGTGCTCTGGGTTCAGTACCTGCCAGGCTTTTTCTTCCCATCCCCCCAGCCCCTCCCAGGCCTCCAATAAATACTCAATTAGGTCCTCCCCTATAGAGCTGTTTCACTGTATTCACTCATGTTAAGGGCATAGACCATGCTGCAAGCCACCCTCTCTCTAGGCACCCCGCCCCTTTCCCCTGCACTAGCCTGCTCTGCTGAACCATGACTCACCTCCCCATTGTCATTTTATTTTTGCTCACTAACATCCTAACTATATGCTATCATGATGAAGTTCCAGGTTCAAAACCTATCCTGGAACATCTCACTGCTATTTACGTCACCCCCTTTCACTGCACTGATGCTAATCAAAAGCTCAGCCCTCCCTTTAATTACAACCCACTCCCTACTCACCTGCTTTTATTACCCCCTTCTCACATGTCACTCAGAGCATTATCCCTACTATCTATTAACTGCCACATTAGACTGTATCATGATAGCACTAAAATGGTATCCACTACCAGTACTATTAGCCGGTCACAACCTAAAAAAGTATCCAGATCCATCACAACAGCTATAAAAAAAATTCCTGCTCCTTCTCTGCTCAGGTAATGTAGAACTAAACCCAGGCCCTCTGTCAACGTTCTCCTCGCCTACTGAGTTTGCTGCTGCTCCGAGCCTTAAATTCATGTTGGTCAACATTTTAAGTTTGCCCCCCAAAATTTATCTTTTACAAGCCTGGACCACACACATTGAGCCTGACCTCGTCATTATCACTGAATCCTGGCTCAAAAATACTATTACGGACCAGCAAATAACTCTCCTCAACTATAATCTCTGTAGGGCTGATAGGAATACCGGGAGGGGGGTCAGACAGCTAGTATCGGAATCCACTCAGGAGGGAGCAATCTTAGACCTGGTACTTTCAAATGGGGATGGAGAAAGAATCTCAGATTTAGAAGTGGGTAGCCATCTGGGAACAAGCGACCACCAAACAGTGTGGTTCACGATAAACACAGCCATACAATCAAGCCATACAAAAACAAGAGTACTTGACTTTAGGAGGGCTGACTTTGGGAAAATGAGAGAGTGCCTCAGAAAAGCACTAGCAAACAGGCAAGAAGGAGGGGTGGAGGAACAATGGGGAGTGATCAAAACAGCCATCACAGAGGCAACAAGCCTTTGTGTAAAAAAAATCAATAAAACACAATGAAGGAAAAAAACGCTATGGTTCACAAAAGAGGTGGCAGGGAAGGTTAAGGAGAAAAGGACAGCATTCAGGAAATATAAGGAAACACAGAAGGAGCAGGACAGAGAAAGTTATCAGTTAAAGCAGAAAGAAGCTGGGAAGGCAGTCAGAATAGCAAAGGCCCAAACCGAGGAAAGGATAGCCAATTCTGTTAAGAAGGGGGATAAGACATTTCATAGGTACATTAGGGAGCAAAGAAAGACCAAAGGAGGGATACTGAAGCTTAATAAAGGGGAGGGAATGTGGGTAGAGGGTGATAGTGAAAAAGCAGGGATACTGAACAAATATTTCTGCTCAGTATTCACAAAGGAAGAGGAGGGGGAGTTACCTAAACCAAACAAGAGAAACACTCTGAAGACGGGGGTCGAAACCAGTCCATTTACAGAAGAAAGGGTTCTGAAAGAACTAATAAAATTGAAGGTGGACAAAGCAATGGGGCCTGATGGCATTCACCCAAGAATTCTAAAAGAACTAAGGGTAGAACTAGTGACATCGCTGACTACTCTCTTTAACAAATCATGGGAGGATGGGGTGGTACCCGAGGACTGGAGGAGGGCAAATGTGATTCTTCTTCACAAAAGTGGGAGCAGGACAGAGGCAGGAAACTACAGACCAGTTAGTTTGACCTCATTGGTAGGGAAAGTGATGGAATCACTTCTGAAGGAAAGAATTGTTGAGTACCTAGAGGCCAGTGGCGCACAGGACCTAAGGCAGCATGGATTCACAATGGGAAGGTCATGTCAGATGAATCTAATAGATTTCTTTGACTGGGTGACCAAAGTAGTAGACCAGGGAGGGCAGTGGACATGGCTTACCTAGATTTTAGCAAGGCATTTGATACAGTCCCACACAAAAGATTAATACAAAGATAGCCAGCCTTGGAATGGGTCCCAAGGTGGTAGCCTGGAAAAAAATTGGCTAGACAACAGGACGCAAAGGGTAGTAGTAAATGGAGTACACAGTGAAGAAAGGAGGGTTACTAGTGGGGTACAGGATTCAGTACTATGGGGCGTCCTTTTAATGTCTTTATAAGTGACATTGCAGAGGAACTGGAAGGAAAATATGTCTCTTTGCAGATGACACAAAGATCTGCAACAGGGTTGATACACAAGATAGAGTGGAAAGGATGAGAAGGGACTTGGCAAGGTTGGAGGAATGGCCAAATGTATGGCAGCTCAGATTCAATGCAAAGAAGTGCAAGGTAATGCACATGGGAAACAAAAACCCAGGGGAAGCGTACACAATGGGGGGTGAGATACTGACAACAGTAAAATTAGAAAGGGACCTGGAGGTAATTATATTAGATGACATAAAGGTGGGCAAGCAATGTGAGAAGGCAGTAAGGAAGGCTGGGGGGATACTGGGATGCATAGGAAGAGGCATCAATAGTTGAAAACAGGAAGTTGTTATCCCTCTGTACAGACAGTTGGTGAGACCCCATCTGGAGTACTGTGTGCAGTTCTGGAGACCCCATCTCCGCAAATACATAGACAGAGTGGAGGCTGTCCAGAGGAGGGCAACCAAAATGGTGCAGGGTCTGCACCAGAAGACATACAAGAAAGACTAAAGGAGCTTAATATGTATACTCTTGAGGAAAGAAGGGAGAGAGGGGACATGATAGAAACTTTCAAGTACCTCAAGGGAATTAACAAAGTCCAAGAGGGTAGCATCTTCCAGAAAAAGAGATGTGCAAGAACAAGGGGGCACAATTTGAAGATATAGGGGGGATGGCTCAGGGGTAATGTGAGGAAGTAATTTTTCACTGAGAGGGTTGTGGATGCATGGAACAGCCTCCCTGAGGAGGTTGTGGAGTCAAGAACAGTGGGGGACTTCAAGAATGCATGGGACAGGCATAAGGCAGTCCTAGGGGCAGGTAAAAGGAAGTAAGCTGTTGGTTAACTAGGATCTGCAGCTTATCTGTTAGGTAGAAAAATGGGCAGACTAGGTGGGCCAAGCGGTCCTTATCTGCCGTCAGATTCTATGTTTCTATGTTTCTATGGGTGGAGTAGTTATTTATGCCAAATCCAAATTCACTATTAGTGACATCTTCTGCAATTCTAAATCTAAGGAATATGAAATCGTATCTCTGAAACTCCACCTTCCCTCCAATTAAATTATTACAGTAATCAGTGGCTACAGACCTCCAACTGGTGGAACTGAAATCATCAACGTCCAAAAATCCTTAGTTACAACAGCCAACACAGAAACTCTGATACTCGGGGACCTCAACATGGATTAGCTCACACACAAATCTCATAGCCTGAAATCCCTTTGTGATGAACTAGGTCTTGCCCAGATAATTAGTGAGCCCATTAGGATTAACACCACCAACATTGCCAATAGTTCTCTCATTGATGTCATACTTACCACTCATCCCCACAAAATACTACAATCAGCTGTTTTTTCCAAAGATATGAGTGATCATAGAGTTGTGATCTGTACAAGACATCAAACCAAAGCCTGCAATCAGCCTAAGTTCATAATCAAGCATTTCTGTCATAAAATCAACACCCTGAGCTATCTGGCTGACCTTAGCAAGGTCAAATAGCAAGATCTGTACCTCTCTAAAACAGTTGATGAGGCTGTCTCTAACCTAAATGAAAATCTCACCACCCTGGCTAACAAGCATGCCCCATTCATTAAGGTATGTACATGCAAGGTCTCCCACCCCTGGTTTACACCAGAGCTCAAAACCACACTTATAAACTGAGATAAACTCTGGGCTCTAGCAAGAAGAATTAAGAATCCAACAGATTGGCAGACACTTAGAGCAGCTAGGAACACCTGCGTAAAACATATTCACTCTACCAAAGCAAACTACTATGTTTCCATGCTGGAAAAAGCCAAAGAATCTCGCAGAAAATTTGGAGGACCATCAAGTCTATTGAAGGTCGACCAGTTGTGCTCTCCATCCCAGCTAAGATCAACATAAATGGCACAGTTATTGAGAGCAATTACCAAATCCTCGAAGAACTGAATTCTCACTTCACCACAGCTGGTCTAGCTTTCGATGCATCACCATACGCATCTCATACTAGTATCCATGCTAGCCCTATCACTGTCCTGAAAGCTAAAGCCCATCCTTTCCAGCTGCTCCCCCTCAGCTTCAAAGAAGTCGAGGAGTCACTCATCAATTTACATACCACAAAAAGTGCCAGAGTCGATGGCTTAGAACCATTTTTCTTAAAAGTTGGCTACCGCTATGTTACTGCTCCCATTCTCCATATATTCAACCTCTCTATCTCTTCTGCCATAGTTCCATTATGCTGGAAATGCGCTCATATCATACCCTTATTTAAATATGGTGACCTATGTGACTTAAACAATTACAGACCAATCTCGATCTTGCCTATCCTTTCAAAAGTCCTCGAAAAATGTATTTATATACAATTGAAGAATCATCTGGAAACCTACTCTCTCTCCTCAATCCAGCCCAGTCAGGCTTTTGCTCTAATCATAGCACCATTACTGCACAAGCTAAAGTCACCGGTGACTGGATCTCAGCCAAGGATGCTAAAAAAAATTATGGGTGCAGTATTCTTAGATTTGAGTAAAGCATTCAACACTGTTGCCCATACTCTAATTGTGAACAGCCTCACCAATATTGGGGCTACCCTAGCTACTACCAAATGGTTCTCCAGTTACCTATCAGGTAGGATGCAGAAAGTCAAAGCTGGTGGGCTGTTCTCTGCCTCCTTACCAGTTAATTGGGGAGTCCTACAAGGTTCCATCTTTGGTCCTATACTCTTCTCCCTATATATCAACAACCTCGATTCTCAAATAACCAGGTCAACCTTGCATTTCTTTGCTGACGATACAGTTTTGTATACATCCAGTAATACAATATCAGAAGTCAGGGATATACTTCAAGTCAATTTCACACAGCTAGAAACAAATCTCATCAATACCAAACTCCTCCTAAATGCTAAAAAAAATAAGGCCATGATTCCCCCCCCAATACTTCCTCCATCACCCTCACTGTCCTACCTAAAGACTTCATCGTTACATCCCAAGGTGAACCACTGGAAGGACCTGGTACACCATTTATGTATTGTTATGTTATTGCCTGCATTGTATATTTGTTGTAACCATGCAGCCAGGACCTTCTTGTGAATGAGCTTGCTCAGTGGAGCTTTCCTGCAATAAACTTGAACTTGAACTTGAACTTGAAACAATGCGGATGTTGCCAGCAGGAAACTGACATTAATTTGGGGCACTGATGAGCAAACACATTTAGAGTTTGGAGGAGCTACAAGGAAGAGGAAAATAACAAAAGCCATATTCCTTAGGGAGTAGTTCCTATGTGAGCAGAAAGAGATTTTAGGTGAGGTGGAGGGATGGAGAAGTACAGGGTATTGAAACAGTGGCCACTGGTGGTGGATTCAGGTAAGCTGCAAATGGCAAAAAGGTCTGATTGTTTTTTGAGATCAGATCATGTAACATGAGGTGGGGTATAAATTGCCGTGTCAACCAAGAGTGGTGGTGGGGATGGTGGGGCAGTCAGTGCGCAGCATTGGTGGGGTCAAATCTCATTCAGATCCATTGGAGCCATTGGAACTGTTGATTGCCTGTAGGCACTGTGCTTCAGATGATAGGGGGGGTTCGGGGAGGGCTCCTGTGCCTAGGAAGCACCCTCGTGACCCTCTCAACCACCGAACAGCTGCGGAGGAAAAGAACACAGATTTAACTTAAGGAGGTAGGTGGAGGAGGGACAGAAAGAAGACAAAGAAGGGGGGATGGGCATTGCTTAGCTGCTTCTCAGTAACTGCCTCTCTGAAAAAGCACAAGCATTTCTGCTGTATTTTCATATAGTTTGAATGTGCTTTTAAGTTACATATAAGTTGGGATAGTATAGTTTGAATGTGCTTTTATTTTACATATAAGTTGGGAGAATCACCCAAAAAGTACTAGCAATGTGTAACAAAATTAATTCAAGCTGTGGAGAAAGGCTCCCATAAAACAATTGCAGTTATTGACTAATTAATTCAAAACTATGGAGAAGGCTCCCTTAAAACAGTTGCAGTTTTTGCCTTACTTAATTCAAACTGTGGAAAAGGCTCCCTTAAAACAATTGCAGTCTAAGCCTTACTTACTTCAAACTGTGGAGAAGGCTCCCTTAAAACAATTGCAGTCTGAGCCTTACTTAATTCAAACTGAGGAGCGAGGTTCCCTTAAAAAAAATTACAGTCTTTGCCTTACTTAATTCAAACTGTGGAGAAAGGCTCCCTTAAGCATTTGTAATCTGTGACTATATTAATTAATTTGTTTATATTAATTCAGTCTGTGGAGAAAAGCTTAACGAAATGCAGTTCAATTTAAAGTAACTGGGGAGAGATGCTCCCGAACAGTGTGAAATGCAGTTCAAAATTAAAGTTAAAGTTGAGAAAGGCTTCCGAGCAGTGTGCTCATTTAGTAAAGCAGAGGCTGCATCGACATAAAGGGATGTTGTTTTAGGCACCAAAGTCCAGGTTTTAAACAAAAGTCTAACTCAGATCCATTGGAGCCATTGGAACTGTTGATTACCTGTGGGCTATCCATGCAGCACTGCGCTTCAGATGATGGGGGGGTTTGAGGAGCGCTCCTCTGCCTAAGAAGCACCCTCGTGACCCTCTTGACCAATGGACAGCTGCGGAGGAAAAAACAAAACTGTGATCAATTTCTTCTGTTGACCTCAGACTGGTTCATTTGGCTGCTCTCATGATATCCATGTGCTATATTATGATATCCATGAGCTATGTAATATCCATGCGCTATATTATGCGCACCCCCACCCACCCTTGTGACTGTCTTGCACCTATAATATTCAACCTTGGATAATGTTATTTATTGTAAGGAGTTGGCCCCCCTCTTCCCACATGATTGTCAATTGCTCCTTTCACTTAGTCCTGATTATCACAGAAACATTACCAGAATGGAGCATACTGGCCCTTAATGTAGGAGAATAAACCCCTGCAGAACTGCTACCCCACTCCACTGTACTGAAGGTTGGAAGTGGGTGATCCACCAGTCATCATGTGGCTAATGTTTGCATAATATAGGTAGCTTAGTGCTGCAGTTCCCCTGGAGCCAGTTCCACCTTGCACACTTGCTATGTCATCCCTTCGTCCCCTATATCATTAATACATTTCCCCTCCCCTTATTTTCCTTCTGACCCCCACCTTTATTACTGTCAGAGGTGGGTGGTCTTCAAGATTTTATTGGTACTGTGTCCCCTCCTCTTGCCTGTTGATACACGTCACCTGCCCCAAAATGTTAGTGGGGCTGGGAAGGTGAAGATCCAGCCATGGTTGAAGTGGTTATCAATTCACTAAGGGTTCTAGAGCTTCTGATCTTACTGAACCAATTTTGATAAGATATCATAGTCAGCCACTACCATTTCTCATACTTGCATCTTCATTCTTCCCCCTTCCCCACCCCATCACCAAGGATATCTGCATGTACATGGCATCCTGGCCTCCCAGCCCCAGCCATCCCATCAAGTCTGCTGCCATGACCCTGTCTGTGTCATTGACTCCCATTGCCCCAGAAATGACTCTGGCCACACAAACAGGGTAGAGAAGGTTTCTAGGTATGACCGCAGAGGTTCCATGGGCAGTGGGACAGTAGGATGCTTCTGAGATTGTGTCCAATCATGCTGGGAGTTAGGCAGAGCTGACATAGTATAGGGGGAGAAGAATCGCATCAACACATAGCAGGCCTTGGTACTAGTGATCTAGGGAGTTCACCCCTGGACACCTATGTAGCAACATATTGCATTGAATCGAATTGAATAATGACCCTACCCCCCTCCAGCTTATGTTTGACAGGGGCTCCTCAAGTGAATGTGAGAGCTCTTAACATAGTTCCAGTTGTTGATCTCTCTGTTCCCTTGCAAAAGTTATTGGCCAAGCATTATCTTGTTCTCTGCGGTCATAGTTCATAGTGGTCACACACAGAAGGAGCAGTGGATGCCTGGAACAGCCTACTTGCAGAGGTGGTGGGGGCAAGCACAGTGGCAGGTTCTAAGAATGCTTGTGACAGATACAAGGGAGCCCTGAAACCCAAGGACAGTTAGAAGGCTAGGCTAAAAAGACAATTGGCAGATTAGATGGACCTGGTGGTGTCCTTCTGCCATCAACTTCTATGTTTCAAAGTTTCTATGTCTCCCCGCCAACACTGGGCATGGAATGGTTAGTGTGCTCCCTTAATAAGTTCCTACCTTGGTTTTTTCTTCGTTTGTCCTGTTTACACTGTCCCATCATATATACCCACCTTTTCCAAGTGTCAGTCAGTATTTTGATCCAACATTCTTTTAATTCGAATAACCCCCTTTATTCTCAGTCCCTTAGTACCCAGCACCAGGTTACCTAGGAAACAGCTGACAGTACAATAATTATTTACCATACAGGAAGTAAATGTTCATGTGGAAGTCTAAAGGAGGAAGTGATTCCTGGTGAGCATTGCCTTTGAGGGATATCCTAGATGACCATTATCTTTGGGGTGTTTGCTCCAGAGGAAGGAGGGGGCATCAAAGCCAGTCTGGATATACATCTATCTTTTACCTGGAAACTCAAGTTGCAGAGCTAGGAATAGTAGTCTTTTGTAAAGAGTGGGTTAGTCTGGTTCACAGGCTATATCGTTTTGGCGTTAGTCTGCCTTACTTGTGAGTTGTGTAAGGTAGTTGTGTTTGCTTCAATCAGTGTGTGTTGCGCCCCTTGGATCTTCTGTTTTCCTTGTTGCTGCAACTTTTGGTTTGGGCCTGTTGAAACAATTCCCATTTGCCATTAAACTGTGATGGAAAGCTGTTAAAGGACTTGTCTCACCTCTGCCGATGTGTGATGTGTGTAGAGATGTGTCTCCCAGTGGTGGCTGTGAGAATGGTATTTGTGTGTCCTGGGCTGATAGTCATAAGTTAGAGAGTGCCCACTGGGAATGTGGGGGTGTATTGTTGTGAAGAAGACAAAGACTCCAAAAATATTGCCATCTTTGTGGTGACATGTATAAATAGTTATAAAGTCCATCCCAATTATTCAGCCTGAATGATCACTTTATTGGAGCCCTTCTTCTGTTCTAATCAAACAACCTAGGCATGATAGGGGTGAGAGAAAGGATTGGAACTAACATTATTCATTTAGGGTGCAATGAATATGGTGGCATGTTTTCTGACCAGGTGCCTTGTTAATTTCAGTTGAGTTATTATTTCTGGGATGCCGGAAATATTTGTGGAAGATATTTGGGGAGTTCCCGACTGGCTATTTCAGAGCTTGAAAATTCCTTTGATCCTGATGGGGTGGTAATGATCAGTCAGGCAGGAAACATGTTTCTACAGTAAATGGGATTCATGTCTGATGAAGAGATTTTTTGATTTCCTGGTATGACATTTGCTTGTCTGTTACTACAGAAGTCGCATCACTAAAGATGTAAAATCTCTGGCCATTCTACTGTATGGATCCCTTGTTCCATGCTTTAGCCATAATATGTAGTTTATCCTGAAAGTATGTGCAATGAACAATAGCAGCCCTTGGTTTACCTCTGTGTTTTGGTGGTGGGTGAGTCGATCGATGGGCTCTTCCAAATAAGTAGGCATGTCTACACTTAGGGGGTCCTGCAACCTCTTGCAGCAATTTCTGAATAAATATCATCATATTATTGCCTTCTGCTCTTTCCTGTATTTCCACCACTAGAAGGTTGTTGCTCCTTAGACTGCCCTCTTAATCTTCTAGCCTGGATTCCATTTTAGTTAATTTACTTAGGAGCTCCTGCACAACAATCCAAAACATCATTACATATTTATGGGTTCAGTACTACAGGAGATTGAAATAGAACGGGATCATGGTATACTTGTTGATCACAAACTTTATTTTGACAATAAATTTAATAATGTGAATAAATGCTGGTGGAATATCAGGAGAAGTATCAAGAGCAGGGACAAGGATGTGATCATACCACTGTATAGGGCTTATATGCAGCCAGATCTGGATTACAGAGCCCAACTCTGGGCACATTATAAAAGAAAAAGTATCAATAACATTGAACATGTACAGAGGAGTGTTACAAAATCTGTTATGGGGATGAGTAGCATTGATTACGAAGGTCACTTTGGGAACACCAATTAGTAACTTTGGAATCACAAAAGATCAGATGGGATTTATCATTCATGTATGATATAATGAATGATATGAATCCAATAGCTGCCTTAGACTGATTTTAAACAGGATTACAAAGAAATGCAGGGACACTCATTGCAGTTATGAGGAAGCTGACTTAGGACTGAAAAAAGAAAATATTTTATTTTTTTCACTCAGAGGGTGATAAGGTGTGGAATAGCCTCCTGTTGCAAGTTGTGGCTAGCAAGAATAAAATGAGTTTAAGAAAAGGCTTGATGCCTACTTGACTTTAAATTGAAGTGTTAAATATTACCACTAATATAGTGGTGGGGGTGGTAATTTACATTGGCTTCCTTGCCTATATCTGCTTCTTATATTCTAGTGTAAACTCTAGTACAAACAATCTTATGAAAAAAGATTCCTTCATAGGAAAAAAGAATGTGAAAAAACTAAGACCAAATTCTTTTTTTGTATGAAGGCAATCTGCTTTCATGTCGATAGGGAGAAGGGCAAGGGTTACAAAAACACTCTTTTTAAAAGGGTGTGCACCAGGAATGTGGTGCTCTCAAGTAAAAATCATCAAATGCATACAAACAACTTGGGCACTCACCACCAACGATTGCTGACACTGTATGTATAAAAAGGAAAAAGATTTTACTTATTAAAACATAGCCTAACGCGTTTCTGGTCCATGAATGACCCTTTCTCAAAGGATGATTTTTTTTCCAAAAACACATGAGCTGAGCTTTATAAGTCATATTCTATGATGTCATCACTCCAATAAAACAATTAGCAAAAAGAACACAATCATGCCAGTTCTAATAGTCTCTAATATAGATCAGTAGCTCATCACAACGGTATTATAAGGCTTACTCAAAATAGACAATATGGCCCAGATATTCAAACTGAGCCCAAAATGTGCGCAACAGCAGGAGCAAGCACAAATCAATTGCGCATATGCGCAACAGACACGATATTCAAACATGGATCAGAACAAATTGCGCAAGCAGCCAATGTCTCAATATTGCACAAACTGCGCCATAGCGCAACCAGGAAGGGGAAGCTGAGCAGAAAGGTTGCGCCATAGCGCAACCAGGAAGGGGAAGCTGAGCAGTAAGGTTGCACCATAGCGCAACAAGGGCAGCCCAACTGAGCAGTCCAGAGGTGCCATAGCGCAAGCAGAGCCCCCCCCAGCAAAGCAATGGAAGTGCACAACCAGGGATGCAGGCTGGGGCCCACCACCAGCCATGCCACACATGGGCACAGGAACACACTGCAGAACCAACAAGACACCTGCACACCCCAAGCACAGCATCACTGGGGGTGGGACGGATGATCTACTGGCCCATGGGGACAAGCCAACAAAGCACAGCAGGGCCATGACGCCCCAGCACAACCACTGGCAGGCTGAGACTGCCACACACAGGGGGTTGACAACCACAGTGCACATCAGCCCCCCATACGCACAGCACACCCTGCACTGTGACCCCAAGACACCACCCATGTGCAGTGACTGGCACTGCAGGAAACACCATGCATCCCCCCCAGCACAAGTCAACCCCGTGTAGCAGAGAAGCATACAAGCCAGACCCACCCTGTGCACCCAGCAGTGGGTGGCAGCAGATGGCAAGACCAACAGAAAGTCACTGCCATGCTGGAGACACCTCCCCATGCACACACACGTGCGCACACATACACACACACACACACACACACACACACATACCCAGGACCATACCACCCCAGATGGCGTGCACACTACTGCAACTGAGCAACCATAGCCAGCTGCAAATCAGAGATCAACACAGTATTCATATCAAAATATAAATGTATTATAAAACTGTAAATTACAAAACCAATAACAACATAACTATTTACAAGAGGGGGGTAGGGGTACAAGGTAGGGGTGGGCAAGGGGTAGGGATGAACAACTTGGAGAGGGAAGGCAGGGTGGGAGGGATGGGTGAAGTGGGAAGGAATCCAGCCTAAGGCCTAGCAGGCTGGTCCTCTTCCACCTGGTGCTGCCGTGTCTGGCCGTGCCTCCTCCGGAGGCCATGGCGCTGGATGCTGGTGAGGATGGTCCTGTTGTCCAAGGACACCTGTGTGAGCTGCTGCAGTGCCCGCTCTATCCTCCCGAGCACACTGAGGCCTAGGAAAATGGGAACACAGTCAATGGCTGTGACTGACCACAACCCTGAATACCAGCCAACCTGCAAGCCATATAGCCCAATGTCCCGCACCTGTGATGGTATGCATCCACCCACAGTGAACATGCACATGGCCATCCCACCAGGCGGCACCAGCTATGTGCACCACTGCACACATACACTGCCCATGTCCATCACAGCACAAACAAGGCTGTCAAGTGACTTGGCAATGTGGTGCGATGCCAGTTACACAGCCATGTGCCCATTGCATGCATGGACCACCAATGACACACACACAGACGTGCAGTGACACCGGACAGTGATGAATGTCGCCTGTGTCGTGCATGGTTGTGTTGTGCATGGCTGGTGGTCATGCCCACCCCCTCCAGCATGCAATAGCATTCATGATGTAATGATACTCACACTCCGCAAGAAGCTGTGTCTTCTGCTGCTGCTGCTGCTGCTGTGGCCCACCCCTTGCTGCACCACTGACTGGCACCGGGGCCCTGCCACGGCCCTCCTCACCACATGCCTGCATCCTCTCAGCCCGGCCTGTGGAAGACAAATGTTGAGAAAAACATTAGTGTGACTCCAAAGAAGACTGCCCCCTGCCCCAGTGAGAGTGCCTGCCCACACAGCCAGACCCATGCATCTCACACCTGCACACACTGACACAGCCAACCATGTCAGAGCCATCACCTCTGCACAGCCACCAAAACACACTCACACCCCTACAGAGAATACAGGTGCATAAATGGTACACCCACCTGGCCTCAGGCACCACGCCCCTCCTGGCACGTGACCGTAGCCGCTCATACAGGTCAGGCTCCCTCCTGCGGAGGTCACTGTACCTGTGCTGGCACTGCTCAGCAGACCAGTGCTGCCCAGTGACCCCCACCAGGT
The DNA here is from genome assembly GCA_016271365.2 of Neoceratodus forsteri. Taxonomy (NCBI): domain Eukaryota; kingdom Metazoa; phylum Chordata; order Ceratodontiformes; family Ceratodontidae; genus Neoceratodus; species Neoceratodus forsteri. The sequence continues at coordinate 1,001,154,809 of CM057454.1, read as the reverse complement.
CATTGGCCACTTGCAGCCAGACCTGTGTCCTAGCCATGGTGAGGGGCTCCTCACCATACAGTGCCCCATAGTGGGGCTCTCCCAGGGCCACCAGGTTGGCCACCTCCACTGGGCTCCATTGCACTGCCCTCCTGTGTGCCATGCTTCCAAGTTTACAGCAGGCAATATGGTGCCCCACTGCGTGGCAACCCTACGTGGAAATGTTGCACAATAAACCACCATAGGTTCCAATCGTGCTGTTCGTACAGCGCCGTTAGTCCACATAGCGCTGTCACCAGACAGCGCAATAGGGCCGTACACATGGCAGCCGAACAGTGCCAGGGGGCAAAGGTCGGACACCAGGTCAGGGGTCTATGATGCAAGGCCACGCACAGCACCATCTGATGTCTAAGCATCCTGCGCGACCGACCACCTGCGTGATAGTGCCACAGTGGACTATTGCACAGTAGTGCCACAGCACCATATAGTGCCCAGTGCTGTAGCGCCAGTGGCACAATGCTGGCCATGGCCTGGATTGCCGATCGCGCACAGCACGTCATCAGCACGGCAGACGCCTGCGTAAGCTACCTGGGCATGTGCAATGCAGTGTACCGCACAGTCACAGATCTGCACTATTGGCTCAGCCGGCTCAACTGTCTTGCGAAAAGCGCAATGGCGCGATATTCAGCCGACACATGAAAATCATCTGATCAGCCATTCAAAGGTGCAGTGCGCGATTTGCATCTCATTACACTTGCTCCTCTCCTAATTTGCATGCATTGCACTATAAAAGTGCGACAGTGGGCTGCACTGGACAGATCGGTTACTGCAGGTGAGAGGTGAGTTGCATGCTGTGGGATGTTCTGGACAATGGGCATGGGATAATGCTGTAGACTGCACAGTGACAGGTGTCCACTTCCACCCATACAGATCACCATGACCGAGCAGAGACGAGGTGAGGGTGAGGATGGTGGGCGAAGGAGGAGGCCCAACTTCACCACAGCAGAGACTGAGGCTCTCTTCCAGGCCTACCTGAAGGATAAGGCACTACTGAGTGGAAGCCGGGGCACCCTTCAGGCCCGTTTGGCTGCATGGGAGGGGGTAGCCTGGGCAGTGAACCTGCATGGAAGCCACCAGCGCTCCGTGCAGGAATGCAAGAAGAAGATTGGGACAGACCGCAGGAGGGTGAAGGAGAAGGTGGCAGCCCTCAGGGCGGCATGTGCTGGCACTGGCGGGGGCCAGCCAGTGGTGGTGGAGCTGACCCCGGCTGAGGACCGACTGGCTGCAACTGTGCAGCGCAGTGCTATTGAGGGCGTACCAGGAGGTGGATTCCAGACAGGTGGAAGCCCATCACTGCACGGTATGACATGGTGGTGGTGTTGGGGGGGAAGGTTGTTCACATGCACTCACATGTCCTCTCTTTCTGTTACAGATCCTGTTCATCTTCGGGAGATGGTGGTGGTGGGACCAGGCAGTGAGGATGACCTGCTAGACATGGAGGAGGAGGGTCCATCCACCTCTGTCACCAGCCAGCATGCACTGCACCAGCATGCACGCTGTGCTGCCAACTCTGGTGTCAGTGATTCGGGTGTGGGGGGTGCACAGCCTGTGTCTCATCAGTCTGGCATGCAAGCATGCCAGCACACTGTGACTGTGGCTATAGCATGTACCTGCACCATTGATGATGCAAGGACTGCAATGGGCAGTGACATGTGTGTGTCCCATGACAGACACACAGCAGGCCAGCACATGCCCCTGGGCCTTGCTGGTTCCATCTTGTGTGCCAGCATGTCGGCACAGTCCCAGGCTGTGCCTGTCAGCACTGGTGGGGCAGCACCGGTGGCTATGCAGGTGTCTGGCACTGTTGCAGCCACAGCGGTGGAATGAGTGGACCCTGGGGCACAGCGGTTGGAGGGGCAGCAGCAGCAGTCACCCACCAGGTCTGGGGGTACAGTGTCCAGCGGTGGCACATGCCCGCTGCCCTTTGATACGCCCATTCCTGGTCCTGGCGAACAGCGCCCACCCTCAAGGGGTGTTGTGCATCAGGACCTTCAACACCCTGGGGGACAGGATGCCGTTGTGGCACAGTACCCATTGGACGAGCACACCCGCATGCAATCAGTACAGCAGCAGAGGCGGGTTGCAATGTCCGTGGAGGCACTGTCTGTGGCTGTGGAGTGGCACAGCAGGGAGTGTGCTCTGGACCATGCAGAGATGGTCCACATGTGGATGGATGTGACCGCCGCCATTGACAGGCTGACCCAGGCAGTGGTCTCTGTCGTGGACGCATTGGGCACACAGTCAGGTGACCCTGTACCACACCCCACACAGTTCACGCCCACTCCCTGCCCCGGCGGCGACACCAGGCCTGTCGACGCCGGGTTCTGCTGTGGGCATCCCGAGCACCCCTGGTGCAGGTATGTTCGGCATGCTGCAGACCCCTGTGCGGGCAAGGTCACGTTCACGCAGTGGGACCCCTGGTGGTCCAACAGTGCCACCCCATGTGGCCCCTGATCAGCCTGCCAGTGCTGTTGGGTCATGGCGGGGGCCGCCCACGCATCCGCGGTGGCCGTGGGACAGTGCTACATGACTGATCTGTCTTCCAGTGCGGGCCCTGTCTGGTGCTGCCCTGTGTGCAATGTGTGTCATGGTGGGCAGTGCACTGCTGGGTGCTCTTCTCAACACGCCGACACACAGACCACCTGCACACCCTCCCAACTGCTGTCCACAGGTGCGTGTGCATGATGATGCCTGCATTGTACTGTACACCAAGGTGCAAGGGTGCCCAGCATCTGACACATGTACTTGGACAGTACAGGTGGTGGGAGTGGTCAGTGGTGCTGTGTGTTAGCAATGTCGGTTCTGCTGTGCTGTGTGCATCTGCCCATGTATGCTCTGTGCCTGGTGTGTGTGTGTGTCCATATGAGTGTTCACCCCTCCCTGATGGTGTGTTTGTATGCCTGGACCCTTCCAATCCCCTGGCCATCATGCACCCCTGGTGTGTTACCCTGTGTGCCTGTGGTTTGTGCCTGGACAGTGTTGGTTGCACATGGCCCCTTGACTTACCTGTGTCGTGGATAGTGCTCCTCTGTGATGGTGTCCCGGTGCAGCTGGGCCTGCCAGATCAGTCGGGGGTCCCGCCGTCCTGGGGGGGCTGCTCATCACCATTAACACCGGTGCCACTGGCGTCCCCATTGCTGTCCCCCTCTTCAACCTGTAGGGCTATCCCACAGTCCTTGGCCATGTTGTGCAGGATGCATCAGGCCAGGAATATCCCACAGGCCTTTGGGGGGCTGTACTGTAGGGCACTGCCAGAGGTGTCTAGGCATCAGAAGCGTGCCTTGAGCATCCCAAACACCCACTCTACGATGTTGCGTGTGGCGGCATGTGCCTCATTATAGCATTGCTGCGATGGGGTCATGGGGCGCCGGTACGGTGTGAGCAGCCAGGGAAGGAGTGGGTACCCGCTGTCACCTGTGTGGAGATAGTGGAGATCAGTGTCATGTTCAGGTCCATTTTGCCCATATCCCTGTGTGCCACTGCCATGGCACCTGTGGCATTCCCACCCTTGCCCCAAGTTTGCATTCCATACATGCGTACTCACCCACTAGATGTCCTGTGGTGATGTCTCCACTCTCGAATTGATGGCACAGTGCGGACGGATGCCATATGAAGGCATCATGTGCTCCGCCACTGTGTGTGGCACAGACATTGATTATTCGCCCAGTGGCATCACACATCACCTGGCAGTTGACACTGGAGTAGCCCTTTCGGTTCCTATACGCTGCCCCATCGGGGCCAGGTGGCGTGCGAATGGCCACATGGGTGCAGTCTATGGCCCCTAGCACACCAGGCATATGTGCTACCCTGTGGAACTCCCGCATGTTTGCTGTACGCTCTGCTGCGGTGCTGGGGAAATGGATGTGCTCTGCAGCATGTGGCAGCAGTGCGCTGAGGAATTGGGTGAGGATGCGTGACGTGGCCAACTGTGTGATGCCTGTGGTGTCCCCTGTCAGCCTCTGGAAGGCGCCCGTGGTGAGCAGGCACATGCAGGCTGTCACCTTGGTCTCCACTGACAGAGCGTGACTCCGTCATGAGGGTGCCTGCATCACATCACTGCACAGCTCACAGAGCCGCCTCAGTATTGCCCTGTTCAGGTGGTACCGGCCCACAATCTCTACATCTGTATACAGCTCATAGCTGATGCGGGCATGGTACTGCCAGTTGGGGGCGTACCGCCGACGGGCCCTTCCACGGCCTCATCCCCCTGCAGCTTGCATTCTCACCCCCCTCATTACAGCATCCATGTGGAAGGTGGCACTGTCCATCTCCCTGACTTCTGCCCCCCCGGCTGGTGTTGCTGTGTTACCCCCACTGTCCTGACTGCTACTTCCACTGCACCGGGTACCCCCTGCTGGCCTCTGCAGCCTATGGCCCACAATGCTTGCCTTGCCTGCCCTAACCTGTCACTGTCTGTCTGTCTGTCTGACTCTCTCTCTACCCAACTTGGCATCCTTTTAGCATTCTTGTGCCGCTTCCTTGAACCTTTTTATTTTGGCTCATTTCCGTTAGTGCACAATTTCCGGCAGTTCCGCTCTTGCGCAATCCGCAAGTCTTGTAATATCGCATTGCGCTCTTTATGCATGGATCCACCCCCATTGGTTGCACATGCCTTCCTTTGCATTGCGCTGTTGCTCAGCATGTTTTCGGTGGAGCAACTGCCTCCTGCTGAATATTGCAGAATGGCGCACTTTTGGTCTTGCGCAGGCACAACCCTATTGCGCATGGCGCAACCCTTTTGAATATCCCACCCTATGTGTTACAAAATACATAATCGATAAAAGACTAATACCATTAAATGAGCTCAGGAACAATACATTAAATGCAATAGTAATAGAGTATAAACAATAGATAAAAGTAAGAAAAAACAAAAGCCACAGGAGAAAAATCCCAGGAGAATGGGGGGGGGGGGAAACAGGATCAGAAAAAACAAACATGTGTTAAGGGAGAAATTTATCAATAAACATAATGGCACATCAGACAGCAGCTATCTTTTTTCTAAATAGTGTTTAATTTCGAAGCCAGTGTTCAAACATGGGGATTTATTAGCTTGAAGAGTAATAATCCAGAAAGTTTCACATTTTAAAACTAAGTTATTATAATTGCCACCTTGTGGGTTAACATTTACCATATCTATTGCCATATATATAAAACTATGTTTTTTTATTATCATTTATATTATTAACATGTTGGGCAGTGGCATATGTTAAAGCTTTTTTCTCTATTGCTCTCTGATGCACACCTACCCCAACTTCAAAACAACATATAGTTTTACCCACATAAAAGGACCCACACATACAGGTTGTTAAATAGATAACATCACTAGTGCTGCATGTAATACATTGTCTAATTTTCAGAATTCCCCACACAGAACTCATTTCCAGCTTTAATGTGTTTACAGTAAATACAATTGTTACATTTACATGTTTGTATTTTTCTGATCCTGTTACCCCCCGCTTTTTTTATCCTGGGTTTTTTCTCCTGTGTTTGCTTTTTTGGTTTTATTTTTATCTATTATTTATACTCTATTACTATTGCATTTAATATAATGTTCCTGAGCTAATTTAATGGTGTTATTCTTTTATCGATTATGTCTTTTGTAACATATATTGTCTATTTTGAGTAAGCCTTATAATACTGTTGTGATGAGCTACTGATGTGTAATAGAGACTATTAGAACTGGCATGATTGTGTTCTTTTTGCTAATTGTTTAATTGGAGTGATGAAATCATAGAATGTGACTTATAAAGATCAGCTCATGTGTTTTTTGGAAAAAATTCAGCCTTTCAGAAACGGTCATTTATGGACCAGGATCGTGTTAGGCTATGTTTTAATAAAAAAAAATATTTTTCTTTTTATATATACAGTGTCAGCAACCTTTGGTGGTGAGTGCCCAAGTTGTTTGTATGTATTAGAAGGGCAGGGGTAAATTGAGAAAATGGCAACAGCAATAAGGACAGGGATGGGGCAGAAAGGGGTAAGGCCATCAAGAAATGGAGAGTAATGAGTACCAGTGCCCATAGTCTTTGCAAAAAGCTCTCTGAACTTGTGGCCTTGATGGAAGAGGGATGCCTGGATATTATAACAGTCACAGAAACATGGTACACAGAGAGCCATGACTGGGATGTTAACATACCAGGGTACACAACCTGCAGGAGAGACAGGGATGGTAGAAGGGGGGAGGAGTAGTTCTCCATGTATGGGAAGGGATAAAAGAAATGGAACAAAAAAGTAAACAGGGAGGAGAGGAGGCACTGTGGGTCACCTGAGAGACTGGAAATGGCACCACAATCTGCACAGGGGTTGTATACAGACCCCCATGTCAGGGAGAAGGAATGGACAATGATATGATAGAAGGCATCCTTAGGATCACAAAGAAAGGATAGAAACCTTTGATGGGGGAACCTGAATATGCCAGATGTTAACTGGAGAACCTTTGCTGCAGCCACATTGAAGAGCATGGCCATTCTCAATGCCCTACAGGTGGCATACCTCAGACAGCTACTTATAGAACCCACTCATGAGGGAGCAATCTTAGACCTTGTACACTCAAATGCGGTCAGTGAGTGGATCTCAGATCTAGAAGTGGGCAGCCATTTGGGAACAAGTAACCACCAAACAGTGTGGTTCAAGATAAACTCAGCTACAGATTCAAGCCATACAAAAGTGAGGGTATGGGACTTCAGGAGGGCTGACTTTGGCAAGATGGGAGAGTGCCTTAGAAAAGCACTAGCAAACAGGCAAGAAGGAGGGGTGGAGCAACAATGGGAAAACATCAAAACTGCCATCACAGAGGCAGCAAGCCTTTTTGTGAAGCAAATAAATAAATCAAAATGAAAAAAAAGCCACTATGGTTCTCAAAAAAGGTGGCAGGGAAGGTTAAGGAGAAAAAGATAGTTTTTAGGAAGTATAAGGAAACACAGAAGGAGCAGGACAGAGAACTGTACCAGTTATGGCAGAAGGAAGCAGGGTGGGAAGTCAGAACAACAAAGACCCAAACTGAGGAAAAGATAGCCAACTCGGTTAAGAAGGGGGAAAAATATTTTATAGGTACATCAGGGAGCGTAGAAAGACAAAGGGAGGGATAGTGAGGCTGAATAGAAAGGATGATGGGTTGGCAGAGAGGGACAGTGAAAAACAGGGATACTAAATGAATACTTCAGCTCAATATTTACAAAAGAGGAGGAGGGGGAGGTGCCAAATCCAGTTAACTGAAGCATTCTGGATAAGGGGGGTCGATCCCAGTCCTTTCACAGAAGAAAGGGTTCTGAAAGAACTCCTAAAACTGAAGGTAGACAAAGCAATGGGGCCTGATGGAATTCACCACAGAATTCTAAAAGAATTAAGGGGAGAACTAGTGACACCACTGACTACCCTTCTTAAACACATCATGGGAGGATGTTGTGGTACATGAGGACTGGAGGAAGGCAGATGTGATTCTCCTTCACAATAGTGGGAGCAAGACAGAGGCAGGAAACTACAGACCTGCCAGTTTGACCGTTGTGTTAGGAAAGGTGATGGAATCATTTCTGAAGGAAAGAACTGTTGAGTACCTAGAGGAAAGTGGGGCACAGGACCCAAGGCAGCATGGGTTCACAGTGGGAAGGTTATGTCAGATGAATCTAATTGATTTTTTTGACTGGGTGACCAAAGTAGTAGATCAGGGAAGGGCTGTGGACATGGCCTACCTAGACTTTAGCAAGGCATTTGACACAGTCCCACACAAAAGACTAATAATCAAATTAACCAGCCTGGGAGTGGGTCCCAGGGTGGTAGCCTGGGTAAAACATTGGCTGGATAACAGGACACAGATGATAATTGTAAATGGAGTCCACTCTGAAGAAAGAGGAGTTACTAGTGGGGTACTGCAGGGTTCAGTACAGGGTCCAGTCCTTTTTAATGTCTTTATAAGTGACATTGCAGAGAGACTAGAAGGAAAAGTATGCCTCTTTGCAGATGATACAAAGATCTGCAACAGGGTTGATACACAAGGAGGCTTGGAAAGGATGAGAAGGGACTTGGCAAGGTTGGAGGAATGGTCAGAAACATGGCAGCTTTGATTCAGTGCAAGAAAGTACAAAATAATCCACCTGGGAAACAAAAACCCAGGGGGTGATTACACAATGGGGGGAGGTAGTAACAACAACAAAAATGGAAAGGGATCTAGGGATAATTATATCAGATGTCCTTAAGGTTAGCAAGCAATGTGAGAAGGCAGTAGGGAGGGCTTGGGGGATACTGGGATGTAAAGAGAGAGACATCACCAGCAGAAAACAGGAAGTCATTATCCCTCTGTACAGACAGTTGGTGAGACCCCATCTGGAGTACTGCATCCAGGTCTGGAGACCCCATCTCCATAAGGACATAGACAGGATGGAGGCAGTCCAGAGGAGGGCAACTAAAATGGTGTAGGGTCTGCAAGAGAAGCCATATGAGGAGAGACTAAAGGAGCTTAATATGTATACCCTTGACTAAAGAAGGGAGGGGGGGCATGATAGAAACATTTAAGTACCTCAGTGGAATCAACAAAGCCCAAGAGGGTAGCATCTTTTAGAAAAAGAGATGTGCAAGAACAAGGGACAAAATTTGAAGACAGAGGCAGGATGGCTCAGGGGTAATGTGAGGAAGTATTTTTTCACAGAGAGGGTAGTGGACACATGGAACAGCCTTCCTGAGGAGGTTGTGGGGTCAAAAAATGTGGGAGAATTCAAGAATGCATGGGACAGACATAAGGCTGTTCTTGTGGGGGTTGGAAGAAATTGACTGTTGGTTAACTAGGATCTGTAGCTCATCCTGTAGTTGGGGAAATGAGCAAACTAGGTGGGCCAAGCGTTCCTTATATGCCATCAAAATCTACATTTCTGTTTCTATACAGCCCAATTCTTGTTTAGTGAGGCCATACAAAAAAAGAAAATCATCTCAAAAAATATTTTTAAATGTGTTAGAAATGCATTTCTTGGTTATTTTTCCAAACCCTAACTGCGCCATCCAGCTAATGGGGTTCCAGTTACCAAGATACATGTATTGGTGTCACTGCAGGATGTGATTTTTCTGTGTTTTCAAAAAAAAAATATTAAAAAAGGAAACAAGATGGCAGCCAAACATACACAAAAAATATTTTTTTCTTACGAAAACCAGATTACCCCAGTATGAAACAGAATATCATTTCGTATGGTGAGATATTTTTTTCATATGAAACAGCTGTCCTAAAGAATGTATGAATCACGATCAGAACTGGAAATTCAAATCCTAATACTGTAACTCTGAAACGTATTCATGTTTTCAACAAACCAGTCAAAGCAGCACTCTTGGCTAAGCCCTTTTAACCCTGAAAATTTCAGACCACAGTACTAAACTATCTGGGTGCTAGGCAATGACAAAAAGAAAAAAAAGAAAACAACTTATTTTGTCATTACATTTGCATCTGGATCTCGGAACACACACATCCAACTGGAACAAAACTTGGCACGTCAAGAGATCCTGCCCCCGAGGCTGTGCATGCAAAATGTCTTGCAGTTCTTTTGCACAGTGTCAAGGCTATTCAAGTGCAAAGTTAGGGGTCTAACATTAAACATCTTAATCAATCCTAACTATAGTGTTGTTACCGCAACACTAAAATTCAGGTACTTATGTTACAATGTTCCATAGATTTTATATAATATTTTTCAATTCCATACTGTTCATAAAATCTGCAGTATGCATTTTATTATTATGTTCATTTTGTAATATCATTATGTGTCAGACATGATTGCAAAAGGGATTTGCCCAGTTCACCTCCTGGTTAAAGATAAAAACATGAAACATGAAATCTGTTACACATTGGAGACCATGGAACAAGACTATTTGTCTAGTAGGTGACTTAGGATATGTAAGGTAAACTTGCAGATCTGGACACCATGTAGAGCTGTAAAATAAACCAACTACTGAGCACAGCCATTCAGCCCTGGTGGCTAGCTTGGAAACCAACAAATTTAGTTATTGCCATGTGGATTGTGTAGGACATTATTTTGTATTTTGGAATGTTGTATGCCTTGTAATTATTTAGACCTCGGGTCATATCAGAAAAAAATATATATGTTCCAGTATACTTCCCCACTATTAAGTAAAATGATATGATGTCAATTGCAGGACATAAGTGAAAGGCCTCACTCCACAGTTACTGGATCCTCTCCCTAACTGATTTGCAAAACAAGGGATATGTTCTTCAGGAAAAGCTGAAAATATCCTTACCACATCAACAAACATACCTCTCTCCACTACTGCAAGTGTACCACAGCGGTCACCAACAGAACAGCAACCTCCCTTGAGTTTTGGTGCAGTAACTGTGCCACAACAGTCTGTGTGAGCCACAATCTCCCTCAACGTTCGGTGCCAATACTATGACTACAAATCCTGCCGCTTTGCTTATGACTAGCACCCCAGCTACATAGACCCTGGCTCCAACAACAATCTTAGCTGTTTTTTTTTTTTTTTTTTACAGCAAACACCAGCAAGGAAAACATTATTTTGCACATTACTAGACAAAGGTGTCACAACATTGACAAAACCAGTGACAGAGTGGCTTCTCCCCTAATAGCAACAGCAGCAGCTTTTCCTCTAGCACCCACATTGGCTCATCCTATCACAGTCACAGGATCTTAAGCTAGTTCTAAACACACTTCTGCTGCTCGGATGAATCCAGGGCCACCAACATCAGGAACTTGTTACAACAGTTACATGAACATCCAAAGCCTGATGGGAAAACCTACACCTTATTTGTTTTAACTCTTAGGCTGTCAGAAGATTTAGAATGTATAGGTTTTTAGGATGTGCATACAAGTTGACTGCACAGCAAGGGTTATCTACATATAATAACTTTTCTTGAAGTTGCACACAGTGCAAAGATAAACTAATATTCTTCTGATTGCCTCCCCACATACTATACTCCTCTTCCCTATTTTTTTAACTACTTCTTTACTGGACCTAACCTTACACTAAAAAAAGATGTGAACAGTACATTTATCAATATTTAAAATCAGCAGAGGAGAGGATGAGGTACTGCACGCTACTCAACTGAGGAGAAGTTGAGGGAGCAGGATCTATATCATGCTATTTTGTTGCCTAGAACAGGTATATCACCGTTGCCTCATCTGATTATACCTGTGGCATATACATTTCTTTCCAGTATAACTTGTGTACCTGATTCAGAACTGTAGTCTGCATTGAACCACCATTCTAGGGGAAAGCTTGGAGTGCTGTGACGACTGGGCAGCCCGCTCCACCTGGAGTGTGTGGCCTTGCATCCGGACCACTAATGCACAGACTGTTTTTCCTATTTTGGAGTCTTACTCTGAGTCTAGAGCCTAGATCCTAGAGCCTAGAGTTTAGAGCCTACATTCTTTTTATAATTGTATATTTCTTCTATCTGTTTTTTTCTTATCTCAGTTTTTTTTTAAAGCGCTTTGTGTGAAAATAATGAGTGTTCTGATCTCTACATTTAATCTATAGACATATAATGTAGTTTTTTTTATTAAAAGCATCTAATTTATAGTATTACCTTGGTTTTGAGATGTTTTATTATATGTTTTACTAGACTATGACGAGTATTACCAAGTTTATTAAATTTATATAATTACTTGAGCCATACAACCTTTTAATTTAATAGTGCTTCAAACTTAGTGACCTTGATTGGTAGTTAAGTTGACCATAAAGCTAACCATTAAAATCTTCAATAATCTAATAACAATCTGTTTAAGTTTCCTCCAATTTTTTTTTAATTCTAGGCTGTTAGTGCTGCGCTTGTGGTGATTGTGATTATGGTTTAATTGACTAATGTTTTAGAGATCTTAATAGGTCATTGGAGATTGGAGGGATACTTTTCGTATTGTTATATAGATTATTGAATTCTTCTATGAATTGATTGATTAATTAATCTTAGATTGACTTAATTGAAGCATGAGAATGAGTAGCACGAGAATATTGAGGTTTTTAAAAGTAATTTGGGAATTGAGTTGACCTTGAGTTATTGAGAGTAGCGTGCTGGATAGTTACAAGGTGGTTCATGGTGGTTCAAAAGCCTCTGATGATCTTATTACTCTACTTGGCATTCTGAGAGATGACATCTTTGTAGCTTGTATCCCTTACTTAGCTAACCTAAATTATATTGCAATAGGATCTCAGTCACAAATGCAATATCTCTATGAGAGCTACGAAGCAATGAAGTTTCAGTTACGCTTATAGGAAAAAAGATTACCTATGTTGGATGTGCTTTAAACCTTAGCCTTTAGCCCTTTAGCTCTCTAGTTGAGTGTATGTTTAATTCCACCTTCTATCGGGCTTCAAGGGTGTTTCTTCTGGATTGTTGGAATGTTACTGAAACCATCTCCTTATTGGTAGTATCACGGTGCTACATGGTAGAAGATTTAAAATCCTCCTCATAAGTAAGTTTTGGGTAGAATTTGGATTGACTTTATTAGAATTTTAAATTTCTAGTGGGCAATACTAGTTTTACTTTGTTTACTTGGGCCACTGCCTATCATTAGGTTACTATAGAGTTTTTGTGTACAAAGTTACAATATTTGTTTTGTTATAAGCAAAACCAATTCGATTTTGTTTGCCATTTTAATTACTGGTATAGTATTGCTAATTAGAAGTAGTTACTAATCTAATACATTGGGATTTGCTAGATCTGAGTTATTAGAACTTCAGTATTTTGATCGATTTCTTTAGTTAACTTTTTAATTAGTTTATTTAGAAGTAGACTTGCCATTCCGTATTTATTATAATTGTTAATAAATGAAAATTAGTTTGCCAGCACCAGGTAAAACTAACAGAGTGCTTTGTCCAAGCCTGCCAAGTAAGGTTGTGTGCTTACTGCCAAGTGAGATTATGTGCTAAAGTATGCACCGAAGGGAATCCACACCATGCCACATGTGCTTTCAAATCCAGCGTTCTTTATTTTTTCACACAACATATGAGGTACAAGTGCTACCACTCTTCACAGGCTCCTTACAAAATGCAGGCTTACAGGCTGCCAACCTCCTCCATTGCTCCATGCACAGTGTCCTAACATGTTTCACACCACCTGGTGCTTAATCATAGGAATGACACTTACAAAGATAATTCCCATTAAATAGTATTGCATTTAAAGTGACAGTGCACCAAATTGAAAAGACTACCTAAAAATTCAACTTTTAATTTTATGACTTTAAAACACATTATGAAATGGATTATCGCTCACTACTTTTATCACTATCACACCAGTGTCCACCATTGCTCTTCGCCATTGAGAGACATAGGAATCCACTGAGTATTATTGGTCGTGGTACCTAAAAGAAAAAAAAAGTTTAAACAAATTAAAATCTGGTACTGACTACATTCAACTACATAACAGCTCATGATACATAGGCATAAACAACCCTGCACTTCTTATTTCTGTAAAAAAGGTTTTATATCAATCCTTTCATTAAGGCCAGGTTTTTCTGACCCTCCTAATGCAAAGATCCAGTATTGTTCTCACTTAAGTAGTATATTGACATGATTCCCTCCTCTGGGGCTTCTCGTTGGTTTTTCTATACCTAGAAATGACCAACTGTGTTCCTTTACATTTTTCACTTTCAACATATGCGCTGCTAGAGCATTTTTCTGGTCCCCATAATTGATAGCCCTCAAGTGTTCACCCATTCTTTCTTTTAATTTCCTTTTTTTTTACCAATATAGAAGCTTTCACATGTACAAGATGCCATATAGATTACCCCTTCAGTTGCACAGGTTGTAAATCCTCTCACTTTGGTTTCCCTATGTGTTTTAGGATTTGTAAAACTTTTTGTTTGTTTCAAAAAACTACAGAATTTACAGTTACCACATTTGTAGCAACCATCTTGTTGTTTTGGTAACCACATTCTGCCTTGTATTTGTCCCGGTTGTATTGAATGAACTAAAGTGTCTTTTAAACTTGTTCCCTTCCTATGTACTATCCTGGGCTTAATTTCACTGAGGTCCCTCAGGCCTGGGTCTAAACTCACTAAATGCCAGTTCTTTTTGACAATGTTACTAATTTAATTAGACTGTGCATTGTAAGTACTGACAAAATTTATTCTCTGATCTTTTATTTTTCCAGATTTTTCTTTTGTTATGACCTTTGACCTTTCCATTTGGCTAACCTCTTTTCTAGCTTGCACCACTAAACTTGTCAGATATTTCCTTTCTTTAAGTCTTGTCTCTATTTCATTTGCTCTTCTTTCAAATGTAGAATCAGAACTACAATTTCTTTTTAGTCTCATAAATTGTCCCTTGGGAATACCTGCTAAGGTATGGTATGGATGACTGCTATCAGCTTGTAACAGTGTATTCCTATCGGTACTCTTTCTGTACAAATCTGTCTCAATTCCCCCTTTACCATTTTTCTGAACAATTAGATCTAAACAATTAATTTGTTTGCTACTGAAAGTTAGGGAAAACTGAAAGTTGGAATCACTTATTTCAAGATATTTAATGAAATCAAAGAGTTTGTCCTCAGTTCCTGTCCAGATGATGAATATATCATCTATAAAGCATCAGAAGGGTATGTTAATATCTGATTCTTACAGAGGAAAAATAAAAAAAAAATGACAATGCTCTTGAAAACCAATTACGGTTGGTTAGATTACAGAAACATAGGAACATAGACTTTGATGGCAGATAAGGACCACTTGGCCCACCTAGTCTGCCCATTTCCCTACCTACAGGATAGGCCACTGATCCTAGTTAACCAACAGCCTATTTCTTCCTGCCCCTCACAAGAATTGTCTTATGGCTGTCCCATGCATTCTTGAATTCTCCCACAGTTTTAGACCCCACAACCTCCTCAGGAAGGCTGTCCCATGCATCCACTACCCTCTCTGTGAAAAAATACTTCCTCACATTGCACCAGAACTGCCCCCCATTATCTTTAAATTGTGTCCCCTTGTTCTTGCACATCTCTTTTTCTGAAAGATGCTACCCTCTTGGACTTTGTTGATTCCACTGAGGTACCTAAAAGTTTCTATCATGTTGCCCCTCTCCCTTCTTTCCTCAAGGGTATACATATTAAGGTCCTTTAGTCTCTTCTCATACGGTTTCTCTTATAGACCCTGCACCATTTTAGTTGCCCTCCTCTGGACTGCCTCTATCCTGTCTATGTCCTTGCGGAGATGGGGTCTCCAGAACTGGGCACAGTACTCCAGATGGGGTCTCACCAAATGTCTGTACAGAGGGATAACAACTTCCTGTTTTCTGCTGGTGATGCCTTTCCCTATGCATCCCAGTATACCCCCAGCCCTACCTACTGCCTTATCACATTGCTTGCTAATCTTAAGGTCATCTGATATGATTACCCCCAGGTCCCTTTCCTTTTTCGTTGTTACTACCTCCCCTCCATTGTGTAATCTTCCCCTGGGTTCTTGTTTCCCAGGAGCCTTATTTTGCACTTCTTTGCATTGAATCCTAGCTGCCATACTTCCGACCATTCCTCCAACCTTGCCAAGTCCCTTCTCATCCTTTCCACTCCTTCTTGTGTATCAACCCTGTTGCAGATCTTTGTGTCATCTGCAAAGAGGCATACTTTTCCTTCCAGTCCCTCTGCAATGTCACTTATAAAGACATTAAAAAGGACTGAATCCAGTACTGAACCCTGTGGTACCCCACTAATAACCCCTTTTTCTTCAGAGTGGACTCCATTTACAATTACCTTCTGTGTCCTGTTGTCTAGCCAATGTTTTATCCAGGCTACCACCCTGGGACCCACTCCCAGACTGGTTAATTTGATAATTAATCTTTTGTGTGGGACTGTGTCAAATGCCTTGTTAAAGTCTAGGTAGGCCATGTCCACAGCCCCTCCCTGGTCTACTACTTTGGTCACCCAGTCAAAGAAATCTATTAGATTCATGTGACATGACCTTCCTGCTGTGAACCCATGCTGCCTTGGGTCCTGTGCCCCACTGGCCTCTAGGTACGCAACAATTCTTTCCTTCTGAAGTGACTCAATCACTTTCTGTACCACAGAGGTCAAACTGACAGGTCTGTAGTTTCCTGCCTCTGTCTTGGTCCCGTTTTTGTGAAGGGGACTCACATCCACCTTCCTCCCGTTCTCAGGTACCACACCATCCTCCCATGATTTATTAAAAAGAGTAGTCAGTGGTTTCATAGTTCCCCCCTTAATTCTTTTAGAATTCTTGGGTGAATTCCATCAGGCCCCATTGCTTTGTCCACCTTCAGTTTTTGGAGTTCTTGCAGAACCCTTTCTTCTGTGAAAGGGCTGGGATCTACCCCCCATCAAGAGTGCTTCTGTTAATTGGATTAGGCACTTCCCCCTCCTCTTTTGTGAATACTGAGCAAAAATATTCGTTCAGTATCCCTGCTTTTTCAATGTCCCCTCTGCCCACCCACCATTCATTTTATTCAGCCTCACTATCCCTCCCTTTGTCTTTCTATGCTCTCTGATGTACCTATAAAAGGTTTTATCCCCCTTCTTAACCGAGTTGGCAATCTTTTCCTCAGTTTGAGCCTTTGTTATTCTGACTTCCCTTTATACCATAGTATAGTTCAAAGTCCCTTGTATAGAAAGAGCAGAAGCTTAATCTAAAGAAATATTTAAATTTTGATTACTGTATGACCCAGTATTCACTTTGCTCCATCCAAGGATAGTGGAAGATGCATTGATGTGTTCTAATTTCTTCTCATAAGTAATGAGTTTTAAAAAACAGGCATATAGAAGAAGAATTCAAAAGAAATAATAAGGGAGAAATATAGCTGAGAAATATAGAGATATTTATGATTATAATTGTGATTAATTGGATGCTTTTTTACTCTATGTGTTATCTTATTGTATTTATGAATATTGTAATGTCCAAAATGTTAACCTTTTTGGAAGAACAATAAAAACCGAATTTGAATTTGAATATTTAAAATGTTTTAATGTTTTAAATGTTAGCTGAGATTTGTGATAGGACCAGGAAAGGAGGCAGTGGGAAGAGGAAGATAATAGAAAGGAGAACATTCTGAACTGATATTTCAACTTGGTGTTCACAGTGGAGGACAAATGTCAGATGCCTGACTCTGCCATCATAGCAATGAGGGAGAGGAAGTTGACAGTGTGGATCACATGACAGTGAAATGGGTACCAGAGAGATTAAAGCTCACTTAAAGTAGATAAGTTCATGGGCTTGGATGGGACACATCCATGTGCACTTAAGAAGATGGGGCTGGCTCTAGCTGAATTGCTAGCTGAGTTATTCCACAGCTCACTAAAGGCAGAGACAGTACCCAGTGACTGGAGGATTGTGAATGTAGTTCCCTTATACAATAGTGGGAGTAAGGATGAGCTAGGGAACTACTGACCTCTCAGAGTAACCTTTATTGTGGGTAAGCTGCTAAAGACTACAATAAGGAAAGGATTGAATCTATTCTGGTGGAGAATGGACTGCAAAAAAGTGGCAACATGGGCTCATGGGGAAGTCATGTCAGACAAACCTGTTTGATTTCTTTGATTGAATGACAGTGGCAGTGGACAAGGGACAGACATTGGACATAGTGAACTTTAATTTCAGTCAAGCAGTCAATACCTGCAAAGATGGTTGGGTAAGAAGATGCAGGATCTCAATGTCAGGGACAGAATTACTAGGTGTGTGAGAACCTTATTAAACAACAGGGTCCAGAAGGGTAATAAATTGGAAGTACTAAAGGGTCAGGTGTCTCTACTGGTGTGCCACAGGGATTGGTCTTGGGACTAGTCCCATGCAACATCATTTTCTGAGACATAGGGGTTGGGATCCAAGGAAAGAAATGCCTTCCCACAGAGGATACTAAGATTTGTGGCTAGGTGGATAGTGCAGAAATGATCATAATCACAAAGGAGGATCATGGTAGATTGGAAAAGTGGTCAGTGGTATGAGAGTTACAATTTAATGACAAAACTAAGAAATGCACTAGCAAATGGGCAAGAAGGAGGGGTGGAAGAACAATAGGGAATAATAAAAACTGCCATCACAGAGGTAACGAGCCTTTGTGTGAAGCAAATAAACAAAACAAAACGATGTAAGAAACCACTATGGTTCTCAAAGGAAGTGGCAGTGAAGGTTCAAGAGAAAAAGAAAGCATTCAGGAAGTACAAGGAATCGCAGAAGGAGCAGGGCAGAGAACTGTATCAGTTAAAGCAAAAGGAGGCTGGGAAGGCAGTCAGAACAGCAAAGGCCCAAACTGAGGAAAAGATAGCCAACTCAGTTAAGAAGGGGGATAAAACCTTTTATAGGTACATCAGGGAGTGAAGGAAGACCAAGGGAGGGATAGTGAGGCTTAATAAAGGGAGGGAGGGTGGGCAAGGGAGACTGTGAAAAGGCAGAGATATTAAACAAATATTTTTGCTCAGTATTTACAAATGAAGAGGGGAGGTACATAAAACAAACAGTAGAAACACTCTGGATACAGAAGTTGATACCAGCCCATTTACAGAAGAAAGGTTCTGAAAGAACTCTAAAACTGAAGGTGGACAAAGCAATGGGGCCTGATGGGATTCATCCTAGAATTCTAAAGAACTAAGGGTAGAACTAGTGACACCACTGACTACCCTTTTAACAAATCATGGGAGGATGGGTGGTACCCGAGGACTGGAGGAGGGCAGATGTGATTCCCTTCACAAAGTGGGAGCAAGGCAGAAGCAGGAAACTACAGACCTGTTAGTTTAACTTCAGTGATAGGGAAAATGATGGAATCACTTCTGAAGGAAAGAATTGTTGAGTATCTAGAGGCCAGTGGGGCAAAGGACCCTAGGCAGCATGGATTCACAGCGGGAAGGTCATGCCAGACGAATCTGATAGATTTCTTTGACTGGGTGACCAAAGTAGTAGATCAGGGAGGGGCTGTGGACATGGCCTACCTAGACTTTAGCAAGGCATTTGACACAGTCCCACACAAAGATTAATATACAAGTTAGCCAGCCTGGGAGTGGGTCCCAAGATGACAGCCTGGGTAAAGAATTGGCTGGAGAATAGGACACAGAGAGTAATAGTAAATGGAGTCCACTCAGAAGAAAGGAGGGTTACTAGTGGGGTACCGCTGAGGTTCAGTATTAGGACGGTCTTCTTCAATGTCTTTATAAGTGACTTTGCAGAAGGACTGGAAGAAAAGTATGTCTCTTTGCAGATGACACAAAGATCTGCAACAGAGTTGATGCACAGGGTGGGGTGGAAAGGATGAGAAGGGACTTGGCAAGGTTAGAGGAATGGTCAAATGTATGGCAGCTTAGATTCAATGCTAAGAAGTGCAAGGTAATGCACCTGGGAAACAAAAACCCCAGGGAAGAGTACACAATGGGGGTGAGATACTAACAACAACAAAAATGGAAAGGGACCTGGGGGTAGTCATATCAGATGACCTAAAGGTGGGCAAGCAATGTCAGAGGGCAGCAAGGAGGGCTGGGGGATACTGGGATGCATAGGGAGAGGCATCACCAATAGAAAACAGGAAGTTATTATCCCTCTGTACAGACAGCTGGTGAGACCCCATCTGGAGTACTGTGTGCAGTTCTGGAGACCCAATCTCCATAAAGACATAGACAGGATGGAAGCTGTCCAGAGGAGGGCAACTAAAATGGTGCAGGATGCACGGAAGACATCTGAAGAGAGACAAAAGGAGCTTAATATGTATAGCCTCATGGAAAGGAGGGAGAGGGGGGACATGATAGAAACGTTCAAGTACCTCAAGGGAATCAACAAAGTCCAAGAGGGTAGCATCTTTCAAAAAAAGAGGTGTGCAAGAACAAGAGGGCACAATTTGAAGATAGAGGGGGCGGCTCAGAGGTAATTTAAGGAAGTATTTTTTCACAGAGAGGGTTGTGAATGCATGGAATGACCTTCCAGAGGAGGCTGTGGAGTCAAAATCAGTGGTGGAATTCAAGCATGCATGGGACAGTCATAAGGCAATTCTAGGGGGTTGGGGTAGGAAGAAGTAGGCTGCTAGTTAACTAGGATCTGCAGCTTATCCAGTAGGTAGGGAAATGGGCAGACTGGGTGGGCCAAGCGGTCCTTATCTGCCGTCAAATTCTATGTTTCTATGTTTCTATGTTTAAAACATACAGATAATGCTAACCAGGGCAAAACATCCTTCTATTGAATACAGGATATTGGAGGTAGTAGAGGAAACCACCAAGGAAGAAAAGGGTTTGTGAGTAATAGCATCTGACAGCCAGAAGGTATCAGTTCAATGCAGTAGGGTGACATACAGGGTAAGTAGGATTTTGGGGTGCATAGGGAGAGAGAGATCCCCAGCTGGAGAAGGGAGTAACATCAACCATAGTGTAGATCACTGGTTCAGCCTCATCTGGAGCACTGTGTGAAGTGCTGGAGTTCACATCTGAGGGGCAGGGGTAGGGCCAGGGTAGACCAGTGCAAATAAAAGTACTGAAACTGATTCAGAGTCAGCAGGAAAGGACATACGGGGAGAGGTTAGCAGATCTGAACATGTGCACACTTGATGTGAGAAGGTAATGAGGAGATATGATTGAAACATACATACCTGTATGGCTTAGTTAAAGTGGATCCAATTCTGCAAGCAGCCACCCCAAAACAGGGTGTGTTCCAAGAATGCTCAATACTTAAGTCTCAGAATCAAGCACTACCCACCACCGTAGAAGGCCATGACACTTCCTGAAGAGGCTACTGCAAAACCAGTAGAAGTCAGTGGGATCCTGACTTGCTCTCTGGCCCTTTCTATCAGCATTTATGAGGTTTGCTTCATTTGTGTACTGCTGTATTATTAAACTGCTTACTTTTTTGGCATTTATTTTGTGTCGTGGCCTTGTTTGTTTGTGTGTAGTGCTTGATTCTGAGATTTAATTAATTAAGGTGGATGACAGGGAACTTTTCAGAGTGAGTGGGAAAATGAGCACAAGGAGCAATTCAATGAAGCTGGAAGCAGACAATTTTAAGAGAGTTACAAAGAAATATTAGTCATGCAAAGGTACAGGAAAGTTGGAATAGGTTGCCATAGAAGTTGGTCTGTGTGAAATCAGTTGGGGGGATTTAAAAGGAGAATGATGCAGACACAAAGGCTTTGTAAAGACCACACCAAAAAGGAAAGGGAAATGATGAGGAAGTGAGAAACCTCTATGTTCTCTCATTCAGCATTAGATGCAGTAGGTAGGAATGGGTACAGTAGTCACAGTGGGCGAATGGGACTTTTTCTGTTAACAGATTCGATGTTCCCTTGTTTAAATGTTATAAACATGTTATCTGTCTGCTGTTTCATTGATTATAGCTAACACTGTTTCATCTATTGTCTCCTATAACCCTCTCCTCAAAAGAAACTCGTTAAATTATAAAAGTTTGACAATTTACATAATTCATTATCTCAGGGTATTTTGGGAGTAATAAGGCACTGCAGAGTGTGTTTTGTGCAGTAGTAAAAGCACATCTGAAGTAGTGGAAGCACAGCCTTCAGCTTCATGCTTTCACCCACCCAAGGCATGCTTTTATCCCATTACAACACACACACACACACTGACACATAGAAACATAGAAATTGTCAGCAAATAGGGGCAGCTAGGCCCATCTAGTCTGCTCATAGGTCCTATACATACAGTATATACATCCACTCACCCTAGGTGGTCAATGGTTTTCATCACTCCCTTCTCATCCAAGGCTTCCCCGTACTTTTTTTAATTTATTTATTTGATTCTAAGATTACAAATACCTTTGAGCCAAGGCTGTTTTACAAAGGTTCCTCATCAGTTGAAGTAAAATACAGGGGATACAACAGAAATAACAACATTGCAGGTAAACAGTACATTATACAGTTATTATTTAAGGGAGGAGGCAACACATTAGAGAGCTCAGTACATAGAATAGCCCGGAGCAGCAGCAACTAGGAGAGGGGTAAAGCACAATCAATGAGGAATGGGATGGCAAGATGGGAGTAATAGCAGCCGGAGGCATTGTCAGACATCACCAGGAGAAGTGCTGGAGAGAGGGGGAGGTGGAAGGGGGGGGTCATGTGAGCAGAGGTAAAATATGAGAAGTGCTATGACAGGGTGGTAAGGCCATGCCAAGCATGTTTAAACCCTTCCACTGTGCTTGCCCCTACCACCTCTTCTGGTAGACTCTTCCAAGCATTCACCACCCTCTGTGTAGAAAAACCTCCTCACACTACCTCTTAATCCCCCTCCCCCCCAATTTCATACCGTGCCTCCTTGTTCTGGTATCTTTTCTACATTGGAAAAGATCTCCCAACTGCTCCTTGTTTATACCCTTGAACTACTTAAAAGTTTCTATCATGTAGCCCCTTTCTCCCCTCTCTTCTCCTCTCCTCCAGTGGACACACTTCCTGATCACTTGCTTGTACAAAGGCACCTACAGGGTAAATGGCTTTGAAACAGTGTGTCCTTTAAAATTAAATGAACTCCTTTTTTAAAAAGAAGAAAACAAAGAATGCTGGTTTTGTAGATGATAAATCATAAATAATAATCGTGCGTTATTGTTTAATAAAAACATATGATTAGAAATGGGATGAACTGAATGTATAAAACAAAAATTTGGATCTTCAGCTTTACTTTTCCTGCTACAGTGTTGAAGTGAATATGATTAGGATGTACTGGCAGTGAAATTAACAAACAATGCATGCAAAGAGGCACATTGTGCACCATTTTCATTAATCAAAAAGCATGTGAATTGCGTGGGAAGATCAGATCTGTTTTAATATTTCTTTCATGTGACATTTGTATAGTGGAAGCAAGGCAGACAGCAGTGATAGTACACTGGTTGGCTCTGGAACAATGCTACAGTCAATTTGGAGACTAACATCAGGGACTAAACAAACCATAAAGGTGAAAAAAAGGAATGAAACAAAGACATGGAACAAAGCAAACAGAAACAAATAACAAATTAATAAAGGGGACACAGATACTGTAAGATGGGAGCAAAAGAAGGAGGAAATAAAGCAAAATAGAGTGCACGAGGATCCTGTAGAAAGGAAAGAAATAAAAATGGATAGTATGTTACTGTATGGAGCAGAACAAAAGAATAAATTAACAAGCTAAGGAATAAAGCTAGCCTTGGTTAGTAAACTTCATTTTTCTAAGTATGGTACTTTGGTCTGGATTTAGGAAGCAGGAGGTAAGAGCCACACATCACCGATAATACTTTGCAAAGCTAACATTATCCCCTGCTATGAGAATTATTTAAGTAGCTCAGGATTTGCAGAGTCTCTACACTCACATACCTGAGTGCTAATTAATTTGGCCCTGTTACAAATCTGTTAACTTTCTGTTCCCTCTTAATTTTATGACCAAATGCTTGTACAGAGGTCTGTGGGGGGTAAATGGCTTTGAAACAGTGTGTCCTTTAAAATTAAATGAACTCCAATTTTAAAAAAACAAAGAATGCTGTTTTTGTAGATAATAAATCATAAATAAACAATCTTCTTTAATATGTTTCTGGGCAGGGGTATGTTTGTGTAACATCATGTATCTTGTTTGTAGCTCTGTCCAACAGAGTAGCAAATGATCCTCTTACCTGATAATCATGGTAAATGCTTCCCAGGGTAAATGCTATTTTGGATTTCTCACCTTGTTGCATTAATACATTATAAATGCCTTATGTAATTTCAGCCAATCGGTGCACAGAGCCAATGTACTGTGCCTCATAGTCATATCCTGCATACAATGGTCTCTTGTACAGGTTCATTAGAAGTGTAGTATTCCATTTCACATCCAAGGGAGAGGCAGCTTCATTTGACTTCTGAAACTGAAAAGAATAATAAGTCTTTTTTATGTATTTTTTTTTATTTAGTTTTTGTTTAACAGGTAAGTACACTAGCCATAGCAATTACTATTTGCAGGCACTACCCAGGAGGGTACAAATTGAATAATAGATAGATGAGGGTGTAATATAAGGCAGTAAGACCATCGAGAGATTTTTGGGACTTGAACTCCTCGAGAGCTAAGCTCTAGAGGTTCACAAAGTCCCCAAAACCTCAAGATGGTCTTACTGCTGTGAAATACACCTCATCTATTTGTTATTTTTGAATATATGGATCCATCTAAAATTCTATGTTTTTCTTTGGGGCTTTTACTGTGCGCCAGCTGACCGCTGAAAAATCTCTCTCTCTCTCTCTCTCTCTCTCTCACTTTGTCTCGCACTCGCTCACTCATCCCCCCACTGTGTTACATTTACATTTGGCAAGTTCTGTGGCAGTAAGTCCTACCTCTCCCTTTTGCTGTCCTTCAGTGAATGGAGGATGAAGCAGATAACATGGAGATAAAATAAAAAAAATAAATAGAAAAGCGAAGCAATAGGGTGACTGTCCGCTAAGCAAGGTTAACAGTCGCCATGTTTTAAGAGTTGTTCTGCCCACCCCAAAAAAGAAAGCTGCCAATAAGAATGCACACCATCACTTTGACTGCAAAGGAAGAAATGCGGCACCTTGGCAACTGGGTCTGTGTGGCAGGCGGAGTTGCACATGCACTGAGTCATTTCTGTGATAATACTATCGTTCAGAGCTGAAACTATAGTATTATCACCTCTGAATGATAGAATTATCAGGGAGCAACAGTGGTATTATCTCTGTGGATAGTGTGTCTTACAGGGATTTTTTTATATGGGACAGGATGGTATTATTTGGCAATATCCATATATTATAATACAACAATACAGGGAAGACATTCCATTACAAGTGCAAAAAATTGTTGATAACAGTATTCAAGCAGGTTGCAAAAAAGTAGCTAAAAACAAAGAGGTTACAGTAAAAGTGTAGGAAAAGATAAAAACAGGAGCTCTACAATAACTAAAATTACACCACATTTTGCATTGGGGAAGAAGAAACATGACAGATTAAACATTTTAGTACTAATAAGGGACTGAATAGTTAAATTAGGGGAGGGATGATAGTAAGTGATAGTAGTAAGAGACACAAAAAGGGGATGTGAGAGAAGCAAGGTGGGAAGTGGGGTAGATAGGTAGAGGAGAAGTTCAATGCATATAGAGGGGCAGATCAGAAAGGAGAGATAAGGCTGGGTTGGAAAGAGCTAGGAAGGTTTGAAACAGGAGCACTTATGGAAAATATCAAGATAATTATGTAACCATTTTTTAAAAGACGCATGAGATGGTGATTGGCACAAGGCTAGTGGAAGGGAGTTCTAGTATTTGGGGGCAAGGCAGGTAAAAGCACTAGCGCCTTTTATGGTGCTGTGTCTGGGGATGAAAACAGGGGCCTGGTCAGTAGAAGGCAATCCATAGCAAGTTGTCAGGTTTTGGAAGAGGTCTGCCAGGGATTTAGGTATTTGTAGATGGACCATATTGTCAATGATAGTGCCATTAGCATGTAGGCTTAGTTCAGAAGGAGGAAGCCATCCCAGGTCAGAATAGAGGAGACAGTGGTGTTTCAGCTGGTGTGAGGAGGATGCATAGCAACAGATGTTGTTATATGTGACATCCCATTTCTGAAGGATTGATTTGCATGCAGAGGAATATGTTGCAGCACCATAGGTAAGTTATGGTAGGAGTATGCCATGGGCAATGGCAAGCCTTGCTGAGGGAGTGGGCACATAGCTGGGTTGGTAGGCTACTCCAAGTTTGGTGTTTACCAGTTTTCAGGTCTGTTTGATGAGTAAGTTGAAATTTAGTGATGGAGCAAGGGTGATGCCCAGATATTTAAATGAATTTACTACCCCAACTACTGAGCCATTTAAGGAGGTGAGTTTAAATTTCGGACTGGTATGTTAGAGCTTTGCATTTGATCTGAAGAGCATTGCTTGGGTTTTAGGCTCATTTAGTACAAGTTTGTGAGTAAATTGCCACTCCTGCATTAGCTGGAAGTCTAGAGAGAGTAGATTGTTTGTCGTCATTGCTTTTGGCACTAGCATACAGCACAGTGTCATCAGCATATTGCAGGGAGGTTGGTGGAGATATTATTTATGAAAAGAGAGAAACGTAGGGACCCAAGTATGAAGCCTCGCTGCACCCCAATGTTTATGGTGGTTTTGTCCAAGAAGGTAGAGTTGTATTTCACAATTTGAGACCTTTCAGATAGGTAGTTTCCAAACCATCTTACAGCTTTAGTTGAGAAATCTAGTGATCCAAGGGTGGCTAGAAGGATGGAGCGATCAACTAGGTCAAATGTCTTAGTCATGTCAATGAAAACTTAGTATACTAGAGGTTATAAATCACCCTAGTTTAACATGAGTAGGTGTCTTATGGTATAAGTGACTCCTCTTGTGGGGTTTGGGTAGCCATAACCCCTCCTCTTGTGAGGCATGGGGCAGCCTGAAGTGCTCAACTTTGTGGTCCTCTCAACCAAACCTTACTCTCTGAGACTCTTATATCATAAGAGACATGTCATGGTGTCCCTATTAGCTTACAATATGTGGCACTACTATGTAAGTTTAGAGCTCCCAGGATAGTGCATTAACCATACTGTTTACCATATGGTGGATTCCTTGAGTACTTAGCTTTTCTCAGAGTGAATAATTAAAAGAGTGGATTAAATATTTTATTCTGGGTAAGGACCACTTGACACACATGCTTGTTTTCAGAAGTGACCCACGAGCACTAGGAAGCTTAAGTTACATGTTCAGAGTCACCAATGTATACAGTAAGTGGAGACTGTGGGAATCAAACCCAGGTTTGCTGGATATATTGTGCTCATTCACAGCTCATTACTCTAACCTCTAAGCTATACCACCAGCTGACTTACTCAGCACATTTGTGACTTTCAGAATATTTAACCATATCAAATCCTATTCTATACTGTAGATAATAAGCTAGTAGTGCACTGCTCTTCACCTCCCTATCCCATAAGTGAGGAGAGTGGCAGGGAACATGTTCTGAGGAGCAGACGATCACCAGATAAGTGGTGTTTGTTTGATTTGGCTGTTATTTAAAACATATGAAGAAGATGTATGGAGACACATATCTGGTGGGTTAAGAGAGGGTGGGGTTGACAAGATGTGGCAGACTAGGATCATGTATAGGCATCAGGTTAATGGAAGGATGGTGGTGTGCTGTAATTGTTGTGGGGAAGTAGTCTTCCAGGGGATGATGTAGGTTGCAGGGGGCAGTCCAATGTGCAGGAGCCTTGAGCATCTAAGGGCTAATTCAGGACAGCTCAGATGAGAGCTGGTGAGGATGGAGTGGAGAGTAAGAGGAGCAGTGCAGGTGAAAGAAAGAAAGATGAGGGATACTCAAGAAAATAAGGTTAGCAGACAGGGGAAAGGGGCTTGGAAGATCACCCAGAATCTGGTGGTACATTTATCTCAGAGAACCAGGGCACCCAGGGATGGGGAATGGCAAGTGGTATGGGGAAGGAGTGGGACTGCAAGGGTTGCTACAGGAGTGATACCTTTGGAACGGGTGCCTTTAAATAATATTTTTCACCCACTGACTGGAAGGGAAGAGGGAGAACAGGAGGAGTGGTATGAGGTAATGTTAAAATAAGTGGGTCAGGGGTAGTAGGACAGGAGAGGGGCAGTAGTACTCTGTGTGGTAGTCAAGGTGGGCAGGGAGTAGGGAGAGTAAAGCAGAGGGTGAGGTGGATGGAGATGGTAGGGTGGGAGGAGGAGAGGGGAAAGATAAGATGAGTATGGTGAGCCAGAAAGGGAAGGAAATAGAGGGGAATGGAGAAAGAGTTGAAGGGTTGAGTAGAAGCTGCAGTGGTGTCATGCAAAAAAGGGTTTTGGAAAAACAAGGGCAGAATGTTAACCACGGTGGAGGGGGAGAAATTAGATGGGGGAATCTCATATGGCAGTCAAGGAAGGAAGGGAAGGAGACATAAATGGAGGATTGAAGGATGGCAGTCATAAAGGACTCCATAATTAAAGGTATTAGCTGAAAAAGGAAAGGGGACCCAAATACAAGAAAGAAGGTGGTTTGCATGTAAGGGAAGACAGCAAGAAAAGTGTGCCCAAGAAATGAGGAGACAATAAGTGGGATTGGAGGGAAACCAAACATAGTTATACACCAGAGTAACAATGACCTAGCCAGGCTGGAGGTGGTGGTACTATAAGATAGACTAAGTGCAATAGGGGAGAACTGCAGGCAGCAAGATCATTGGCATTCTCACCGGTGTCTACCATTGCTGAGGGCCAGCTTTGTCAGGAACAAAAGGATAGAGGAATTCAAAGACTGGCTGAGTGAACTGTGCAAGGAGGGAGGGTACATCTGTATTGGGGGTTGGTGGAAACCTGGTCAAATAAAACACTTTTTGCACAAGCCAAACTACACCTCAGTATGGGGAGCTCAAGAATTCACAGGGACAAACTGGTGGGGGATACCAACCCATAAACTTAATTTAAAGTACTGAAGGGGGCAAGAAGGCCTGCAGTCCTTTCTACTCTGAGAGGTGGAGGTCAACAGATCTTCCCACCCATACCAGTAGAAAAGGTTTGGTGGGTGATGGGAAGGCAATGGGCTTAGCAACTGGGGATGTGTGCACAAACAGAGGGGAAGAAAAAAGAAAGACATAAGGGATGGAGGGTAAGGAGGCTCAAACTCAAGGTGGAAGTTGGTGTCCCTGAATGCACAAAGTCTTGGAAACAAGATGGATGACCTGCAGGCTCTATTAGCAGTGGAGTGTGTGGATATCATGGCAGTCACCGAGATGTGGACACACCAAGTCATGACTGGGACCTATCAATCCCTGGGTACAAATTATACAAGAGTGACAGGACAAAAGGAAAAAGGGGGGGTTGACAATTTACATCAGGGATGGTATAAAGTGTACAAGGGAGGTGTTGGAGGAGGGGAGGGCAGAAGCAATGTAGATTCATTTACTGTCTAATAGAGGGAGGGAGATGAGGTTGGGGTAGTTTACAGACCACCAAACCAGAAGAAGAAAGTGACATGGAATTGAACTTGCAAATATTGAATGCTGCAGGGAAGGGAGAGGCGGTAATAGTGGGAGACTTCAACTTTCCCAAGGTAGATGAAAGCATACTGGCAGGCACCCACACCAGTATTCAGGTCATGCTAGATGTGTTGCTGAGTGGGTTCAAGATGGCAGAGTGCCTTAGAAAAGCACTAGCAAACAGGCAAGAAGGACGGGTGTAGCAACTATGGGGAAACATCAAAACTGCCATCACAGAGTCAACAAGCCTTTGTGTGAAGCAAATAAACAAATTAAAAAGAAAGACAAAGCTACTTTGATTCTCAAAAGAGGTGTCAGGGAAGGTTAGGGAGAAAAATATAGCATTTAGGAAGTATGAGGAAACACAGAAGGAGCAGGACAGAGAACTGTACCAGTTAAGGCAGAAGGAAGCAGGGAAGGAAGTCAGAATAGCAAAGGCACAAACTGAGGAAAGGATAGCCAACTCGGTTAAGAAGGGGGATAAAACCTTTTATAGGTACATCAAGGAGTATAGAAAGACAAAGGGGGGGATAGTGAGACTGAATAGAATGGACGATGGGTGGGCAGAGAGTGACAGTGAAAAAGCAGGGATACTGAATGAATACTTTTGCTCAGTATTCACAAAAGAGGAGGAGGGGGAGGTGGCCAATCCAATTAACAGAAGCACTCTGGATGGGGGGGGGTCAATCCCAGTCCTTTCGCAGAAGAAAGGATTCTGAAAGAACTCCTAAAACTGAAGGTGGACAAAGCAATGGGACCTGATGGGATTCACCACAGAATTCTAAATGAATTAAGGGGAGAACTATTGACACCACTGACAGCCCTTTTTAACAAATCATGGGAGGATGGTGTGGTACCTGAGGACTGGAGGAAGGTGGATGTTATTCCCCTTCACAAAAGTGGGAGCAAGACAGAGGCAGGAAACTACAGACCTGTCAGTTTGACCTCTGTGGTAGGGAAAGTGATGGAATCACTTCTGAAGGAAAGAATTGTTGAGAACATAGAGACCAGTGGGGCACAGAACTCAAGGCAGCATGGGTTCACAGCAGCAAGGTCATTTCAGACACATCTAATTGATTTCTTTGACTGGGTAACCAAAGTAGTAGACTAGGGAGAGGCTGGGGACATGGCCTACCTAGACTTTAGCAAGGCATTTGACACAGTCCCACACAAAAGATTAATAAACAAATTAATTAGCCTGGGAGTGGGTCCCAGGATGATAACCTGGGTAAAATATTGGCTGGACAACAGGACACAGAAGGTAATTGAAAACAGAGTCCACTCTGAAGAAAGTGGGGTTACTAGAGGGGTACCACAGGGTTCAGTACTGGGTCCAGTCCTTTGTAATGTCTTTATAAGTGACATTGTAGAGGGAATGGAAAGAAAAGTATGCTTCCTTGTAGATGGCACAAAGATCTGCAACAGGAGTGATACACAAGGAGGCATGGAAGGGATGACAAGGGACATGGCAAGGTTGGAAGAATGGTCAGAAATATGGCAGCTTGGATTCAATGAAAAGAAGTGCAAAATAAAGCAGCTGGAAAACAAAAACCCAGGAGAAGAGTACACAATGAGGGGGGGAGGTAATAACAACAACAATGGAAAGGGACCTTGGGGTAAACATATCAGATGACCTTAAGGTTGCAGGCAATATGAGATGGGAGTAGGGAGGGCTGGGGGTTATTGGGATGTATAGGAAGAGGCATCACTAGCAGAAAACAGGAAGTTGTTATCCCTCTGGATAGACAGTTGGTGAGACCCCATCTGGAGTACTGCATCCAGTTCTGGAGACCCCATCTCCGCAAGAACATAGACAGGATGGACGCAGTCTAGAGGAGGGCAACTAAAATGGTGCAGTGCCTGCAAGAGAAGCCATATGAGGAGAGACTAAAGGAGCTTAATATGTATACCCTTGAGGAAAGGAGGGAAACAGGGAACATGATAGAAACTTTTAAGTACCTCGGTGAACTCAACAAAGTCCAAGAGGGTAGCATCTTTCAGAAAAAGAGATGTGCAAGAACAAGAGGGCACAATTTGGAGATAGAGGGGGGGATGGCTCAGGGGCAATGTGAGGAAGTATTTTTTCACAGATAGGGTGGTGGATGCATGGAACAGCCTTCCTTATTAGGTTGTGGGGTCTAAAACTGTGGGAGAATTCAAGAATGCATGGGACAGACATAAGGCAATTATTGTGGGGGTAGGAAGAAATAGGCTGTGGGTTAACTAGGATCTGCAGCTTATCCTGTAGGTAGGAAAATGGGCAGATTAGGTGGGCCAAGTGGTCCTTATCTGCCTTCAAAGTCTATGTTTCTATGTTCCTGACTCAGGGCATCACAGAACCCACCAAAGAGGAGGCAATCCTTGATCTGGTGCTCACTGGTGGAGAGCACATACAGGACATAACTGTTGAGGAGCCACTAGATAGTAGTGACCATCACACAGTGTGGTTCCAGTTGGATATGGGCAGGGAAAAGATCTCCACTAAGACTAAAATCTTTGATTTTAGGGGGGCAGACTTCAGGAAGATGGACAAGTTGCTAAGGTGTTACCTGACAAACACTGGGGTAAATATGGGGTGGGCCAAAGGTCATTAAGGAGGAATGGTTACTGCAGAGTTATTTTATTTCACGTGCCTTGGCTATTTCTTTTGCATTTTCTGAACTCAAGATAAAAAAAAAAAAAAAAAATTAAGTTGTACAATTTAAGGTGACCGCCATGCATTTTGTGTGTTTTAATTTTAATTTTCTGTGCTCACCTAAAAGCCGGCAGCTTCAAGTTTACCAGGTGCATCTCCCTATCAGGAAGTGAGCAGTCTGTTTAGTAAAGGCATTCTTCAAAATGATCAGTTATGCTTCTCTAATGAGTGGAGACAACACTCAACAGTAATGAGGGCGCTCTTCCAGCATCTCGTTTCAGATTATAGCGGAAAAAATATAACAGGTAAAGAGAAATTTGCAAATAGTAGCGTTTTACTCTTGATATGGTGTTTCAAAATGGCCTTATCTTTGTTTGTTTGAATGCATTGTACTCTGGAAGACCATACAGTATGAATTAAGAAATAGCCAGGGCCGAGTTAAAAAACAATTAAATTATTGAATTTTAAAATCTATTGAAACTTCACTGATTAGCAATATACTGTATAGTGCTTGCAACATAGAAGAAAATGATTAGCAACATGTCTGCAACATAGAAGAAAAATAATGGACAGGAGGAAATGCAATCCAGTGCAGAAAGGTACAACATATAACATAAAATAATGCCACAAAAATTGTATAAATGGTATTGAATATGTTTATATTAATTTATCCTTAGCCATTTCACCTGAAGAAGAGCTTTTTAAAGTCTCAAAATGTTGTTTTGTGAATAAAAAGTAAAAAAGATGGCAAGAAATAAAGAAACACTGAATTAAGAGAAGCTGTTTTGGATCCACTTACTTTTTTACACTCATTCTATTATATCTGAAATGGACCAGCAGTTTATGCCCTTTCATGGACATAATGAGGACAAGTGGATTATTTTGGTTATAATGTAAACAGATAAGTAACAGGGGGGAGGGCGAAAAGCCGTGAGGTCAGCAATAAAAATGAACTATGTTAACATACTTGTGACTGATGCTGGTGCAATGTAAATGCTGTGGATTCATGTTTCAGTGGTGTGACCATAGCCTCTGCTTTACCTCCATGCCAGTCGTTATATTTTCTCTGGCCCTATTGATTTTCAAATTACATGATAACAACTCCAGAAAAAAAATTACGTAGCAAAAAAATTAACATAAAACAATAAAAATAAATGAAAATACAATTAATTCAGGGAATTAACATATAAACATAGAGTTTAACGGCAGATAAGGAACGCTTGACCCATCTAGTCTGCCCATTTCCCTACCTAGAGGATAAGCTGCAGATCCTATTAAATTGCACTTCACAATATTTTTTCATCCATGGATGAAGATTATGCATTTATTTTTTTTCTTCAATCTGTTTAAGCCCTGGTCATCACTGGCACTTTGAACCCCCCCTTGCCACCAACCCATAGATATCCCACTGCTTCCATGTAACCATGGTCACCACCCAGGTAGGGTTGAAGGGGTGGTAGGACCCCCTCTTTCAGGACCTGTATTTTAGTCCCCATTGTAAGACAACTGGTTGAGGTTGGGGGGGTCAAGATATACCAGAGGTGCTAGCCCCGAGAGCCAGGGCAGTTTTTCTATTTTCTACCTTAAGTCCCAAGGAAGTGCCAGTGATCACATCATGATGTGTACCAGACAAGCATGCATCACAGTAATGTCCACAGCCCCTCTCCCCGAGTTTTCCTCCAGCTGCACTACCATATGTGGTCATCCAGCTGCAGTTCTGCAGTGGAGGATGCAGCCCACCCTCCCCTGAGGAGAAGAGCATCCTCTAGGATGCCTGATCCTCCTCCCCTCAACTGGCTGCTGATGACCAGACCTGCCTTTTGAATCCCATTCTCAGGTATCACAAGTGGTAGCTCTGCCACTGTGCTGATGGGATGACCTTTTTTATTTTATATATTTAAGATGTTTATATTAATTGAATTCTGAACACAACCACTGCCTACTGGCAGCCAGTGTTCTTGTAGTCAACTGACTTCTGGAACCTGTGTGCAGCCAGTCACTTATTTTTCTGCCATCCCATTCATGATGGGTGAGGCGACATATGTTATTTGACTATATTGTATTGGTAGGTTGTGTACCTTGTAAATTATGTCTATCCTGGTAAAACTTTTGAAATAAATAAATATATAACATCATAAATAAATAAAAAAAATGAAATAAATAAATAACACTTGATCATATTGGCCCCTATGCACAATTGAGATGGAAGGTACGCATCTAAGACATGTACCCCACCGCATACCTACACATCCCAGACAGGCACAAGGTGTGTGGTATGCATGACCTCATGCTCCCAAGGGAACCTGTCCATGGCCCCACCCCCTCAGTGCACAGGGTTGCACAGGGTGGTTGGGGTTGAGCCATGGACATGGATGGGCATCCAATTAGATACCCATCCTTGGTCTCACAGAGGATCCCTTATGCCCATGCAGTGGACGCACAGCTCAGGGACAAGCCACATACAGCGGCAACATTTTGACTTTTGCCAGCACTCGCCTAATCAGCTGCCCCAGCCCTCCCCAGCAACCTAGTGGGATGGGGCAGCATGGAGGTCCATAGCCTAGTACCACCACACCTGGCAGATGAAGAACATGAGGGCTGGTGTAACCAGCACCCCGTGTGCCTGACACTACATGGCTTAGTGAATGCTGCGTAGTGCAGGCATGCCCCCAACATGCCCCCAGCGCACAGTTGCCTGTGGGGCTAGGGAGGTGGGTGCATAAGTGCCTTGGGTGCCTTTGGTGAATGATGTCAGGGTCCGCAGGACCCCCGCTGCATGGCATTCACACTTAAAGTTGCCTATTCACCTTGAATACGCAGCACATAGGCAACATTTACATTTGTGCATGGGGCCCATTGAGCTTGTTGGTGATGATAGTTTGAAAGTTGTCATACTGTCCTCAGGTGGACTTGTACAGCTACTTCTAGGGTTGGAGAGTCAAACTGTGGTGCCAGTGCCAGTGAGAGTGCTTGTATACTTACAAGCACAAACTGTAGGAGTGGAAATGTTACTTTTTTGAACATGTGACTAATTAAATGACTAGCTAAAGCTGATCCTTGGTAAGCTGAGTGTGAGAGAGGCCTGCATTTCAAGATTTTCAGGATCTAGCTTTTAGTAATGGGTTGCAGCAATATCCCCAGTCTTCTTCCATGCCATGCTGCCACCTGCCACTGGCACCACATGAAGTCAACACAGGAGAAGGAGCAGTACATACTGAGAGTTTTTTATTCACATTCTTGGTGACTTCTTTTGCAGTTTCTGTTGTTCCACCTGAAGTGTATGATACCGTTTCTGCTTGATAGAATCTATGTGTCCCTGGATACTGCACACAACTTTATACAGGTATATGGAATTCAGAAGTGTTGCTAAGCACATTGCATTTCCAGCCTATTTCATTATTTATTTCATTTGTTTGAAAATTGGAAACCATGAAAAGCATGCTGAGCCAAGGCTAATTTTTGGATGTGACTTGAGGGGGAAAAGGGAAAGGGGGATACAATAAATCACAAACAGTAGTAGAGAAGCATTCCAAAGATATAGTGCAAACAGTGAACAATTCAGCTAGATGCAAGTGCAACTAACAATAATTGATGAATAGAAGTTGGTTCTATGAGCAGCACTAGTCTCCAATTAAAATGACAAAAGCAGGTTAATACAAATAAGCAAAGCAGTTGTAGTGATTTGAACTGACCCTGCGTGACCATGGCAGGGGTGAAAAGGTACCAGAGGCAGGTCAGGTAGGGGTTGACAAGGGCAGGAGTTGGAGGGGAAGAGCTTTAGCCAATGCCTAAGGGAAACAGGGATGAGGGGGGGGGAGAGATGGAGAGAGCATGGGAGCTGGGTTCCAGTGGAAGGGAAGTGATGGAAGAAGGCTGACTGCTCAGCAGAGGAGCGAGGGTGGGGGGAATGTTGTCAAACAAGTCTGCATGTTGTGTAAAAAACTTCTCTGCCGCCTCTTTCATAAGTACTGCATCCTGCTATTTCTTCTAAAAATACTCTGATGAACAAGAGGCACTGGTTTTACCACCTCCTCTATCACCAACATCACTATCATTCTCACCACTAGTGCCAGCATGGCTACAATTGCCACCACCATCAGCCTTGCTTTGGTGGATTACTACAGATTGTTAATGTCAACATGTGTGGTGTCCAGTTAGACACATGATGGAAAGGAATATGATAAGGGTTGCTGACTATGCACACACATCTTTGGTGGCCTTTTCATAAGGTTGCAGAAGCAAAATATGTCTTTTCAAAACACTCCACTGCACCAATGACACACATCTACCACATACCACATTGTCATATTCCATAGCCTGGAACACAGGGTTCTGTCTCATGATTTTCTCTGCCATATGGTGACATAGTTCTACCTTTTGGAAATTACTTTAATGTAGTAATTCTGAGGAACATATGGCTTCTGCTGGTACTGACAGAGCTGTTCAGTGCATTTAGGAAAAAAGATAGACAGATAGATAGATAGATAGATAGATAGATAGATAGATAGATAGATAGATAGATAGACATACAGACAGACAGATAAATATAGAAGATGCAGGGCAGAAGATCAGAAGCTCTCTCAGTCACCATTAAATGCCTGACTAGATGGTCATGCTTTTTTTTTTTTTTTTGAGCTTTGGCCCCTTATCTTCCCTTTGGAGGTCTGCCCATGCCCCGTCCATGTCCTACTCTTGCCCAGGCTTACCTCCTGGGGGGGGCCACTGGGGGGCTTCCCTCCACAATGGTAACCATATGCTAGCCTCGGTGTGCCCCCGGGTGAGGGCCATGGGAGAGGGCCCCCCATCTGGCAGACTTGTAAGGCAGTTGAGGATGGCGGTAGGGCAGGGGCATCATACCAGGGGTCAGCGATTTTGTCTTTGCTGCTGCCCCAGCGGCAGGGATATGCAATAACAACAACCAGCTTCCACCCTGTGCCCCTCAACATTTTTAAATTCTGCTCTTTATTTCCACGCCCCACGTCTGACCTCAGCTTGGTCACGGAACTCCGGGATCCCCGGCCCCCGGACATTGCCGACTCCCCAGTCATCCCTGGCTTACCCCCCAGAGAGTGGGGCCGCGGTTCCGAGCCCCGATATCAGACCGCGGAACTAATAACTGGTCGGGAAACGGCTCCTGGTGGCCAATCAGGGCATCCCGGAGTAAAGCATCATATAGACACTGGGCGTGGCTTTTATCCCCATTAGCCCATACCCTGAGGGAGGCGGGGATGTGCAATGACGCTAAGCGTCTGCCCCGCCTCACTACCCACCCCCCTGACATAGGCACAGCTGCGTGGGTGATCCCTAGCCTCCGCTAGGGGTCCCCTTTGCGCCGACTGCCACCCCAGCCTCCTCGAGAAGGAGAGCAGTCCAGAGGGACGCCGATCCTTCTCCCCGCCAGTTTCTCTGACGCCCGAGTCCGCTTTCAACCCGGTCACCGCGCCGCAAGTGGAAATCCAACCGCTGCACCGACGGGCCGGCTCTGCGCCCCTCAACATGCTGGTACTGGCCGTGTGGCAACCCCAGCCTCCACCAGAGGGTAACAAAGCACCAGACACTGCCCCCCCTCCCCGAGAAGGAGAGCAGTCTCATGGACATTTAATCCTTCTTTACACAGCCGGCCTTCCAACTCTTGGATCCATTCCCAAACCTGGGTCATCAACATCACAAGCAGAAATACAACTGCTGCGCCAGAGGGCTAGCTGATAACCATGTTTTAATCTGGTTTTAAAAGTGGGGAAAATACCAAATATCCATGGAGAAGTTGTTCCAAAGCAAAGGGGCAGCTAAAGAAAATGCTAGATCTCCTGCTGTTGTCAAGTCTCAGCTTAGGAATGACCAAAAGGCCAAATCAAGAAAATCACAACTCATGGATATTGGGATGGGTTGCCAGAAGCTCCCTAAGGTGCTGGGGCCTCAGTCCATTAAGGGTATTATAGGTCAAAAATAATATCTTGAAGTAATTCCACTATCTATGACAGCCAGTGCGGAGAATGCAGCACAGCAATGATTTGATCACTCCTCATAGTAGTAGTGATAAAAAGTCTGGCAGCTGCATTCACCTCCATCTGGAGATAGCAGATCTGGCCACCTGAAAGGCTTTGGTAGATCACATTACAGTAGTTGAGGTGACACATGTGTGCACTAGTGTTAAGAGGTCAAGGTGTAAGGGTGCAATCCAGCTATGGTCTTCAAATGATAGTGACCTCTTCTGACCACAACAAGGCAAGGCAAGGCAAATTTTATTTATGAGGAGCCCAATCCCTGAGGCACTGGGTACCTTTCAACAAAAGATATGGAAAAACAACACGATATACAATAAAATTTGAATAAATATATAAATAAATTTCAGCATAACAAAAACATTGATAAAATACAGATCAGTCACCTTCATCAGGGAATGCCAGATGAAACAGATGGGTCTTTGGACCCTTCTTGAACAGCTCGATGGTTGGGGCCTACCTGATGATAGGTGGTTAATTGATTTATAGGGTCAGCCCAGCATCACTAAAACTGTGGTCACCTGATTTTTTTAGCCTTACCCTGGGAACATCAAGGAGGCCTCAGGTCAAGGAGCAGAGGAAATGGGCCAAGGTGACAGGTGTTAGGAGATGTGCCAGATAACAAGGGATCAGCCAGTATAGGGCCTTATAGGTGAGCAAGCCCACCTTGAAAAGGATCCTCCACCCGACTCCAGCAATGCTTGAGAAACAAATGTAAGCTCCTGATTAAGAGCGGCCCTAGATTGCAAGCCACCTGCTGAGCCTGGAGCTCCTTCTCCCTAAAACTAGGGAGGTCAAGGCTCTCCAGATTGGATGACCTCATATGATCTGATCCCACCACTGGAAATTCGGTTTTGCAAGGATTCAGCTTCAGCCCACAGTGAGTCATCCAACAACTTATCTCAGATAATGAACTCAAGCATAGCTACTGAGGAGTCCTGTGTGGATTTACATGATGAAAGACATACCTGGGTCTCATTAGCATAGCAATTTATAGCCAAGCTATGCTTTCAGATCAACTCTCCTAGTGGAAGCATAACCACTGTGAACAATAGAAGTGACAGACTGAAACCCTGAGAGACACTGTACTTGATGACTGAGGGGGAAGATCAAAAGTTCCCTGAAACTACTGACTCACAGCGATCACTGAGGAAGGACCAGAACTAATCAAGAACTGTTTATTCTGCCCCAACATTCATTCTCATATACTCCACTAGTTCCTCATGTTCAACAGTGTCAAATGCAGATGACATATCCCATAGGATGAGGCAAGAAGCATCTCTAGGCTCTCTAACAAGGAGAAGATCATTCAAAACTCTCAAAAGACAAAATGTTCCTGCACTCCTCACTCTGGTTTTCACAGGACAAATCAGACTAGTTTGATCATCAGGGAGAATTAGGAATAAGGTGACTGTGTTTACTCTGTCCTCATCTTGTTTGCCTATTTGTGATTTTGTACACAGCAATATTTATGGGAGAAATAAAGCCATGTGTTGCTACCAATCTACTGATCTGATTTGTCTTGTTTGGCACTTTGCTAGAACTGGATTGATGAGTGCAGGTACTGTACACCTTGTCATTTGCTCCTGATTAAGAGTGTCCTAGTTTGGTGTTTCACCTTGTTTGGCAACCTAGCTATCCCCCTACTTGCATCCCAGCCCTGCACTGTAGAGCATATAAGTCCATATTGCCTTACATTTAGAACCCTTACCAATGCCATCTCAGTGCTGTACTGAGAACAGAAACCAGATTGGAAAGGCTTATAGATTAAATATTTCTCCTAGTGCTCTCTTAACTGTGCCACCAGCACTTCCTTAATAGCGTTGCCCAAAAAGGCAAGTTAGAGATTGCTCTAAAACTTGCAAAATCATCAGGACCTAAAAAAGCCTTCTTATGAATGAACCACCCCACAGGATCTTTCAAGACTAGTAGAAACACACACTCCTTCAGGGAGGCATTGATAATTTTGATGGAAATATCCAGTAATGTCCAATACAGTGTCAAGAGTTTCTTTTAACTAAGAATGGTTGCCAGTGAGTGACTCACCGTCAGATTAAGTGCATGTGCAAAATAAGGTGTGTGGTCAAAATCCCTATGATTCATGGCAATCAGCATACTAGTTCCAATGTGTACTACTAAGGTTTCATCTTAAGATTGTGAGGGTACAGTAAGATGCCCAGTAGTGACTGGGTGAATAACAGAAGTTTCACTCAATGTGTTTTCACTTCACAACCAGCACACTAAGTAAGGCACTAGTTCAGGCCTCAAATGAGGTGGTTACTGAGACCCTGGACTCTATCGCTCCAGTCTGTGTTCTTATCTTCTCTCTCTGCCCTCTGTCCCTGTGGTTTGAAGGGACCTTGAGGGAGTTGTGACGAGTAGGATGAAGGTTAGAGTGTTGCTGGCAGAAATCTGCCCTGGATGCTGACCACCTTAGATTGATGGAACATTATCAAATCTATCAATCAGCAATCACCAGTAAGAAGGCAGAGTTCCTGTCCGGGGAGATAGCTGCCACTCAGAATCGATCTGCTCAACTCTTTCGAACTGTGGACAGGTTGTGCAACCCAACCTGTCTGCAGGTTCAAAAAGCCATTTCACAAATTGAGTGTGATGAGCTTGCTCACTTCTTTGCAGATAAGGTGGCCAACAACAGGGCTGAGATCCCACCAGCTCCCTCTATGGGAGTTGTTGGTTGTCGGTGCCGGGTCACTACTCCTCAGTTTGCCTGGAGTTCTTTTGACTGGCTGGAAATTGTGGATATCATGCAGATTGTCCAGGATATGCATCCTACGTGCAGTAGTTTGGATCTGGGCCCAACTCCTCTGATAATGGGGTGTTCTGACATCATCAGCCCTGTCCTTGCAAAGATAGTTTGGTGCTCCTTAGAGTCAGGTGAGTTTCCTAGTTCCCTGAAGGATACGGTGGAGATACCACTCTTGAAGGAAGCTGCTCTGGACCCAAGCTGCTTCACCAACTACAGACCCATCTCAAACCTTCCCTTTGTAGGGAAGGTAATTGAGAAAGTTCTGGTGCTACAACTGGAGAACCACCTTACCATCCACGATATCCACAATCCTCTCCAGTCCAGTTTTTGTAAGAGGCATAGTACTGAAACCACTCTAGTTCGGCTACTCAATGATCTCCTGATGGCAAGGGATCAGAAGCACCGCTCCATCTTGGTATTTCTTGTTCTCTCCTCAGCCTTTGACACCGTGGACCATGGGGTGCTTCTCAGGTGACTGAGAAGGTAGTGTCGTGGATTTTTTCCTCTGGACCATTCTCTCTGCCATGTGGAGTACCTCAGGGGTTGGTGTTGTTCCCCATGATGTTTGCGGTGTGTATGCTGTCTCTCTGAGCCATTGTAAGATGGTATGGGTTGAGGTTTCACTGCTATGTTGATGATACCCAGCACTACCTGTCTTTTGCACCCGACCAGGATAGTGCATGCTTGGTCTTTAATAACTGCCTTGCAAAAATCCAGGACTGGATGAAATCCAGCTGGTTGAAATTGAACTCTGGAAAAACTGAGGTGTTGGTGATGGATCCAGTTAACAGACAGTGGGGTCAGTGGCTGGAAAACCTTCTGGACTTTGTCTTGGATGTCTCCAGCTGTCTGTCTCCGAATGGGTGTAAAACTTGGGGTGGTCTTTGATGACAGGCTGACACTTCATTCACAGGAGTTGACAGTCATCAAGTCCACATTTTAACATCTCAGGAACAACACCAGTACCCCTCCCAAGATTGTATTGCACACTGGGAGCCAACCCCAGTGTGTTTCGGAGGTGTTCGGAATCCAACCATGTCGGCATATTCCTGCCCCCGCCCCACCCCATTGTGTGTCACACTGGGAGCCCACCCCAGTGTTGCCAACATTACTCCCCACCAAAGTCATGGGCCACAGTGGACATTTGTTTTTGTACACCTGTAAAGAAAGAAAATCATCCGTAGTGTTTTTTTTTTTTAAGTACCTGAAACAAAGAAAACGGTCCCTCGCTGTCGGCGGCACCCCTTTCCCCAACTCACACCCTCTGAACACCCCACCTCCCCCTCACCCCATACTTACTTCTGGAGGCTGGCGCCACGATCTTCGGTGGAGTGGGAACACATCTGCACTATTCAAAGCCAACTGCAAACTGAAGAAATGCATGAAAGCTGTATAATGGCATCAATGGGGGAGGTTTCAAATTAGGTGGATATCTCTGCCATTTTTTTGACTTTTGGCTCCAAATTTTCAACATGAGGTTCTCGGGACCCCACCTCATGAAATCAGTCACTGCCATTTCATTATTCAGTCCTGAAAGATGATTTCACAGTCACTGCGCAGAATCACCTTTCAGGACCGATTAACAAAACAATAGTGCCACTGTTCATGAGGTGAGCTCCTAAAAAGCCTATGTTGCAAATGTGGTGAACAAATTCCCCAAAAGTACTGTATTATAAGCATGCAATACACAGTTTCCACTCACACTTGAAACTTCAAGAATTTTTAATATTTTCACTCCAGATTTTCAATATTGCCATTTCTTCATACTTCCTTATGAATGGTACAGCTGTAATTTTTCACATCCTGCCCGAAATGTGTTTTTGCACATCTGGCGTAGAATGGCGTGGTTGTTGTGGGAAATCAATGTTCAGGACAGACTAACAAAATCACAGTACCACTGTTCATGAGCATAGGTCACAAAATGCCTATGTTGAATATCTGGTTAAAAAAATCCCCCAAATAATTGCGTTGAGGGCATATGTTGCAGTTTCTACACACGCTCATGGCTTCACCAATTTTTCATATTTTCACTCCAGATTTTCAACATTACCATTCTTTTACACCTCCTCATGAACAGTACAGCTGTCATTTTTCACATCCTGCCTGAAATGTGTTTTTGCACCTGTGGTGCTACATGGCCAGTTGCTGTGCATAATCACCTTTCAGCTAACAAACTGATAGTGCCACTGTTCATGAGGTAGAGTCACAGAAAGACCATGTTGAAAATTTGGAGTGAAAATACCTACAAACACTTG
The DNA here is from genome assembly GCA_016271365.2 of Neoceratodus forsteri. Lineage (NCBI taxonomy): Eukaryota > Metazoa > Chordata > Ceratodontiformes > Ceratodontidae > Neoceratodus > Neoceratodus forsteri. The sequence continues at coordinate 1,001,112,287 of CM057454.1, read as the reverse complement.
GGGCATTAGGGTTTTCAACTATAACGCCCCACCCTGTAGAGACTGACAGTTGTCAGGGGTGTGACTTGGGATTTTAGGCTGTAATGCTCATGTCATTCCACCCCCACCCCCAGCCTGCAGCCACTATCAGGCATTGAGGTGTGCCTTGGACACTTCAGCCCCAAAGTTCACCCCATTCTCCTATACAGCACCCATCTCAGCATATTTCCTTATGGAATGGGGTGAGCATAAGGCCCGAAGACCCCAAGGCACACCGCGACACTTGTCAGTGTCTGCAGGGTAGGGTGAGGTGAAATGGCATGAGCGTTATGGCCAATGACCCAAAGGCACACCCCAATGCCTGTCAGTCTCTGCAGGATGGAGGTGGGGTTGGCATCAGTTCAGTACTTCACTGCCATTCCTATTACGCATCTCTCTAGCTTCTGCACTACCAATGCCAATGCCAGAAAGACAATATCCGTCATTGACAAATGCTTGCTTTTTATTGCAACAAATTCAGGAGCAATACTGCTGGGGTTTATTCTTGGCCTGGCTCTGGCTGCTGCGAGTTGGAGTAGTGTTTTTAAAGCAGCCCTGATACCTGAGGATATATCAAGTGTCTAGAGTTGCTTCCATGGTTGCTGCACAACTTAAACAAGTCATCTATCCCACTACTTCTTATACCATACTCATAGAAACATAGAAGTTGATGGTAGATAAGGACCTCAAGGCCCATCCAGTCTGCCCATTTTGTTTTCTGCTTTATGAATGTGCCATAGGCCTTTGCTCTATCAGTGGCCTGTCTATTCATACTCATCTGTATTGCTCCCTTATGCCTATCCCATGCCTGTTTGAAGCCCTGCACTGTATTCATATCCACTACTTCCTGAGGTAGGCTGTTGCATGCATCCACCACCCTTTCTGTAAAAAAGAACTTCCTCACATTACCCCTTAATCAGCCTCCCTCTAATCTCATGCTGTATCCTCTTGTCCTGCTATTTTTCTTATATTGAAACATGGTAGACTCTTTCACCTTGTTAATGCCCTTAAGGTGTTTGAATGTTTCGATCATATCACCTCTCTCCCTCCTTTGCTCTAGGGTACACATATTGAGCTCCATCAATCTGTTCTTGTATTTTTTCTGATGCAGTCCCTGCACCATTTTGGTTGCCCATCTCTGGACTGCCTCCATTGTGTTAATGTCCTTGTGAATGTGCGGCCTCCAGGACTGCATGCAGTATTCCAGATGGGGCCTAACTAGTGCGTTGTAAAGAGGGATTATTACCTCCCTCTTACGATTTGTGATATCCCTGCTAATACACCCCAACATCCTCATAGCCTTATCTACTGCTTTAGTGGTCTGCTTCGATGATTTCAGGTCATCTGTGATGATATTGCCCAAGTCTCTTTCTTCCTTTGTGATTGCCAGCAACTCCCCTCCCAACCTATAGGTGGCTTTAAGGTTTCTTTTCCCTATGTGCATGATCTTGCACTTCTTTGTGTTAAACTCCAGTTGCCACTCTTCTGATCATTCTACCAGTTTATCCAGATCTCATCTCATTTTGCCTAGCCCATCTGGATCATTTACTCTCACCACTGCTACTCCTGCTGCTGCTGCTGCTGGCCCACCTGACATGAGTGGGGATTGGGATGGAATGGATTTGGCTTAAAGGAAGATACAATTTTCATGTTTTAAATAATCAGCCAGACCTCTGGTTCCCAAAGTTATAGTATATTGACTCAAGACATCTTTCTATCACACAGATTGCAGCTTGATTTCTGTGGCTATGTGAAGTAATTTGAAAAATACTCCCTCGATGCAAAAGTTCTCTTTTTTTCTGTTAGCTACATGCATGGAACGGTGAGAGAAGGAACAGGACTGTGATTAAAAGGTAATAATTTTTCCTCCTGTCACTGTGGGATGATGTGACTTGAGACAGGTAATCAAATCACCAATGGTAGCAACAGGTGGTACAGTACATTGGGCTTTATCATGCTTTAAGGCTTATTTTGGAGCTTGTACTTAGATGTCACTGCCTGAGATACTTGTTTTCATGCTTTTCTGTTTCTTATTACCTTTTTTATTTTTCTTTATTTTACCATCTCCTCCTGTGATGGCCTCCACCATTCATTTAATTTTCATCATCACTAGTTGATGGTGTAACTGACAGCAGACTTTTCAGCAGCTCTTGGCCTTCATACCCCTTCTCTCTCTCATTTGCTTCTTCATGTCCCTCCTAGAATCTCACTTCTTCCCATGCTCCTTATGACAGGGTTCATCCCTGCCACTCTTTAAGGACCCACATTCATTTCTCTTTCTGGTTGCAATCATCTATCTTTCCCTCTTCTGTGACTATCCCTTTGTTTTCTGTTTGGAGGTAGGCCACCTCTGGGTGACCCCCCCCCTTGTAACCTTCTTGTATTTTTTCTCTTATTTCTTTGGGTCCACAGGTTAAGAGAGCTAAAGAATCCTTGACATCTTTAGTACGTCTGTAGGTACAGTTTAGTATATGCATTAAAGTTCCTGTACATGTGAAAATACAAGGATTATGCATTGTGTGCTCTTTATGTTTAGACATTTTTAAATGCTATTTGCTATTGCATTGCATTGTGCTTTCTTTATTTCTTAAATGCTAAAATCCCATTATTGTATTGTTGTTTTTGTTGTTGAACTGCTTGAATGAGTATTGCAGGCACCCCCCCACCCACATCTGAAAAGCCTATATAAACACTGGGTTCCTGTGTTAAATGCTTTTCCTCAATGAAAGCGCTTTTTCCCTGCGGCTCTCCATAATGCTGCCTTTTAGGAATTAAAAGTTTAGAAGTCAGCTAAGGCTCTGTGCTCTCCTTTGCTACCAGAAATCAAGAAAAGCTACTGAAATATCAGCCTGCAGTCAGCTTGATATTTCAGCTATCTGACTGCTGCATCAAACTCCCCTGACTTTTCCAAATGCTATTTGTTTTACAAACCCTTCATAAAACATTACTCTGCTTGTTAGAAAGCCGTTGTAATGACCCTAGGAAAAGTATTTACAGAGCTAGTATGCTAGTAAAAGTTTGTCTACCAGGAAATGCAGCTTAATTTTATTTCCCCAGTGAGGCCTACAGTAAACAAACAGAAAGGAAACGAAAAATATTTCTATTCAGCCCTTTTGCAGTTTCTTGTGTGTCTGTTCATCCCTAAACACAAAACATTCATGAATTATGCAGTTCATGCAGTTAGTGATGCAAATATGGTTAAAAATTAGCAAAAGTTACTTACTTTGGGTGTGAGGCCTGCATTCCTTCAGGGCTACTTTCTATTTGTACAGCACTATAGGGAATCAGTGATCCCTTGTGGCCCTGTTTTATACAGACTGACTACAGCCACATCCAAGAGCAGGGTCATTCTCGATGCCCTACAGGGGGCATGCCTTAGACAGCTAGTGGTGGAACCCACTCGGGAGGAAGCAATATTAGACCTGGTACTCTCAAATGGAGAGATAACAAATTTAGAAGTCAGTAGACATCTGGGAACAAGTGACCACTGCACAGCGTGCCTCACAATAAACACAACCTTGGAGACATGCCATACAAAGACAAGGATACTGGACTTTAGAAGGGCTGACTTTGGCATAATGGGTGAATACCTGAGGAATGAATTAGCAAATGACCAGAAAGGAGGGGTGGAAGAACAATAGAGAAAAATCAAAACTGCCATCATGGAGGCAACAAGTCTTTGTGTGAAACAAATAAAGAAAGCGGAATAGAAAAACACTATGGTTCTCAAAAGAGGTGTCAGGGAAGGTTAAGGAGAAAAAGGCTGCATTCAAAAAGTATAAGGAATCACAGAAGGAGCAAGACAGGGAACTGTATCAATTAAAGCAGAAAGAAGTGGGGAAGGCAGTCAGAAAAGCAAAGGCCCAAACCGAGAAAAAGATAGTCAACTCAGTTAAGAAGGGGGATAAAACCTTTTATAGGTACATTAGGGAACGTAGAAAGGTTAAAGGAGGGATAGTGAGGATTAATAAAGGAGAGGGGAGGTGGGCAGAGGGAGACAGTAAAAAGGCAGAGATACTGAGTGAATACTTTTGCTCAGTATTCACAAAAGAAGAGAGGAGGAGATACCTAAACCAAACAATAGAAGCACTCTGGGTAGTGGGGTTGATGCCAGTACATTTACAGATGAAAGAGTCCTGAAAGAACTCCTAAAACTCAAGGTGGACAAAGCAATGGGGCCTGATGGGATTCACCCTAGAATCCTAAAAGAACTAAGGGAGGACATAGTGACACCACCGTCCACACTTTTTAACAAATCATGGGAGGATGGGGTGGTACCTGAGGACTGGAGGAGGGCAGATGTGATTCCCCTTCAGAAAAGTGGGAGCAAAGCAGAAGCAGGAAAGTACAGACCTGTTAGTTTGACCTCAGTGGTGGGGAAAATGATGGAATCACTTCTGAAAGAAAGAATTGTTGAGTACCTAGAGGCCAGCAGGGCACAGGACCCAAAGCAGCATGAATTCACAGCAGGAAGTTCATGTCAGATGAATCTAATCAATTTGTTTGACTGGGAGACCAAAGTAATAGACCAGGGTGGGGCTGTGGATATGGTCTACCTAGACTGTAGCAAGGCATTTAACACAGTCCCCCACAAAAGATTAATAATCAAGTTAGCCAGCCTGGGAGTGGGTCCCAGGGTGGTAGCCTGAGTAGTAGACTGACTGCACAACAGGACACAGACGGTAATAGTGAATGGGACACATTCTGAAGAAAGGGGGGGTTACTAGTGGAGTACCTCAGGGCCAAGTACTGGGTCCAGTCCTCTTTAATGTCTTTAGGGTGACATTGCAGAGGGTCTGGAAGGAAAGGTATGCCTCTTTGCAGGTGACACAAAGATCTGTAACAGAGTTGATACACAAGGGGGAGTAGAAAGGATGAGAAGGGACTGGGCAAGGTTGGAGGAATGGTCAAACATATGGCAACTTAGATTCAATGCAAAAAAGTGTATGGTAATGCACCTGGGAAAGAAAAATCCAGGAGAAGAGTACACAATAGCAGGGGAGGTACTAATAACAACAATAATGGAAAGGGGCCTGGGGGTAGTCATATCAAATGATCTAAAAGTGGGTAAGCAATGTGAGAAGTAGGTAAGGAGAGCCAGGGGGATACTGAGATGTATAGGGAGGGGTATCACAAGTAGAAAAAAAGAAGTGGTTATCCCTCTGTACAGACAGTTGGTGAGACCCCGTCTGGAGTACTGCGTGCAGTTTTGGAGACCTCATCTAAGCAAGGACATGAGGGCAACTAAAATGGTGCAGGATCTACATCAGAAACCATATGAAGAGAAACTGAGAGAGCTTAATATGTATAGCCTTGATGAAAGGAGGGAAGGGGGGACATGATGGAAACTTTTAAGTACCTCAAGGGAATCAACAAAGTCCAGGAGGGTAGCATCTTTCAGAAAAAGAGATGTGTAAGAACAAGGGAGCACAATTTAAAGATAGAGGGGGATGGCTCAGGGTTAATGTGAAGAATTTTTTTTTCACAGAGAGAGTGGTGGACGCATGGAACTGCCTTCCTAGAGAGGATGTGGAGTCTAAAACAGTGGGGAAATTCAAACACGCATGGGACAAACATAAGGCAATTATAGTGGGGGGTTGCAGGAAGTAGGCTGTTGGTTAACTAGAATCTGCAGCTTATCCAATAGGTAGGGAAATGGGCAGACTGGGTGGACCAAATGGTCCTTATCTGACATCAAAGTCTATGTTTCTATAGTTCTATGACAGCCCTCCAGTCATGTGCTGTGGGAATTTTATTTGTAGAAAAACTACAGGGGAAGTTTATTTTACTGTACAATGACCAGTACTCATGTTTAAGAATTTGTTATATTCTCATATGATTGTGAAAAGCAATAATAGGCTTGTTATAAGAAGTTTTCTGATTTTAGATAACCTGACTCAGGTGGGCAGGGATATAGAGCCCCATCTGAGCATGTGCAAGAGAAATAGGGTCAGTTTATGTTGACTTGGGGAGAGAGAGAGAGAGAGAGAGACTATCATGTACTACACTGCTTGTGTTTTTTTCTGTTATTTTGAGTATAATTATCTTCTGCATCATTATTTGATACCTTGCTGTCTACAAAAAAACTTATTGATTTAATAAACATCCCACTCTGCCAAAAGTGGGTTGCACATGAAGTTTTGTGTTAGTGTCCGTCTGTATATCACATAGCTTCACACTCCTCCTTCTCTTTTACTTCTTCCTCCTGTCACTTGGTCTCCTTAAGTGAATTATGCACTTGAACATTTCCTGTTACATAGAAACACAGAAACATAGAATTTGATGGCAGATAAGGACCGCTTGGCTCACCCAGTCTGCCCATTTCCCTACCTACTGGATAAGCTGCAGATCCTAGTTAACCAGCAGCCTACTTCTTCCTACCCCCACCCCCTAGAATGGCCTTTTGACTGTTCCATGCATGCTTGAATTCCACCACTGATTTTGACTCACAACCTCCTCCGGAAGGCCGCTCCATGCATCCACAACCCTCTCTGTGAAAAATACTTCCTTAAATTACTCTGAGCCACCCTCTATCTTCAAATTGTGCCTCCTTGTTCTTGCACACCTTTTTGAAAGATGCTACCCTCTTGGACTTTGTTGATTCCTTGAGGTACTTGAACGTTTATCATGTCCCCCTCTTCCTCCTTTTCCCGAGGCTATACATATTAAGCTCCTTTCGTCTCTCTTCATGTGTCTTCTGGTGCAGACCCTGCGCCATTTTAGTTGCCCTCCTCTGGACAGCTTCCATCCTGTCTATGTCTTTGCAGAGATTGGGTCTCCAGAACTGCACACAGTACTCCAGATGGGGTCTCACCAGCTGTCTGTACAGAGGGATAATAACTTCCTGTTTTCTACTGATTATGCCTCTCCCTATGCATCCCAGTATCCTCCCAGCCCTCCTTGCTGCCCTCTCACATTGCTTGCCCACCTTTAGGTCATCTTATATGACTACCCCCAGGTCCCTTTCCATTTTTGTTGTTGTTAATATCTCACCCCATTGTGTACTCTTCCCCTGGTTTTGTTTCCAGGTGCATTACCTTGCACTTTAGCATTGAATCTAAGCTGCCATACATTTGACCATTCCTCTAACCCTGCCAAGTCCCTTCTCATCATTTCCATCCCACCTTGTGCATCAACTCTGTTGCAGATCTTTGTGTCATCTGCAAAGAGACATACTTTTCCTTCCAGTCCCTCTGCAATGTCGCTATAAAGACATTGAAGAGGACCGTCCTAATACTGAACCCCTGGGCACCCCCACTAATAATCCTCCTTTCTTCTGAGTGGACTCCATTTACTATTACTCTCTGTGTCCTATTCTGCAGCCACATTCTTCACCCAGGCTGTCATCTTGGGACCCACTCCCAGGCTGGCTAACTCATATTAATCTTTGTGGACTATGTCACTGCCTTGCTAAAGTTCAGTAGGCCATGTCCACAGCCCCCTCCTTGATCTACTTACTTTGGTCACCCAGTCAAAGAAATCTATCAGATTTGTCTGGCATGACCTTCCCTGCCAGAATCCATGCTGCCTGGGTCCTGAGCCCTCTGGCCTCTAGATACCGGACAATTCTTTCCTTCAGAAGTGATTCCATCATTTTCCCTATCACTGAGGATAAACTAACAGGTCTGTAGTTTCCTGCTTCTGCCTTGCTCCCACTTTTGTGAAAGGGAATCACATCTGCCCTCCTCCAGTCCTTCTGGTACCACCCCATCCTCCCATGATTTGTTAAAAAGGGTAGTCAGTGGTGTCACTAGTTCTACCCTTAGTTCTTTAGAATTCTAGGATGAATCCATCAGGCCCATTGCTTTGTCCACCTTCACTTTTAAGAGTTCTTTCAGAACCCTTTCTTCTGTAAATGGGCTGATATCAACTTCTGCATCCAGAGTGTTTCTACTGTTTGTTTTAGGTACCTCCCCCTCTTCATTTGTAAATACTGAGCAAAAATATTTGTTTAATATCTCTGCCTTTTCACAGTCTCCCTCTGCCCACACTCCCTCCCCTTTATTAAGCCTCACTATCCCTCCCTTGGTCTTCCTTCACTCCCTGATGTACCTATAAAAGGTTTTATCCCCCTTCTTAACTGAGTTGGCTATCTTTTCCTTGGTTTGGGCCTTGCTGTTCTTGACTGCCTTCCCAGCCTCCTTTGCTTTAACTGATACAGTTATCTGTCCTGCTCCTTCATGCATTCCTTGTACTTCCTGAATGCTTTTTTCTTGAACCTTCACTGCCACTTCCTTTGAGAACCATAGTGGTCTCTTACATCGCTTTTGTTTTTGTTTATTTGCTTCACACAAAGGCTTGTTACCCTGTGATGGCAGTTTTATTATTCCATTGTTCTTCCACCCTCCTTCCTGCCCATTTGCTAGTGCATTCCTTAGGCACTCAATTATTTTGGCAAAAGTCAGCCCTCCCAAAGTCCAGTACTTTTTGCCTTGTATGGCTTGACTTATTGCTGTGTTTATTGTGAACTATACTGTTCGATGGTCGCTAGTTCCCAGATGGCTACCCACTTACATCTGTGATCCTCTCTCCATCTCCATTTGAGAGAACCAGGTTCTAAGATTGCTCCTCTCGAGTGTGCTCCAATGCTAGTTGTCTAAGGCATGCCCCTGTAGGGCATCTAGAATAACCCCACTCTTCAAGTGGCTGCTGCAACTGCACTCCAGTTAACATTTGGCATATTCAGATCACCCATCAGCACAATTCCCTTTTTCTGCCATTCTAAGTATACGTTCTATCATTTCCTTGTCCATTTCCTCCTCTGAGAAGGGGGTTCTGTATCAACCCTCAGTGGATTGTGGTGCCATTGCCTGTCTCCAAATTCTACCACATTGCTTCTTCTTCTCCTCCTGTTTACCCTTTTGTTCTGTTGCTTTATTCCTTCCTTATGTAAAGAGCTACTCCTCCCTCTTTACCTCCCTGTCCCTCCTGTAGATAGTGTATCCTGGTATGTTTACTTCCAGTCATGGTTTTGTGTGTACCATGTTTCTGTGACTGCCACAATATCCAGATGTTCCTCCTCCATCAAGGCCACTAATTCAGGAAGCTTGTTAACCAGACTATGGGCATTGGTACTCATTGCTCTCCATTTTTTGATGGCTTTACCTTCTGTTGCAGCATCCCCACTGACCTTTTCTACTCGGTCTTTTTCATGTAGTACTCCTGTTTTGTAGGGAGAGGCTGGATTTTCCTGCTGCTTATCAGTGCCTCCCTTTGACTAGTTTAAAAGCTTGCAATGAAGCATTTGGGCTTATTGCTCAGAAGACTTGTTCCTTCCTGGACAGATGCAGACCATCCTGCCAGTATAGGCTGGTGTCCCTCCAGGTGAAACCCCAGTCCCCAATGAAGCCAAACCCCTGTGCTCCACACCATTTTTCAACCATTCATTAAACTGCATGGTGCTAATTACCCTCGGCTTCCCCATGCCACTGACAGGCAGCACCTCTGAGAAGGATACTGTGTGTGCTACTTGTCTTAGGCCCCTCCCCAACTCTACAATGTCCTCCTGCACTGCTCTAATCTCATGATGAGCCAAGTCGTTTGTCCCTAGGTGGACAATGACATCCAGCTCAGACTCCCTTGCAGCTGTTCTTGTGATCCTGAGGATGCGCTCCTGTCCCTCCAAGCCATGGCACCAGGCAGGCACCTTACTTCAGTTTTCCCAGCCCCTAGTTCTATCCCTCTATAATTGAGTCCCTCACCAGGAGCTGCTTCCCTTTCCATGTGGTGTCCTCTGCCTCCTTCCTGTGGGCCTCCTTGTGACAGTTGTCATCATTCTTCTCTGTGGGTGCATCCATAGGGAGCTATGCTCTCCAGAATGGTGTATGGATTGTGGAGTGGAACAATTGACTGGGTGTGCTCTGTTCCACCCCTCCTCACCCTCCTGAGCCCACTGTGGTCCAACTGCTGTGCTTTTGCAACCTCTGAGGTATTGGTGTGGATCTGGTGCTCCCTGGATGGGGGAGGTTCCCTTCCTACTGTCCAGTGTGGCCTGGGGAAAGGTTTCCTTACTACTGTCCAGTGCAGCCTGAAGACGGGCAACTTCTTCCCTCAGGGCAGAGAGTTGTCTGCAAATAGGGCAGCATCTCAGCCTCTAGAAAGACTCCCAGAAGACTGCTGCCCCACAGCCATTACATTGCATTATTCTCCACATGTTTATCTACTTTTTTTGTTTTGTTTTGTGTGCGTGCGTGCGTGTGTGATTGGTTTGTTATATAGAAATATATATATTATACAATGTGTATGCTTATATTGTCATGCAGTGTGTAGAGAGGATATGACAGTGATATGCACCTTGCACTCTTGAGGAAATGATGTCAGACCCTCAGGTATAAAGGAACTATTTCCAGGGGTGAGTGGGGTGAGGGGTGGGATGGGGTTGGGTCTAAACTGTGCCCTCACAAAACAATCAGCTAAAAGCTATCACCCACCGCTGCAATGAGTGCCTTCCTGTCAGCAAGATGCCCTACACAACAATTTGACAGAGAAAATACCCTGCTAATCAAACAGAGAAAAATCCAGACATCCAAGTCAGACACAGGTAAACCTCTCCAGCCCCAAAACAGCATGGTGGTTTGTTAGCCACAAAGGAAAATCACATATGCAGTTAATGCAGCCCTTCTGAAGATGCTGACAAGGTAAGCAGTTTTGAAAACCCCCTTCCTGAATTAAAAACTAAAATAATTAAACACAAAGCAATACCAATGTAAAAGTAAGGAAAACTTAGGCTTCCTTCTCATGTGTCACCCTACCCATCCTACACAGCCTTACTCTCATGTCCTTGCAATGAAAGCTCCACTTTTATAACTTCTTTACTCACATTCTCCAATGCAAACTGTTGCAGTATTGGTGTTACTGGTTCACCTTTCCAGAATTTGGAGGTTGATAAACCTCTCCCAGGCACCTACTACTCACAATAAATGTGTGGCAATGCATCTGAGGACAAAAATAGTTAGTTTATATATATCTTGGTGATAAACTACAAAGACTAAGCAACTGAGAAATGTCTAATGGAAATAACATCTCAAATTTTCTTAAATCTACAGGGCATTCCGCATTCTGAAACTGTAACTAAGAGGGAACACCAAATTATTGACAGTATGCAAAGGAGGCTCACAAATAAAAACAATGACACTGTAGTGCCTCTGTATTTCTCACTGGTAAGACCACATTTTGAAACTGGTGTTCAATACCAGTCTTCATATTTAAAAAAAGAAAATTAATAGGCTTGCAGGGATACACAGGAGAATGGTCAGAATGGTCAAAAACATAAACAATTTAAATTACACTGATAGATCTCTTTATTCTGAATGTTTATAAACCAAGTCATGATAAGAAACTAATCAGAGCACATCATCTGACATTTAAGGAAGGGGGGTTCAATCACCTGAAGCTATTTCTACCAGCTAGAAGAACAGCATGTCAATACAGAGATGTAGATTTTTTTTTAGTCATAATGTCATTAAAAAATAAAGTATAGGGTTGTTAAAAAAATGGGTTGTAGCTCCTAGACTTCAATAAATAAATAAATATACAACACATTACCCCAATGAATAGTCACCAGCAGATAGCCCTACTGGCTTAAATCAAGTGCAGATGTTTTTATGAGTGAGAGGGCAATCAGTGGCTATGGGTACTGAAAAGAGACAGTCAGTCTCAAAAATCCTCTGGTTTCCTTCCATGTGAATACACCTATGAGCCTACAACATCTGAGCAGCAGCAGCAGTGGGCTGGGGTCTTCTGTTACTGATGCCTGATCTTGGGGCTGGGGGTTATCAAACAGTGCCTCAGAGCAGACTCACAATAGTTCATAAACCCACTCTGGTATGTATCTATATATACATATATATTTTATATATATATATATATATATATATATATATATATATATATATATATATATATATATATATATATATATAAAATTGAATTGAAGTACTTTCTACCAACTCTTTCAGTGGCTTCCATATTATATCATGTGGTTTATTCTGTCTACTTAGTTTATAAAAGGTCGGCTCGATCACCATACAATCCGCCCCCCCCAAAAAAAATGTCCACGTGAAAAAGTTTGGAGGTACTGTATTAGACTCTTTAATGCTCTGCTAATGCATCGATTGGCAATCCAGAGTGGAATATCTTGCAACATTTTCTTAGTGAGAGTTGTTAATATCTGATAAGAAGATGAAGCCATAATACATACAGTACTTCTGGTTCAATTTTTATGATGTTTCTCATAGTGTGTTTATTGTTATGAACATTTATTGCCAAAATTCTGCCAAGAATTAGAAATTTAACATTGCTTTTGAAATATGATCTATTGTTCCCAAGCATCTGTTATAGAGCAATGACAGTGCTGGATTATTTTACTTAAAAGGTATGGGGAGTAATGTATTTTATGGCTGGCATAGTATTGAGTTTGATCTATTATTTGTTAGTATTCATCAAGCGGCACATATCTCCAGCTACTTATTCTCAGTCAAAGTTACATTAAGTTATTTTTGCCATCCCTGTTTCAGTTTATCTAAATGAATTTTAAGATTATCTATTAACACATTACACATTTTAGAAATTAGCTTTCTTCTAGTTTTAGCATTATAAAGGATTTTATACATTTCTGAATAGTTTTCCAGTTTTAATGTTTTTCCTAAAAGTTCAGTTAATACCGAGCTTATTTGAAAGTGTCTCAAAAGTTGTGTTCTTTTTAATTGATATTTAAACTGTGTTTGAGAGAGATAATCAAATGTGAGTTCTCAAATAAATCTTCTGTCATTTTAACCCCCTTGCAATTCTATGCATAAAGAAAATGTGCATTAAATAGTTTATTAAATCTATTATCCTTATTGGTGCATGAGTAATTATTTGTTATTTACAATTCATGATTTTATTAATTGCTGTCCAAATTTTTAATGCAGTTTACATTCACATATTTTCCCTCCTTTTTCATTAGCTTTTTTGTTATTAACTGATTTTTTTGTTACAAATTTTAAATCAAATTCACTATCAACTCAAAATGGTGGTTGTTCTGAAAACCATTCACTTAATTGTTCCACTATGGTTGAGAAACTGTAAAACAGAAAATAAGGGAATTATAACCTAGCTTTGAAGTGCCATGTAATAAATTTATTTTTCTTCAGACTGGTGCACCAATATTCAAAGGTTAGTGCCAGTACCAGTATGGTTAGCACAGGTGCTCCTGTCTGTGCCATATTGAAAGGCCCTGGGAGCGCCCATAAAACCTGGCTTCACCAAAGTGCTAAAATACTGCTGTGCCCATGCAAATGAGTGGGTCCACAAATGCATACTGGTAAAGTGATATATTCAAAAGTTTGTGGTGTTATAAATATCCCCCAAATGATGCTACTTATCATTGTCAAAAAACACATTTTAATGGGGTGCTAATCCCATGCTCCCCCATGACAGTGTGGAGGTACTGCAGCTGCCTGCCCCACATTCACTGGTTTAAACCCATGTATATTGTCCCTAGAGGTCCAGTGTGTCACCCCATCCTAACTGCTCCTCAGAGCTCACAGTCATCGTCCCTGGTGGTCCAGTGTGTCTGCTACTCCCCCATGGTCCAGTGTGCTCCTTCACCCTCCAATTGTTCCTCAGAGCTCCCAGTCATCATCCCTGATGATCCAGTGTGTTCCATCACCACCTGGGCACTCCTCAGAGCTCACAATCATCATCCCTGGTGCTCTAGTGTGCCCTCTCAAACCCATTTACTCCTCAAAGCTCTTAAATATACCACACTTACATAGTGGCCGCCACCCCCATTACTCATTCACATGGTTTAAAACAAGCTGGTGGTGGTATGGTGACCCACAACAGCTCCCCATCTGAACCATCCTCTGACACCCACCTCCTAGCATCCACCCAACTTCCCAATCACCTGTGCTCCTTTCAGCTTGATATGGTGACCAACACAGCCCTCTTCTCACTTCCATGTGTAGCTGCCATATGAGCTGTCAGTGAGCACATGTACAATAGAACTGTTTCTCCTGTATGCACATTCACTGACAGCTCATATGGTGGCCAGCTGTGAAGGTGAGAGGGCTGTGTTGGTCACCATATCGAGCTGAGAGGAGCACCTGCCACTGGTGTAAAGGGGGGATATGGGGAGTGGGATGTCAGGGGGTGGGTTGGGTTGAAGGGCTGTTATGTGACCACCAGACCACCAGGGACTCATTTTAAACTGTGTGAATGGGCATTCAAGTGGTGGGGGACCACTATACCACCAGGGTATATTTAGTATTTCTGAGGACTGATCAAGCATGTGTGAACATACTAAACTACCAGGGATGACTTTGAACTCGGAGGAGAGATCAGGGAGGGGTGACACACTAGACCACAAGGGCATATAATTTCTTATTTGTCAATGACACTAAGGGGCTGCTGTGCCCCATTCATGTGAGCCATAATAGACATGCAAATGGCATCTTAATGTATTGCATGTCCAGTTGGCTCATTTGCATGTTTAGGCAGAATATAACCTACAAGGGTCTTGCTGCTATCCTGTTGCAGGCAGCAATATTCCCTGTGTGCTATACACAGCCCAGGTCTATGTCAAGTAGGTGAAGTTGCACTTAGTGCTACACTGAACTGACAGTCAGCTGGATGATGATACTCACTATCTGACTGATGTAGCAGCAGCTGTGGCAAGTGCAGGTGCTAATGCAGTGCAGACACTTGTGTTGTGATTGCACTTTTACCTGAGTATGGAGCCCTTGGTCTTTAATTTTTCCATATAAAATCTGGATAGTATTTATCCAATTAACTGAACATCTGTGCTAAGAATCGTTTAAAATGTGCCAGCTTGATAGGATTAGCCATTGTTTATTTTCAACGTTAAACTTTTTATTAAAATATTTTCCAACAATGATACAACAAAATGCATCTGCGATACATACATCAGCACAGAAGTATGACAAAAAGACAACACAAACATAAAACAAGAATAATTTAACAAATTATCAGAAACATGACAGGGTATTGTATTCCATACGGTCTCCAGTTCATCAAACTAAGGTACTTGGGCAACTGTGCTAAACACTAGCAATGTGTAGTCACATATCTGGAAGGTTAAAACTAAACCAGAGTTAAATGACCATCACATTTTTAAATGACCATATAGCCCAATCATTTTATAGGGTTTGGGCAGAATTTCACAATTCAAGAAAGAGAACCCATGTAGCACTGCATGTTGTTGTCTAAGCCATGGCATGGTGGGAAAGGCATTCCAATGATGCAACCTGGCTCATTGATTGAAGCCATTCCTTAAAGGATGGGACCTCTGTCATATGCCATTATCTAAGTGAAGATGTTTAGTTGCAACTGAAGCTTCCACCAGCCATTTTAGAGAAGGTTGACTACTACAAATATGGTCATGTGTGATGTCTAGTAAGGCAAGGGGTACAGTCAAAATAAGGTCTGCAGGACATTATTTCTGATAAATCTGGAAACCACAGCCCAGAAATCTGCTATAAGAGGGCAGTGTCATAAGATGTGTGACAGGAAAATTTCATAAGAGTGACATCTCCAACACGTGTCTGACAGCAGGAGTTCAATAGCTGCCAGTGTTTGGGGTGCTCTGGATCACCCATGGATGATTTTTAAATGGATTAGTTAGGCCTTGGTATCACTGCAACAAGTGTGTGCTCTGAGCCAGGCCATCTACCACTGAGAGTCTTGGATAGTTATATGTAGTTCCTTGTACCATTTATCTTTCTTAGTAGAAGTAGTTGTAGAGGTCTTCTCTCAGGCTGCATAGATCTTGCCAGTCACTCCCTAAGGCAGCATAAGCCATTTATCCAAAATACACATTTTTTTGAGGGCCTATTTGTGACCTCATGAAGGGGTGAAGGAGGGATCTTAATTCTATGTACTCCCAAAAATATCTCTGTAGGATTTTATATCAGAGTTGTAGGCTGGCAAATTATTACATGAAGTCTTGTCCTGGGGGAACAAGTCTAGTACATACTGTATTCTTGCTTTTTGCCTTGACTCCCAGTTTAAGGGTTCCTTTTCAATATGAAATGTATCATTATCCCATAATGGAGCATATTTTACTAGGGGGTTCCCCAGAGTCAGAAATTTTGAGGTTTGCTTCCAGTATTTCCAGGAAGTACTAATGGTTGGTTGTGTCAGGCCTTCCCTCCTCAGAGTGGAGTATAGTTAGCCTTTGGGGTTAGATGTTACCAAGATATATCACTCTAGTGGGACCCATAAGGGGAGTTGCACCTGCAGGGGTAGGAACCATTTGATGGTCTGGGCTAACACAAATGCCTTGTGGTAGTCTTTAAAGTGTGGAGACACCAGCCAGCCTCTATTAGACCAATGCTGGTGTAGCTTTGCTCTACTAAACCTAGAGGGTTTACCCTTCTGCAGAAAGCTTCCTATAAGGACATCTAATTAATAAAACTGGATATCTGGGATAAAGATAGTGAGATGTGAATGCAGGTGGAAGAATGTAGGAGCCACCACCATTTTAAATGTGACAATCATGCCAGTGAGGGAGAAGTTAAGTTGTTTCCACCTCTTTATGTACAGTTTGAAAGGATCTAAAAGGGGTGGGAAATTGATTTTGCACAATTCCTGCATATTCCGTACCAGGTGAACACCCAGTGTGTTACATGGAGGTGGACCATTTCCAAGGGGTTCCCATTAGTGAGGTTTTGGATCATAGATCATTCCATGTCAAACCCTCAGAATTATTGTAATTTATGCAGAGGCCAGAGACAGCTGAAAAATAATTAAGCAGTTGTTGCAGAGGAACAATGGCCTTACAGACAGCCACCAGGACAATGAAGTTTGCCCTTTAAGGGGCAGACCAGGTTGTTCTGGTGCGCCCCTTCCCTTTCCATTAAGATCGTGTGCTCAGAAGGGGTGGGGGGAAGGAAGATGAGGGCCAGGGGGATAGAACAATGGTCAAGCAGCAGGAAGGGAAGGGGCAAGTGGAGGTACATAAGGGACAGCACAGAGGTGGTTCAGCCTCTTTTGCTGGAGTTTTTGATCTAATTGAAACTGCAGCACATCAGATTGGCTGAACAACTAGAAAGGTGTGTGCACTAGGATACAACAGGTAAGAGAGCTTCCAGGGATAAGTTTTTTTTTTAAATAATAATAAAATAAACAGATAAGGAATAGTAATATATAAGGGTAGTTATATTCTTTTACTCAAAGCAAAAAAAAAATTAATATAATAAAGAAATCTTTTTTTAAGGTGAATATTATGTGGTTAGTTCATTGGACTTCTTGGAAGGAAGTTTTAAGCATTTCTGGTTCGAGTGAATGCACTTTGAGTGGTTGGAGAAAGATTTTGTAGCTGTACTGAGGTTGTATGCCTCGTTTTTGTATGTGATTGGCTTATTAGGTTTTGTTTGAGGCAAGTCTAGCATTGCTGGTTCAAGTGTATTGGGTTTTGGTGGTTGGAATAAATTTCACAGCTGGCTGAGTTTTGTATGCCTAGGTTTTAAATCCCGAGGCGAATAGACACACAGAAATGAGTTTAGCTGAAAATGCGTGTTGGCCCAGAGAATGGTCTTTCAGTTAGAAAGATGAGGTTGGCTGTAGAGAGAAGGCCTGTGAATGCACAAGCTGGATTGACTGGGGCCTCCACTGGCTGGTAACAAGCAGAGCTTGTAGCTTACAGTGTTAAGAGACTGACACTGATATACAGGGTTGTGGGTCCTTTAAAAAAAAATTAAAAACTCATGGTAGAACTTTGCATTGCTGATTGAAGCGAGTCGCACGACTCAAGGGGAAACTGGTTTCTGAGGCCTTACAGGGTGAGTTAGGCTCGACTCGAGTGTTTGGGAGATCTGCAGCGGTTTGGGCGCCGAGGGATATTTGCAATGGAGCTGCGTGAGAACGAAGGATCACTTGTCCACTACACAAAATCCTTTTGTGCTCATTTTCTCCCTACAGGAACCCAGTGAGCAGCAATGAGCAGCTCTGCTTGAAATTTGTTACTGCATGCCAGATTGACCACGTGGCTTTCAAACGAACCCCACCCCCCACCTCCTCGCATCCTCATGGGGTTAGCTCCTGCTTTCCAGGTAGAAGAGGCCAATCGGAGGGACAGCATCAGTCTCGCCGCCCATCGCCCCATGTGGTGACATGGGAAACAGGGGGAAGCAGCTGCAGGGGCCTAAGCATTTGGAGAGGCAGAGGGGGCATAGGGACTGGCGGGACAAGATGGGAGAGGATTCATGGGATATTTGCTTGCTGCAAAGCCAGTAGTTCAAAGAGTAAGGGGCAAGGCCTAAGGAAAGGCCAAGCATGTCGGGGGGATGAAGTGGCCAGTTGGCATGATGTCACATGCGAAAGGGAACCTACCTGGCGATTTGGCCTGGCAGATGGCACAAGTGAACTAGCACTTCAGGGGATGGGGGGCATTTGCACAATGGGCAACTAGGGGGACAAGGAGAGGCCTAGAGAAAGGCCAAACAGACGGGAATGACAAGTGGCCACTCAGTATGACATCACACACCGGAGGGGACAGACCAGGAGGGAGCAGATGAATGATTTAGCCTGGCAGGCATGGTGCTAGGCCTAGCGCTCCAGAGGAAGGGACATTTGAAGTGGCAAAGGAAGGAGAGGCCTACCAAGGGGTCTAGCAAGGGAGATGACAAGCGGCCACATGACGTGACGTCCCACGCCGAGGGAGCCGGTCGAACAGGTGCAGCTGGCAATCCGCTGGGGCAGGAGAAGTGGGGAGAAAAGAAAGGAGAGCACTGGGGAAGCCACGAGGCAATGACAAGCTGGTCAAAAATGGCCAGGCCATGTGGCATAACGTAACACACCAGTGGGGTCAAGCAATGAAAGGAGACACAAAAAAGGATGGGGAACACACACACACACACAAAAAAAAATGAAACGAAAGCCCAGAGAGAGATTTCATCCATGGGAAAGATTGTGCTCCTGGGATTGAGGGGTTGGTCAAGTTTTGGGGGCAGCTGGCACCCGGCAACAAGATTGGGGACAATAATTGTCCACCACCCAAAAGTATAAGGGGGCAGCAAAAGGCACGTTGGTCATCATTAGGGGCTGCCTCCAGGAGCAGTGGGTCTGGCCACTTGGGATACTGTCCCAGGCAGAGTTTTAATAATGGAATTTTCTTTTCTCTTCTTCAGCATCTTCACAATTGGCAAGAAGCAAGGAACATGGTACCCAAGAAGAGCAGACCTTCGAAGGAAGACACCTACAGGGCTATAATGGGGTTGGCCAAGAAAGCTAATAGAATGTGGGAGTTGCTGGAAGGGGAGGAACCAGGGAGGTATGGGAAGAAAAGGAAAGCAGCAAAGGGTAAAGAGGGCAGAGGGAAGTGGCTGGCTGAGAAGCCACACAGCCCAACAAGGGTACAACCACTGATTGTGGGACCTACCAAAGTGGCTAGTCCAGTACCTCTGCAACCAGTAGACCTGGTCCCATCAGTACCTCCCCAGGACCAGGTTGTGGTTCCCCCAGTGGAGCCCAGGCTGGATCCTCAGAGTACAGTGGTTCCTCCACAGCCACTAGTAGGGCAACCAACCCTTCAACCAGAGGAAAACATACTGGGGCACCAGGAGGACAGCAGGCAGCAAGGAGCAAACAAGGCCACAGGTAATGCACCCAGCTTGGTTGGTGGCAGTATCAAAGAGTACATAGGCCAAATCATTTCGGCACTTGGCTCTGGGAGTTTGGGCCAGATGGAGTCAGCACTGTCCGAGATTAGGGTAGAAAAAGAGGTGCCAAAAGAGAAGGAAGGAGGAGTAGAAAAAGAGGGAAAAGGAACAAGGCAGATAGGAACTCCTGAGATGAGAGTGGGAGAACATGTTCCGTTGGCCACAAAAGAAAAAATATGGAAGGGTGAGTATGTGGATATTTTTGCTTTAGTAAGCTGGGAAGTGGCTGCAAAATATGAGAAAACAGAGAATATCGGAAAGAGTGAAATGGCAGCAGTGGTAGTTTTGTTAGGCAAGAAAGAGGAAGACAAATTCACTAAAGGGAAGACTTGGGAAGGGTGGTTTGTAGGCTTCACCTCATTCTCAGCCATAGTATTGGAGAAGAGGCCTGAGTTGGGTATCCCGCTCATCATATACTCCTTGATAATAAGGAGAGCAAAAGGAGGTCTGGGGTGGATATACTGTGATGAATTTTTTCTGCAGAGAATGGCGACATATGGGGATGTAAGATGGGACACGAAGCAACTTGACTTGTGGACAGACTACATTACCGATCAGTCCACACCTGAGGGAGAGTTTGGGAAAAAAGGTACCATGCCACAAAGATGTTGCTGGGCCTACAATAGGGCCTTTTGCTCATGGCCACAATGCAGTTTCTGGCATGCCTGTTCAAAATGTGGGGGATCACATCCAGTAAGCAGATGCAGGATGACATGGGTCCAAGGAACCCAAGGATCTGAGGGGCAAGTGTCAGGCCAGCAGTTTTTTTGGAAAGGGCAGGGATATAAAGGGTAGACATGGAATAGAGGGGGGAGGGGCAGGGGACATGCAAACAGAGGGAGTCAGAATCATTGACCAGCAAGGCCGGGCATCAACCAGAGGGGGAGACCTTGGCAGGGATTAAGAACAGAGGACAAGGGAGCAATTTAAACAAGCCAGAACCCTCATCAGGATAGAGGCATGGGGAGAATGGTTAGACAGATATCCAGATAGGAAAACAGCAGAAATGATTAAAAAAGGCTTCTACACAGGTTTTTCATTGCAGTGTGAAGGCCCAAGGCAAGCCAGAGAGGCGAGCAATCTGGTTTCAGTGAGAGGAAGGGAAGAAAAGTTAAGACAAAAAATAGAGAAGGAAAAGGCAGCAGGGAGAATAGAGGGACCTTATGATAACCCCCGCATTGCAGAATATGAGGGTTTCTCCATTGGGTTTGGTCCCCAAAAAAACAAGAGTGGGAATACACAGTGATTCATCACCTATCCTTTCTGGAAGGTGACTCAGTGAATGATTTTATCAGTGAGGAATATAATAAAGTGACATATTCCACCCTGGAATACGCAGTCCAGATTATCTGGGCAACTGCGGATGCATGGATGGCTAAGACAGCCATAGAGTCAGCTTTCAGATTACTTCCAGTTAGACAAGAGGATTGGGACCTTCTGGAGTTTAAAATTTGGAGACAGTATTATTTTGACAAAGCCATGCCCATGGGTTGCTGTATAGCATGTGCGACATTCGAAGCATTCAGCACATGTTTGCAGTGGATATTTCAAGAAAGAACTGGGTATAAAACAGTGATTCATTATTTGGATGATTTCATTTTTATAGGCAGTGGGAGAAGAAAAACGGAAAAAATTTTAGCCAGCTTCCAAAAGCTGTGTAAGGAACTAGGGGTCCCATTGGTACCTGAAAAAACAGAAGGGCCCAGTAAGGTGTTGGAGTCTCTGGGGATTGAGATAGATACTCTGGGGGATATATTTCGGCTGCCAGACAAAAAAGTGAAAAAATTGAAGGAACTGATTCTGATACATACCAGTAGAAGAAGAGTACAACTAAAACGGGTACAACAAGTATTGGGACATCTGAACTTCATGTGTAGGTCTATTGGGTCAAGGAAGGCTTTCACCAAAAGGTTAGCAAGGGTTACAGCCGGAGTGACCAGACCACACCATTGGGTAGACATGACAAAAGGAGTCAAGGAGGATTTTAAAGTATGGGAGGAATTCCTTAGGGAATATAATGGCTGCTCTTTCTGGCAAGAGGAATGGGTGTATAATACAGACCTCGATCTTTACACAGATGCAGCCTTGGCATGGGGGGCTATCTGAGGGGCAGATGGTTTGCTGAACTGTGGCCATCAGAATGGGTAAAGGACGGTAAGGTAAAAGACATAACATAGTTAGAGATCATGCCCATCTGGGCATGCACCCTGGTTTGGGGGGAAGAATTATGGGATCAAAAAGTAACATTTTGGTGTGACAATAGAGCAGTGGTAGAGGTCCTGAACAACAGTGGAGCCAGGTCAGAAATGGTCATGCAAGTTTTGCGACTTCTGGTGCTAAGGGCGTTGCAGTTGAACATGTCATTCAGAGTGAAACACATGGAGGGGGTACACAATACTCTGGCTGACAGCCTTTCCCGTCTGCAGCTGAATCATTTCTGAAGGCTGGCACCAACAGTGGAGGAGCAAAGAACGCCCATACCAATGAACACATGGGACATTGGCAGGAAGGAGCAGAAATGTTGTTCTGCAGTTCATGGGCACCTTGGACTCTGCGGGCCTACGATGGGGACTGGTGAGTGTTTCAAACATTCAGGGCAACACACCACATGGAGGTAAGTAGGCCACTCACAGAAGAACAATTAGGGAAGTTCACCTTAGAGCAATGTCAAAAAGAAACAGCCCATGCCACAATGTGGGTCTACTTAGCAGGGATTAGTGTGATCTGCAGTCTAAAAGGATGGAAGGACCCAACAAAATCAATGTTCATTAGAAGAATGATGCATGGATGGGGTAGGTTAAAACAAGGGACAGTGAATAATAGAAGACCAATAGGGGAACAGGACTGGTGAAAGTGAAGGGTGTGTTGCCGGCAATATGCAGATCAAAGGCCAAGGCCCAGTTATTTCACACGATTTATGTGGTAATGTTTGCTGGAGCCATGAGAGTGAGTGAGGTGGTCAGCAACAGTGGGCAAGACAGGGAAGGGGGACTAGAATGGGAAGACATATGCTGGGGGATGAAGGAGATACAGCTCATGATTAAGAGGTCAAAGATGGATCAAAGGGGACAGGGTTGCATGGTAACACTAAAGAAACATGTTGAAGGTGCAGTGTGCCCAGTGCAGGCTTTGTGGGCTTTCGCTGCAGAGCATGGGAATAGGACAGGGAGATTATTTCTGCCTGGTGATGGAAGCAGAGTCACAAGTTATCAAGTCACAGCATTGCTCAAGAAAGGCATGCAATTCCTCAGGCAGGATCTGATTAATTATTCTTCCCTCTTCTTATGGCTAGAGGCTGCCTCACAGTGGGCAGTGGCAGGTGAGACGGTGAATAATATTTTGGAAAAAGGGCTCTGGCAGTCATCCAGTTATAAAAGATACATTTGAACACTGCAGTGTGGAGACTAACGTATCACCTATGTTTTTTGGTTACAGATATGGAGCCACGGGGGGGGGGCAGGGGAGAGGTGATATTGTAGTGAGAAATTAAGACCATATATAAGATATTTATTCTGTTTAAACCCTATAGGAAAAGGGAGGAGCATGGAAGTCTGGATCTGTGGCCACTCTTACATTTATTGGGCAGAAAGGAGAGCCGAGAAAAAAGCTGGGGGAAAGCAACTTTACCAGGAGGTGAAAAGATGTAAATTGGTATGGCGTGGCATTCAAGGGATGAGATGGGCACAACTGCTCCCCACCTTGAAAGAGCTGAAGGAGTGGCGAACCATTCCAGACTTAATTATTATACATGTAGGGGGTAATGACCTTGAAGGCAAGCCATAGGTTGACACATACATGCAGAATAAAAAGGGATTTAGCGACAGTACAGCAGTGGTGGCCTAAGGTATGCCTTGCCTGGTAGGATATGATACCAAGGAGGGTTTGGAGGCATGAGCACAGACATAGTGCTGTGGATAGGGCCAGGAAAAAGATGAACTGAAGGGTAGGGACACTCGTAAAAAAAATGGTAGGACAAGTAATATTGCAGGGTGTGGAAGAGTGGGTAGAAGTTTTCTACAGGTCAGATGGCGTGAACCTGTCAGATCTAGCCATAGATATGTTTAATACAGAAATGATGGGTTTTATAGAAGCATGGAGGAGGCATGCAAAAAACGGATTAAAAAAAGGTGGAAGAAAGGGAGAGAAGAGAAGGATTGGAAAGTGGTTTTCCTGAGGTATGGGGGAACTATACCCTAAGTGAGGAGAAAGCCAGTCATCCAATGCAAGCTGGAGACTGGCTAGTGGGGGAAAAAGAGGGGGAAGGAGGGGAGGGACAGAAAGAAAAAAGGAATAAGGTGAAAAAGAGGAAGAAGCTGAAGGGGAAAGCAATCTCATTTTTCACCGTTACCTAACAGAAAGGAGAACAAGAAGGCACCCAGGTTTTCACCTGGGGGAGCAAAAAGTGGAAGAAATAGGGATGATAAGAGATTGATATACAGATGAAAATAAATGAAATTGTGAGAGATATAAGAATAAAAGATGATAAAATGGAATATGGAATTATAAATATAAATAAATTAATTGCCCATCTGAGCACAACAACAAACAATGGTCTCTGTCTTTTTGTAAGGGAAAAGGGGGGAATCCAGGACAATGGAGTTTGCCCATTAAGGGGCAGACTAGGTTGTCCTGGTGCACCCCTTCCCTGTCCATTAAGATGGTGTGCTTAGAAGGGGAAGGGGAAGGAAAGGGAGGGTCAGGGGGATAGAACAATGGCCAAGCAGCAGAAAGGGGAAGGGCAAGTGGAGGTACATAAGGGACAGCACAGAGGTGGTTGCTGTTGTTTTTGATCACTCCCAACCACCCTACAACACAGAGCAAGAAAGGAGGACAGTCAATAAGGGACAGATAGATCTGATGCACAAGGTGGGGTGGAAAGGATGAGAAGGGACTTGGTAAGGTTAGAGGAATGGTCAAATGTATGGCAGCTTAGATTTAATGCTAAGAAGTGCAAGGTAATGCACATGGGAAACAAAAACCCAGGGGAAGAGTACACAATGAGAGGTGAGATACTAACAACAACAAAAATGGAAAGGGACCTGGGGGTAGTCATATCAGATGACTTAAAGGTGGGCAAGCAATGTGAGAGGGCAGTAAGGAGGGCTGGGGGGATACTGGGATGCATAGGGAGAGGCATCACCAGTAGAAAACAGGAAGTTGTTATCCCTCTACAGACAGCTGGTGAGACCCCATCTGGAGTACTGTGTGCAGTTCTGGAGACCCAATCTCCACAAGGACATAGACAAGATGGAAGCTGTCCAGAGGAGGGCAACTAAAATGGTGCAGGGTCTGCACCAGAAGACATATGAAGAGAGACTAAAGGAGCTTAATATGTATAGCCTCGAGGAAAGGAGGGAGAGGGGGACATGATAGAAACTTTCAAGTACCTCAAGGGAATCAACAAAGTCCAAGAGGGTAGTGTCTTTCAAAAAAGAGGTGTGCAAGAACAAGAGGGCACAATTAGAAGATGGAGGGCAGCTCAGAGGTAATGTAAGGAAGTATTTTTTCACAGAGAGGGTTGTGGATGCATGGAGCGACCTTCCGGAGGAAGGTTGTGGAGTCAAAAACAGTGGTTGAATTCAAGCATGCATGGGACAGTCATAAGGCAATTCTAGGGGGTGGAGGTAGAAAGAAATAGGCTGCTGGTTAACTAGGATTTGCAGCTTATCCATTAGGTAGGGAAATGGGCAGACTGGGTGGGCCAAGCGGTCCTTATCTGCCGTCAAATTCTATGTTTCTATGTTTCTGTATGGTAGGTTTGTCAAAGGTGGATGACAGATATGTCCGGTAGGACATTTATTGGACTGCCAAAGATGGATGGCAGAGAAAAAGAAAAAAGGGGGGGAGAGGAGGGGAGTAAGCTAAAGAAAAAGGAATAAGACAAAGAAGATGAAGAAGCTGAAGGAGAAAGCAGTCTCGGTTTTCACCATTACCTAACAGAAAGGATAACAAGAAGGCACCCATGTTATCACCTGGGGGGAGCAAAAAGAGGAAGAAAGAGGGATGATCAGAGATTGATACAGGGATGAAAATAAATGAAATTGTGAGAGATATAAGAATGAAAGGTGATAAAATGGAACATGGAATTATATATATAAATAAATTTATTGCCAATCTGAGCACAACAACAAACAATGGTCTCTGTCTTTTTGTGAGGGAAACGGGGGGAATCCGGGACAATGAGCATGTTGTCCACATAATGCATAGGAGGGCCTTATGCTCCATCTTCCCTGCCTTAATACCCAAATGTTGTAGATGCTTCCATATGGCTATGGTCAATGGCTCAATTTCCAAAAGAAATAACAGGGGAATAGAGGACAACCCTTTCTGGTGCTGTTTTGCATCAAGAAGGGGTGGGGAAGAATGGGTACTATTGGTAAAGAGTTTGACAGTTGGGTTGTGATAAAGAGTGTAGATAGTGCTGGAGAAGGATGGCCCAAACTCAGTGGACTGCATAATCTCGAAGAGAAATGTCTATTTGATGGAATCAAATGCCTTCTCAAATTCAATGGTTAGGAATATAGCAGGCAATGGAGACAATTCGGCAAGGTATTGTCAGTTAATAAGATAAAGAGATGGTCAGATGCTAGCCTGCCTTTGAAAAAAATCAACTTCTGAGGGGTAAATGAAGGATGAGATAATCAAGTCCAGCCTGGAGGCTATGGCTTTTGTGAGGATTATTGTATCAGTGCTTAAGGAGGGAGATGGAGTGGTATTTACTAGGGTGAACTGAGTCTTTTTTTTGGGGGGGGCAGGGAGTACCATAATTACTGCTTCCCATATGTTAGGGAGAAGAGTACTTAGGGACATTGATTCCTGGAAGTTCACCAGGATGAGAAGTGTAACCTTATCCACCACAGCTTGGTAAAGGTGTATCAGGAAGCTATACACTACTGGTTATTTATTCCTGCATGGAACACCCTACAAAAATCTCTAAAACTGTCCATTATCATTCCATTTGCATCCTTTAAACAGCATTGTACAGTCTTCTTCACAGAGAAATGCAGTTGCTACCGCTAGAGCTAGAATTGTCAACTCACAAATCTCACTTCCAAACCATATATGGCATATTCCTTCCAGACAGGCACCCCCATCTTATGGCACCCAATATTACCTTCACCATCCTAGTATTCATTATGTTGTGTGTCTGCCATGGCCCCCATTAGGATATGTATGTACTGTATATACTGTAAATATTAGCTTAACTTTCCTGTAGCCGAGTTTTATCATGTAAATTCACTGTACATCACTGTGTCATAAACGTTATTTTCCTCTCTATGTATAACTGTCTTATAAAGTGCATGATGTATCTGTTGTGTATCAACTATTGAACCTTGACCTTATCAGGTCCATCTTGTAAATGAGCCTTGCTCAATGATGTTCGCCTGAATAAATAAAGATTTGATTGATTGATTGATTGATTGATTGATTGTTCATTACCAGAATTGCACGTTTAATTTTATTCTTGGCAAGAGGGGCTTTGAGCTGAACCACCTGTTTTGAGGTTAGGTAGGAGAGAGAGAGACCAACATCTTTAGGACTTCACTAATCCTTTCTGGAGAGGGAGGCTTAGGGGAGAAGTATTAATGTGCATAAAGGCCATGCATAACCTGATTAAGTTCTTTCTGTATGGTGTGCAGGATGCCTGCACTGTCCCTTAACCCTGGAATGTAATGTTCTGCCTGAATCTTGTGTAATCTGTAAGAAACAATTTTGCTAGAACATTCCCTCATTCTCAGAATTAATGGTGGGTTTGAAATATGGCCAGTTCTACCTTTGTGGTGTAAAATTCCGTACAGAGTTGAGTTGCCCTAAGGGTGTCCAATTGGGGGCTTTCTTTTAGAGCATCTTCTGCTTCTTTGAGCTTGGATTCAAGCTCCTTTTTTGGCCTTCCTTGTCTTCCTCCTGTTGGCTACATTGATTATATTCCTCACCCTCAAAATGCTTTCAGTTCCTTCCAGAGTCTTGTCTGGGAAGGTACCTCATTGTCATTATGGAGTAAATATTCCCATATCTTCAGCTTAATCCACGGGATGAATTGTGGGTCCTATAGTCATAGAGGTTTTAACCTTCAACTAATGGATTTAGGTATGGATGATCCCCATAAAATCAGGGGACTGAGAGGGCAGTGAGTAAACAGAGATCACTGTTTGGTGACTTGTGGAGTCCAGGAGTATCTAACATAAATGGGGGAGAGATAAGCCAAAAATCTAGATGGCTATTTGAATAATTACCAAGGTGTAATCTGTAACTGAGGGGTTGAAACGTCTCCAGATATAATTCAGAGTAGTCTTGAAGTATGTCCTTAAGGTATCATAGTGTCTGGTGGTTTAGCTAATCATGGGAGGCGGATCAGTTTAGGGTAGCCTCCATGGTCAGATTAGAATTTCTCTAAAAAAGAACTGGGATACATATATAGATACATAGATACATAGACAGTGTCAGCAGATAAGGGCCTATGGCCCACTCAGTCTGCCCATTTGAGCTTGTAAGTTCAGTTTATGTTTTCCAAGAAGTCTGTTGCCCCTTACCCCGACCTCCAGAATTCCTTTATGTCTACCCCATGCATTCTTAAATTCCATGATTGTTTCAGTCCCCACCACTTCCTCTGGCAGGGTGTTCCACTTGTTCACCACCCGTTCTGTGAAGAAATTCTTCCTCACATTTCCTCTGAATCGTCCTCCCTTCAACTTCATCCCATGCCCTCTAGTCCTAGAACATCGTTTTCGCTTAAAAATAGTGTATTCCTGCACCCTTTCCTCCCTGTAAGATACTTGCATGTCTCTATCATATCCCCTCTCTCCCTCCTCTCCTCCAGGGAGTGCATGTTCAGTTCCTTCAACCTGTCCTCATAGGACTTGTGATGCAATCCATGCACCATCTTTGTTGCCCTCCTCTGAACCTTCTCTACCCTGTCTATGTCCTTACGTAGGTAAGGTCTCCAGAATTGTACAGTGTACTCCAGGTGGGGCCTCACTAGTGTCTTGTATAGTGGAATTATGACCTCCCTTTTCCTGCTGGTGATGCCCCTGCCTATGCATCCCAGCATCCTATGGCTTTACCTGCTGCCTTGTCACACTGTTCCCTGCCTTGAGGTCATCAGAGATGATAACCCCAAGATCCCTTCCCTGCTTGGGCATGCTATATCCTCACCCCCCCAACTGATATATATATTGTGCCAGGGTTTTTTGTGCCCTATATGCATTATCTTGCACTTCCTTGCATTGAATTTCAATTACGAAACCCTTACCATTCTTCAAGTTTCTGCAGGTCTCTTCTCATTCTGTCTACACCTCTGGTGTGTCTACTCTGTCACAGAGCTTTGTGTCATCAGCGAACAGTGAAATCCTGCCTTCTAGGTCCTGCGCAATGTCACTGATGAAGATATTGAATAGGACCAGTCCCAGCACTGATCCCTGTCGTACCCCACTGGTCACTGTTCCCTCTGTGGAGTTACAGCCATTTACCACCACCCTCTGTGTCCTGCCACCCAGCCAGTTACCTACCCACCACACTACTGTCCTGCCCACACCCATATTCCCCAGTTTGTGCAATAGTCTTCTATGTGGCACAGTGTCAAAGGCCTTGCTGAAGTCCAGATAGGCCATGTCCACTGCCCTCCCCTGATCCACCTCCCTAGTCACCCAGCCAAAAATTCAATGAGGTTGGTCTGACATGACTCTCCCTAGTGAAACCATGCTGCCTTGGGTCCTGTAGTCCATTGACAACCAGATGTTTCACCAATCTCTCCTTCAGTAGTACTTCCATGATCTTCCCACTATCGAGGTGAGGCTGACTGGTCTGTAGTTCCCCTTCCTCTTTGTTCCCACTTTTGTATAAAGGGACTACATCTGCTATCCTCCAGTCTTTGGGTACCTCCCTGTTTCCAGTGATCAGCTAAACAGGATAGCCAGAGGTTCAGCCACCACCTCTTAGTTCTTTAAGGACCCTGGGGTGCACCCCATCTGGCCCCATTGCTTTATCAACTCTTATTACTTCCAGTTCCTTCAGGACCCTTTCTCGTGTAAAGGGACTTGTGTCCATTTCTGCACCATTCTCACCCCTTGTACTCCATTCAGACCCATTACATTATAGAGGCAGAGAGTGTCGTGGAAAGGGCACTACTGGTCTGAAGAAAGAAATGTTGGATGTCTTCATTATGAGCACAGACATTCAAGAGAGCTAAGGGACCCACCAATGTTAAAACCTTCCCCATGATCCAGCACCCTTTCATTTTCACCTCAGAAGTAGTAGTAGTAGTAAAATGTTTATTCAGCAGACATGAATAAGGCAAATTCCCATTGAGCATAAGCTCATTTACAAGGGATAGCCTTTTGCTTAAATCCTGCTTACAAAAATAAAAAAATGGATTACAACAGTAAAAATGTTACACAACTTTGCAAAATGCATGTCTCAGATAATAATAAGAAGGAATACATACACAACACACAATGCACACATAAAGGACTTAAGATAAAAATGAATGCACTCATTTCCTTATAAAGGCAATCAGAACAACAGAATCCTGGACTGGGGTAGCTGATATGAGATTGAATGGCTTGTAACATAACCCATAAACCGACTGGCTGAGATGCTTTGTGAGCCCATGGATTAAGTAAACATTATTGCACTGTGCTGCAGAGTGACTCTAGAGAGATACACCACCAGTGCTTGTTCTCCACAGTGTCCACAAAAGTCTGGTGACAGCCATTTGCAATCCAGCAGAGGCGAGGGGGACTGTGTTCCTTCTCCTGTGGCAACTGTCTATGTTCATGAAGTTCTATGAGCCTGCAGCAGGTTTTGTCCAACACATATTGGACTACCAGCAGTGTGCTTGTGATGTGTGTAGTAATGGTACAGCATGGGCATCGTCCGTGTGAGGTACATGTCAGAGTACCAGTACTGTGCTTGTCATGTGTGTATTAAATGTACAGTGCATGCTTTCAGCTTGCCTGGCAGTCACCCCAACACACATGTTGTGTGATCTGTGTGCTGCAGGCCAACAGTGACATTCTGGTAATGAAGCAAGCAGTGGCACAGTGCCCATGGCTGTATCTAGCTGTTGCTGTGCATTTTTTTTGTCTATGTGGCACCCTGCTGTGCTCTGTGTGTCTGTGTTGGAGCCACACAACACTTTGTGAAGTGTACCACAGGAAATGTCGGTAAGGTTCAGTGCTGTCAGTGGCTGCTCAGGTGTCAGCAAGAGAGGGAGAGCAAGACCACTGATCCTGAGTACCATGATCCTGAGTAGTAGAAGTGTATGATTGCCCTGCGTTCATGCTGTGGCTGTCTCTGAGTCTCAACACCACTGTGCTCTCTCTGTCTCTCTGTATCTCTCTCTGTATGTTTTGCTGAGCTGCACAGAAGCTGCTACACTATACAGCAACAGATTATGTTATGATACAGTGTTGTTTGTGTGTGGCTGCCACAGAGAGAGGGAGACAATGACTGGCAATCATGAGAGTCAGGCAGTTAGGTAATGGCACGGCACCCCTGACATCCATTTGTCAAGCCCCCCCCCACACTCCTTGGGAAATGCTGTGGAGACAGTGTGCCACATGACAGTTTAGTGAAGCAGTTTATTTTGAGGCTGAGACAGAAACTATATAGCAGGAACTATGCTTAACAGTATCTTTGTCAAACGGTCACCGTGCAGCCCCTATCATGTTGAAGTGCACTAGCCTGTCTCAGTACATCAGTCGCAATACATGAAGTGAGTGAGAGTGGCTCACAGCACCGTTCCCTGGTCCACACTGTACCTGTAGTCAGCTTAATCACCCGCACCCACTGCCCGGCATGATCCACTCACCTTTTGCTATTAGTTAATTTAGGTTATTTACTTACTGTGCACTTTTCCAATTGTGACTCAAGACGCTATACACATGAGGAAGTTCATTAAAACAAACATAAATTACAGTCAATATACAACCATAAAAATAATTGAGATTAATTAATAAAAAGGAAAAGCTTTCCTGAAAAGAAATGTCTTCAACTCCCTTTTGAAAGCATTTACTGACGGGCCTCTCTGATAGCACAAGGAAGTGAATCCCATAGGGTTGGTGCATGAACGAAAATACTCGGGCACCAGCAGATTGTAAGCATACACTTGGAATCACCAAGAGGCTGGCATCAGCTGACTGAAGAGATGGAGTGGGCAGTAAAGCTGTAGAAGGTCTTGCAGTTATCCAGGCCTCAGTCCACGCAGGGTCTTACAGGGCAGCAAATTGACCTTGAAGGTGATCTGCCACCTCACAGTCAGCCAGCGCAGACAGCGGAGCACAGAAGTAATGTGACAAGACCTAGAAAGGCAATTCAATAACCTTGCTGCCACATTCTGCACTAGCTGCAGGCAGCAGAGCTCAACCCCCAGTAGCCCCATTCATACTGACTATATAGCGGTGGCTCTTTTGGTGTTGCTGTCTGTGCTTGCTATCTGGTGTCAGCCGTTAGAGACTCACCCACACCCACTGGCTGGTATCCTCACATGGGCAGCTCAGGCATTGTCAGTGTTGCTGTCTATCTAGTAGTTGTTACCACCGTCTTGCTGTCTGTGCACCCCGCTGTCTCGGGATATGAGGCAGAATACATGAACTCAGTAAAAGTGCATGGAAACACTGTCCCCTGATTTCTGTTGTGTGAAACAGTTCTGCTTTGTTTTTCAGTAGCAGTGGTATACACATTCATCCTCACTCACCACCTGGGATGAGGTGGTCACCCATTGTCAATCTGTCTCTGTAGAGATCGCATGTATGAAGTGTTTGTGGCCATTGGAAAACGACGTCTCCCTTACAGGTGATCGTGTGTGTGTATGTGTGTGGGTGTGTGGGTGTGTGTGGAGGGGGGAACACATTGTTACATACAGCTGACATAACTTGCTTCCCAATTACTTTTCCTCGATCCAGAAGCTGCTTGTATAGCAGTAATGAAAAAGAGCACAAGGTGCAATTAATGAATGAGAACCAGAGTATTCTAACAGTAGGACATGATATGAAGTGTGTCCCCTCTGCTGATATAGTATACTGCAAGTAGAACTGAGGTAGCGCAGCTCAGTCCTGCGGTCTGTCTTCAGTATGTGTAGCAAGCAATATGTCAGTGTCAGGTTGTTTACATTAGAAGTCACAAGCAGTTCCCAGATGCACCGAGAGAGGAACAAATCGGAGTCTCCCTGACAACAGAGGGCCCCAAGCCCCCATTTCTGTGGGTTAGAGCTGCAGTAATAATTAGGCTGTCTTTCAGTCCAGGGAGGCACAAGATACACAGCTAATGCTAACATAGACATTTAATTTTCTTTGTTTGGAAAAGAAACGTTGAATTACTGGCTGAATCTGAGTTTCCCAGGATGGTTGCCTGCCAAGGACAGCAGAATCAAGTTAATGAGATTTGCTGTAGATACTGCAAATCCCACACAGTCAATATGTCAGGATGTAGCAGATGAGTCCTTCACCAAGCAAGTAGGAGACACAACGCAGCATACACCCGGCAATGCCAGTAGCATGGTGCTCAACTGTGTCCCTGCACAGTTCTGTGCAAGACAGGAGCAAGATAAACATGGTATGACCGCACAGCAGTCAGTGACACATGGGGACCATTGTCCAACAGCTGGTACTCCAGAAACACATTAGAAACCAACACTTGTCATTCAGCCTGGCACAATGCAACGTGGCTTTAGATATCCCCATGCCATAGCTGCTACCCAGCACACCATGCAGGCCACCCAGGCCACCCATGGTGTCCTGGGAGGCCTGCACACCATGCAGGCCACCCAGGACACCATGAAGGGAAAGATCGGAGCAATGCAGAAGGCAAAGGAAAGACATGAGCATGTTAAAGCAGGACAGTGTCATGCACTGCAAAGCAGATGTCAGTGGACAGTAGACCAAACCCCTAGGCAAAGAGTGACACACAGTGATCAGACACCCTCACATGAGGCAGAGCAAAACAAACCTTCTTCCGGCACCCATCTGTGAGAGAAGCATAGGGTCTCCTTCAGAGTGACACAGAGTGATCATACACCATCACATGCCACACAGAAATACAAACCTTCTATGAGTAGCCATCTGTGAGAGATACCTGGGATCCCTTTTTCAGCACAGGAGACAGCAACAGAGAAGCAGATGCAGCTACCAAGGGGCACAACAACATCAACAGCAGCATAAAGCCATTTCCCAGGTGCTACTATTGCAACACCATGGAAGAGAAAGCAAGGTATAAAAGAGGTGTGAAACAGAAGTGATAGTGCATCACATAGGGCACAGCAAGACAAACCTTCTTTGAGCACCTATGTGTGAGAGAAACCTGGGGTCTCCTGCCCAGCACAGGAGACAGCAACAGAGAAGCAAATGCAGCTACTGAAGGTCACAACAATGTCAACAGCAGCACACAGCCTTTTCCCAGTTCCTAGTATTGCAACTCCATAGAAGAGAAAGCAAGACACCATAAAAGAAGTGCCCATCAGACATCATAGTGCAAGCAGAAATGTGCAAATATCCGAGAAAGAAGTTGACATGTTGGAGAAATGTAACAAGGAGAAAAACTCTCAGGAGAGCATATCCTGGGCAATTAATGTGCTAGAGGACTGGTTGAGAGCTAAGAATTTCACTGTCAACTATAGATACATTCCACTGGAAGATTTAATTTCCCTTCTCAGAGAATTCTATAGTTCTGTGTGAGGTTTTCAGTGCAAGCAGTACACAGTCAGCAGTCTGCTCTGCCTCCGAGCTGGCATAAACCATCATCTCAGTAGTAGTGGTTATAATCACTAGATAAACATTCACAGTGACTCTGTGTTTCAATAAAAAAAACATGTGTTTATTGCAATAGTGAAACAAATTAGAAAAGATGGCAATGACCAATCCTTGCACCATCCACCAATCAGTCCTACAGAACTTGCAAAGCTGTGTACATCAGATACCATGAGCCCGGATTATCAAACTGGACTGATCAGGAGCCTGTGGTTTGAGCTACAGTTGGGATTGGCACATTGTGGATGCAAAGGAGTGTGTCAGTTGAAACAGGACTCTTTCAGTGTGAAAAAAGAAAGTGAAGGGAAAGCATACCTAACCATGACTTACAATCCACATACCAAAAACCATGGGAATATCTACGAATCGAATAAAGAGAGTCAGTGTGGCTTTGTGTTTACAGATGACAGCAATCCACATTGTCCTGTGGCTCTCCTTAAGACACATATCAGTAGGTGCCCACCCAATGTTCCATCTCTGTATCTTCACCCAAAGAAAGTTATTCACCCCATGGACAAGTACTGCTACACCCTACACCAATGGGTGTGGGTTATCTTGGAGAACTAATGCAATAAATGTTAGAGTCAGCAGGTTTATGGCACTGCTACATGAATCACTCCATCCAGAGTAGAGCAGTGGAAATCTTGTCAGACACAGGGCTGTCATCTAAAGAGATCATGAGTGTGATAGGCCATCATTGCAAAACCAATCTATGAAATTGCTGGAATGCCAAGACAGCTGATCAGAAGTGGAGTCAACTACTATCAGGCAACAAACACAGCACAGCAGACTGCAGTGGCGCTGTGTCCACCTGCAGCAGTACTATATTGAAGTATACTGTATCAATGACCCCTAGACACCTGTGTTGGAGCGCAGTTCAAGTGCAGAAAGTGACAGAGGAGGAAAGCAGGCACACACTGCAGTGGTATCAAGCTCTATCCCAGCGGCCAGCTCATCAAGTGACACCCTAAGCAGTATAGACAGTAATGTACTGATTTCTGGATTTAATATCACTCATTTCACAAACCATGGCACAGTTAATGTACAGTATCACAGTAAGTAAATCTGTGACAGATGATACAAGATTCAGAGGTAGTCGTGTGTTATTTGTAGGTCACATTTTGCAATTGTTAACATGTTAATCTTACAGCACCTGTTATTCCATAGCACAGTTTCAGGCAAATGTGTCATCTGCAATTGCAACTGCATATTATGTTTCCCTCTTGTAGTATAGCAAGACATCACAACAGGCCTTGTTTAGCAGCACTGTGATGTCATTAATATCATTCTGTTTATAGAGTTTTTTGTTCTTCACAGAAGCGTCCCTTCTTTGAGATCCCTTATTAGTGCCGTGTTCTGAAAAGCATATAACCTTGTGTGCCACAGGAAAGCATCGGACGTTAGAAGTCCCTTATCACTACACTGTTGTCAAGAGCATATTATCTTGTATGCCCTCAGTGATATGTGTTTTTAGACAGTACACATAGTTTATTTCAGGACCTGAAGTTGACATGGTGCTTTGTTTGTGTTTATTCAGCTGTCTTACTATGTACAACATTGCTGGTGGCACCATCAGCACAGTATGTATCTTGTAAATAAATACACAGTTGTAAACATCATGATGACTGCT
Source organism: Neoceratodus forsteri (assembly GCA_016271365.2). NCBI lineage: Eukaryota > Metazoa > Chordata > Ceratodontiformes > Ceratodontidae > Neoceratodus > Neoceratodus forsteri. Next base: position 1,001,076,237 of record CM057454.1, on the reverse strand, counting down.
TCCCCCTCTTTGTACAATAACCACCCATTTTTAGGGAGGAAATACAGAACTGTGAATATCCTGTGACTTCTTCAGGCCTGAAAGAGACACGCAAAATAATGTGTGGAAGGGAGACACACTGACTCTGTCCTCAATACTACCTGATGAATAACTGTCAGCAGTGTAAAACATGTGGTGTGTGAGAGTTCTATGATAACATCAGGATCCCATAGTGATGCGTGCCCTCCCTTTAATATCCAATTACAGTCTATGCACAGACATGTGCAATCCCTGTGGAAAGGGCCCCCTCCCCACCTCCTGTATTCAACATCATTACCTGACCAGATATGGGCATAGAGTGTGACAGAAGAAGGTAGAGACAGAGAGAGAGAGAGACAGAGAACAGGGCCAAAACACGTCATACTTCCAACCTGTTGAGTGAGACACAGCATTACAGTGGGTGAGCCCCTGATGGTGTGCAGCATGTAGGGTAATTCTGCACAGAAGAGGTAGTGAAACACAGAGCAAAACTGCTAGAGAGAGTGAGAAAATCAGGGGACAGTGCTGACACGCACAGTTGGTGTGTTCATGCATTCAAACTGATATTGGCAAAGAGTGGGGCATGGAGTCATCAAGAGCAGGGCACAGACCTCTACATAGCCACAGACGGTGAGAATAGGTGAACAAGTGGTACCCAGATGCAGAGCAATGGGTAACTTGGTAAGTTGTAAACAGAAGAAGGCTAAGCCCATCATGACTGTCACCCACTCAGCGTGGAACATTTGCACACTAATATCCAATATATTTGTTTAATTATTTTTTAAATGTTTCATGGTTAGAGATGCAGCGAAATTAAATTTCACTGGCAAAGTGAACGCGAAGTGGGCACTTCGCATTGCCAATCCACTAAGCAGAGTGGGCAATGCAAAGTGCTCACTCCGCCTTGTCATTATCACTTCGTGTTAAGGAGGAATGGCAATGCGAAGTAAGGCAATGTCATTGTTTTAATGGACTTCGCGTTCCTCATTATGATTCTAAGTGATCCACTTGGTGTTTCAGATTTGGCAGCCCCCCCACACATCACATGGCTTGTAGTACTGTAAGTCACATGCTCTTTAACTAGGCAGGAAGAAAGTGAGTTATACAAGCAGACACTTTTACTTTCTCCTGTGCAGACGGAGAGAGAGTAGTGTATTTTGTGACTGCTGATACTTTGAGATCAGAGTAAGGAGGAGATTTAAACTTTGATTTAGACCCAACAGCTTTTTTAAAAGCTACATTTTTTTGTCTTTTTATACTCTTTTTTTACTGAATTTGTTCTTTCTGTAAATTTTGTTTTTCTTACCTTTATAAGTAGTTAGTTGTTTATCTGTGTGACTATGTGTATGTATGTTATGTGACAGTGTGAGTAGCAATTGCTCAGACTGAGGGAGCTCAGGAGGAGAGATGGACCAGGGTGAGGGAATGTCTGGGGCGGGGACAGCTCTGGGAGAGAGTGGTAGTGGTAAGCATCGTACCGTGTGCATGTGTGGAGGGCATGGGCACCCATTCCTGTTGGACCGCTCGATACTTGTGAGTGCCCCTCCCCCCAGAAGCAGGACCAGCACCGCCTCCTGTCCTGACTCTGAGGCAGTTGACCCACCACCACCACCACCAAGTCCAGGTTCTCTGGAGCAGGATGTACCTATTCCCCCGGGCCCAGGTGTGGATCCCATCCCTGTTCAGCACTGTGACCAGCCGGCTGCCAGTTCATCTGGCCATCTCCTGCTTGTGCCTGGTCCTCCTCACACCTCAATTATTTGGCAGTTTTTTTACTGTGTGGGGGGACAGCAGTGTGGTCAAGTGTCGCCTATGTGAGGTGAAGGTGTGCCGTGGGCCCTGGGTAACTCACCTGGGGACTGAGGGCCAGTGCACCCACATGCTCAATCACCAGCAGTTGGAGAGGCAGGCTGCCAAAAAAACGGACCATGCCTGCACCTGCTGGCCATTCTGTGGCAGAGGGTGCAGCTGTGCATTGTGGCATCCCTATGAAGAGGAGGGCCACAGCAGCACCTGCTGCTCCAACAGCACTCCCACTCCCCCACCACCACCACCACTAGCAGGTCAGCCTGTAGAATGTGTGGACCCCAGAGAACTGCATGTAACACAGGCTGACTTGGCAGTTCTCTGGAGTGCTGTTGAGGATAACAACGAGAGGGTGAGTGCTGTGGAGCAGCGGCTGGATCACATAGAGGAACATCAGTTGCAAATTATGTCCATGCTGGAACTGCTGCTGGATCACCATGGGATCCCACATTACTTTTTTTTTCCCTCACATCATGTGCCCCCCCAACACCTTCCTTGCTGTGTTATAAAATGTATTCCTCCACCATCCCCGACCCTTGTTTGTAATTATGTCTTTTTTTTGTTGTCTTCTGTATGCATGGCGCTTTGTATTCTGAGCATTGCAAGTATATTGTACTAAATCTCATGTGTGCATTCAGTCTTCTTTCCAGTCTGTGTATGTACTGCAGACACTGTCCAACACCCTGACTTAAAAACAAACATTAATGAGTACAATGGTGTGGTAGTGAAGCATGGAGAGATACTACAAAACAGGCTTACAATACATCCAAGTAACTATTAAAAAAAATTAATGTTGTGATTCGTGATGTGATCGTGAATCATGATTTGTGACTGCATCTGTGACCGTGATGATGAAGAAACATGAATGCCTACCACCTACAGCTGTACTTCCCCAATGAGCTGTAGCTTAAAACTCCTGGACTTAAAAACACATAGCAATGAGTACAATGGTGGAGTGGTAAAGCCTGGAGAGATACTACAAAACAGGCTTACAATACATCCAAGTAACTAGAAAAAAAATTAATGTTGTGATTCGTAATGTGAATGATCATGAATCATGATTTGTGACTGCATTTGTGACCATGATAATGAAGAATATGATTTGTATCACGAGTGACTCGTGATGATGGTCCTGACTTAAAAACATATTAATGAGTACAGCACCACACCTGTCCAGTACTCTGAAGGGAAGTCAAAGAAACAACTGTGACTTAAGTTACAGATGGAGATTGGGCCCTAAAGAGATACAAATGCACAGACAGAGTAAGATTGCACTGTGCACTGAAGAGATGCAGACACAAAGGCACAACACCTAACCAGTGCTCACCATCAGAAATTCAAATCTGGAAAAGAATACCTTTGCCGGTTGTGGTGGGCTGCGGGGGGGGGGGCAGTGTAATGCACTGCTGCAGTAACAGTCACTAGTATTAGTAGCAGTAAAGATACCACAGAGAAGTACAAAAATCATATAGCTGCAGTGGATAGCAGCTTCACATTGCTGAAATTATTATGTGGCACAATAAAAGGTGTCTGATTTGATGACACACATCACACACATACTCACACACACACTAAGTAATGCATGCAAATTGAAAACTTCAGTAATATAACCACTTATTTTAAACAAATTAAAATTATGCACTGCTGCACAACAATCAGCAGAAAAATGGCAAGAAATATTGAAAATATTACTGTGTGTACATTAACACAGTTATACAAGAAAAATATCACCAAAACAGAAAGCACTGTCTTTTTCTCCAAGTTAATCTACCTACACCACAGATACACCCCGCCCCCAAAGCACACTTCCACTATCTCTCAGTCAGTACACAGACTGAATGTTGTACATTAACATTCAAAATCCATACACAAACAATAAACGCTTGATGATATGAGCACAGGAGGGTTTCCTATAATCGATGAACTAAAGTTTCAGCAAAAAAAAAATGACTCACAAAGGCTTTTTTAGCAGCTTTTTAAAGGTTTGAATTGCAGAGAGCTCTCAGAGCGGATTGTCTCCTACAGCTTCCTACACACACCACCCCAAACTGAGGCTGTGCAGAACAATCTAAAGCCCATGTGACCTGAAATCCCATGAAACACTGCAAAATTCACCTTTGGAGCTTAAAAACAAGGCGAAGTAAGGCGTAGTACATTGTTTTCAAAGTACTTTGCCTTAAGAATTGGTGGAGTAATGGTTTGGGAAGGCGGAGTAATGCGAAGTCATTGTTTTCAATGGACTTCGTGTTACTTATTAATAACGCGAAGTACACCGCTTCGCATTGCAGAGCACTCCGTGAATTCGACTTCACTCTGCGAATCACTCCGCGGAACAAATTGGGGCCACTTCACCCATCACTATTCATGGTTTGAGATATTGACCAGATAATGAGGTAGTTTATTCCATAATCTGGGTGCCCTAATGGTAAAGTAGTTTTCCCTTTTCTTTGAGTTGGTTTTATGCACTTCAACTTGCCTATTATTTATTTATTTAGTTTTTGTTGACCGGGTAAGTGTACTAGACAAATCCTGCCTATTTTCAGGCACAACCCAGGGGAGGGGGATACAGATGAATGCCAACTGACCTTGAATCAGATTAAGCTGTTGGTGGTATTTTTAGTGAATTATGCAGTCTTAGTTCCAAGGGCCTCCTCTTAGGTACAATATTGAAACCAGTTCTTAGTTCATCATTATTTATTATGTTGAAGAATTGAAGATAATCACCCCTAGTTTTCCTTTCGCTTAATGACATAAGGTTTAATTCTTGTAGTCTTGCCTGTTAGGGATACCTTTTTAGTCTTGGTATAAGTTTTGTTATCCTTTTTTGTACTCCTTGCAGCAAATGACTGTCCTGCATTTTGTAGGGTGCCCAAAAGGTGGAGGTCTAATCCTGGTGTGGTCTAACATAGTTCCTGTATAGATTCATAATACAGGTTCAGCTCTGGAAGTGAAAGCTTTCTTTAATTAAATTAATGAACTTGTTGGCTGTCTGGGTAGATTGACGTATTTGGTCATGTGTTGATAAAGAGTAGACAATTATCATGCCCAGGTCTCTCTCTGTTGTTGTAACTGGTAGGGAGTGATTACTGTATTCATATAGTATGTTTCTAAAGCCTAGATGTAATACCATGCATTTATTTACGTTTAATTCCATTTTGTTTTCTAAGGACCAAACTTCAGTTTGTTCTAGATCCTTTTGGATATACAAATATTTCGGAATGGTGTTGACTTCCCCTGTTATTTTAAAATCATCTGCAAATTATCTTATTTTATTTGATAATTCTACATGAAGATTCTGAATAAAACAATTAAACAAAAATGGTCCTTCAGATGATGTCATTCCTTGGAGTCTTACCAGCTGAGTCCTATTAGAGAGCCAGGATTGTACCCATTATATGAGATAGTGACTAAATCCCATATTAGTTAGTTTTATCAAAAGATTCGAATGGGGCATAGTGTTGAATGCCTTTTTAAAGTTCAATAGTATTATGTCACACAGTTTACCAGCATCTAGCCTAGCACTAACTGATTCATAAAAGTTGTACATGATTTGCCTTTTACAAACCCATGCTGGGTAAAGTCCTTTAGTCCCATGCCTGAACTTTCAACCTCAAACCTAGTTTTTAATAGTTTTTCAAGAACTTTGCCTGACACGGAAGTGAGACTGACCGGTCTGTAATTTTCCAGGGCCATTTTACTACCCTTCTTAAAGATAGGGATAATGGCTGCCTGCTTTCATTCACTAGGAACCTCTGCAGAGGTAAATAACTTATTAAAAATAAGTTGTAGCTGGACATTAAAATAAATGAAATATTTTTTAGATAACTTGGGTGTATCCCATCAAAACCTGGTGAGGAGTGGGGTTTCAAAGATAGTAAACTGGTTTTGACGTCCTCTACTGAAATTAACTCTATGTTTTGGCTATTTTTTTCTATTAGGCAAGTCAAAGTCATCTTTAGTATTAAATACTGTTATGAAATAGTTGTTAAATGCATTTGTAATTTCCATTGGGTTATTTAACATTTTCCCATCTATTGTTAATGCTCCTATAGAGTTTTTTCCTCTCCTCATGTTATTAACGTAGGAAAAAAAAGGCTTTTTATTTTCTTTGGTACTGCAATATTAAACTCAAGTTTTACTTTTTTCCTTTTTAATCATGTGTTTAGTTTTCTTTAATTCTTCTTTATATGTGGAGTAGGATTGCATGCTCATATTGTTCTTGTATTTGATATACACCTTTTCTTTTTTAGATATCTGTCTTCTTAATTTGTTAGTCATCCAATGAGGAATACATCCTTTATTGTTGCCTATTGCTTTATTAGTTATATACCAATCTTCGATTGTTTTAATAATAGTTTTAAGTGCATTCCATCATTCTTCTACTGATTTATTTTTCATTATGTTTTCATATGTTAAGGAATTAAGCACTTCATATATTTTCTTGTAGTTAGCTTTATTATGATTTTTTGTTAGTGTTTTATTTTGGATAACACACCACTTTTCCCCACAAGTAAAGAATAGTTTATTATAGTCTCTACTTCCTAGGGGTTCCTTTATTTGTATTTCAGATGGTTTATTCTTTAAATTAGTTAGGACTAGGTCCAGGATGTTTTTACCTGGAGGAAAACTTGGCCAGTTGGTCCAGACCCGCAGTAGTAGTAGCATCTAAAAACATTTGTTCCTAGATTGAATTCCCTGTTAGACTCTCCCAGATTATTACAGGGTAGTTAAAATCACCCAGGACAATGACATTATTTTTTTCTGCTGCTGTTATAATTTCCATTGTTAGTTGCTTATTGTACTCTGGACTACTAGCTGGGGACTTATAACAGTTACCAATTACTAGTGTTTTTTTATTAGGAATTTTGAGCTGGATCCATATTGATTCAGTATTTATGTTAGGATCACTGTTTACAGTAATCGCTTTTCCTTTGTAGATTTGTTTGATGTACAAACAGACTCCTCCATCCTTTGTATCTATTCTGTTTTCATAATACAGATTGAATTACCAATTTCTCTAGAGCACGTTTGTTTCATCCCACCATGTCTCCATAATTCTTTGTTTCAGTAGTTTGAGTTCAACCATCTTTATTATATTAAAGCTGCTTGCATTTGAAAGTAAGATTCTGTATTTGGATATTCCCTGTAAATAATTTTTATAGGAAATGCCATCCCCTTGATCCCCAGTTCCTAATTTAAAATCTGATTAATAAAGTTTGCAATGTTCTTACCCAGCAGGTTCCTACCACGTTATTTGGATGTAAGCCATCTCAACAGTACAATCCAAAATCATTCTCAAATGTCTCCCAGTGTGTTATGCATTTTAATCCTTGTTCCAAATCTCATTTCCTCAGCCAATTGTTGACCTCTTTGGCTTTATTATTTTTGTAGCAGCTTTGCTCTAGGGATGGGAAGTATCTCACAATAACAAACTTGAGAGCCCTATTTGTCAGGTTTGCTTTGAAGTGAGACAAATTATTTTTTGATTTCCTCAATACTAGACCTGTGAATATTGTTTGTACCTGTGTGTATTACCACCAGTGGGTTACGGCCAGCTGACCCTAATACCCTATCCACCTGACTTGCAATGTGCATTACCACCAGTGAGTGACAGTGGACAGCAGCGGGTGGTGATGATTATCTAGCTGCTGACAGAGTACAGCACCCAGAGAATGGGAGGCAGCATGAGAGCAACAACAAGGCACTGACTGGTACATAGAGTGGCTCATGCCATGTAGCATGTGGGGCTGAATATGCACAGTACAGGCACCATAGAAAGAGAAAAGTAGTGTTAGCAGAAATGTACAGCAGAGGAGAGTGGTGAGCTCCACTGTCAGTCTGTTCATTTATTGGGGGCTGCACAGACAGACCTGGAGAGCCACAGTGTTAAACAAAGGTCCTGCACAGCATAAGAAAGGATAGTATTTGGAGCAACTGTCAAGTTTGTGAGTCATGCCCACTGATAGAGACACGGAGTTTTGCAGGTTGGGGTCATGTGAACAAAGCAGTTCCTACAGTTTCATCTGTCTCACTGAAGGTGAACAGAGAATTCAGCACAACAGTATGTAGTGTGAGAAATGTTCCAGTATGACTGTAAGTCCTGTAGCACTCTTGCACAGTACTGTGCACACTGTGGATATGAAGGTGATTTTGTTGGGGGTGTCCACTAAGCACACTTTGTATTTTCCATCAGAAATATCACAAATGCTGTTAATAGTGCATCTGTGACATTTCTTTGCATAAAAGAGCAATGTAGGATCCATTATTTTCTAGGGACTATTTTATAAGGCAGCAGGACACAGCACCTTTCTTGATGTTTAAACAACAAAAAACACCTTTCTTGATATTTCTTTGTTGTTTAAACAGACCTCATGCTATAAGTGAAATAAGCCACTCCAGGGTGTGCAGTTATTGGGGATTAATCAACACCCCATGTGCTGTGAGGACACTCGGCCTGCAGTCTTGTGCCTCATAACACACCTAGGGTGTTGATTAATCCCCAATAACCACACACCCTGTCATGGGTTATTGTTTACATATTCTTTGCAAAAAAACTACAGCTACATTAGTACACCAGATAAGGTTTTAAAGGCAGAAAAAAAGGAAAAAGGGGGACTCATACAGTAATACTCGGGAGGGGTGCACCATAGCTCTGAGCTATAAGCTAGCAGAGAAAACAACACTATTGTTGTTTCCTACACCAGATAGGGTGTCTTAATTCCCAAAAAGTAAGGAAATGGAGCATTAGGGTTTCCAATTCTAACTTCCCACCCCCACCCTGCATGCAGCAACAGAAAAACAAATTACAGTTTCACCTCTCTTTCATCCTCACAAATCAGGCGTGGGGTGTGCCTTGGGGTTGTCAGCCCTAACACTCATCCCATCTCATCAGTAAAGAAGCAGGGATGGGTACAGGATATGAGAATGGCCTATAGTGTTGTGCCAGGCATGGGGGCTGGATCCGTTTGGTAATTCCTGCAGGGGTGCCAAATTTTTGGAACTAGCCTATGGCTTCAGAAACTTATGGGATTTTGGTACAGGAACTCCTTTTAGAAAATTGGGTGCAGGGTCCCTAATACACCATGGTCTGGATATTCAAACTGTGCCAGGTTGTGGCACAAGCCTGGGCGCAGCTCAACTTTGTTGCGCAGGGGTATGGCCTGGGTGATATTCAATGGAGCTTCACTATGGCACAGCAGCTTTGAATATCACACACTGGCCACCCCCACTGTGCATGGCGCAGTGGCACTGCACCAGGGCAAGTGGCCAGAGTGGAGCATGGAGATGCGCTAGCACAAGTGCCATTGTGCCATGCACAGCACCTGCGATATTCAAAAGGGGACATGCAAATGGGGCCATAATTTATGCATGGTGCACATGGGGCCATTTGCATGTCATTATGGCCCCATTTGCGTGCCATTAGCATGCAGGTGCACCGATCCCCGACGACTTGCGCCTGGCGCCCTGCCAGGCAGCAGCTGTCGGGGACCGACGACCCCTGCAACCCAATCGCGGGCATTTGTCTATAAGAATAACCCTCCTCCAACATCCCTGGTGGTCCAGTGGACTGCTATGTGCTCGATCGCAGGCATCAGTATTATAACCCCCCCCCACATCCAATATCCCTGGTGGTCCAGTGGACCGGTTGCTGCCCGATCGCGGACATCTGTAAAGCATGAATGAATGTGAATGTGAATGAATTCATTCACATATCTGGACTGAGTAGTACGGTATGGGCTGCATGCCCATTGGCTCACACTGTGAACCAATGGGCGTGCAGCCCTACCGAGCAGTCAGTCAGTGGGCAGCAGGGTGGCAGGAGGGTGGGGTGCTGCCACCCGCCGGCTGACCAGGAGGCGGGGCAGTGGGGCTCAGTGGGTGGGTGGGGAGGGGTACACTAGACCACCAGGCTATTAGGAATATTTTATGTTTTACAGATGCCCGCAATCGGGCAGCGATCGGTCCACTGGACCACCAGGGATATTGGACGTGGGGGGGTTATAATACCGATGCCCACGATCAGGCACATAGCAGTCCACTGGACCACCAGGGATGTTGGAGGGGGTTATTCTTATAGACAATTGCCTGCGATCGGGCACATAGCAGTCCACTGGACCACCAGGGATATAGGAGAGGGGGATTTAACTACACAGATGCCCATGATGGGGCATGGGGGGTGCCACCAGGTGTGGCAGGAACTTGGGTGGCCACCCACAGGTGGCAGCTGCTGTGTTGCACCCTGCAATGCAGCAGCTCACCTGCGGGTGGCCAGCACTTGTTCCTTTTTTTTTTGGCTTAACTTTGTGCAGGCGCAGGTAGGGGTTGCACATGCATGATTCTGCACATCCCAGGCTGAATATCGGGCTGTGCAGGATATGCATAAACACCCCACCTGAGCCTGCATACGATACTGATCGCGTCTGGTGCATACCGGAGTTTGTGTGGCACTTTTCACGCTGAATATCTCGCCAGGGCACATCAGTGGGTTGTGCATGGCGCAACACTGTCTGCACCATGCGCAACTCTTTTGAATATCTGGACCCAGGAGTTCAATGCAACCCTAGAATGACTCAACTTGCATTGCTTTAAGGGCTCTTTGAAAATCAAGCCCCCTGTGTCTTGTTTTTGTTTTATTTCTTGTAGGAATAAAAGTACGCTGGACCAGTGAGTCATCTGAAATAATTGTTGGTGAAATCTGAATATAAATTACATCTTTGTATCATTTTTTTATTGCACAAGACATATTCAATTGTAGAATATGTTGTACTGTAGTTGGGTTAGAGAAATGTGCAGATTCTTTGCTATGTTGATTTGTACTTTACCATATACCTAGTAAATTATTTTCTTTCAAAAAGTTATTAAACATAGAAAATATGTGCCTTTTTATCTTCTGTTGTCATTTTTGGGGATGTATTTTTTGAAACTGCTTAAAAATTGAAATCTCCTTTTATCAGTATATTACCTCCACCTAGTTCAATCAAATCATTTTGTATATTATTAAACATTCCTGTTAATTTATAAAGGAAACATAAACTAAGGCAATAATGTACTCAATACCCAGTAAATTGCCCTTAATCCTTATTTGTCTACCCTCTGTAGCATTGTATTATTTATAAAACTTAAAAGACTATGCGGCATATTTTCAAAGTCCATTGAAATCCTGCAGCTACGGGAAAAACTTGGTGCAAGTGGGTTACCATTTGCAGAACCACAGTTTTTCTGCTGCGATATTCTCAAAAGTGCAGCTGGTTTATGGGTAGCCCCACAATTTATGGCACCTTGTAGGTGTTTTTTTCTACCAGCTGCAGAAAAATGTTATGGCTGGTGGGACCAGACATAACATCTTCTGCAGCTGAGGTAGCTGAGAATACCAATCTCCACAATTACAGAGATTTCGGTCCACAACTGGAGTTATGGAGTGGGACTTAGCCTTATGTTTTTTTTTTTTTAATAGGAATTGCAGTGACACTACTTTTATAAGTACCTTCTGAGGAAAAAAGCTTCTCCACACAGTGGGCTTGATTTTTAAAGGGGGACGCAGGGCTTGTGTCAAGTCTTGCATCATACCTGTTTTTGGTGCTGCTGTGCCCGAGTCCTGTGATGCAACTGCACCCAGTTTTAGTATGTTAGGTGCAGTTATAACATTTTCATCATGTTACAGCAGCTGGCACCAAAGATTTGGCACAAGCCCCGTTAAAAGTGTTTCCCAAATGGCACAAGTTAGATGAGGGAAAAGCTGGTCTAAAATGTAACATTTGGACCTCGGGATTGAAAATCCTGATCACTGGCCTGGAGACTACCACAAGCCCCATGTTCTGAGTCTAAACAATTGGCACACCAGTGTCTTGCAGCATTCTTGGGGCTCTGACAATTGAACCCAATGTGTTTTGAACTTTTTCATTTATTTTTCTATTAAGTGTATTTCTTGAATAAGTAATATGTTTATTTTCTTCTTTTTCTTTGTGTAAGTTCAAGTATGTTTCCTTTTTCTAGGTGACTTTGAGCCATTAATGTTCCATGTGACTATATTTAGATTTATATTGAGCATAGCCATTGTTTTATTGTAAGTTTAGTTTTACATAATGCACTTACACAGTGTAAACTGTTTTCTTTTGAATTATTACTATTTTCCATAATACCTCCTGTATACCCTATGTGATTCCCTTCTCTTTTCATCTCTTTGTGTTATGCTGTCTTTTGTATATGTGTTACAAAACATCCATCCATCCATCCTACTGCAGAAGTCAGAACTCATGTTGTCTGCACTGTTGCAACTAAAGACACCTCCCAAACTTCTTTTCTTACTCTTTCTTATTTCATGCATAGACATCACCCTATAAAATACAGACTTCAATTTAATTTTTTTTGTACCCTAAAAATATTTTACATCCAAACATCATCTCCCATTATGTGTGTCATCCTATATCAAATTCAACAATTTGTCTCATCTGTATCACACTCATGGGGAAAATGAGAGAGCCTTAATTTACTCTTATGGGTTTAGGTCCTGTTAGGCCCAAATTAAGAAATTCAGTTAAAAATCTAAAGAACTTCAGCACAATGGCATTGAGGGCAAGGGTTAACAAAAAGGGGTATTAATAATCAAACCAGGTTTCCAAGAAATACAAAATCACTCTTATACCCAGAGTACAAAGCATCATGGGATACACATGCAAATTGCTCTTGAAATTTTAGCTGGTTCTGCTATTAAGCTGAAATGCCTGATGCCAAAAGGCCTCTCACGTCATCTGCAAAGGGTGAGAAGACCTCATTCAAGACAAACTTCTTACAACTGGTGCCTCATAAGCACTTTTCCATTACCATAATACTCTTAGTTATTGTTAAGTAAAACAAAATGTGCAAGACATATAATTCCATTTCCTGCATTTTGGCTGCAGGGGGATCAAAAATCAAATGTTCATTTAGTACAACCTTGAGTCCTGCTGTGTATGGCATTGTATTTTTGAGTTCAGCCTTCCACAAAAACATTCTAATATGCTGAAATTTATTTCTGTCCTCTGCTGTTTCCCGTGGCAAATCTTGGTAGACTAATATTTCTGCATCTTTTATCTGCAACCAAAAAGGGTTTGCATACTGCATTCATTATAGCATCCTTGTCATTACATTTTAAAAAGTTTGCTATACTAGCCCTAGGGGGCTTCCCCTCCGCTGGTTTATGTCTCAGCAAGTGGCAGGCACTGTCCAAGACATACATTTCCGGCTGTAATGTAGTTTCTAACAGCTCCAAGAATATGGATCATAGTCATTCTTCAACTGTAGAGTTTCTATCCTAGTTTTCTGGAACTCCTACCACTCGGTTCTTTTTTTTTTACCTTCTGTATGTCTCTGATTTTGTAAGAATTTCTCTCTGGCTATTTTTCTAAACTGTATTGTATGTTATTCTTTTTGTTACTGTGGATTGCTAATGTGGACACTCGACCTTCCTGTTTCGTTGTTCTCTGTGCTGTGTCATTTACTGTCGCATTTACATTCTGTACCTCTGTCTGCAACCTTTCCATTTTTCCTTTTATGTATTTTAAGGTTGCAATTTCAAATTTAATCTGCTATAGATCTGCTATTATACCTTTTGCATATGGTGGAGTCTGTTCATGCATTTTTTCATTAATTTCCTGATCTTCATAGTCTTCATATGAAGCATCTTATGCTCCCTCGGAGTCATCTTCTGTCTTCTGTTTCTCTAATAAATCTTCTTCCTCATTTTCCACTATTTTGTCTGTATCCATCTTATTTCCCCCTTCCTTCACTTCTTTTTGCATTATCTTTTTTATTTATTTCACAGTATTTCAGTTTGGCTCCTTTGCATAAATATTCGTGTTGCATTCAGACTGGTTCATTAGAATTCTCGAGTTGCTGAAAGGTGGGATTTAATGTTAAGTTTTCCACTGGTACAGAATGTTGATTCAAAGGCACCTTGTTTTCTGCATATTGTTTTTCTCGTGTAGTGGGGATTGTAGAATACAACAGCACTGAATTTGTGTCCTATCTACAGAAATGTTTGGATGTTTTAGTTTTCTCATTTTCCATAGTTTTAATCTGTATGGGAGAGTTCTCACCTCTTTTTCTTTGATTAAAAATATCTTAAACTAATGTATTTTAAATGTTTCACACTGTTTCAGTGAATTAGCTTTCTCCAATACTTTACAGCCATGTGCCATTGATTTAGATTTAAGAGACTGGTTTCTGTTTGTAGTATCAATGTGTGCTTGTTCAATTTGTAACACTCTATTTTGTTCCCAAACCTTTCCACTCGGCCATCATGCTATTTCTCCCTTAGATATAGTTGCAGTATTAATTTGTATTTCAGCTATAGAAAATAATACAGGTACATTTAACTTATTAGAAAACAGTACCCAATCTGCCTGAGTCTCTGCTTGAGTCTATTTAACCAGTATAGCCAGTATAGCAGAATGATTTTGCTCTAAGTCAGGTTTTATTGGTATGGAACTCTGTGTGGCTAACACTCGGTGTGATGGTGCATGTCTCGCCTGCTTTTCCTCCTCTGCTTTGTCTCAGATATACGGGATCTTAGGCCTTTGCCAGGCCAGTTCACTATTTTCCTCCATCACACTATCGGACCACAAAGCTTTTTCAGTAACCAAGCCCTCATCTATGCTCTTTTTCTGGGATAACTCCATTGCCGACTGTCTTGATTTTGAAATCTATCACAGCATTTTCCTGAGGACTGTAGTAGCTGGGGTGACTAGGCTGAACATAGGGGGTAAGGATTTTAAAGGGAACACAATGGATTTCGAGGAATCTTTAGTGGACACCGGCAGTTACTTTGGTTGTGTAGTGACCTGTAGCAAATATGGGTCAATATCAGTTACAGTTTCTGGCATATTACAGCCTCTTTGATTTTTTTAGTGGCTTTTGATTTCTGCAATGTTTTAAATGGAGCCATGTGGTTTGTGGATCATATTTACTCCAGCTTTTCTTTGTCTGGCATTCAGGCAGTCACCAGAAAACAGTTCAAAGTTAACTTTTTGCTAAAAAAACGAAGCACCGGGGCTGGATTTTCAGCCCATCCCAGGATAAAGTCCCACTCTGCAATGGCTGCTGTGGACCAAAATCTCCACACCTGCGGGTACCATATTTTCAGCCAGCACAGCTGCAGGGGATGGTATGCCAGATACCACCAGGAATAACTTTTCCTTGCAGCTATGCTGAAAAATAAGCTGCAAGCTGCCATAAACTGGCTCCCCATTTGAAAAATACCACAGCTGCCTGAAAAACTGCACCAGTTTTTTTCTGCAGTCGCAGGACTGACAGGGCCTTTTAAAAAGCTAATCACAGTTCTTTACATTCCTGTGTTTTGAAGGTTTTAAGGGACATTTTGCTCTCTTCCACTCTCACATGGTGCGTTTTGCATGAAGTCAGCTTCTCGTGCTGTCAGAAATAAACAATTAGCCACCAGTCTTCCATGTGTAGCGTATGGTGTCTCATATCATCTGGCTTCTGTTATGGATTATGGAATTACAGAATCATCACTCAGGGATCACCTGCACATCTATAAGACAGGTACATAGCAGCCATGCAGTTTGTTTGAAATTTTAACTCATAAGAAAGCAATAAGAATCTTTCTAGCGAAAAGGGAATGTTTTATCCCGGTTTGTTATTGCAGCATCTTACTCTTCCGGCTCTTCTGCTTCTGCCCTCTTAGATCCTCACCGCCTGTGGTAGCTGTTCTCATTTTGTTCATAAGAGACAGATGGTTGGGCGACTGCTTTAAAATTTCTTGATTTATCTATCCTAGGTATGGAAAATGGAACTGGAGGCACTTAATGGGGGGGGGGGCAATTGTGTACTGCTGGAATGCTTAGAGTGGTTTCATTATTTGATGCACTGGATGACAGACTGAGAAGGCTATATAGAGTAGAAGTGGAACAAGTGGACATCTGGGCACTAATGAACCATGCTTTCACTGGCCATACTACTGTATCACCAAAAGCATGACACTAATGTACCATCCCTTCTTTGGCCATACAAACACATACCCAGTCCTCTTAACAGCCTTATCCCTTATGACTACAACTTCCAGTAACTATCCTGCCATGAGTAGGTCCTTTTCCACCACCACCAGTTGCTTATCTTGGTAGAATTAACTGGAGAAACCTTAATCTACCCCTTTCCTCCCCTCTGCATCCTTTTCTCCCCAAAGTTATTTGCATCAAATTTTCTACATGTGTTGATGACACAGGCACAGCAGATCTTTGCAAATGCAGATGCCATCAGACACTAACAATTATGACTCACAGTTGACATTGATGATTGTTAGATGCCCATGTGACATGTATGGCATATGCATGCTGCTGTGCTGCACACCTTGAGAAATGATAGGGAAGAGAGACATCACAAGGCACACCATGACACCACTGAGTAATACTTTTCTAAACTTTGGAACTCTCTTCCCCCACCCATTTGTTCTGCCTCCTCCAAACCCTCCCTTATCTCTCTACTCTACTCTGCTCTCATACCTTTTCCCCCCTGTCAATGCCCTTAAGGCACCTGGCCTTTTCTCTTCTTCCCCCTCCTACCAATGTCCCCATGCTTATCTACCACCTTTCTTCCTGCTCCCCTACATACATGGTGTACACTAGTTCCATTCATGATTGTTATGCTACTACTTACCTCTAAAGCATTATATTCATGGTGTGTCTGCCTTGTCGGCTACTGTACTTTAGCTGCACTGTCACCTGACCAACCACAGTTATTTGTATATGTTTTAAATACTGTATCATTACAACTCTGCTTATCTGATTTACTCTGTGCATCCATATATTGTATATTCCTCTGTCATTCATTGTAACCTTGCTCCTCTGTATGTATTAGACTACATATATTTTATATTATGTTTCTCTTAGCATATCCCTTCCCCTCCCCAGGACGCATCTGGAAATTAGCTATATTAGCTCAGTATGTCTTTCCTGGTAAAACGCTTTAATAAATAAATAAATAAATACTCTCACATCACTCCATTGAGAATCTCTGAAAGGCTTAACATCTCACATATCAGCTTACTTTACTTTTCACTCACTCACTTGCCAGCTGGCTCACTTACACATTCAAGTAAAACAAATGAAAATATGTGTATCTGTACACCTCACCACCAGCAGTCAGTAACAATTATTTATCAAATATATTGTTTGGAATTCTTCCTGCATCTTTCCCAATTTTCCAAACTCAATAGACCCTCTTCAGGGTCTGCAGCCTAAGCTCTCAATGCACTCTCCTCCCCTCCCCTCCTCCTCTCATCTCCTCTCCTCTCCTCTCCTCTCCTCTCCTCTCCTCCTCCCTCCCCTCCCTCTCCTCTCCTCTCCTCTTGAGCAGCACATGGTTTCACTTACCTTCTTCCTTGAAACTACAGTTAAGTGTTATAAATTGACTAACTGGGAAGATCACATATGATTCTCTGATTATTTCTAACTTTTCTGATCAAACTTTACTCTGTTTAACATGAAACAGTCTCCATTTGGGAGTCAGATTCTTCCCTCATGAGAGACTGCTGAAAAGGCACTGCAATTTACATAGTGAGACATTCTCGATCACCAGTATTGTTAGTTGATTGCAGCAGGGCATGTAGTTTGCCAACAACTTGAATGTGTTCAGGGTGTGCTCCCTTTGTAAAATGCTGTATCATGACATTGAAGCAGTAAGGAGAAACACATTTCCTTTGAACCAGCTTCTTCAGTGTCAATACCACTGAAATTCAACATGTTCACCAAATGCAGATTCAGCATTGGCCTATCCTTACTCAGCTCCACTGTATTTTATTATCTAGTACTGAGCCATATTGAGTTGCAGTGCTAGTCAAAACTAAAGTACAGTATTTGAAGTTTGAATACATTTATTTGCTAGCATTGTAGAGCCTCTCAGTTACTTCACTCTAATAAATATGCAGTCATTTTTTTTGTCTGTTGAAAGATAACAGTATAACACAGTTTGTAACACTGTACCCTTTTTGTTATTTAGGAATAACATATCTGTATAAGAAATTCAGAACAATGGTCAATCTACTTTTTCACAAGCCCTTATAGCAGTTGTGACTATTTTATTTCAACATTCAACTGAAAATGTGTTCTCTCCTTGATTGTTCAAATCCAACAGTATATCCAGTGGCATTACTGCATGTTCTAATAGAACTGTGTCTAACATAATAAGTATGCACAGTGTAGAGCCAAATACCCTTCCCTAAATGATACCTACAGATACAAACAAAGTACAATAAATTACATAAAATAAAAAACAAGTAGTTGGTTAGGGTACAGCAAGAAATACAGGTACTTTGATTTCCTTCTACTCTACCACAGCCAGTTTCAAAAGCTTGAACATTCCTATGCAACTCTGACTCCCACCAACTGATGCCTCTTGTTTTTAATATCTTCCAATGCTTTCACAAATAAAGGCTGCAAAAGCAAAGCAGTATTGGTACTGCTGGGCAGGACAGTGATATGTTAACCATGTAATTTAAGGTATAAGAAGAATGTTTAGAGTATTACACAGATACCAAGTAAATTATGGGGATTAATACCAAAATTCTGAAAAAAGTGCGAAGAAGTATATATTTTAAATTTATTTTTCAAAACCATCATGACATTTTTATGTCAATATTAGAAAAGTATTTCAATATAGTTTATATTCATAGAAAAAGTATATAATAATAATAAGTTTATTTTTAGGGCACCTTTCAAAGATGTCAAGGCACCTAACACATTTTAAAACACATCAGTTATCAGATCATAAAATACTAAAATAAATAAAACAGAGTAAGCCTTTACAAAGCTAACCTCCGCCAAAGGCCTGAGCCTACAGATATGTTTTTAAAGATTTTTTGAATCCCTCCACAGTTATGCACTCCCATAACAGGTGGGGTAGAGAATTCCAGAGGGTCAGGGCTGCATGCATAAATGCACAGGCCCCAGAAGATTTCAAACAAACCCTTGGGATCTCTAGGAACCCCTCGTCAGCTGAGCAAAGCAATCGGCCTGGGCAGCAGGGAACCAGAAGCTCTTTCATGTAATCCGTTCCAAGTCCATGTAGGGCTTTAAAAGTCAATAGCCCACCAGCCCATTGGCACTGAGGGTTGAGGCTCTGGATGCCGCACCTCATGCTATGCCGGCAACCTGGGTTTGGGAATGGACTCAGGGTTGTCAGGGACTGGCAAGAGGGTGGATGATCGAGCATCCCAACGGATGCTGTCCTCCACCAGGGGTGGGTAACCGGGGGTGTCCTGTGCACCCGTCATTCCTGGGCACTGGTGGAAGCACCAGATCACAAGGGCATTGGTGGCTCTCTCCAAGAGAGCTGGGGAGGGGAGGATGCTCTGGATGCTTGGCAACAGCGTGGTTCAACACATCGTCTGCCTGGACTTCTGTCCTTCATGCCAGTGTCCTCGGGGGTTCCAGGGGTGAAAACAGGGGAAAAATCATACAACTCTGTCCACCTGAGCACAATGAAGCCAGGGTGGGGTGGCCTTGAATAGTCCAGGCGGATGGAGTAGGAGAGGGTATGAGGCCCCCCAAAAGCCGTGGGAGTTGGGCAAGTGCAAAAAAAAACAGTCAATAGACTGACATTAAAGGTGATCCACCACTGTATTGGCTGCCAGTGCAGTCAGCACAGCACTGGTGTAATATGACAGGATCTAGAAGTTCCCATTATGGGTGACTGCGGATTGATAGACTTGATAATGATCCATCAATCTAAGGAGGTTGGCATCAAGGGTGGATTTCCACCAGCAACGCTCTAACATTCATCCTAGTCACCGCATTTCCCTCAAACTCCCATCAAACCATGGGGACTGAGGGCTAAGGGGGAGAGGGTGAACTTGGACTGAAGCAATGACATCCAGAGTCGCTGAGATGGCTGAGTTATAGGCCACCATGAGAGTCTGTGGGTCACTGCTTGCCACTGGGAGGGCCAATGGGTAAAATACTGCTACCAGGCCTTCAGAGCTTACATCTGGAAAAGGATGATACCTGACCATCTCCACAGGGGTAGACCTATGGAAGGGAGTGCTAAAACTAAAGCAGTGGGTGAATAGTGCACAACCGTGGAGGCAGGGCTCCAACACTTCTGGTGACTAAAATGTCAACCAACACTCCCTCGACAAGTCTACTATTAGCCTAAGACAGTCTACACAATAAAGTAAAATTACACAAATCACTTACTAAAAGAAAATGTCCCTCAAAAAATCCAACCCCCATAAAAATAAAACTAACCATTCATAAAACAAATGAATCAAAATAAATCAACAAAATCCTCACCTTCCCCGGCCCTCCCACAGCCCCAGGAGATAAACAACAATATTAAACTTTAAATTATGAAATCCAAAATAACAATTAAAAAACAATATCAATTAAGGTCAACAGATAAATGTCACTGTAATAGAAACATCTGAGTATTTGGGGAAAAATTGGTTGTCCAGGCCCTGCTGAGTCTCTCACCACCAGTGGAGACTGAGAAAACCTTCAGGAGTTCCCACCTCTAGAACAGACAGGTGAAAATATCTTGAAGATTTCACCCACAAATGAAAGAATAAACTCCAAACTTCAGGTGCTCTAATCAACTGTGATTTCGAAATGAACATATGGCACTCTCACTGCCAATAGAGTAGGTAAAGTAGACAGTCAAACTATAATCCAAAAGTCAAGGAAGAAAATCCAACAAAGGCCTCTTCTAAACGTGGATCACTCTGGGCTGGGAATAAACCTAAAAAATCTGTGGGAGGCTGGTGCTAATCCCCAGCAGTTAACACAGGTCCCTGAACAAACCCACCAACAAGTACAGTAGATCCCCTGGGGATCCCTAGAGGCCGATAACCCTAACCACCAGCTGCCTAACAGATAGGGCGCAGACCTCTGCACTGCTGTAAACCCACACCCAGCCCACCCAACAGATTGGGCTTACAACACCCGGCACCAAATCAAGCCAGTCATTTACCATCGCTCGATCAATTTGAATTTAACAGTCAGCTTCTTCTTTAACAGAAAACCAAAAGTTATACTTCTCAGTCTTCTCCTGATGTATTGACCAACCACGAACACTACTCAGCCTCCCAGTAGGGTATTCCCTTTCCAGTTTACCTTCAGCTCACTTGAGGCATCCACTGATATAACCAGCCAGTCCTGGTAGAAGGGGAAATAACAAGACCAACCACCTAAGATGTAAATGATAGCAGGGAGGCAATTAAAGCAGCTCCAATGCACTGCAAGCATGCGCAACTAATTTCCCCACAAACAATATGGGGATAGTAAACAAGGCCGGCAGCAAACGAGGTCTCAAGGAGTAGTCCAGGAATCCAACACATGAATCACAGAACTACCAGCGTACTCAACTAATTTCCCCAAGTGAATCACCACAACAAAAGAAAAATACTGGGGTAACAAGCAAGAGGCCAGCAGGAGGCATGATCCCTGGAAGTAATCCAGGAATCCAATGCAGAAGTCCCACTCACAGAGCAACAAAAACATAAATAAAACAAAATAAAACCACTGGCAAATGTGCATAAAACTTAGAAACTTAAGAATGAATTAAAAGCTTATTACGAGCAACTAGCGGCTATCGACTAATGGTGAACAACTAATGGCACACCCAGTCCAGTGGCCATCTTACACTTCATCAAAGCCTTTTAGTGCAGGCACCTTGCACTGAATTATTACATTTATTTTACAAAACAAAAAAACAGTTTTGCTGTGATGTAAATATGTATACTGAAATAGCTAGAAAAAACTGCCTGTTTTTTATATCAATAACATACAGTAATTACTGTAGTTACATAAGAATGATATAATAAAACACAATTTCTTAATAGCTGGACTTCAGCTTTCATTTAAAAAATGGTTATGTTTTAGCCCCAACAGTTTTAAAGTTAGACCGTTCGAAAGATATTTTCTTTAAACCGTGATAACTTTGGAACTGTTATGGCTAGTTTTTTTTGTTTTTTTTTGTAATGAAAGCTTGGAGTTAACTAAATATACATATTGTTACTATACCTACAATGACAATATATCAATATAAAAAACATAAAATGATTCACTGCATTTTGAAGTCCTGCCATTTTTAACATACTGTATTATAACAACATGCATATGAATAACGGGATCTGTCCTCAGGTGGTTATGCATATGCATACAACTGTAACAACTCAGGAAAACTGTATTAACTGTTAAAAGTTTACAGCTTTCAAAATGTAACTTCAAGTGTTATAATAATGTCATAAAAGATTATTTTAGGAAATGGTCTGAAGATACTAGTAATTGTTCAGTCTGATAATACAGAGGATAATGTTTGGTCCTCTATAGGTAACTGGTCTGTTAACTGTTGAGAGGTTGCCAGGGTGACCGTGTAAACCTCGAGAGCAAAGCTCAAGAGATTTACGCAGCCATGGCAACCTCGAGACGGTTAACAGTGACCGGTTGCCGATAGAGGGACCATACATTATGTTTTATAGTGTATGGTCCCACTTAAAAAGTAAAACGGCTGCTTACTTTTTGAAAAATGGTCACCGTCGCGGCCGTTCAGTTCTTCCCTAACCGCTGCATTCATCCGTCTGTTCCCCGTGTAAAAAAAAAGGCGCGCACATGCGCAAACCGATTGCTGTTGTTAACCTATCGATGTGACGTAGCATCGATAGGTTAACAACAATTCTACGTCACATCGATAGGTTAACAACCTTAGGAAATGATGATTTCCTAAGGTTAACAGTGTTCTACCATACATTATAAAGACATTCTTTTCTAGTTTTTATCTGTCTTTGGTTCCCACGCCCTTTTTTTCCTGCCGCCACCCTACTAGTAGGGTAACTGCAGTGGCACTCTGCCTCTTGCCTGGACAAAGAATCATCTGCATTCCTAGCCAATATCAATGCAACAGCAGAAACACTCTATGGTCAAAATAAGTAGTTGCACGATTACCTAGTCATCTGTCTCCATCTTTCTTCAAAGTCAAGTGCTGGCCCATAACCCTACAATTATGTTCTGTTCATTTCTTTGTGTCTAGGTGCAAAACCTTATTAAAGTCCCTGACCTGTTCTAAACAGTCTCTGAAGTGTAGTGGCATTTGGAATGATCCAGTGCCATCCCTTAATCTCATTATTCCCCTGACAAGTCCAACATTTGAATCAGATTTGAATTTTCCAGTTTAAGGATTCAATCACCTCTAGTTAGCAATGTGAATCCCATCAGATAGTAATGCAGAGTCCCACCCCATCTCTTCTATTCTTGTGTTTCGGTGGTACATCCTCCCACTGCGAGTTTCAGATTCATCACTTCTTTGTGTCCAGGATTTCCCAACACCCTATTGCCAAGCGCATTCCCACATCTCCTGGGATGACCATCCCATTGTATGCATGGATGTGAGTGGGCTCAATAAGTTAATACCAGCATTTATTTATTTTATTTACAGTAACACTTGGCTATAGTGAACTCCATTATACAAAATAATCTGTTATAACGAATGGTTCTTGTGAGTACTGATACAAATCAGTTCTCCACAACCAAAACAGAGAACCCCTGTTTCATTTGAATTGGTGTTGGATTTTAAGGGCTAAGTGCAGTGGTGACAACAATTTGCACAACATATATTGTGCTGCCTTTTGCCATGCAGTTGCAGATATCTCAGCCTCCCCAGTTCCATGCCAACATTAAGCAGCCGCAATCCCCAAACCACCAGCCAATCAATGTACTGTCTCTTTTAAAACAAACCTTCTCCCATACTGTGCCCATACTGATATTTTTAAAACAAACTTGCTCCTTGCAGACAGGTACAAGAACACCACGGTGTCCACTTTATTATTGAAACAAATCCGGTCTTGTACTGTGCCTTTAAAAACAAACCTTCTCCCCATACTGCCATTTTTGAACAAAATCTTGCACAGCTGGAGTTACCCACCTCGATCAGTTACAGTTTCCCTTTTAGAAAATGTGCGCAGGGGAAAGCCAAATGCATGTTGGTGGGGGTGCTAAGCAGGGAGCAGCCCAACTTGAGAAGAGAGGGAGAAAGAGGCACTTCAGACCACCAAAAAAGTTCATTTAGTTAATAAATAATATTTTTATTTTTAAGACGCCTTTCAAAAGCCAAGGTGCCGTACAAGTTAAAATCAAACAGTTCAGAATAAAACAATCTTAAAATCAAAGAGACAACAATATACCATTAGAACCAACTAATCACTACCGTAAGCCTGGTGCCACAAATAGGTCTTTAAGGCTGATTTAAAGCTTTGCACATTCATGCACTCCTGTAGCCGATGAGGTAGAGAATTCCGTAATGCGGGAGCAATGAACATAAAAGATCTGGCTCCCAAAGATTTCAAATGCACCTTAGGAATCTCTAGCAACCCCTCACCAGCTGAGCAGAGCGATCGCCATGGGCAATGGGGGACCAGGAGCTCTTTCAGGTAGTCCAGGCCCAGTCCGTGTAGGGCTTTGCAAGTCAGCAAGCCAAGGTGATAAGCCACTGAACTGGCAGCCAGTGCAGTTCGCGCAACGCCAGCATAATATGACAGGACCAAAAAGATCCTGTCAAAAGCCATGCCGCCGCATTCTGCACCAGCTGCAGGCAGTGGATTTCCACCCCTGAAAGCCCTAGGTTTAGGGAATTGCAATAATCTAAGTGAGAGGACACAAAGGCGTGAACCAAAATGGGAAGGTTGCTGGATGGAACCAGATGCTTAATCCTGGAGATATTACTTAGATGGTAAAAGGAAGATTTGATGACAGCTGACACCTGCAATTGCAGGGTCAATCCTTGTCAAAAATTACCTACTGGTTTCGCACCTGGTTAGAAGTCAGGAGGGGGACACCACTGAGAATGAGTCCAGAAGGCAACCCACCACCCAAGCCTCCTGTCCAGCGACCAGGTTCCACAACCATCACCTCAGTCTTACCAGAGTTCAACTTCAGCCAGCTCGAATCCATCCACTCCTGGATTTCTTTGAGACAGTTATTAAAGACCGAAGGAGCACTACCCTGGTCGAGTGCAAAAGAAAGGAGGAGCTGGGTATCATTGGCATAACAATGAAACCTCAGCCCATACCTTCTTACAATGTCTCCAAGGGGTATCATGTACACCGTGAACAACATAGGTGACAAAAGCGAACCCTAAAGAACCCCACAAGACAGAGACATTGAATCTGAAGAAAACACTCCAGATGCCACTCTCTGAGTTCTTCCAGTGACGAATGTTGTAAACCACCTGAGGACAGATCCCGTTATTCCACAAATGTACCTCAGACAACTAACAACCCATGGTCCATGGTGTCAAATGCTGATGATAGATCCAGAATAACCAAGATGGGATTTCTCTTCCAATCTCCAGCCATCAGGAGATCATTCAGCACCCGAACCAGCACTGTCTTAGTACTATGTCTCTTCCGGAAACCGGACTGGAGGGGCTTATAGATGTCATGGATGGTTAAATGGTCCTCCAGTTGTGTTGCCACTACTTTCTCTATCACCTTCCATAAAAAAGGGAGGTTCGAGATTGGCCTGTAATTAGCATCACAGTTTGGGTCCAAGGTAGCTTTCTTCAAGAGTGGTACCACTACCGCCTCTTTTAGAGAGTTAGGAAACTCCCCAGATTCCAAGGAGCACCAAACTATCCGCACTAGGACCAGATCGATAACATCATGACAACCTAATATCAGTGAAGTTGGTCCAGGGTCCAAACTACAGCATGTAGGGTGCACACCCTGGATGATCCACATGACGTCCATGAGTTGGGGTGGTTGAAGGTACTCCAGGAAAACCGAGGGACAGTGACCTCATGCTGATCACAAACAATACCCAGAAAGTGCACTGGTTGGAGCCCTGCCCTGATGTCGGCCACCTTATCAGCAAAGAAACAAGCAAGGTCATCACACTCTGTTTGCCAAAATGCTTTCCAAACCTGGAGACAGGATGGGTTGCACAGTCTGTCCACAGTTCAGAACAGCTGAGCTGGTCAGTTCTGAGCTGCCACAATCTCCCTGGACAGGAACTCTGCCTTCTTAAGGGTGATTGTAGATTGATAGACTTGATAATAGTCCATCAATCTAAGGCGGTCAGCATCAAGGGCAGATTTCTGCCAACGAAGCTCTAGCCTTCATCCTAGTTGCTGCATCTCCCTCAAAACCCCATCAAACCATGGGGATCAAGGGGGAAGGAGTTCAACACAATCCCTTAGCTACAGCTTTGATTCCTCCAGTGTTCAGAAATCCCCACACAACACAGGTCAGAATTCGGATTCCAAATCCTTGTTCAAGTTTCTGCTCCAGAAGGGCAAAGGTAACATATCCAACCAGAGAGGGAGGCGTAAATCCGCCCCGCTACTCCCCGACTCCACAGCCTACCACACTGTGGTCAGGCCAGCGGTCAGGCAATGCCAAAACTCCCCTGAGAGGGGAAGAAGGAAAAGTAGCACCACCAAATCAGATGCCGAGTCCTCTTAACATTATAAGTCCTCTCACACAACCTCGAGGCTGCACAATTCCCAAAACAGGCAAAATTCCTCCCTGCAACTCCCCGACTCCACAGCCTATCGTACCACGGCTGGAGGGGAGCCAGGCACACTAACAGGAACCGAAAAATCCGGATCTTGGTGCATAGTAAACCAAAAAAAAAAGTCTCTCACCCTAATCTAACTCACTTCTTCAGCCCTAGCAAGTCTATTAACAAACAAATAAAACAAACTAACAAAGAAACATAAAATAAAATGTAAAAATAAACAAATAAACAAGATAAAAACCAGTAAACTAGTGCTCAGGCTGGCTCAGCTCAGCCACCATATTGCGGGTAGTAACCTAATCTATTAATTATCATTATTTATCATTATTATTAGTTTAATTCAAAAATAGTAACACCAAATGTCATTCAAGAAAGCAGCCTGTAAGGATGACAGCACACTGGTAGATAGTGCAAATTATGTAGTATCACGGCTGGGTTCCAGCATCCCTCGCTGTAATGAACAGGGAGCTATAACAAACACAGGTTATGGCTCCCTTTCCATTCATTATAGCCAGGAGCTGCTATATTATTTATGACTTTGGCACTTCTTATCTGTTGTCTATTTTCTCTGACAAATGCCGCTGGCTGCCTTGTTACAATGCTACCTTTGAATTGTATTAATCTGTACTCTGTTTGCAATGTCCACATTGTTGTAATGTCTGTCTTGATGTTCCCCATAATTTGTATTTCTCTGACGTGGAACCTATGTAAAAGAGCCAAGGCTCAAAGGTATTTGTAATCCTAGACTTGATAAATAAATAAATAGCAGCTAAATAACTCAGTGACTCCACTGCAGTCAGAAAACTAGGATGTGAGTTCCCAAATATGTCAGTAATGAGCCTTTAACATTGCATAGTACACGCAGTACTGACACAGTAATTTATGATCAGAATGAACTCTTGATTCATCATGTTTTTTTCCTGATTCATAAGCAGGTATAAATAAGCATAGCATGCTGTACAAAATTATACTAATTTAAAGATGTTCCTTACCTCCTCTTCTACCAACTGCAGCCCTGTCCTTTTTTTTGGGGAGAGGGCACTGTAACATAACTTTATACATTCCCAGAATTCCTTTGTGACCCCATTGAACATAACCTGATTGAACTGCAAACTTGCAATGGTAGCCAGTGACATGAAGCACTACATATGTGAATATATGGGGAAATGTCACAGAAATTCAATGAAAATGAGTATGATTTTTCTGTGACATACATCAAGAATGTATATCTGGACATGCTGAATCATGTCACTGGCTACCTCTGTAGCCCAGGCACAAGTATATGTTGTCACTCCCCACCCCCTCACATTTTGGACTGAGTCTGAGTCACTCATTGAGAACCTCATTACCATGAATAAAAGATTAACATTCTACTGTAATTCAGTGGCAGGCTATCCTGTAATCAAACCTAAAGATTCATGACTTATTTAAATAGTACATGAAAAAATTCTATATTTTTGCTAGGGTGGTGCCCCCCCCCCCAAAAAAAATAATTAAGTCTGGCACTGCATGTGAACTTACATACTGTACCAGCTGTGCAATATTCCAAGGGGGGATCATTGACTGCTACTGATATTACTGTACCCTGGAGCACACACATAATTTTGTTCTTGTCCATCCTGGCCCTGCCACCAACTAACAATGACCTGGAGTTACTTGTATTAGCAGGTTGGTAGAGCTTAGCTGACATGAGTTCCTGCCACATCTGGTGTTTCCTGCAGGATGCCAAAAGATGATGTTTGTTGACTGGAAAAGGTGTGGGCTTGCAACTTGCACCACTGGTGGGAGTCAGCCTCGCAGGGACAAAATGGAAGGACAAGTTGATAGTAATGATGAGCCGGAGTAAAAAACAATAAAAAAAAAACTCTTGGCCGGATTTTCAAAACGTAACAGTGGAGTGCTTGCATCCAGCCCTGCACCACGGCACTTAGGTTCTGGCAGTGTGTCAAACCCCTTTGCCACAACTGTGCCTGATTTTAAAATCTTGGGCACAGTTGCGACAGTTTCCACAATTTATAGCAGCATGTGCCAAATATCTGGCACAAGCTCCATAAAAATGGCCCTCAGGATTGTCACAAACTAGACCACAAAGTGCTGGTCTAACTTCCATCAACTAGAGCACAAGACTGAAAATCCTGATGCCAGCCAGTAGAATGCCACAAGCCCTGTGCACCATATGTCCAACACACCAGGGGCTTCCGACATTCTCCAATATTTGAAAATCCAGACCCCTGTTTTTTAAACTCATTTAATTCATTCATCATGATGTGATGTGGACAACTATTTCTTCTTGTAAAAAGGTATGCTTATACACCTCTCTCTACCAAAGACTTCCCTCCTCACCATAAAGGCTAACCCCCATCTCACTTTTAACATCTGCCAATAACCACCCTTTTCTCCTCAATATTATAACAAGCATTTGTCAATGCCAAATGTTGTCTTGCTGGCACTGGCATTGATAGTGCAGGAGTGAAAGAGATGCATAATAGGAATGGCAGTGAAGTATGGAACTGACGCTAACCCCACCCCACCCTGCAGAGACTGACAGGCATTAAGGTGTGCCTTTGGGTAGTCGGCCATAATGCTCATGCCATTTCACCTCACCCTACCCTCCAGACTCTGACAAGTGTCATGTTGCGTCTTGGGGTCATAGGGCCTTATGATCACCCCATTCCATAAGGAAACATGTTGATATGGGTGCAGTATAGAAGAATGGGGTGAATTTTGGGGTGAAATGTCCAAGGCAAACCTTCATGCCTGTCACTGGCTGCAGGGTAGGGGTGGGTGTGGAATGGTATGAGCATTACAGCCTACAATCCAAAGTCAACCCCTGATGCCTGTCAGTCTCTACAGGGTGGGACATTATGGTTGGAAACTCTAATGCCCAGTGCATTTGTTGGTATTTGTACTCCAAATTTTCAAGATGGGCTTTTTGTGACCCCACCTCATGAAAGCATTTGGGACTTCTGCTCATGACCAGTGGCAATGTAATTTTGTTAATCTGTCCCAAACATTGATTTCCACAGCAATCATGCCATTCTGCACCAGATGTGCAAAAACACATTACTGGCAGGTTGTGAAAAATGACAGCTATACCATTCATAAGGAGGTGTGAAGAAATGGCAATGTTGAAAATTTGGAGAGAAAATATTAAAAATTCTCAAAGTCATGAGCTTGAGTGGAAACTGTGCAATGCACACTAGTAACACATTTTGTGGAATTCTTTCACCAAATTTTCAACATAGGCATTTTGGGACCTCTGCTCATGAACAGTGACACTGTGATTTTGTTAATCTGTCCTGAACATTGATTCCCTACAGCGACTGCACCATTCTGCGCCAGATGTGTGAAAACACATTTCAGGCAGGATATGAAAAATGACAGCTGTACCATTCATAAGGAAGTTTGAAGAAATGGCAATGTTGAAAATCTAGAGTGAAAATATTAAAAATTCTCAAACTGACGAGCATGCATGGAAACTGTGCCACACACACTCGTAACAGTCATTTTTTTGAAATTATTTACCACCTTTTCAGCATAGGCATTTTTGGACCTCCACTTATGAACAGTGTCACTGTGATTTTCTTAATCTTTCCCAAATGTTGATTTCCCATAGCCACTGCGCCACCCACAGCACTGTCAAAACCTCCCTTATTGTCCCCAGGATAAGGACCTGTATGGCCCAGAGATTCTTTTGCTATCAGGCTCCCTGCTGGTTCAATTCCCTCCCGGCCAACACAGCTGACTCCACTAAGCTTGGTCCTTATAAGGTCTTCCTCAGAAGCCATCTGACAAGCACTCACTGCTGCAACTGCACATAATCCCCCACCTGCCCCTTACCCTCACCCCTAGGCTGGGTCTGCCCTGTCTACTTTTGCTATATATACTTGGAGTCTAAGGCAACATCTGTTGACTAATGTAATAAAATATCTCTGGTTGGTACCTGACGTGGTACTTGTGTACCTATATTATGACTACTGTGATCTACCTATTACCAAGTGTGTACCACCAGTGAATGCCTGTAACACTGGTTCCTTTTTAATCTAAGCGTTATGTATTATACTGTTTCGTTTGCTGTGATGTATTGCTCTCTTGATGAGGTGCCTTTGTAAATGAGTCTTTGACTCAAAGGTCTGTAAACCAATGATCTAATAAATAAATAAATAAATAAATTCTGCACCAGATGTGTGAAAACAAATTTTGGGCAGGAACTGAAAAATGACAGCTGTACTGTTTATAAGGAGGTGTGAAAAAATGGCAGTGTTGAAAATTTGGAGTGAAAATATTAAAAAATCTTGAACTTGCGAGTGTGAGTGGAAAATGAACAATGCATGCTCATAACGCAGTCATTTTTTGGAATTTTTTCATCAAATTTGCAACATAGGCTTTTTGAGACTCCACCTCATGAACAGTGACACTGTCATTTCATTAATCGGTCCTGAAAGGTAATTCTGCACAGTGACCACGAAATCACCATTTGGGACCAAATAACAAAATGACAGTGACTGAGTTCATGAGGAGGGGTCTCAAGAACCCCATGTTGAAAATTTGGAGCCAAAAGTCAAAAAGTGGCCAAGATATCCACCTAAGTTGAAACCCCTCCATCGATGTCATCATACAGCTTACCATGATTTTCTTCAGTTTGTAATCGGCTTTTGAAGAGTTCAGATGACTCCCGCTCCTGTGATCTTCTTGCTGGGCTCTGGAGGTAAGTATGGGTGGGGTGGGAGATGGGGTGCAGGTTGGGGGAGGGGTGTTGTGACCACAGGGACTGTTTTCTGTATTACATGGACAAAGAAAAAAAGGACATCGCGGGAAGTTTTTTTTACAGGTTTGCATTGGGCACACTGGGGTGGGCTCCCAGTGTGCCACCTGTGTTTTTTGGGGACTGAAGCCAATGGGGATTGGGCCCCTCACTGGCAAAGAAAGTGTGTCTGTGTTTGCAGGGGCGTGATGCTGAGAGGGATTGGACACCCCCTCGGAAGATAAATAAAACAAGGGAGAACATTATGCCAACAGGGACTGGTCTCCCATCGGGAAACGAATTGGAAAGGGGGCATACTGACAGGGGGATTGGGCACCCCCAACATCAGCTTTCTATGGACTGTGAGAGGCGGACGGTGGCAGCCGCCACCATGTTTATTGAAATGTTTCAGCAGGCAAGGCACACCCTGCAATAATGGGGTGCTCCCTCATTGCGGTGGTGAAATTCTTTCAAGTTGGTGGCATGCTTTTGAACTGCTGTCATAGACAGCATGCTCATTCACTGGTGCTGCAAAGACCAGCCCAAAAAAGCAGTGGCACCATTGGTCACAGCACTGCCGCACCTTCACAACCTGCTACTCCAGCAAGCTGCAACAAAATGTTGCTTCTGTTGAGTGCGCAAGAAAACATAAAAATCATGTATTGTACCTTATGCTGGTCTGCAGAGAAAAATATTAAGTTCAGGACATTCTTGGCTCACTTAAACTTTTCCTGCAGACTCATCAGACCCTGTAGTGCTGATAATGCACATACCATAGTAACATGCATTACATGGAGTAGGAGTGCTATGTGGCAGCTGCAGTGGCTGTGGGCTGAGAATGGCCTGGACCTAAAATCTAGGCCAGCAGGAGGTACATGACTTTATACTATTTAGAGAAAAAATGTTTCTGGCAAATGGAAGGAGATAATGGGGGACTTTGAGTTAACTTTTATGGAGAGGAAGGGAAATGTTGATTGGGGTGAGGGATTGGAAGCACTTCTTACCCCTGAAATTGGATCTCCTAGCTAAGGAGGGTGGATGAGGTGTTTTAAAAATTGTGGTCAGCATGGGAGGTGGGGGCTTTAAGAGCTGTGTGGGTGCAAACTGCTAGACTGTAACTCTGAGTCCTTATTCTCCATTCAGTACTCCTTACCTTGACTCTGGGCATATCTGACTTGATTCTTTCTGCCCCTTCTTGGTACAATATTTTACACTTGCTATACTACCTGATTAAATACCCTCTTTACCCATCATACTTGATGTGGGTACCTGTTAGGTAGCATATCTCTACCACACTTCTTACTTCTAAAGACTCCTCTGGAAGCCTTTCCACATGCTGACTGCCCGATGAGTAAAGAAATGTTTCCTGACATTCCTCTTGCCCTACTCCACAGTAGTTTTTGATTATGACCCATTGTTCTTCTATCATCCATTAGTTAAATAATTCCTCTTAGCCATGCTATCTATTCACTTCAGCATTTGAAATACCACTACACATCTACCTTAATATAAGAAAAAAATACCTGTTTGAATGTCTCCTCATAGTTCAGCTCTTCTAAACTTTTAATCATGTTTTGTGGTATGCAATACCTTGTCTCTCTCTGTAATAACATTTTGGTACCATGGAGACCAAAACTGCAAGGAGTGTTCTAAATGTATTCTCATTAGTGCCATGCACAACGGTAATATGTCCTCTGCCTACTCACTACTCTTTTTTTATGCACTTCCATGGTTACTTTTGCTTACTGCAGCTACATATTACAAGAACTACTTCAGCTATCCAGCTTTTACCACACACACACACACACACACACACACACACACACACAGTTGAAAGATTATAAAATAGCTGAATAACTAACAAATTGCAAGCAACAGCAAACCATGAAAGGGACTCTCTCTTTCATGGTTTGCTGTTGCTTGCAATTTGTTAATTATTAAGCTTTTTTGTAATCTTTTTAACCCTGGGATCATCTGCTCACCTTTTGCAATACCACCAGAACAAAGGAAAAAGAAAATGGTCACTCAGTTTACTGAAACATGTTTCTGCTTTGATTTTTATCTAGGAACTAGCTGCACTATCATACCTCAACTTATTGCTGAGCCTTGGATTTATACTACATTGAATGTTATGATGTCTGCTTCTAAAAACATATTTAAATTATTTAGTATTTTATTTATTTTTTCAAAGGTTATACCAGGAAGGCATGCTGAACAGGATTGCTTGCTTTCAGATGCATCCTGGAGGAAGGGGGTTAACTGGTAACATTACACTTTAATAGAAAGAACATGCAGGTTTTTATAGTTAGCAAACTGTCTCAATATGGGACAGCAACAAAACAGTGATATCCATTGGATACAAGTAACATATTGTGGGTAAGCACTCAATTACAATTAATAACAATGATGTAAGGAATAAGACACAACCAGGTGTGGTTTATGACCTGGTAAGAGCATGTCCCAGGTCTGTAATGAGGCATGAGGTGCTTGTGCCGAGTGCCTTTAGCACCTTGGAAGTGCACTTATCAGGCCATAAACCATGCCTTGGAGTGTCTTATTCCACTTATAAAATGGGTCCCACTGTAAAAAAGTTTATTTAAAAATTTCAGATAACAAGTTTTAATAAGAATGTTAATATAAATGAAAAAAAAAGTGTCCCTGTCCTTGTATTGAAAAATAAAGCCACTAGAGGTTGTTGGTGTCTGTATGTCCCCCTTCCCCGGGTCATGCCTGAAAATAGGCAGGATTTGTCTAGTGCACTTACCCAGTCAACAAAAACTAAATAAATAAATAAAATGACACCCCCACACACACATGTTTTATTTTATATGTTTTTATCTGCTATATTTGAATTTGTATTGGGATGAGACTGCTGACTGAAGAAAAAAACATATATAAGCTACTACACAAACTCAAGTCACAGTTAGTTATGCTTGTTACTTCTGCTGTCATGAAACTGCTGATTATAGAAAAAAAACATTTTTATGAAAATAAAGTTTTAGCTGCTAAAGTCTGATTTTCTTATTAATTGCTCTCATGGGTAGTTTTTCTTTCCTTGTATGTCAGAGAGCTCCTGGTTTTACAGGGAGCGAGCGTGTCTCTCTGCAGTAGCTGTAGCTGAGCGGCTCTCCCATTTATTGCATCTCATGCATCAACGAAACTGTAATGGAGGAGAGTGCATGTCCCTCACTGAGCACCTATTTTAAACCAGAGAAACTGGTACTACAGAGAACATCTCCTTGTCCCATTCAGCACAAAGCAGGGGGAAGGGGAGGGGGGGCCACAGAGCTGGCAGCAGTACAATGAGGCTTCTAGTCACGGTTGGTATGGCACACGCTCAACGCTCACTGGATCGGTGGCTGTTTTGTCAGTGGGAACAGAAAAGGTGATATTTTCACGTTTTAAATGAGGGAAAGGCATACCAAAGTTTTTTTCCATGATACTGACACTACTGTGCAGTGTAAAATGTGATTATAGTAACAGACACTGCAGTGTGTTGGGGTGGGGGTGCTCCATCTCGGCTATGTTGTTTCATGATGCTGGCACAGTGATATCTCTCTTGTGGTGAGTCCTTATTTACTGAAGAGGTTCCAGTTGTCACAATATGTCCTAATAAGAACACGGCTACAGGTACCTCTCAGCCAATCAGGACACAAAAAACTCCAGACCCATTTTATAAAACATGATAGCAGTATGTGTATATCCTAGTTGCCTTTGTGTTAGTATCCTCTGTGTCATTATTGGATTGTAAGGTCTTCTTTTAGACAGTTCACTCTTGTAAAAGAGATTAAAATCTGAATTGGTCCCTATATTTGGACAAATGAAGGTCATCAGTACCGACAACTCATATCCTTTTCTGAGGTCCTACCTACCCTGTACAGATGGTTATGGGCAGAAAAGAGATCATGAGTCCATTTTTTCCTTTGCCCTGATGTTCCTACTGTGCATTGAGTTACATTGTTGTTTCAGTCCTCTGCTAATCCCATTTATTCCTAATTATTGCATTGAAAGTATCTCATTTGGGTCTTAAACCCTGAGATAGTCCCAACATTAACCACATTGCTGATTAGACTGTTCCACCTGTCCATCACCCACACCCTAAAGAAATACTTCTGGAATATTTGGATTTCCTCCCTGTTTAGGGAAGTGCTGCTTGGTGGTTGTGCTGCTCATTAATTCAGATAGCTCTTTAATGTCCACCCTTTTACATACTTGCATGCATCTGTATGTTTCTGTATCTTTGCAGATGACACAAAGATCTGCAAGAGGGTTGATACTCAATGTGGGGTGGAAAGGATGAGAAGGGACTTGACAAGGTTGGAGGAACGGTCAAATGTACGGCAGCTTAGATTCAATGCAAAGAAGTGCAAGGTAATGCACCTGGGAAACAAAAACCCAGGTGAAGAGTACACAATGGGAGTGAGATACTGACAGCAACAAAAATGGAAAGGGACCTGGGGGTAGTCATATCAGATGACCTAAAGGTGGGCCAGCAGTGAGAAGGCAGTAAGGAGGGCTGGGGGGATACTGGGATGCATAGGAAGAGGCATCACCAGTAGAAAACAGGAAGATGTTGGCCCTCTGTACAGACAGTTGGTAAGACCACATCTGGAGTACTGTGTACAGTTCTGGAAACCACATCTCTGCAAAGACATAGACAGGGTGGAGGCTGTCCAGAGGGGGCAACCAAAATGGTGCAGGGTCTGCACCAGAAGACAAATGAAGAAAGTCTAAAGGAGCTTAAGATGTACAGTGTTGAGGAAAGGAGGGAGAGGGGGGACATGATAGAAACTTTCAAGTACTTCAAGGGAATCAACAAAGTCCAAGAGGGTAGCATCTTTCAAAAAAAGAGATGTGCAAGAATAAGGGGGCACAATTTGAAGATAGAGGAGGGGATGGCTGAGAGGTAATGTAAGGAAGTATTTCTTCACAGAGAGGGTTGTAGATGCATGAAACGGCCTTCCTGAGGAGGTCATAGAGTCAAAAACAGTGGGGGAATTCAGGAATGCATGGGACAGACATAACGCAATTCTAGTGGGGGGGGTTGGAGGAAGTAGGCTCTTGGTTAACCAGGAGCTGCAGCTTATCCATTAGGTAGGGAAATGGGCAGACTGAGTGGGCCAAGCAGTCCTTATCTGTCATCAAATTCTATGTTTCTAGCATATCATCCTCTCCCTCTTGTCCTCCAAGGAGTACATGTTAAGTCTGTTCAATCTTTCCTCTTAGATCTTATTCTTCTGCCCCTGGATCATTTCTCTACTCTTCATTGTAAATATCTGACCTCTCTCTGTCCTTCTTCAGATGCAGGTTCCAGAATTGCACACAAATATTATTCTAGCCTAAACAATGACCCATACAGCATCAGCAATATCACCTCTTTGCTGTAACTAGTGAAACCCAACATGTGCTGAGCCAAATTAACATTGCCAGCAGCTGACGAAAGGAATACTTTGTCAGGTTATGAAGGCTTACGGCAGATTTTGTTCCATAGCTGTAGGGCTTGGGGACTAAACAATACCAGCCCTGTGGGTGTGCATCCATATTTTACTCACTTTTTACTCCATTTATCTTTCTGTCATGAGCCCTTTCCAGCCACATTGACTTACAGCTATGAAACCAACTCATAACTTTTGACTCCTCTAACCCAAGATGGAAGATGGAATCTTAATGCAAGCCCATGCCTCCTACCAAGTAACACCGTTCACTACTCCTATTGCCACTGTTCCTGTATTTGATTTCTAACCAAACTAGTTTGCATGACCTATCATAGTTTGTGTAATATAGGACAGAGGCTTTAAAAGCTCTTTAGCTCCATAGAACACAAACAATCTATCCTATATTTCAGAGGCTTTTCAGTATGTTAATCCCTTAGCCACTATAACCCTTTTTCCTAAATTACATCTAGTCTGGGCCATTACTGTATTGTTATATAGTAAGAACTTCAGATTTTGTTTCAAATGAATTCAAAGAAATTGCCCTTGAGACATGCACAGTAAGTAAAACATCTTGGCTTACATGAAAGATAAAGTGATTTGATGTATGTTTTGCACTTTGGATCCCTGCCTATATGCAACAGGCTGAAGCTGAGAGTAGAACATGAACTTCAACAAGTGATTTACAATTTAAAATAACCTGACATTTACAGGCTGTATTTTAGGTATTTCAACAAAATAGGTATTGCATGTGTAGGTAGTGTTAGTTTCTACTGTTTAATGCAGGACCAGGAAACTGACATATACATCAGACCTCAGCATGACTTTTTCTTAAGATTACTTTTAGCTTGAACTCACTGTGCCTGCTAAACAGACTTTAAAGAGATATTTATGAGTTTTTCTTCCTCTGCTTGTCATTCACTCACTTGGTTTCATCAGAAATCTTTTCTAATCATTGTGAAGGATAACATGTCTTGATACATCCTGCTTTTACTGTATTCTGATGCAAGATTAATCAAGGAAAAAATGTCTTTTCTATGAACTCAATGTCTCTGATGTCTACCTCTTTTGATCTATTATGGCCACTTCTAAGTCATTTCTATTCTTAATAAGCTATCCAAGGGGTGTGATATATGGGAAAGCCTTGTTCAAGAGCATACAAATTGCCATTTGTTATTAGGATTTGGACAGAAGATGCTCAATTTGAATTTTAACAACTTTGGGGCTAAAGTTTCTCATTTTTCACTTGAGGAATAGCTTGCAGCAAGCACTAAATGTTTTTTGTAACCAGTTTACTTGCCACCTCTTTTTCCTAGGCCTAAATAATATCATTGACAATTAAGGAAACAATACCACCTGTAAAGGCTTGTGTTGTAAGATATTGAGATATAATTTGCTCACCCAACTATTGATATTATGCAACATTTAATAATTTAATTCAGAAATTAAAGTATGATAAGATAAAACTCTATGAATAAAACATGATTGGAGGCTATTGTTATGAACAAGTTCACCTGAATATAGTATGTAATGGATTTTGTATTTCTACTGTAATCTGTCCAGTAGCTGTCCAAAAATATTAACAGAAAATGTGAACAATATTTAGAGTACAGTCTTTTAAAACGTTATATTATTGTTTTTTCCATTGGAACATATCAATAAAACAAGATACATAGCTGTTAGATATAACTGATTAACTGCCATGCTACATGAATACCTTAGTGAACATTTCAAACAGCAGTCTGTTACTTCAGGTTGGGGGAATACCTCTTGTCTAATTGTCCAAGCAAGAGTCTTGGAAATATGCCATTGCAGCATGACAATGGATCAAAGTTAAGAAATGACATTTCAAACAAGAGTCCCTTCCATAACTCAGCTGAGTAATACAGCCTAGAGGTCGAGAAACATAAAAATGATGATAGGTTGCTTAACACGTTGACATCTGTGGTGTGTGCTCTTAGATCTGTGATCCATAACAGTGTCGGAATCCATTACTGTCTAGGAAAAAACAGGAATTTGTTTTACATACTGCACACATACCTTTGAGGGCCTCAGGGCTGGCAGAATAGCCTAGAGGTTAGATTAATGAGCTGTGAACAAGCTTGGTTCATCCAGTAAACCAGACCAGGGTTTGATTCTCACAACCTTCACTTGCATACTGTGTGACTCTGAGCAAGTCACTTAACCCGCCCAGTGCTCCCAGGTCATCCCTGAAAACAGGCACTTGTGCCTAGTGGGCCTTATCCGGTTACCAAAGACTTAAATAATAAAAAAAAAAAAATACTGACTAGAAACTGACAGATGCCATGTGATAACAGCACCACCAAAAACAGCGCCGCAGTTAACAGCAGCTATGTATTGCCAGTGGCAATAACAGCGATGGACACCACAGCACCATAAAATATCAACAATCAGAATGTAATTTCCACAAACAAAATTATAGAAAGATCATGCTATGTGGGGGGCTACACTACCCACCGCACCCTTTGTGGGGGGCTTTGCCCACCGGACCTCCATTACTAATATAATCAGCTCAGGGGTGTGTCGGCTGGGGACAGAGGAAATCATGGAAGGGGAGCCACACAATGGGGGGCTACCTGTGCACAAGGTGAGAACATTAAGGGGGTACACAGTCAGGAGGAACAGAACATCTGTAAAAACACAAATACACAAAAAAATAAAGTAAGTTACGAGACACCGAAAACCAAAATAACAGAAACACCACTCCAGTCCTGAACCTTAACCCACCATGTCAGAGAGCCAGCTGGAAGCAGACCTCCTAAACAAAGCCTATAACCTTCACATGCTACCTCTGCCATGCTGTTCAGAATGTAGTAGTCATTTACATTCCCTGTAATTCCTCTTGCTATTTATTTTCTACTTGCTGTCCCTACAGTTGTTCAAATTGAGTTATTCATATTGAGTCACTCAATTTGAGTAGCCCATATCAAGGGTTACCCACTAACAAACATTTTAAAGTGAACAATTTGCTCGAAAAGCAATCAACGAGCTCTAAAGGGGTCTTATCTCGGGCCGGCAAACGTAACCTGAGAAAACGGGGGACTGCAGGTCTGCTCTGTGCTGTTATCACCATAACTACTCACAAACTGTTTCTCTCCTTCCCTGCTCCCAGGGAAAGCGTGAAAATGATCATGTGACTGTTGCCATCTTTCATTAATAGCTGGGGCTTCTGGCTGTAGGAAATTATAAAGAGTGTGGGAATAAACACCGCCTATCTGTTCTTACCCTCATCTCTGCAGTCCAGCATATTACAAATATAGAATAATGCATGGGGAAGAGTGTATAATGAGGACTTTATGCACACCTGAGGTGTGCGATGCCCCATAAACCCCGAGGGTGAAGCCTGGGGGGTTTATGAGGGCATCGCACACCGAGGGTGTGCATAAAATCTGAATTTAAACACTTCCCCATGTTTTGCCTTTTATATTTACTGGTTAATTAATTATTGAATTCTGCATCACATTTTAGAGTGCTAGGCTAAAACTGGCACTACTTGAAGTACAACATGTGTGAGACTGTGTACATCTTAAGTAAAAACATTTGCAAAACTGTTTAAAACTTTTTTTGTGTGTAATTTGAACTTTTGTTGGTACTCATCAGTCCAGCTTAAGGTCAGGTGAATGCTCTCTCTCTCTCTCTCTCTCTCTCTCTCTCACTGTCTCCATTGTTTTTCTCTGGTGCAGCAGTAGTGCCATCTAAAGGTGTGAGAGAAAAGTTCACGATTTAGAAGGTGGGTTGACAATGTTCTTTATGAAATCAAAAAGAGGTTGTCATGTTTTTATTTATTTCTACTAAGATTTATTTAAAATACGGTTAAAAGGTTTTTCTGTGGTGGCTGATGAGGAAGTAGTTTGTACACTGGCGGTTTCCAGGTGCGATGCAAGTGACTTGGCAGCACAAGGGAAGGCATCCATGCAGCTGGTCACCTCACATGGGATGGGTTGGCAAAATGTTTAAGAAAGATGCCTGGGCAAACTCTGTAATTCATGGTTCATTATTCACACATGTGAATAACAGAGTTTGCCAGCAGTTGATAAACATTACTAACCAGTAAATATTTAGTAATTGTCATTTGAACATTATAAAATGTTTGAAATATTACTAATGCAACTGAAGAACATACATACAGTATATATTAAGATGCATAGTCTAGAGCCAGCTACCATGGACTCCCCTCAACCCTCTGAGTCAGATTTATTTTGGTTACACTCTGAGGGCTAAAGGTCCTCCTTTATTTTGTTCAACTTTTCATTAGCTTTGGTTGGGTCATTAAAAAGAAATTGTTTTCCTGCATACACTATTTTTAGGCATACTGGCAACTGAAATAAATTAGTAATTCCCAGCTCTTGCAGGACCCGCTAGTACAATATCAAAGGCTTTCCTTCTCCCCCTGCTGGACAGATAGCAGTGTACAAGACTAGTGCACTAAATCAACAGTGGGCTATGCTCCTTTGCTTTTAACAGTATTTTGTCTCTCTGATGTGAGCCCACCAGGATTACTAGAATGTTCCTGGGCAATTCAATATTGGTGGGTTTCTTTCATGGGTTAATCCTGTAAACCTGAATTACATTCATTCCCTTTCGATCCCTGAGCCACATTTCAAAAAGATTTGCAATTAATTGCATATAATTCTGTCCTTCTAGGCCTTCGGTAATGCTTCATTTTATTTTTATTTATTTATTTAACTTTTGTTCGCTGGGTAAGTACAATGAGTGAGGCACTTTTTCATGCACAACTCATGGCCGCATTACAGACAGCCAAGATGTTTAAAAATGGACAAGCTTACATAGTTCAAGTACAAAATATAATCATAAAGCTGTAAATGTTATGTACAAACAAACATACAAAAGTTGCTGCTCGAGATTACAGCTAGCTCCCTATTCAGCAGTTGCCCCACCCCTCCCCTTCCCTTCCTTTACTCTCCCCTTTCCCCTGTCCCACCCCTTCTTGAAGCATTCCACTGTGTTACATGCCACCACCTCAGATGGTAGTGTGTTCCACTTTGCCACCACCCTCTCCCTAAAGAAATGCCTCATCACCTCCCTCCCGAATCTACCCCCCTCCAATCTCATGTCATGGCCTCTAGTGTCTCTCCCCACCCTCCTCCTGAATAGACCCTCTGTGTCTGTTTTGATTAACCCCTTCATGTATTTGAAGGTCTCGATCATGTCCCCACTGTCCCTCCTCTCCTCCAGTGTGTACATGTTTAACTCACTTAGTCTGACCTCATATGGCAATTCCTCCAGGTCCTGAATCATCTTCGTTGCCCTAAGTTGTACCTAGAAATGCAACAAATTTAAAATTCGCCTTCGAAGTGAATACGAAGCGGGCACTTTGCATTGCTACTCCGCTACATGGAGTGGGCAATGCAAAGTGCTCACTTCACCTTCTCATTACCACTTCGTGTTAAGGCGGAACCGCAATGCGAAGTAAGGTGAAGTCATTGATTTTAATGGACTTTGCATTCCTCATTAGGATTCTAAGTGATACACTTGGTGTTTCAGCTTTGGCAGCCCCTCCACACATCACATGGCATGTACTGTAAGTCACATGCTTTTTAGCTAGGCAGGAAGAAAATGAGTCATACAAGCAGACACTTTTACTTTCTCCTGCGCAGACTGAGAGAGAGAGTAGTGTGTTTTGTGACTGCTGATACTTTCAGATCAGAATGAGGAGGAGATTTAAACTTTGATTTAGACCCAACAGCTTTTTAAAAGCTACATTTTTGTCTTTTCTGTACTCTTTTTTTCTTAATTTGTTCTTTTTGTAAATTTTGTTTTTCTTACCTTTATAAGGAGTTAGTTGTTTGTCTATGTCTGTGTGACTGTGTCTGTGTGTTGTGTGACAGTGTGAGTAGTGATTGCCCGGACTGAGGGAGCTCAGTAGGAGAGATGGACCAGGGTGAGGGAATGTCTGGGACGGAGCTGCTTTGGGAAAGCGTGGTAGTGGTAAGCATCGTACCGTGTGCATGTGTGGAGGGCATGGGCACCCATTCCTGTTGGACCACTCAAAACTTGTGAGTGCCCCCACACAAAGCAGGACCAGCACCATCTCCTGTCCTGACTCTGAGGTAGTTGAACCACCACCACCACCAAGTCCAGCACCAGGTCCTCTGGAGCAGGATGTGCCTGTTCCCCAGAGCCCAGGTGTGGATCCCATCCCTGTTCAGCACCGTGACCAGCAGGCTTACAATACATCCAAGTAACTATTAAAAAAAATGTATGTTGTGATTCATGACATGATTGTAAATCATGATTAGTGACTGCATTTGTGACCATGATGATGAAGAAACGTGAATGCCTATGGCTGTACTTCCCCGGGTCCCGATGAGCTGTAGCTTAAAACTCCCAGACTTAAAAACACGTATCAGTAAGTACATTGGTGGGGTGGTGAAGCCTGGAGAGATACTACAAAATAGGCTTACAATACATCCAAGTAACTAGAAAAAAAATGAATGTGATTCGTAACGTGAATGATCGTGAATCGTGATTTGTGACTGCATTTGTGACCGTGATGATGAAGAAACGTGAATGCTTACCACTTACGGCTGTACTTCCCTGATGAGCTGTAGCTTAAAACTCCCAGACTTAAAAACATGTATCAATGAGTACAATGGTGGGGTGGTGAAGCCTGGAGAGATACTACAAAACAGGCTTACAATACATCCAAGTAACTAGAAAAAAAATTAATGTGATTCGTAACGTGAATGATCATGAATTGTGATTTGTGACTGCATCTGTGACGGTGATGATGAAGAATGTGATTTGTATCATGAGTGACTCGTGATGATGGTCCTGACTTAAAAATGCATATTAATGAGTACAATGTTCATGCAGAATTAAGCACCACACCTGTCCAGTACTCTGAAGGGAAGCCAAAGAAACAGCTGTGACTTAAGTTACAGATGGAGATTGGGCCCTAAAGAGATGCAAATGCACAGAAAGATTAAGATTGCACTGTGCACTGAAGAGATGCAGACACAAAGGCACAACGCCTAACCAGTGCTCACCATCAGAAATTCAAATCTGGAAAAGAATACCTTTACCAGTTGGGGCAGGCCGGAGTGGGGGCAGTGTACTGCAGTAACAGTCACTAGTACTAGTACTAGTACCAGTACCAGTAAAGATGCCACAAAGAAGTACAAAAATCACACAGCTGCAGTGGATAGCAGCTTCACATTGCTGAAATTATTATGTGGCACAATAAAAGGTGTCGGATTTGATGACACGTCACACACATACTCACACACACACTAAGTAATGCATAGCAAATTGAAAACTTCAGTAATATAACCACATATTTTAAGCAAACTAAAATTATGCACTGCTGCACCACAACAATCAGCAAAAAAATGGCAAGAAATATTGAAAATGTTACTGTGTGTACATTAACACAGTTAAACGAGAAAAATATCACCAAAACAGAAAGCACTGTCTTTTTCTCCAAGTTAACCTACCTACTCCGCAGATACACCCCTTCCCCAAAGCACACTTTCACTGTCTCTCAGTATACAGACTGAATGTTGTACATTAACATTCAAAATCCATACACAAACAATAAATGCTCGATGATATGAGCACAGGAGGGTTTCCTATAATCGATGAACTAAAGTTTCAGCAAAAACAAATTACTCAAAAAGGCTTTTTTAACAGCTTTTTGAAGGTTTGAATCGCAGAGAGCTGTCAGAACAGATTGTCTCCTACAGCTTCCTACACACACACTACTCCAAACTGAGGCTGTGCAGAACAATCTAGAGCCCATGTGACCTGAAATCCCATGAAACAATGCAACATTTGCCTTTGGAGCTTAAAAACAAGGTGAAGTAAGGCAAAGTACATTGTTTTCAATGTACTTCGCCTTAAGAATTGGTGGAGTAGTGGTTTGAAAAGGTGAAGTAATGCAAAGTCATTGTTTTCAATGGACTTCGAGTTACCCAATTGCAATGCGAAGTACTCTGCTTCATGTTATGGAGCACTCCACGAATTCACCTTCACTCCGTGGATCACTTTGCGGAGCGAAGTGGGGCCACTTCGCCCACCACTAGTTGTCTCCCTCCAGCAGCCTAATGTCCTCTTGTAGGTACAGGCGCCAGCACTGCATGCAGTATTCCTGGTGGGGTCTAACCAACGATCTGTATAATGGTAGAATAACCTCCCTTCTTCTCGAGGTAATGCTCCTTGCAATGCACCCCAGCATTACATTTGCCATTGCTGCT
This sequence comes from Neoceratodus forsteri, assembly GCA_016271365.2. Taxonomy (NCBI): domain Eukaryota; kingdom Metazoa; phylum Chordata; order Ceratodontiformes; family Ceratodontidae; genus Neoceratodus; species Neoceratodus forsteri. The sequence goes on along the minus strand of CM057454.1, from coordinate 1,001,031,503 downwards.
TTCTTTCTGCATTGTGCGGAATAGTTCATTGCCCCTGTGATGAACACCTCCAGTAAAACAGTTACATTACAATTGACTAGGAAAATATTTCTTTAATTGCTGTTTAAAAACTTCATGACAGTGTGCGTCATGTAAAAGCTGAATATTAGTGGATCAGACAGAATTTTTAATGCTCTACAGTCTATATCGCAGTCGTTTGTTTTCTTTTACCATGCCATTAACCACTGTAAAGGTTTTGTTGTTTGACACTGTTACAGCTTTATTGTCCAGATTTTCTTTTCTGTTTTCATCTCTAAGATTGTAGCCCTGGAGTTAAAAGCACCCACCTTTTCAGGTAGCTCCTGAACCACTCAAGGACCATGTCTTTCATGGCCTTTAGAATTAGTTCAACATCCATGCTGTTCATTGTGCTTGGTCTGGCTCCTGTTGTTTTTCAACCAGCGATGCTTGTTTGCCTTCCCAGTCTCTGAAGTGGGCTGATTCTTCAGTTTCCCAATTTTAGTTGCCATCAAATGTTGTCTTTTCTGAAAGCTCTTAACATGAGCTATCTAACCATATGGCTTGTTTTATAAACAGTTCACCTTAAAACATAAAAATAGCTGATTAAGATGCTATTGAATGCAACTCACTCCAGAGCATCCTTTCCAGTCAGCTGCTAGTTCCACCCCATAATATAATTCTATAGCAAAAAATGCAAATGAATAAAATGTAAGATTCCAAACAGCAAGCTAATACAGTACTTTATTTAATAAAATGGTTAAGGAATGTACTTTATCTTGATTGGCCAAAACCACAGCTTGTGTGTCAGGTGTGAAAACCAATGGCGTCGGGCTTTATTTGCCAACCAGGACATAGCACACTTAAACATACTGTATATGCCTCTCAGAAACTGTTTTTTAACTATAATTTAGGTAACTGTGTAAGTAAATCCCATTCACTCTCACTTGCCATCTTGTCAAAACATAAAACACCACAGCATTTTTTAACTCACCCATCCCACTGCACACACACCAAAAATAAAAACACAAACTCTAGCCAGAGCTGATAGGGCTGTGAAGACCTACCAGATGACCAAAGTCATTTTGTTGTTGGTGCCATATAGTGCTATTTAGTCACAATAATCACTGTGCTCCCCCGATCCAAATAACCATTTTCCTGTAACAAGCCTTCATTTTCCTGTATTTTCCCTGTAGAGGCAGCAACAAATCCCTGTATAAATCCCTGTAGATTTTTTCATAAACCACTAGTTCTTTATTTGTGACTTTGTTGTTTATTTAAATGTAATATGTTGGCAGCCTTTTTATCAGGAAAATGGCTCTGATTTGCTGTTAGGTACAGTATTAAAATTATATGTCAAGCTGACAGTGAAATCACTGGTGAATAACCTGGCAGTCACTGAATTGCTGTCCCTAAGTAGCAGTGATGTCACAGTCAGAGTGGTCACAATGCTGGTGATGTAGTGGGGGCAGTATAGCTAACTATGTCAGCTGCCACACAGAGTGCTGTTCCACACATCACACATATTAACATCAGGTAAAAAAATCTTCTAATTAAACAAAGGGAAAAGATAAAGTACCTCAAATATTACAGGTAATGGTTGACTGCTTAATATTAGCTTTAGGCAGTACACAGGCTTTTTAACCCATATGCCTAGTGTGGGGATAGAACCCACAACCTTCTGATCTTCCTGTCTCAGAGGCCAGTATGCATGCTATTTTTTGCATCTTTCATTTGTTTTTAAACAAATTCTCTCATACTTTTTTCTGACCACCTGATGGAATCTTGAATGAGTTACATAAATGTTATTTTCTTCAAGGCCCTGACCCTGCAATTAAATATACACCCAGTACATCATATTATAAAATGAGAAACAAAAACAGTCTTCTGTTTCCAGTGCTTGCCTCCATCCTATCCTATGGAAAGGAATGTCAGCTAATAAACTGCAATTCCACTGTTTGTAATGTGACACTGAGTTTGACTTTCATTTTCACAAAAAACCAAAGGAAATGATTTAACCCCTAGGTTGCTGAAAGAAATAGAACAAATTTGTTAGACTGAGCTGGACAGATGATAAAAACAGCAGTTTAAAAGGTTTTTTTGTTAAAGGGAAACAGTGGAAAAGGTACAGCTTTACCCAGGCACCACAAAAATGCCTGATTAGAGCTTTCAGACAGTAACAGTTTTTTAACAAATTACTCTAGCTGATTTTTTAGTGATTTAAACAGTGGCCTTCAACTTTCACTTTCTGTTACTGGCAGCCACCATTTCATGAGTAGCAGAGAGCTTCCTGAGTTCAGTTTATGCTACTATGTCCTGCCAGCCAATAGCTGAGGTGAAACAGGCATATTAGCATACAGTGAGCTCAGGAAGCTCACTGCTGCTCATGAAATGGCTGCTGCCAGCAACAGGAAGTGGAAGTTGTGGGTAGCTGTTTTAAATCCTTAAATAAAGTTCTTACTGTCTGAAAGCACTAATTGAGAGTTTCTGCAGTGTCTGAGGAAAGCTTTGTCTTTTCCATTGTTTTCCTTTAATATCCTGAGAAGTTCTGAGGTACAATACAGTAGCATTGCCCTCCTCCCCTTCAGATTCCTTTAACATAGAGCAACAAATAGCAAAAATCAGAGGGGGAGTGCACTACTTTGCAGCTGTGGAGGAATACACACAAATGTCTTAAAAGGAAGTTCTAGCAAAAGCCATTTTTAGAGCTACAGATGACATAGCCCACAGCCTAAAAAAGAGACACTTTTCTCATATTTTTTTCTTTTCATTATTTCTCTTCCTTGGTCACATGTATTGTTTCTTTATTTTTGGCCAGGAAAGACACACTAAGCAGAGTTTTTTTTTCCAAGTGTGTCCTGGGAGCACAGCGAGGTTAAGTGATTTGCTCGTGGTCACACAGCATGAAGGTGATGGGTGTGGGACTCAAAAACCAGTTCTTCAGAGTTGCAGCTCAGTGCTCTTAACCACTACACTATACTGCCTCACCAGGTATACATGCTGCACCAGGTATCTTCAGCTCCATCACTCACTTACTCATTCCCCTAGTTGCATAATGCCAACCCAACTCACTCAATCACTTATCCCCCTATTTGGTCCATTCTTAATGACATTTGCTAATCTGGTTATCCTATACTCCTGATCATTCAGGCTTATGGTAACTGTTTAAAACACAGCCAAGGCAGCACGTCACAGGTCTTTGTCCTCCAAGGATGACCTACTGCTCTGCTGTGCTTGTCCTGGCCATGAGCATGAAATAACCCCAAAATGCCCACACTGCTTGCTTCAGCTACAATGGACACTCATCCTGCTCTAGCAGGAAAGAAACTAAAGGGACCCCTTCATCTCTTCCCAGCTCCACACAGCATAACTAGAAAGAAAAAGGAAAAACATTATTTTAAAAAATTCAACTGTTTGGTTCAGCACAAACACTACACTTGCACCCTCACCCTCATATTGGGAGGGCTAGCAGAAAGGTTCAATGTGGGGAAATAAACTTCTCCCACACACATCATTTAAACCAGCCACTCCCAGGACCCCCTGTTCTAGTGTTTGGAAAAACTAATGTTCTCCTACCTGATCTCCTGTGTGCATGTGTGCTAGTCTCTGTCTGCACATTATGTGTTCCTTGCTTCATTGAGTCATTTTTCCACTGCTGTATTCCTGTTTAGTTGCCCCTTGGACAGCTAGTCCGGTGAGTGTTGTGTCTCTGCTCATTTTTGTTTCTCCTTGCCTCTGGCTCTGTCTGGATGGCAGCACTTTCCTCCTTTCATTGTGACCCCTTGACTCACCTGTCCATCTTGTTTTCTATTCCTTCCCATGTCTTTATTGCAATTTTGTTTGCCACCAAGAGGTGCATTTCCATGGTGTTCCCCTTACCCCATTAGTCTGTTGGCCCTCAGCCTGTGGCACCTCTCTGCTGCTCACCCTGCCAAACGCCACTTGCTTCCCCTGTCCTCATTGGTCCAAGACTCCCCCATGGTATTTCCCTCTGTCGCCATTGAGCCCGTTTTCCCCTTTTTGCCTTTTTGGCCACTGGAGTGATACCCTGCCCTGTATGAGGAAGCTTCGCAGTATTGGGGGTCTTTGGATTGTGTTGTTGTGGCTGTACCTCCTCTTACTCCACCTGCATATTGTGGTTTTGGCCTTTCTGTTGCACTCCAGTGGCCCCCATGTGTTGACTGTTCTACCTTCTGGTATGTCACTCCTCATTCGGTAACATAGCAGTTCCTGTCTGTTTTTTTCCATGTTTTCAGTTGCAGTCTCTGTGAACCTTTGCTGCTGTTTCCTGTGGACCATCAGGTTGCCTGTGTGCTGCTTGTCGTGTCCTGCTACCTGTCGCAGATGCTTTGATTGTTACAACACTATCACAAAACAGTAAGACATGCAAAAAAAAACCTCCCCCCCCTCCCGATATGTCCACTGGCTACAGTGACTCTGGCAGCTTTTCTTCTGGCACTTTTTTCCCCTGACCTGTATGCTGAGACTGCAATTTTTGGATCCTGCTCCCTGGTGGTCAGCTTGCTTCTTGATCTTGCTGTTTGTTGTGGGCTCCTCCGCTTGACACCTCCTTCTAGATGGACTTCGCTCCCTGGCTCATTCAGCACCTCCCTCTTTCTGGGTTCAGCTTGTCTGCTGCTGTCTCAGTCTCTTCATCTTCCATCCACTTGTGGTCCATGGTGCTTCCTCTGGCTTCTTGTTTTTTCCCATGGTGGTGTATGTGGGGGTCTTGGTGGTGTATTGTGACCTCTCGGGGTCATGCCTCTTTGTATCTATTACTGTCTTCACCACTCCATTCCCCGTCCTCATGTTCCTGGATTGCCCCTGTAGCTTCCCTGTGTTGTATTGTGCTTCTACTGCCAACCCTGCCCCTAGCTGTCCTTCTGCTCAGCCTTCCTCTCCTGCTTTCCCCTGCTCTTATGCCTTCCATTCTGTTTCAGCTCCTGGCTTCGCCCAGCACACTCCTGCAGTCTACAATTCTGTTCCTAACTCACTCTGTGGAGTATTGAGTAAAGGTAGGCTTCGTCTGCTGGGAATGAGTGCTTCCTGTTGTAGATTTACCATGTTTAAGCCTCTGTCCTCCAGCTGCTGTATCATAGTTCAGCAGTGGATTGCATTGGATGGGAGTCTTGCTGCTTTTCTGTTATTTACTGTTTCTGCCTAGCACACCCTCACATTGGATGATGGATCATTTTGCCTGTGTGCCTAGTTTATGTCTAGGTCAGACTCCATCCCTGTGCATTTCTGAATGCTTGTGCCTTTACTTCTGGTACCAAAGGATCAGGAGTGCCATCCTTTATCTTGCTGTGTTCTACCTGTGTTACTGCTCTCCTGCTTGGGCCACGTATTACCCTGTTTATCTACCCTTATGTTGGCTCCTCTTCATTCCAGGACCTGCTTCGCATGGCTTTCTCCTTCTTCTTGAATGCTTCAGTACTGGATCCTGATGTCACCCGTCAGGCATCTACAGCCACTCTTCCTGCACCTCCACCTGGCAGGAAATGCACATCTACTGTGAAACCCACCTCTCCATTTTGGATTGGACTGTGCCACATTTAACTGCAGAGTGTCAACACTGTGGCATTGCTTACCTCACTTCTGCTTGTAAGCAGGCCCTTTATGACCTTATTTATCCAGTTTGCAGTCTGTGCCAGCTCTGGCGCCAGCTCCCATGGCTCCTCAGCCTTCCTCTCCCATGTCTGAGATGCATGTCTTCATGGCTCAAATGGCTTCCTCCATGTCTGGTCTTCAGTATCGCATGTCCATTTCAAGGCCTATCTATTGACTCAGCCATCTCTGGCTTTGCCTGCTCCTCAGCCTGAAGACCTTCCTTCTGCAAGTAAGGTTCCACTGCCTCTGGCTCCTCTGGTTGTTCCTCATCCAGCTCTTATTCCTCTTGCTGTGCCAGGTACGTGGCCACCTTCTTCTGCCTGGTCATTTCTTTGATCCATCTCATATCTGATCACCCTCTCAAGGATATCATCAATGGCAAAGAAGTTAATTTGGTTTCCCTCCTGGTTTCATCTCAAGACTTCATGGACAATTGCATTGTTTCCTGTGGCAGTGTAGCAGTTGTCCTCAAATCCAAGGATCCCCGTCTCCTCTACAAGCTGACAATTTCTGAGTTTGTTCTGGCCTTTAGCCTTTATTGGGACATCATTTCCTCTGCTTTTCATGACCGCCATGCTGAATTGGACTCCTACTTGTACCACATGGTTGAGCTTAGTTCCCATTACGGGAGTACTCTGTTTTATGAGTACCACAAGTCTTTTTCCATTAAGGTGGCTGTCACCTTGCATCACTGTAATACCCAGCTGAATTTGGCAGTTCTCAACAACTAACCATTTAGTCTCCATTTTGCTGGACAGAGAGCTCTCATCTGCTCTCTTTGTGGTTCTTTTAACCACTTTGTTTTGTTGTGCTCTTTGGTTATGTCCTCATCCATGGCTTTCTCCTCAGACTCCAGGCCTTCTCCTTCACTGCCTGCCACTCGTTCTGGACTCACTCATACTTTTGTGAACTCTAGAGCTCATTCTGATGCCACTAGTTGTCCTGTCCAGATGTTTGGCAATCATCAAGTCTGCTTCATTTTGAACACCAGAGGATGTTTCTGTTTGAGCTGCAGCTTTATGCATGCCTGCAGTTACTGTGGTGATGCCCATGCTCACAGTATTTGTTCTGTGGCTCTCCAGTCTATGGAATGACAGTTTTCACATCCATCTCCCCTTTCCACATCTCCAAGTTGGGGGATGCTTTGGCCTCTCATCCTTCCCGTACTACCATTGATCATCTCCTTTTGGGGTTTCAGCATGGTTTTCATACTGGTATAGCTGTCATTCCATCTGAATCATACACTTTTCATAATCTGCAATCTGCATTACATGAACAAGACATTATTAAACAACTACTTCAGAAAGAAGAGTACTACAAAAGAACCCCAGATCAAATGCAATGGGCATGGGTTATCCTGAAGGATGTTGGCCATACAGCCAAATTTTAAAGAAAACAAATTGCACATACCCCAATAATGCAAAGCACCATGGGAAGCATATGCAAATGTCCATTAATTAATTTGGACTGGCTCAACTTTAAGCAAAATTGCATGGTGCCAGAAGGTCACACTATGCAATCAGCAAAAGCTGACAACAGCAGATACAGACACGTATTTAAAACTCATTTGGATGCCTCAGTGTGCCATATCTGTATCTCAGCCCAGGGAGAGGGAGCCAGCCTGTAGGTGATTTGTTTGAGTCATGTGCAGCCCAAAGTAGAGAGAGAAGAGAACTACAGAAGAAACCCCTAGCAAATTCAATGAGGCATGGTTTATCCTGGAGGATATTGGCCATAGAGCCTAGTTTTAAAGAAAACAAATTGCACATATCCCAATAATGCAAAGCATCATGGGAAGCATATGTAAATGCCCATTAATTAATTTGGAATGGCTCAACTTTAAGCAAACTTGCATTGTGCCAGAAGGTCTCACAATACAATCAGCAAAGGCTAAGAACAGCAGACACGGACAGATGATTCATACCCTTTTGGACTCCTCAGTGTGCCATACAGTGGTAGTCACAGACATTGTCAGCTATTTCCAGATATTTTGTGAAATTTTGAAAGAGTTTCTCTCTGCTGCTCTTACTGTGGAAATGCAGAAAGCATCTGATATTTCTGGAAATATCACAGACATTTCAGGCAATAGCTGGTAGTGTCTGTGGCTGCTACTGTATCTGTATCTCAGCCCAGGGAAAGGGTGCCAGCCTATAGGGGATCTTATTTGTTTGGGTCATGGGCAGCCCAAAGTAGAGAGAGGAGAGAACTACAAAAGAACCCCAGATCTATTGCAATGAAGCATGGGTTATCCCAGAGGATATTGGCCATATAGCCAAATTTTAAAGAAAACAAGTTGCACATATCCCAATAATGCAAAGCATCATGGGAAGCATATGCAAATGATTTTGCTGATTGTATTGTGAAACCTTCTGGCACTATGCAATTTTGCTTAAAGTTGAGCCAGTCCAAATTAATTCATGGCCATTTGCATTTGTTGCCCATGATGCTTTGCATTATTGGGATTATGTGGAATTTGTTTTCTTTAAAATTTTGCTGTATGTCCAATATTGTCCAGGATAACCAATGCCCAATTGCATTTGCTCTGGGGTTCTTTTGTAGTTCTCTTCTCTCTCTACTTTGGGCTGCCCACAACCCAAATAAATAAGATCCCTGATATGCTGGCTCCCTCTACCTGGGCTGCAATACAAATATGGCACATTGAGAAGTCCAGATGAGGCTGAAACACATGTCTGGGTCTGCTATTTTCAGCCTTTGCTGATTGCATTGTGAGACCTACTGGCACCATGTAATTTTGCTTAAAGTTGAGCCAGTCCAAATTAATTCATGGTCATTGGCATATGCTTCCCATGATACTTTGCATTATTGGGGTATGTGCAATTTGTTTACTTCAGAAAGAACTCCAAAAGAACTGCATCACTGATCCATTTCTTTGGCCTCCATTTCCAGTTTTTCGTATTAACCCTATCGATATTGCAACACAGAAGTTTTCAGGCAAAAAGCATCTTCTCATGGATCGCTCTGCTTCTCATGCTTCTCCCACACCCAGTATCAATTCTTTAATTCCAGACAATGATTATTCCATATTCTACACCCATTATAGACAATACCACCACACTAATCAAGCATCTTGGCACAGGAGCATGGCTTTCCAAAGCAAATATCTCAGATGCTTTCAAACTACTGCCTAGCCATCCCTCACTTTGGCATCTGTTTGGTATGTCTTGGGAAAATCAATACTATTTTGCAGTCTGACTTATCTCTGGATGCAGGAGCAGCCTCAAGTTGTTCAATTTGTTTGTTGAAACCCTCTGTTGGGCCTTACTCAATGCATACAGTAGATCAGCTATGCTGCACTTCCTGGATGATTTCCTTCTCATAGATCCACCAGACTCCATTCCAGAGGAAGGTATAAATATCCTCATTCAATTTTTCACAACTGTAAACATTCCTCTAGCCAAAGAGAAATCCTTAGGCCTGGCTATGTGACTTGAATTTCTTGGCATCATTTTGGTCTCTGTATGTATGGAGATATGCTTACCTGCTGATAAACTTCTTCAAATCCAAGAGAAGGGCCATTCCTTTTCAACTCAATCTTCTTGTTCAAAGCAGGAGTTACTTTCCCTACTAGGTTACCTGAACTTTTCCATGAGAATCATTCCACAAGGTAGATCATTCTTATCTTTCCTTTTAAATCTAGCTTCTTCAATTGAGAAACTCCACAATTTTGTTCAAATTACAGTTACAGCAAAATTTGACCAATCTATGTAGTCCTTGTTCCTGTCTCATTGGAATGTCTATTCTATGTTTTGGAAAGACCCTTCACTGTACCTCTACCCCAGGATATATAAAGATGCCTCACCTACATATGGATTTGCTGCCATTTTCAGCTCAGCTTGGTTTGCTGCCCCTTGGCCTCCAGACATTCTGTCAATTCCTGAATTTTCCTCTACTACTTCATTATTTGAAATTTATCCCATTGTAGCTGCTGCTTTCCTATGGGGTCATTTATGGACTGTTCTATCAGTCTTTCTCTTTTCATACAACCAAAGTACTAAAGACATTATCAACAAAGGTTGCTCTTCATCCTTGACCATAATGATGTTCATGCAGAAGTTGGCCTGGCTCTCACTTTACCATGATTTTACCATCCAATGTTTCCATATACCCAGTCATGTCAATAAGGCTGCTGATGTGTTGTCTCACTTTCAGTTTTAGATATTCCACAAATTACTGTATAAGACATTATTTTCGCTGGAATAAAATTTTTGCCATATTCACTATTTTGAAAATCCAGTGAAAATTATATATCAGTGAAAATATATACTGCAATTGACAAGTTAGCTTGCTGTTAAACTTCAGCTAAATCAAACTGTTGTGAAAATGTCGGAGAGGATGAAACCGTGAAATTTAAGGGCAGTGAATTCATTCTTTTATACAGTATGTCCAGAAGCAGATTCAGAGATGTCTACTCCACCTTCCTTCCAGGATCTAATAATGACCTAGAATTTTATTGGTGCCAAGCTTACTCCATCATGTGAGAAACTTTAGCCCCTTCCACAGGATCTACATATTCTGCAGCCTGGTATAAATATCCCTCATTCTGCATCTCACAAATATTGTGTGCTGCTCCTATCTTCATTGATCATGCTTTAGGTTTTATGACATTTTGCCATAAGGCTTTACAGCTATCTCATGCTACCACTGAACAATATGTTGCAGGAATTCAACTTTTTCATTCTATATGTGCTCCCTCTGCTCCACCAATTCTTTCTAATCTGTCTGTGAAATTTCTCTTGCTGGGTTTTCACAGAGTTGCTACAGTCAAAATTCTTCAAAGACTTCCCATAGAAGGACCTCCAATGAGAAGACTCTTGGACTTATTAGATTCCAGACCTTATGATCCCGAGTCCAATGTGATGATTTCTACCTCTATAAGTCTAACCTGTTATGGATTTCCTAGATCTGGAGAATTTTCAGTCCCTTCTTCCACCTCCTCTACATTCCTCAAAATATCTGATCTTCAAAAATAAGATGATTTCTATTCTTTTCATCTGACTTCATCAAAAACAGATCATGTTCATGAAGGAGTTTCGATATCCATATTTCCTTCAAACAACAAATGGTGCCTGGTTGCTCAATTGGACAAACGTGTGCAGTTTCATATTGGATCAAGTCATTCTCTGCCCTTATTAACCTTAATCCATAATACTCCAATGACTACAAAATGGTATATAGACCATATCAGAATATTGCTACATTGGCTGGGGCTCAGTCTGTGTTCATATTCTGGGCACTCCTTCAGAACTGGGGCAGCATCATCAGCTTCCAGGCACAATATCCCCAGCCATATCATCAAGAAGTTTGGAAGATGGAAGTCATCAGCATATGAAACCTATATCCCAAACCTGAATTCAAAATAAGGTTAGCATTTTCAGTCATCTCCTCCTAGTATGCCCAGAGGATGGGCTGATCAGTAACCATGGGTCCTCAGAGGTTTTTCCCTAAGGTTTTTTTCCTCTTCTGCATATTACTGGTCATACTCTCCATGAGTTCAAGGAGATGATTAACACCATTTTGGGGTTTTCTATTCCTACCAGCTATCAAGCTTAAGTTCCTATGAAAATAGGAATAGAGTAAAGCCACAACAGAGTATGCACAAGCATAAGGGAAAGGGAAAATTGTTTAACCAGGAAAGGCACACTAAGCTGGAGCTTGTTTCCAGGTGCGACCCAGGAGCACAAGGAAGTTAAGTTACTTGCTTAGGGTCACACAGTATGCAGGTGGGGGCTGATGGGATTCAAACCCAGGTTTCAAGGTTTTCAGCTCAGTGCCCTTAACCACTATGCTATACTGCCATAAACACACTTTATTTCACAAACATTGAATAGGAAAGCTAGTCTGAGGTTTAATGTGGGGGAATAAACTCCCCCCACACACGTCATTTAGACCAACCACTCCCAGGAGCCCCCATTTCAGTGTTTGGAAAATAACCCACTATCTTCCCCTTCCTCCTCCTTTTCCAGTGCCCCCCCCCTTCCATTTGGAGGCTCTCTATTCCTATCAGATATCTAGTTTAAGTTCCTACAAAAACAGGAACAGAGATTCAGGCCCAGTGACACTGATGGTTGGGGTGCTGAATGCCTTACTTCATGCCACACTGGTGACACGGGTTCAGGAATGACATCGGGTCATCTGGGAGATGGCATGGGGTTGAGAGTGAGATGGATCAAGCTGCCTAATGGCAGTTTTCTTCTCCCAGGAGGATGTTGCCCCCCTGTTGTTCTGCCACCACCGGGTGGAGGTCTGGTTATGGCAAAGGTGGGAGGAGGCAACATGAAGGGAGGGCATCTCCTAGTGTGATGTGCATGTGCCTCCACATGCATGTGGTCATGCCGAGTAGAGGATGGGCAAAAAACGGTCAGACAAAAAAACAATTAAATACTAATTAAAAAAAAAAACAGGAATAGAGTACAGCCACAACAGAGTATGTACAAGCATAAACACACTTTATTCCACAAACACGGAACCTTTTTTCATGGTGAATTTCAAACAGCTACACTCCATACCTGGGCAAGTCACAATATCAGGCTATGTTTTAATTGGCTAAAGCCAGACATCCCTCAAGCCACAATCAGCCATTCTCACCCCCTTCCCAAATATTGACTACTACAGTATGTGAAGGGACTGTTTTCCTATTTCTAAAGCACATTTATAAGACAAAAAATACTTTTTGCCAATTCTAAATTTTTTAATTTTTATTTTTACTCAGGGTACCAATTCTATAGCTACAGGAAGACATTCTAAGACTTTAGTTGCAATAGGATAACTGCATGCTTCTGTGTGAAAGACACTCAACTGTTGGCCGTGTGCTTTACTGTGCACCTAGGGGGTATGGATATTGCATGACAAACAATGTCCTGGAGCATTTTATTGCTTACTCAGAACTCCAGTTGGTTCTCAGAAAATAAATACATCTACAGAGTTATTCTTGAACCCAATATGGTACAAGAGAAAAATTATACACTTCTGTCCCTGTGAAGTGCTGCTATTTGGGCACAGTGACCATATAAAATGTACAGATATGAAAATGAAAAAAGTGCACACTCTCCAGAATGCAAAAGTGTTTATTAGAGAACCATGTTCATTACAGAGTATATAAACAAATGGAAAAACAAAATCAAGTACTGTACATATCACTCTAGTAAGACCCTCCCTAACTCAAATGAATAACCTCAGTCTTGTGCCATGCACTACAGCATCAGCAGGGAGATGGGGTCTGTTCCACAATCTGTCTGTTTTTATACTAATTTCTTAAACAGTGTCTTCCTTTGAATGCAACAGTATAAGTATACATAAAGAGCAAAGAGGCCTTAGAGAGAGGAAGGAAAGAAACCAAAATTAATAAATGTCTTACAAAACACAAATCCTTCTAGTTTTGTGCCAAAATTAATAAATGTCTTATAAAACACAAATCCTTCTAGGTTTGTGAGTAAAACCCTAATAGCAAAAAAATATATTGCCATACCAAAAACACAAAGAAAATCTACAGGACCGTGTATGGAAAAAGACAGAAATGCAGATTCTGTTATTAAAGAATTTATAGAATGTACAGGAAAGCATCAAAAGATGAAAGCACATGGGGAAAAAAATCACAGCTGTCCACCACATGAAGTTATTTCAAGAATTCACAGGACCATAACAGCTCCCAAGGGTATTTCTTAAAAGTTCTCATATGGTACAATCATGTACATAGAATGAAAGTGAAAAAATGAATCATGCCCTGATGTTCTTTAGAAACAAAGAGGGTTGTGCCCCTATTAGGAACACCTAAGCAAAACCACATTTGAAGAAGGCACGTATGGATCACTGAGTGTAGGCTCATTGATACCTAAGCTTCCTTTGACAGTAGCCTTAAGACTGTAATGAAATACGATAAGGCATTTCAGAAACACTTACTGTAGACTCTTGAGTGTGACATGTGTCCCCAACTCCCAGAACAGCAGGGAGTTCATGATCCATGCAAATATATTATGGTATTCACACTGTTCCAAACAAACAGGAGGCTGGTTTTCTGTACCTGGTTTTCTAAATAACTATAACAAATGTTTACCGTGACCAAGTAGCAGTAATAACCATCATGGTCAGAGGGAGGGTAGGACAGACACTTGAGGATTTTTAAGTGGTGGGTTAATTGTAAGAGTAGACCATTCTGGGTACAGAACATTGCCAACCAATTGTACTATATACAGCTCTTTCTCATGTACTGCAACCCTTCAGCAATGTGAGAATGCCAGTATTATATGGGGGTGCTGACAGTCACAAAAGTTGATAAGAGTTTTTATGAATGCATCCTGCCATAATAACAATTTTAGCTAAATGTAGAAATCTGCACTGTCTTTGGTTAGCTCACACCAGCTAAACATATCATTGGATCATAGTGAAGGGAAAAGACAAAAAAAAATGTTTAAAATGAAGTTAATGAAACATGAACAAAACATAAACAGTAAGCGTCTGTTTGTGTATGTGTGTCTGTGTGATTCTGTTGAATATGCAATTGTTTTTTATTGTGAGTGGAAGCATATGCATCCCAGCTAGTGAGTGTGAGATATGTAATGCATGACAAACTTTATATCATATGCTTAATAGATTTTACTTAACATCCCAAAGAGCAGAAGTGGACTCACTGTAGTAGAAGCCAATTGCATACTTATCTACTATACTTATCCAACAGTGTCCCTCCACGGACTGCCAAGTGTGGAAGAGCTACTACAGACATTGGTTATGGCTTAGACTGCTACTATCAGACACATGTTGGTAGTTGTATTAGTTTATTTATTCACTTAGGGTAATTGATAGGCATAAGCATATTGGCAGGATGGTAGAAATAGTGAAAGATGGAATGCAGCAGAACTAAGGAAGGGAAGCAGGTAATAGGAAAGAGAGAAGACCAGCCCAGTAGTGCTCAGATGAAGTGGTGGATGTCACACTTCGCACCACACTGTATACCTGGGTTTGGAAACAGACTTGAATTATTGGGAGTCAGCTGGGGAGGGAGAGAATTGAGCATCTGAAGGACTGCTTTCCTCTCACAGGGAGGTAGACTTTGTCAGCCAGACCTGTGACTGTCACAAGGTGGAGGTCTGGTGGTAGTGCAGGCTATGGCAGCATAGAACTGGAGGTCTGTGGCCTTGCAAGTTGTGTATGCCTCCATATGAATGATCATGTCAGACACAGGAGGGAAAGGAAGGGAAGGAAGGGAGAAAAGCAGAAAAGAGATCTGGGGCTGTGGGAAGCCCTGACTGCCTGTCTATGGACCTGAGCTGCCACCATGAGCTTGCAGTCCACACTGGATTGTATACTCAGGGGGATGGGGATGGCCCTCACACTGAACCTGCCAGGGGGGCAGGAACTCCATAGGGGTGCCTGACTGCAACAGCTCTAGGACATGCAGATGCCAGCTCCTGGGGAGCTGGGACAGGGCTGAGAAGTCACCTGAGATTCTGTGAGGACAAAAAGCTCTATGGAAAAAAAGAAGAAGGGAAACAAAATTATCGATATCTTGGTCAACTCAACATTATGATGAGCCAAAACTGTGGGCCAAATCTAGAAAAAATCATATATAAGAACCCAATATATTATTAGCGGTATAGATGATAAAAACAGCTTCCAGGCAGGGATTATTTTATTTTTTAATTAATTGGGGAATCACACTCAACCTGTTGTGAGTAAGCCATTTCATGTCTCATGGCAACCCCCACAACTCTCCTGAAAGATATAATTATCTAGTTGTGCCCTTCTTTGTCATCCTCCTAAAATTCACAGTTTACTATTTATTGTCTTCTGTTTGTGTCATAGATTAACTCTTTGGTCCACTGAGATGTTTGATAAAGTACCTATATATTTATTTGGATACATTTTGTTACTTTAATAGTGATTTATGTGACTCTTCTTTGTTACAGTTCTTTCAGAAGTAAATGAAATGTGCAAGAAAAGGGGACACAATTTGAAGATAGAGGAGGGATGGCTCAGGAGCATCGTGAAGAAGTATATTTTTCACAGACAGGGTGGTGGATGCATGGAATGGCCTTCCTGAGGAGGTTGTGGGGTTAAAAAAAGTGGGGGAGCACAAGAATGCATGGGACAGACATAAGCCATTTCTGGTCAGGAGTAGGAGGAAGTAGGCTGTTGGTTAACTAGGATCTGTAGCTCATCCAATAGGTAGAGAAATGGGCAGACTGGGTGGGCCAAGTGATCCTTATCTGCCGTCAATGTCTATGTTTCTGTTTCTATGTGCTATAGACATATTCAGAGTGCATTGTAGCACACGGGCAGAAAGTATAATATGTGGCCACTTGGTCCAAAACCAGAAAGACTGACATGTTTATACTTTAAAAGGACATGTAATCCCCTGTGGTAATGGGCAATCATGTACAAATGTTTTATTTTACCCTTCACCACAGAAATGCACTAATGTAAATCTTTGCAAACAATACTACCAAGCCTCTTCAGTGGTGACAATATGCACTGATAACATGTTCTCAAAAAGAGATTTTTCCCACTGATCAAAAGTAATTTGATCAGCAGCTAATGATGGATTTTGTCTGGCTTAGTTCTTTAGTAATGGTCATGAAACCATCAGGTTGCACACCCTAAAGAAGAAAAGCAACACATTTGCTTGCTGGAAGGAGGGGGAGCATATGGCCATTTGGAAAACCAACATTCTGGAGTTATGGGGCTTGATTCTTAAAGGTTGTTGCAGGGCTTTGACAAGCCCTGTGTCAAACCCTGTGCTGCTCCAAACACATTGCTACACCATGCACCTGATTCATGAAGGTCGTGCGCATCTGTGGCATTTTACCCCGTTTACTGCAGCTTGCTCCACATATGTGGCGCAAACCCCGTTAAAAGCTCCCCAGAGTTAGAACAGTAAAATCTAGTCTATCTCGGGACATGTAGCACATGGGATCATGAATCCTGATTGCTGGTCAGGGAATGCTGCAAGGCCCATGCACCATGTGCTCATCGGACCTGGGGCTTGTGGCATTCAAAATCTTTTGAGAATTGGACCCATAGACTTTATAAATACTTAACAAACAATTTATTGATTTCAAGAAAGTCATTCACTTGTAAACAAGCAAAGCATCACAGCAGAAAACAGACTAGGGTTCACATCAGCCTACTGTGCCCATTTCCTGATTCCTGGAGCAGAAAGGGAACAACTGGGGCTGTATTTTCAAATGGCCAGAAATGGCCTTGGGACTAAGCCCCGTATCACAGTCTACAAGTGGAGAACAATCTCAACACCAGTGGACATTACTATAGTCAGCCCATGCTCCACACTGTTGGCAGGTGCAGCTACAGAGGATGTTATGCCTAGTTAAACCAGGTGTAACATTTTGGCACAGTTGTGCCAGAAAAAGCTGTAAGCTGCCATAAATTGCAGAGCCAGTCTCAAATGGATCTGTCTTCAAAAATATGATGCTTGCACAAAAACCATGCAGACCCACAATGCTTTTCCACATAGGCACCAAAAATGGCTGGTCTTGAAAATCCGGCCCCTTATGTTTTATAGTCACATGACCACATCCTCAGAGCTCCACCATGAATTGTCAATTGTTCTCTCTCTGCTCCAGGAACCAGGCAATGGGCACTTTAATCTAATGTAAACATCAGTCTGTTTTCTGCTGCTTTTGTTTTGACTCTTAAAAATGAGTGACAGTTTTGCAAATAATAAATTGTCTGCAAAGTCTGGACTCATGAGTGCTGGTTTACCCAGCAGCCCCTGTGCCCTTTCACTTCTACACATAATGGGCTTGATTTTCAAAGGTTGCTGCAGAACTTGGGTTAAGCCCTGTGTCAAATCCATTTTTTGGCACAGCTGCTCCAAACTCCTTTGATGCAACTGCACTCGATTTTAGTACATCAGGCACAGCTGCGACAGTTTCCTCAGTTTATGGCAACATGTACCAAAGATTTGGTGTGAGCCCCGTAAGCAGGGTCCCCCAGATGGCGCATGTTAGACTACAGAAAAGATGGTCTAAATTGTGGCATTCGGCATTTGAGATTGAAAATCCTGATCGCCGGCATAAAGAATGCCGCAGGACCCGTGTACCAAATGATCGGCACACCTGAGACTTATGGCATTCTTAGAGCTTTGAAAACCAAGCCCAATACCTCTGGAACAAATGTACCTGACAAGAGCTGTTCTCCAGAATGTGTGTGCTGAAATCTTGTGCTTATGAAATGTACTTACTACCTCAAGGTTCTGAGTGTATAGCAGCCTGCAATTGGCATCTCAGATAGCACTAATAGTAAATATGATACTCTATCCCATGAACACACAGTGATGCTGTTGAACTGCACCTAATGAGTGATTGAGTAAGAGCACAGAGCCAAATATGCATTGGGTATTTAAACTAGGGAAGGGGGACCTGGAGGCAAAGGATCCTAGTGAAGACACCCTAGAAGATAGTAACTTAGATGTACATCCCCACAAAACAGGAATAAATCACAGAATACAAAAAGGAACTAGCAGTAGCACAAAGGGAGGTAAACAAACACAAATGGAAGTAGAACTCAGTAGTATGCCTACTGGAAAGAAACTAGAGGTAAAAACACAAGGTCATGGGAAGAAAAATTAAAATGAGGGTTGACAGACCATGGAAAGCCATGTCCATAAATGCTCGCAGCCTAGTGAATAAAATCTCAAACCTAATGGCCTTTTTTTTTTAACCCTATGTGCTCCATGGCAACCGCTCCTTGGGGCTTGCCAAGGCTGACCCCCGACCCATCCATCCTCTAAGCCTCCACCTCACATCACAGCCAGTCCCCAGGGTAACCCAGCATAACCCTTTGCTGTATGGGTCCCTCTCTTCCGAGGGGGAAAGCACCTGCCAAGGGGGGGCAGACCAGCGCAACACTTGGCCCCAGGGGTGCTGCTGAGACCGAGAGCTTGGTAGGACCTGGATGGCCTCAGAGAGTTGGGCAGCCATCATCCAGTTGCCATGTAGTGGTAGTTCCACTTTTCTAGTTGAGTTCTCCTGCTTGCATCGGCAGGGCTCCTGGTCTCCACCAGAGGATGCTGCAGTGTGATGACAACCTGCTACCCACCCCAGGAGAGGAGAGCAGTCCTACAGATGCTCGATCCTGTCCTGCCTCTGCCAGCCACCGATGCCCCGAGTCCATTCCCGAACCTGGGTCACTGGCATGGGCCTAGGTAAGGTGCCAGTGCCTTAACCCTCTGTTCCACTAGGCCAGCCATAATGGCCTTTATGTCAGAGACTGACCTGGACATTGTTGCTGTGACTGAGACATGGTACACAGGGAACCATGACTGAGATATAGCTGTATCAGGGTACTCTTTCTTCCAAAATGATAGGGTAGGAAAAAAGGGGGAGGAGTGGCTATCTACATTAGAGAGTAAATAAAAGCTACAGAAGTACAGGGCATAAGGGAGGTAGGGGACCCACTATGGGTCATGTTGGAAATGAGGAATGGCATTGCCATTCAAGTAGGTGTGATCTACAGACCTCTGGCACAGGAGGAGGAGTTGGATGATGCAGTAGTGGAAATAATCCATGAAATGGCAACATAAGGGGAGATATTGTTGATGGGAGACTTCAATTTTCCAGCTGTCAGTTGGAGCACCCATACTACAGCCACAGCAAGGAGCAGAAACATTCTGGAGGCTCTTCAGGGGGAAGAACTCAGACAGCTAGTGGTAGAACACATCCATGAGGGGGCAATATTGGACATGATGCTCACCAATGGAGAAAGGGTTATGGATGTCAGTAGAAGTGGGAAGTCACCTGGGATCCAGTGATCACAGTATGGTATGGTTTAACTGGAGGATAGTAGAGGAATCCAGCCACACAAAGGCAAGGGTCTTGGATTTCAGAAGGGTCAATTTTGCAAAGATGGAGGTATGTCTGAAAAATGCTCTAGGGGGCAGAGTGGGAAAAGGGGATGTAGAGGAATAATGGGCACATCTTAAGGGAGCCATAACAGAGACCTTGAGCCATTGTGTTAGGCAAATAAGTAAAACAAAGAAGAAAAAGCCACTCTGGTTCTCATAGGAGGTGGCAGAGAGGGTGAGAGAAAAAAAGACAGCATTCAGAAAATATAAAGAAACATAGAGGCAGGAAGATAGAGGAGTGTATCTGGAAAAGCTAAAGAAGGTGGGGAAAGCAGTAAGAAATGCCAAGGCACAGACAGAGGAAAAAATAGCCAAGGCAATTAAAAAAGAAGACAAGACCTTTTTTAGATACATTAGAGAGAAGAGACAAAACAGGGGTGGGATTGTGAGACTAAAAAGGGAAGGGAGGAGGTCAGCAGAAGGGGACCTGGAAAAAGCAAAAATCCTCAACAAATATTTTTGTTCAGTGTTCACTGTAGAAGGGAATGGGGAAGGACCACAGCTAGATCTAAGAATTACCAAGGGGAGAAATGTAGATAGCAGTCTGTTCACAGCAGAAGGAGTCCTAAAGGAATTAGAAAAACTGAAAATAGATAAAGCAATGGGGGTGGACAGAATACATCCCAGAATTCTAAAGAAACTAAGAAATTAGCTAGCAGGACCACTGACAGTCTTGTTCAACAAATCATTAGAAACAAGTGTGGTTCCAGCAGACTGGAAGAGGGCAAATGTTATCCCTCTCCATAAGAGCTGGAACAAGAAGGAGGCTGGTAACTATAGGCCAGTCAGCCCACTCTCAGTGATAGGAAAATTGATGTAATCATTACTCAAGGAAAGGATTGTGACAAAAATTGAATCAAGCGGACAGCAGGATCTGAGACAGCATGGTTTCACAACAAGCAGGTTTTGCCAAACAAACCTGATAGATTTCTTCGACTGCGTGACAAGGGAGATTGATCAGGGAGAGGTGGTAGATGTGGCCCACCTGGATTTTAGCAATGCCTTCAATACCGTCTCACATAAAAGGCTAATAAACAAACTGAGAAACCTGCCAGTCAGATCCAGGGTTGTTATCTGGGTTAGAAATTGGTTGAGTGGTAGGACACAAAGGGTGATAGTGAACGGGAGTTCAGTCCAAAGAAAGGGAGGTGATGAGTATGGTGCTTCAAGGATCAGTGCTAGTCCCAGTCCTCTTTATTGTCTTCATAAGCAACATTGCAGAAGGGCTGGAGGGGAAGGTGTGCCTCTTTGCAGATGACACAAAGATCTGCAATAGGGTAGACACACCAAGAGGTGTGTGTAGAAAGAATGCTAAGGGACATCAGCAAGTTGGAGAGTTGGTTAAATGTGTGGCAGCTGAGATTCAATGCAAAAGAGTGCAAAATTATTCACTTAGGTCATGGGAACCCGAGAGAGGAGTACTCAGTGGGGGGTACTGACCTCCACCAAACACGAGTGGGATCTAGTAATAATTATATCTGAGGACCTAAAGGTGGCCGGACAGTGTGGGAAGGCAATTAAAAAGGACAGTGAGATGTTGTTGTTCATAGGGAGAGGCATTACTTGCAGAAACAAACTCTAGCCAGAACCAATACGGCTGTGGCGAGCTTGCAGAAGCTCTGAAGAATGAGCACCATGAGTGCCACTGAATGCCATTCTCAAGATGGTGACGATGATGGCACTGCACATGCATGGCACTCACACATGCACAGTTAAGTGGAATGGTGTAATAGCATTTCCAAGATGGTGGTGTCAGTGGAACTGCGCATGTATGCGACTGTGCATGCACAGTTTTTGTGCCGACATGCGGAAGTAGCGGCCGACAAAATAGTGCCGCTTCAGCTCTGAAAGCATGTGACAGTGGTGAATTATTTTTATCTTTGTTGGAGTTTTGGAAGGATACTTCAGAAACTCCAATAGGAAGCATTCCACAATTGCACGTTTTTAGAGTGAGTAATCACAAAATGACTGCAGACTCTGCCCACAGCCGTAAAAAGGAGGTGGTGATGCCACTATATAGATCATTAGTGAGACCTCATCTGGAGTACAGTGTCCAGTTTTGGAGACTGCATCTCAGGAAGGACATAGAGTGGAGGCAGTCCACAGAAAGGGCTATAAAAATGGTACTGGGGCTGCACCAGAAGTCATATGAGGAGAGGCTGAAAGACCTCAATATGTATTCAGCGTGTCAGCGTGGCTCAGTTGGTAGCACATCTGCTTCTGGACCAGAAGGTCATGGGTTCTCATCCCACACCGGGATTGGACTTGCACCTAAAAATCACTGGCATCCGAGTGCAGTATTGGGGGGTGCTGTACTGCTGGGGTGTGCCGTCCTTCGGATGAGACGTTAAACCGAAGTCCCTTCTACCCATCCTGGTGTTGTCCTGGTGGGTGTCCAGGTGGAAGTGAAAGAACCCAGGGCACTCTTCACAAAGAGTAGAGAACATTCCCGATGTCCTGGCCAACATTCTCCTTCCCATAAACCAGTTCATGCAATTATCCAGGCTGTGTGTGGGTGATGATGTGTGATATGGCCTCCACCACACATTCAGTCACATCACTACCAGTCTACCATTGCTTGTAAAGTGCTTTGGATGTATGAAAAGCGCTATATAAATGCTGATTCTTCTTCTTCTTCTTCTTCCTCTTCTTCTTCTTCTTCTATTCTCTAAAGATCTGAAGAGAGAGGGGGAACATGATAGAGACGTATGAAATACCTTAGAGGATCCATAATGTACAGGAGGGTAGCATCTTTCAGAAAAGAAGATGGACGATAACTAGGGGACATGAGAGGAAGTTGGAGGGAAGAAGAATCAGGGGTAATGTGAGGAAATTTTTATTTACAGAGAGGATGGTGGATGCTTGGAACAGCCTCCTCACAGGTGTGGTAGGGGCAAAAATGGTGGAGGAATTCAAAAATGCATGGGATACAGAGAAGTGAACCCTAGAAAAAGAGAAGAGTAGGAAAGTCACACATCATCTACAGTCAGCAGCAGAAGTTAATGGTAGAAAAAATGGGCAGTCTGGATGTGCTAGCCAGTCCTTATCCGCTGTCAAATTCTATGTATCTATGTATCTATTCCCCACTGCTTCACTCCTAAGTGGAGATATGTCAGGGGCTTGACAGGCTATGAACTGGCCCACCTAAATATTACCCCATAGGGCAACAGCCTATCTAATAACCTTATGATTGAGACAGTTGGAATCCTGAGTGATGGGTCAATGGGAGTTTCTAATACAAAAATTGCCTAGCAGTAAGATGTGATTTTAACTATTACATACCGTATAAAAATCAACAATTATTAAGACTATTACTACAGCACTAAATTTCATCAGTTTTACTCCTAATATCTGCCAGTAACACCCTAATTATGAAAAGGCAAATTTTGCTTAACATTAGGTTATAATATTCTAATGAGCAGTTAATTTGTGACAGACAGTCATACTGATAATAAACATAGAAAAACAGAATCACAGAATTTGTCTGAAGAAAAGGACCACTTGGCTCACCCAGTCTGCCCTGACTGTCCCTTCCCATTCTGTTTTCACAGACCCAAGCTGGTCTCCAGTAACCCTCCCTCCTCCATACCTTTTTACTAATATTCCCCTATGTCTCTCCCAAGAACGCTTGAAGACCCCTACTGTTTTAGTCTCCACCACTTCCATTGGCTGTCTGTTCCAGGCATCCATCACTGTTTCAGTGAAATAGCATTTCCTCACATCCCTCCCAAACTTCCCACTCCCACAGCTTGATCACATGTCTTCAGGTCCAGGTGTTCACCCCATTGACATACCTGTAGGTCTCTGTTATGCCCCATCTCTCTCTTTCTCTCCTTTCTTCCAGGGTGTACATGTTGAGATCTCAGTTTCTCTTCATAGGGCTTTTGTTGCAAGCCCTGCACCATTTTAGTTGCCATCCTCTGATTTGCCTCCACCCAGTTTATGTCGTTTCTGAGATAAAGACTCCAGAACTGGAGACAGTACTTCAGACTGAGTCTCAGAAGTGAGCAACACAGTGACAACACCACCATCCACCTCCTCCTGTTAGAGGTACCCTCTCTATGCATCCCAGCATCCAACTAGCCTTACCCACTGCTTTGACACAGTGACCTGCCACTTTGAAGTCATCAGATATGATAACTTCAAGGTCCCTTTCCTACTTAGTGACTGCCAGTACCTGCCCGTATACTATCCTTAGCTCCGAGGTTCCTATGCCCTAGATGCATAATTTTGCACATTTTCTCACTGAACCTTAACTGCCATGCTCTGACCACTCTTGGAGTTTCCCAAGGTCTTTATGCATTATCTCCACTGCCTCTTGAGTGTCTACCCTGTTAAAAATGTTTGTGTCTTCTGCAAAAGGCATACCTTCCCTTCCAGTTCTTCTGCAATGTCACTTATGAAGACATTGAAGAAGATCAGTCCCAGCAATGGCTCATATGGCACCCTGCTGGTCACTCTCTCCTCATTAGTGTGAGTGCTGGTAGCCAAAAACCTCTGTCACCTGTCCATTCACCAGTGCCTTTCCCAATCCACCACTTTGGACCCCATCCCTAAGCTGCTCAGTTTCTTTATCAGTCTGCTGTGAGGTACAGTTTCGAAGACCTTGATAAAGTTTAGATAGGCCATATCCACTGACCTCCCCTGATCAATTTCCCTGGTCACCTAGTCAAAGAAATCAGTCATATTCATCTGGCATTATTTCCCACAGAGAACCATGCTGCATTTGATCTTGTAGCCCATTGGATTGAAGATACTCTCCAACTTTTCCTTTAGCAGGATTTCCATTAATTTCCCTACCACTGATTTAAGACTGGTCCATCTATAATTCCTAGCCTCCTCCCTCGTACTGCTCTTACAGAGAGGGACAACATCTGCTCTACTCCAGTCCTCCAGAACCACTCCTATTTCCAGCATGGCTCTGAATAAGGCTGTCAGTGGGGCAACTAGCACCTCACTGAGTTCCTTTAGTGTCCTTGGGAGTATTCCTTCCAGTACCTTAGCCTTGTCCACTTTCAGAGCTGCAAGTCCCTTCAGAACTCTTTCCTTTGAAAATGGACCTGTGTCCACCCCTCTTTGGTTGCTGCTGCCTCCTGGCTCTCCAACCCTCCTCCACTGTGATAACTGAGCAGAAGTACTTGTTCAGGATGTCAGCTTTTTCTTGATCCTCTTCTGTGCAGTCTCCACCTACCATAATCTTTACTCTTACTTCACTCATGTACCTGAGGAAAGTCCTATCCCTTTCAGCAACCTCCCTGGCTATCCTCTCCTCTGTTCTATGCTATACTGCCTCATAATAGATAATGTCCAGTGGTCCCTCCCCTTACCTGATCCCCATCCCAGCAACAGGACATGCACCCCCATGACAGCTAGGTCACCATTGTCCATTTTTAGCCATAAGCACAGATGTCACTCCCCCCCACAATAAAGCCCTGTCCCCGTGCACACAGTGTACATGTCATCCCCATACCCTGTTGATGGATAGCAGCACCCCCCAACCTGTGGCACTGACTCCCACCCCCTGGTACCACCTGTTCATCTGTGCTGTGAATAAAGAACATCGAGTGACACAGATCACCACACACCTCCATGCCACCCAGGATCTTTCCTTAGCAGGGAGTGCATCTTTTTTATAGAGCAAGACGCATCACCCATGTCATATAGTATAAATTAGATGTGTTCGATGCTAATGAGACAGATGCTGAGTGGCTGGGAGGTATGTGGTGGTTTGTATCCCTCAATATCCTTTATGTGTGGCACTGACAGACAGATTCGGGGACTTGGGGTGGGAGTCAGTTCTGTGGGTGGGTGGGGGGCTGGTATCCCCAAATGGGGTATGAGTGGTTGGGGACATGTACTCTGTGTGGCATGGAGAAGGGACTTTGTTGTGGGAGGGAGCAACTTCTGTGCTTATGGCTACACATAAGCCTTGGTGATCCAGCTGTCACGGGTGTGGCTGCCTGGTACAGGCATGGGGATCAAATGGCAGGAGGGACCACTGGACACCAGGCAGTAACTCAGTAACATTGGCTTGGGATCTGAGGGCATGGAGCACCACTAGACACCAAGGACATAAGATACAGTTGGCAGTCTTGGGATTGAAGGGCAGGCAGCACCGCAAGGCACCAGGGACATATTATTTATTTATTTATTTAGTTTTTGTTGACTGGGTAAGTGTACTAGACAAATCCTGCCTATTTTCAGGCATGACTCGGGGGAGGGGGATACAGATGAATGCCAACTGACCTTGAACCAGATTAAGCTGCTGGTGGTATTTTTCATGAATGGAGAAACTTTGGCCATTGCACCGGGGAAATTCCCCTGCTCTTTTCAAGAAGTGCCATGGGATCTTTAACATTCACCTGAACTGCAACCAGAACAGGCAGATGGGACCTTGGTTTAATGTCTCATCCGAAAGAAGGCACCTCAGGAGTGCAGCACCCCCTCATGCTGCACTACAGTGTCAGTGTTGGGATAGAAATCCAAGTGCCTGGTGTGGGGATAGAACCCACAGTCTACTGATCTCCTGGCCTCAGAGGCAAGTGTGCTACCTGCTGAGCCACTGACATTGCTATTACACACTTAATGGGGTTTGGATCAGATGGTGAAGGCACCACTAGGCACCAGGAACATTTAATTAATATAATGGAACTGCGATGGGGGGTCGCTAACACCAGGGACAGCTCACGGGACAGGCAATTTTTGATGCTAAAGGGCCTCCAACCCCATGCAAATGAGCCCAAATGGTCAGGGGGTGGCCCTCTACATCAGAGAATATATTAAAGTGATTGCGAGCAGGGTAAACAGGAGGCTGAGGCACTGGGGGTCACACTTGAGCCAGTAAATGACATGCAATTCCCACTGGAGTGATCTATAGGTCTCCGGCACAGAGGGAAGAGGTAGATAGGGCAATAGCGGAGGAAATACATAGGATGGCAGCAAAGAGAGAAGTACTGATGCTGTCCAATTTTAACATGCTAGACATGGACTAGACCCTCCCGGCATCTGCCTCAGCCAGGAGCTGAGACATCATAGAATCCTTGCAGAGGACAGGCCTCAGGCTGTTGGTTCAGGTACCCACCAAGGGCAAGGCAGTCTTAGACATTGTGCTGACCAATGGATATAGGATAAAGGAAGTTAGGGTGGATGGGAACCTAGGGTCCAGTGACCCCCATACAGTGTGGTTCAGCATCAGTACAGTGTCGCAGGAGCGCCATGCAAAGACAAGGGTCCTGAATTTCCAGAGGGTGGACTTCACTAGGATGGGGAGGGGGATTAAAGAAGCCCTGGCAGGAAGAGATTCCAGGGGAAGGGATGAGGAGAGGTGGGCACACCTAATAGAAGCCATAGTGGACAAATCAGTGCATTAGGCTGAGTAACAAGGGAAAAAGAAGGAACAAACCACTATGGTTCACAAAGAAAGTGGCAGAGAAAGTGAGGACAAAAAGGGGGCTTTCAGAAAATATAAGGAGACTCAGAAGGATGATGATATGGTGGTGTACCTAGAGAAACAGAGGGAGGCAGGGAAAGCAGTTAGGAGCATGAAGGCACAAACAGAGGAGAGATCAGCACTGACAGTAAAGAGTGGGGACAACACATTTTATAGATACATTAGTGAAAGAAGGAAGGCCAGGGGAGAAATTGCAAGGTTCAAAGGGGAGGAAGCAATTTGCATAGAGGGTGACCTAGGAAAAGCATAGATATTGAATGAATGCTTCTGTTTGGTATTCACGATAGAGGGGGAAGGACAGGGACCACAGCTGGCAACAGAAACATTGAGGGGGAGAGAAGTCAACACCAGTCCTTTTACAGAAGAAAGAGTCCAGGAGGAACTCACAAAATTTACTGTGAACAAAGTGATGTGAACAGATGATATACTGTACGCCCCAGGAGATTAAAGGAATTATTGACAGTGCTAGCAGCACCACTGGTGGCCTATTTAGTGAGTCACTTGCTACAGGGGTGGTTCCAGAGGACTGGAAGGGGGAAAATGTAGTCCCTCTCCACAAGAGTGGTAGCAGGGAGGAGGCAGGAAACTATAGGCCGGTCAGCCTCCCCTCATTAGAGGTAAGATTATGGAGGCACTACTTTAGGAAATTATTTTGGAACACTTGGAAACCATGGGAGCACAGGATCCAGGGCAGCATGGTTTCACAGCAAGAAGGTCATGTCAAACAAATCTGATTGACTTTTTTGACCGGGTGACGAAGGAGGTGGATCAGGAAGGAGCAATGGATCTTGCCTACCTTGATTTCAGTAAGGCCTTCAACACTGTACCCCACAGAAGACTGATGAACAAGCTAAAGAGCTTGAGGGTGGGCCACAAAATTGAAAACTGGGTTAGAAACTGGTTGAGGGACAGGAAGCAGAGGGTGATAGTAAATGGGATCAAAACCAAGGAAAAAAGGGTGATCAGTGTGGTGCCACAGGGATCAGTCCAGGGGCCAGTCCTTTTCAATGTCTTCATCAGTGACATTGCTGAAAGGCTGGAGGGGAAGGTTTGCCTATTTGCAGATGATACCAAGATCTGCAACAGAATAGAAACTCCAGAGAGGGTTGAAAGAATGAGAAGGGATCTGGGAAAGCTGGTAAAATGGTCAAAGGTGTGGCAGTTGAAATTTAATGCAAAAGGGTGCAAAATCATGCAAGTGGGGCACAAAAACCCTGTGGAGAGCTACAGAATGGGAGGAGAATTGTTGAAAGTTACCAGGGAAGAGAGGGATTTAGGGATAATCATCTCAGATGACCTAAGGGTAACTGGTTTTATGTCATAACGGCAATCGCGGAATAACGATCGCCATTTGTGAGAGTGTACATTGCCAAAACTAAATAACAGTGATGTACACTTGCAGCGACTACAAAACAAGCAATGGTTTTACATGTTATTCAAGGGGCTGCCCCCCCAGCACCCCCCATTAAAGATTTTCAACTGCAGGGGGGTGTAAAACACAAAAATGTTTTAAAAATGGTAATGACGCAAAAAGTGAACCCACCCTAGAACCGAAACCAGCAACCTCCCAACCCCAGACTGCTATCTTGCCCACCACACCACATGGCCAACTCGGCAGCCAACTGCAACACTACATCCCACATACACTCTCTCCCCTTCCACCCGACTTGCGGCGTGGTCCCCCCTGCACATGCATATATGTATACACATCCCGTTGCCGTAGTCGCCCACCCTGGTATCCTGTCGCTACCCTGCCAGGTAACCCAGAACACGGGCGCCATGACTGAGTTGCCCTTTTTGCAGTCACTCAATCACGATCACCATGTTCACAGGATACCAGGGTAACCAAACAATGTAACAATGCTGTGGGGAAGGCCACTGGGATGTTGGGTGCATAGGAAGGGGCATCACTAGCAGAGGAAGGGAGGTAAAGATGCCATTGTACAAAATGCTGGTGAGGCCTCATCTAGAATAGAGATTTGCAAAATACGTGAATTTTGCTAGTGAAATTCTTCGCAAAATCGTTTTGCAAAATATTTCACAGGTGTGAAATGGGAAATTTTGCCAGTGAAATCATGAATTTTACCCACAAAATGTGGAATTTCTCCTGTGGGCAGCAGACTTTTGCCACTCTCAGGCAAAGTTTCTCTGCTTGTGGGCAAAATTCACAATTTCTCTAGCAGAATTTCACATTTCGCACCAGCAAAATTCATTAGCGAAATCCACGAATTTCACAAATGTTTTGCCAGCAAAATTTAATTTCACTGCGTTTCTAATCTAGAATACTGTGTTCAGTTCTGGAGGCCACATCTTCACAGAGACATAGACAGGGTGGAGGTGGTCAAGATAAGGGCAACCAAGATGGTGCAGGTCTTGCATCAGAAAACATATGAGGACAGATTTAAAGACCTCTATATGTACACACTTGAAAAGAGGAAAGAACAGTGGGTACAACAGAGACCTTCACATATCTTAAAGGAATGAACAAAGTGCAGGGGGGGGACATTGCTCAGTACAAGAGCTGTACAAGGATGAGCGAGCACAATACGAGGTTGGAGGGGGGCAACATAGGGGGAAATGTGAGGAAGTTTTTCTTCAAAGAAAGGGTGGTGGATGCTTGGACTAGCCTACCCTAGGAAGTGGTGGGTGCTATCACAGTGGGGGGATTCCAGCATACATGGGATAGACATATGGGAACCTTAGATGTGGGGATGAAAGGCAAAAGCCAATGATCAAGTAGGGCCAGTGGCCGCTGATGCAGGCAGGAAATATGGGCAAACTAGGTGGGCCTAGATGTCCTCATCAGTTGTCAACTACTATGTTACTATGCAAATGGCCCCTTAGTGTTTTGCATGCCCAATGGGCTCATTTGCATGGTGACTTGTGAATATTGCAAATTTTGCCCCAGTGCTTGCCATTCCTGGGGCCCTATTTTGGGGGTGCTATCAGGTGGTACTACCATTGCTTAGTGCTGGGCAATACTGGACCTAATTTCAGAGGAATAGAGCTCTGCACTATGCCTCTCAATATAGCATTTCTGAGCACTGATGCTATTGCCAGAGGGATGTAAATGTTTCCACTCTGCCTTGTGCTCTTTTGAACATCTGGCCCTTGGACTGTAAAATTTAGCATGCATCATCTCACTCTTTGCTAATGCTGTGTGGAATGTGGAATTCTGCCAGCAAAATTAACATGGAATGACCATTCCACCGGTGGAATTTCTACCAGAATTTCGTTGGTTTTTATGTGGAATTCCACCTGCTGCAATCTGCTGGACAGCATTTTTCCACAGAAAATCATCCACAGTGATTTCCACTGAAAATATTGACATCCACAGAATAATATTCTGTGGAAATGTTGTGGAAAAACTCATTCCACATTTTTGTGCCACAGAATTCTGCCATTCCATTTTCAGTGAAATTCTGCAGAATTTTGGTAGAATTTCAAAACTTTCATGAAGTTTTGTTCTGCCACAGTTTGAAAATTCTGCATATCACTACTGTTTGTCCATTTTCAAGTTATAGACTGCTGAATTTATGTACCGTTGCGATGTCCACCTTATTGCAGATTTTGGTGTCATCCACAAAAAAGAGACACCTTCACATCCAGCTCCTTTGCAATGTCACTTATAAAGACATTAAAGAGGGGGGGAGTCTTGTGGTGCATTCTCAGGAGTAGCAGCTCTGTAAGTTAGCTCCATTGGGTCCACTGCTTAAAAGTCTTACAAAGTTCTTATCCCTTTATTTCTATTTTTTCTTTTGGATCCTTCCCACCTTGGAATTCCTCTCTAGTTTGATCAATTATGTAGGAGCCCTTGGATAAACAGCCTATGGAGAGTTTGCCATCGGAGGCCTCAGTACTGTCTTCCCCACTCGTGGCTTTGGAGCTGGAATACCAAAGAGGCCCAGACATAGTGATTCTCCCTTTTCCACCTTCCACCCCTGCATCTTCCAAGCTGACAACAGAAAAAATTTTTCTCAGAACTAAATACCATCATGAAAGCAGTCCTAGTGCTCATCCCAGACTTTAGAGCCTTCATACCTGCCTTGCAAGATCTTTCCCAGTGGGTGACTAACTCAGTAGCATGGATTAGCTCCAAAGAAGACTGGCAGAACAGAACAGAGCCCAAAGTGGTAACCCTCCAGCACACGGTGTCCTGACTGGAGGAGAAAATAGAAGATTTGGAGGAAAGAAGTCGTCTGAACAATCTCTTCCTGCATGGATTGCCTGAATCAGAAGACGGTCCCAATGCTATTGATTTTATACAGAAGTTCTGCCCTAAAATTGTAGGACTCTCCCCTAATAGCCCTACTTACATAGTGAAATGGGCAAATCAAGCATTATAACCTATGCTTGCATATGGAGAGTGGCCCCAATCTCTTATGTTTTGGCTGCTCAATTTTTTGGACCAGGTCCACATTATGAAGAAGGTGCAACCTCTGCAAATGTTAAAATGTGAAGGACACCCTATTTTACTGGTCCAGGATCAGACCTTACAAGTGCATCAAAAGAGAGCTGAATATCGGGCCATTTAATCTAAACTATGGGCTGCTCATACTAAACATAGGATGCTCTACCTGGCCCAATTAGAAGTCTTTACTTTGGATGGTATAAGATTTGACTCCACTGCTCAAGCTTCCACAGATTTGTCTATAATTTATCCTGACCTGTTCGCTTGGGATGTTTTTCATTAAGTGTTCACAGGATTCACAGGGTGAAATTTCAAATTTTTACCAAGACTAGGAAGCATTATTTTGTGGTTATTTCCCTCTTATACTATTTGATTTTACTTTATAAGACCTGTTTATAATGGGATGCCACCTATGGGCAATTGGTTGGCATTAAAAATTTATATAATCTTGTTCAGAGTCCATTATTGAGGGCCTGATTTTTATGATTTACATAGTTAAGTGTCATCATAGTATTTTTTTTTTTCTTATATTATTATATGCATTGTGCTCCCTCCCTTACGCTTTGGATCTAATTATTGTTGTATATGAATTGGGGTGCTTTTTTACTAGGGCTAAGGCTTGTGGTTGGGACTAGCTTTTCCCTGGATGTTCTTTCCCTTAGATTCTCATTACGAGGTGCTTCAATTGATTTTTAATTGTGCAGTCAAGATGGCGAGTGGTATTCCTTTTATCTTCATGATGTCATGCACTGCAGTGGTTAGTGTTTGTAGTGTTGATGGCATTTCTTTGATGAAAGGAATTGCTCCAGTCCATTTTCACCTCTTTTTGCATGCCTGGCCCCCTACTCCCAATGCTGGTGGACAGTTTTCTTTTAGTTGAATATTCCTCAAGTGGCTTATTAATTCTAAAAGAACTGTTACCTCTCTTTTTCTAGTTAACTATGCCTGGACTTTGTTGTACTGTCAACAGTAGCTATGGACTACCTGGGAATTTATAACTGATCAGACTAGTATTATTTGTCTGAATTAGTTTGTGAGTTCTCGGTCAAGCTGGGGGAGGGGTCAGTGGGAGGTATCAGGATTGGGTAGGGTGTTATTTTTTTTGAAACTTAAAACAACTTTATTCAATTTTATATAAACAAACAAAATTTGGGACAGACTGTCGAAAAGTCAGAAACTGAAAAATATAAAACATTCCCTCTCATCTACCCAACCCTCCCAGGAGTGTGACCCAGAATGCTTAGCTAAAATAATAACTATATAACTGCATAATGTTAATTCAGCAGGAGTCACAGGAGCCAGAGTCAATTTAGTGCAGGTACAAGGCATATAGCTTGCCCCATTTTTTATCAGAAATCTTCAGCCTGTTATGGGAACTAGCAATTAAGTATTCAGTCCAGAAAGAGAGTTAATTTAACCATTCATTGTAAGAAACAGTTAGTTGATCCATCCAATGTTTAAGGACCAGTTTCTTGACCACCATCGATATCAAGGCCATATGGAATCTTCTTTCGTTAATGTTGATGCTAGTGTAGACACATAGGATACAGACCTCAGTGGTGAAAAGGCCATCTAAACCCAACAAGGGATCGATCTTGGTTTGGATTAGCTGCAATAAGGAAGAAACTTTTTTACAATACCAGAATATATGTAAAAGATTCTCTTCATATTTGCCACACCTGGAACACAAAGGGGAGGGGAGATGACCCATCTTGGCCAATTTAACAGGTGTATAGTACATATTATTGAGAATATGATATTGGGTGAGCCTGAGTCTATCCTGAGTGGTATAAATGTAGAGATCATTCCATATCTGTGTCCAATCAAGGCAGGTGTCAGGTAGCAAGGAGTCCCAGACCTTGGAACTGGCAAGGGGGTTGGGGTGTATAGTGGCTAAGACTAAAGAGTACATTACTGAGACTGCATGTGGCAAGGTTGCTAAATCCTTGAGTTGGGTCAATATGGGGTGAAAGCCAGAGGGTTTGGTGAGACATACCAAAGGACTGTCCTAACAAATGTTATAACTGAAAAATCTTGAAAATATGCGACTGTCCTAAACTGAACTTCGATAGGATATATGGGGAAGAGAGAAGAGAGTCATGGGAATAGAAATCAGTGACCTTGGCATTCTGTATTTGGGGTAACCATCCTGGTATGAGAGTAGTGCCTCCTATGTTAATATTGGTGTTAAGGGTAATGGACTGGGAGAAGTCTTTGACAGGAGAGATCTTAAGAGAAGAGTAAAACTTAGAAAAAGCCTTAACTGAGATACCAATCACTGAGTCTTGGAGAGGTTCTGACAAGGACTTCCATGAAAGGCAGAATATAGTAGAGGCTGATAGGTTTTGTGAAAATAAAAGCTGATTTTCAATTTCAACCAGAGAAATATGCAGTCCCCTTCAGGGTTGAAAAACCATTTACCACATTTGGAGACATGACTAGCCCAGTAGTAAAGGAGAAAGTTTGGAAGCCGGAGCCTGCCATAATCCTTGGAAAGAATCAGGTTGAGAAATGAATGTCTAGGGGTTTTGTTTACCCATATGAAGCTGGTGATTAAGTAGTGCATATGGTGAAAGAAAGAGAGAGAGAGGAAGCCAAATGTTCTTCAGATTTAAAGGGTAGAAGAGTCAAGGTAGGATGTTCATTTTAATGATACTGATTCACCTCCATAGGGATAGCGGAAGAGATTCCTACCTTGAGAGATCTTGTTGAATAGTGGTTACTTGGTCATCTAAGTTCAATATTTTAGTGAGGGAAGGATTGGTAGTTAAGTATAAGCCCACATATCTAATGGAATTACAGGACCATTTTATGTTAAACTGGCTAAAATCTGCCTTTTGGGTAAAATGGTTGAGGGGAAAAGCTTCCATCTTAGTAAGATCCAATTTGTAGTTGGAGAGGCGGCTAAATTGAGATATCACATCCAGGACATGCTCAAGTGATGTTAAATGATGTTCTAGGTGTACTAAAATGTCATCCGCATACATGGAAATAGCTAGCTCAGAGCCACTCACAGGGATTCCACAAATCTGAGGGCTTATTTAATATGTCAAAGGAGAGGCTCCAGACATAAATTAAAAAGTAAGGGTGAGAATGGGCAGCCTTGTCTAGTACCTGTGAACAGAGGGAAACGGGATGAAAAAAAAACATTACAGTATATCCTTGCCGAGGGGGAAGAATAAATAACTTGGAGTCATTTTAAGAACGTAAAGGGAAAACGCATTTTCAGTAAAGTTGACTAGAGAAAGTCCCAATCAACTCTATTGAATGCCTTTTCAGTGTCAAGTGCTATTAAAGTCATAGGGATGGGGGAAGATTGGGCTGTTCAGAAAATATGGTTTAATTTACGTAAATGGTCTGCAGAGGATCTCCGAGGTACAAACTCGACCTGTTCTGGGCCAAGTAAGTAAGTCCAGACTTTCCTAATTCTTCAGGTGAGAATTTTAGTGAGACTTGTGATGTCACAGTTTAAGAGTGATATAGCACGGCAGCTAGCTGGGTGTGAGGGTTGTTTATCTGGTTTAAGGAGAAGAACAATAGTGGCTTCCAAAAGAGGGTGGTCCAGGAAGTCAGCTTCAAGAATGTATCTATAGAGCCAGAGCAAGAAAGGGGATAGCCCTTTGAGAAAGGTTCTATAGAAGTTAGAAGGGAACCCATCTGGCTAAGGTGATTTGTCTAGAGCCACACCCTTAATTGCTTCCTCGGCTTTGGGAAGAGAAATAGGAGAGGACAAAAATAGTTGATGCTGATCAAGAAGATTTGGAAGATCAAGGGAGCCCAGATATGCATCCACCTCCTCAGGATCTGGAGGAGAGGGGTATTTACTGTAGAGATTATGGTAAAAATCTTCAAAACTGAAGCTATATCTCTGGGAAGAGTTTTGGTATTGCCATCAGAGGCTGAGATAGAAGGGATTAACCTGGAGCTCTCTATCTTTCTCAGGCGAAGAGCCAGCAGCCTTACAGCCTTTTCACCCTGATCAATGTACTTGGACTGGGTTTTTAAGATGGCAGATTCTGCCTTTTCACATAGAAGATCAGCATACTTGTTTCATAAAGAGAGTAAGGCTTCTAGGGAATCAGTAGGCGTAGAAGATGAGAGAGATAATTGAAGGGATCGAATTTGCGACAGGAGGGAGAGGGCTTCAGCCTCTCGTAGCTTCTTTCTTCTGGAGGTGAGCTTGATGAATTCATGAATTCACCTCACAGAAAACATTTGAGTGCACACCACTCTTGATCACACCTGAGTATGGAGTCCCATTTAAGCTCAGTGAAAGTCTGGATGAGAGATTGCACTTTGAAGGTGATAGTCTTATCTTTAAGAAGTTGGGTATTTAGCTTCCAAGCTGAATCTTTCTGTATTTCCAGGTCAGGGGAGAGGATTAACCATGCCACTGAATGGTCAGAGATGACTATTGGCTCAAATCCCACAGGACAGAGGCCAGATAGGAGGGGTAGGCTAATCAGGATGTAGTCTAGCCTGGACCAGGACTGCTGAATGGAAGACTAAAAGGAATAAAGATGGTGGGAGGGTTTAAGAATATGGCATGGATCACATAGCCTCAACATATCTGAAAAGTCTCCCAGATCACTGTGAGGAGGTAAAGGGGGTCTTAACGGTAAATAGGACCAGTCCAAATCCTGTGTAGGTGGAATGTTCCTATCTCCGACCAAGATTAAATGAATGGGTAAATGGGGAGCAATTTTATTGGCAAGGAGGGTGTTATTTTTTGTATTGGGGTGTTGCAGTCAGCATGCTGATGTG
The DNA here is from genome assembly GCA_016271365.2 of Neoceratodus forsteri. Classification (NCBI taxonomy): domain Eukaryota; kingdom Metazoa; phylum Chordata; order Ceratodontiformes; family Ceratodontidae; genus Neoceratodus; species Neoceratodus forsteri. The sequence goes on along the minus strand of CM057454.1, from coordinate 1,000,995,395 downwards.
AATGTTTCAGCACTCTTTTTGACTTTGCCATGCTTCTTTGTGGGAGCAGCTGTGCTGGCTCATTACAGAGTCTTTAATGCTTATCTCCCTAGGAGATTACAATGTGCTCTTTAATTATTATTTTCTTGAGGCACTTACTGGTTGTCAAAATAGCCACTATTTCATTATGGTTACTTATACCTTAATCACCTGCTTAACTGCCTGACATTAAATGATCTGTTATAGCCCTTTGAGTTTTGTTGTACTACTTAAGTCCTTATCTTTTAATGTTATGCTTTTCACTATGGTTGTTTTGCCCTTTGTTAAATCATCATTATGGCTGCTCCACCTTGTTAGTTCTGTTTTAGATCCCCTGATTTTGGCTTATTACCATTTTGCTAATTTGACCAGGAGGGTGGGTGGTGGGTGGTGTAAATTATGATTGACATTCCAGGCCCTTGGCTGTTTTTCATTTTTTTTTCTCATGATGCCTTTTAGGAGGGCACCATGGCAATGTTGGCTTATATGTCAGTATAGTTGCTATGCCATGGGGGAAGGGACATATATACCCACTCCCTATCTTTCGTCTTTCATGTTGGGGGGGCTTTTGGGATGTTTATTTTTTAAGAATAGTGATTGCTTATTTGATGACTGTTTTTCTCTTTGAGGACCTGGTTGGGGATGCTTAGCTGTCAGCCCTTCATGGACCAAATGATGAGGAGTGGGCAACTGGGGCCCGGGAATGTATATTTTTTATTACTATTATCTGTGTCTTTGTTACTGTTTTTAATGGTTGGTAGTTGTTTGAGATTGTTTCTAAAGAGGCTTGGGGGAGAGGGGGTCTTGTCCATGCTGGACTCTAGTTATCTTTTTGGGTTCTTTATTGCGTTAGACTATTCATTTTGGTTTGGTCATGAATAATACTTGGAAAATAGTTTCTTTGAACCGTAAGGGGGGCATGTTAAAATCATTTTGAAACATTTGAAGAAATTACAGGTGCACATAGCCTTTTTGTATGAGACTTCTCTGCCTTCACAGCAAGTTTCTCAACTTAGATGGGAATGGATTGGGCAGGTCTATGGTACAGAGAATAGCTTGCACCAGCAGGGAGTAAATATTTTAATTGCTAAATCTGTCCCTTTTGCCTTTCTAATGGAGGCTGGAGACCCAGAACAATTATATATATACTGATGCATAGCCACTTGGAACATACAGAAATCCTTCTGGGTTCAGTTTATGAATTGCCCAGCATTTTATCAGAAGTTAGCCTCTGCCCTGGCTCCTTACAACCACCTGCCGATGATTCTTGGTGTTGACTGGAATTTAATATTTAGCAATGATTTTGATTGTTGCTATATACCTGTGACAAGGCTCTCACTGGCTCAGCGGGCTGTCCAGTAATTTACTGAACAGGTGGGTCTTGTGGATCACAGGATGCTTTTGCACCATTCTGACCATGGATATACATTTTGTTGTATTCCTCATAATTCGTTCTCCTTGGTCATTTATTTTATGATCAGCCTACAATTAGTCCCTACATAATATTTTTGTCAAATTGAATCTATGGTCTTCTCAGACCACAAAATCATTTTTGTGGCACTTGATTTTCTAATCCACACAGATAGGGACCATATCTGGTCCTTGAATAACAAACAATTTTGCAACCCCTCCTTAGTTGTCCATATGAGATCCTTCATTATTCAATCTGTACAGGAAAATCTGGATTATATTTCAACCTTTTATCAATTGTGGGGTTCCTTGAAATGTCAATGGAGGGGGAAAAGTATACATTTGGCTACGAACCATAAGAGATCCCGGGAGATGCAGGCTAGTGTTTTATTACATGACATCCGGGAGTAGGAGAGGTGGCTTTTCCCCAACTTCTTGGAAGAGATGCGGCTATGTATTTGTCAATTTCAGGCCCAGTATTCTGATTATCTCCTGGAACAGGCCGAACATGCCATCGCATGAACTTAAGCTATTTGGGCCAGGGGGAGAAAGTCAGTTGGTTGTTGGCCCTTTGTTTAAGGCAGCAGTTTGCAGACCATTGGATTAAAGCCCTAAAATACTCTTTGTCTGCTATTCCCTTAGTAAATCCTAGGTGAATGGCTACCATATTTTATGATTACTTTGCTTCCTTGTTTACTGAAAATCTAACTGTGGTTTAAACAACCAAGGAGCTATCCAACTTCTTGGTGGATGTTCTTCTTCTCCAACTGACAGACACACAACAATGAGGGTTGGAGGGCCTTATTCAGGAGGCTGAGGTCCAGGAGGCTGGTTCTTCCCTTCCACTAGATAAAGCTTCAGGGCTGGAAGGCTTCACAGCCAATTTTTATGAACTTTTATAGATGAGGTTGCCCCATCACTGACATGTCTTTTTAATTATTTTCATACTCATGAATTACAAGAGCCACCCCATCCTTGAGGCTCTTACAGTTCTTTTGTCTAAACCTGGGAAAAACGACACTCAACTGGAAAGCTATAGATGGATTTTCTCTTATAAATGTCGATATGAAGATCTTGGCTAAGGTTTTGGCTTTCCATTTAAGCAAGGTCTGATCTGGTCTAATTGGTCTGGAACAGGTGGGATCCATGAAGGGGAGGTTATCAAGTGATCCCTTTAGAAAACTCTATCATTTGGTTTCCATGTTCCAGGAGGCTGGCTCTGATGCGGTGCTGGTCTCTCTGGAAGAGGAGAAGGCCTTTGATAGGGTCTCTTGGTCAAATTTATTCTCTCTTTTGTACTGGTATGGCATGGTATGGTATCCCGGACTCCTCTGTTAAGTGGCTCAGTGTCTTGTATCATACGAACATATGAACATATGAAATTTGCCAGCAGAAAAAGACCATTTGGTCTATTGAATCTGAATGATTTTGTAGCTAGCAGCCATATTCCGCAGCTGCCCCTCCCTTCTCGCCCCCCCTCCCTTTATCCTCCCTCTTTCCCTGTCCCAGCCCCTTTTACAGCAGCCCATCATTTTACAGGCTACTATCTCTGCTGGTAATGTGTTCCACACTGCCACCACCCTCTCCATGAAAAAGTGTCTCCTCATTTCCCCCCTGAACCTTCTCTCTCCAGTCTCATGTCATGTCCTCTAGTGACCCTCCTCACTCTTGCCCTGAATTGCCTCTCCATACCAGTCCTGTTTATTCCTCTCATGTACTTAAATGTCTTGATCATATCCCATCTGTCCCTCCTCTCCTCCAGTGAGTATATGTTCAACTCCTTTAGCTTACTCTCATACCGTAACTCCCCCAGCCCCTGGATCATCTTAGTTGTTCTGCACTGCACTCCTTCCAGCAACTGAATGTCCCTTTTCAGGTATGGCTGCCAGAACTGCACACAGTATTCGAGATGAGGTCTAACCAGAGCTCTGTATAGCTGCAGAATCACCTCCCCCTCCTCGATGTTATTTCCCTTGCTATGCAACCCAGCATCTTGCTGGCCATTACTTCTGCCTTCCTACACTGTGCCGAGTTGTTCATTGATCCTGTGATGACCACCCCAGATCCTTCTCCTCCTGAGTTTCCACCAGCTACACCCCCCACCCCAGTTGGTAGCATCTTCTTGGATTCTTTGCTCCAAAATGCAGTACCTTACATTTGTTGGCATTGAACCCCAACTGCCAAGTGTCTGACCAAGCCTCTAGCTTATTTAGATCTTCCTTCAGACCCTGCCACCCTTCTATGTCATCAACTCACCTACCACCCACATTTTATATAATGTAATCTTTTTGGACCCCTTCTACCTTTCTCGTGGTATGAGACAAGGTTGCCCCCTTTCCCCTTTTCTAGTTAATTGATATATTGAACCTTTGACCTAGAAAATTAACATGAACCCTTATATTAAAGGCATTCTCTTAGGTACACAGGAGTGGAAAATTTCCACTTATGCTAATGATTCCTTTTGCACCTCTCCGATCCACTAACCTCCCTGCCAGAGGCTATCAAGGTGCTTTACCTCTTTGGGGCTTTCTAGGGGCATAAATTGAATCTTACTAAAGCTGTGGTGTACCCTCTCTCCTCTCATGTCCATAAGAAAGATTTTGTGGATTTGGGCTTACAGTGGGAATCTTGTTACCTTTAATTATCTTGCATAAATATAGCTCAGGTTATGGCCTCCATGAAAGCACTTAATCTTGATCCCTTATTGCAGCAAATAAAATAAGACCTGCATAGGTGACAAGCCTTGCCTTTACCCCATCAGGTAGGGCAAATATAATAAAAATGAATATTTTACCCAGATTAATGTACCCATTGGGTATGCTAAATATTGTTCTGACTACTTGTTTTAAGAATTTTCACAATTTGCTTACTAAATTTTTGTGGTTAGACAAACCCCTAGGACAGCCTATGAGAAACTGGTTGGACCTAAGAAATATGGGGGCCTGCATTTCCCTCATTTCTTGTGGTATTAATTTACCCTGCATGGATTGAAATACTTCCAGTGGGGTTAGTTTATGGGGCATGAGAGATAGAAAGATATATCACCTCCTGGCTACAGATTGAGAAGGATCTCTATACTCAACATAATGTTAGTTTCTCATCCCTACTGTATCTTCCATTAGCATGGCCCTCTTCTGGCCTTTGACATATTCCAGTTGCTTGGTCCCCCCAAGTGTATGTCCAGTGATGTAGACATTTGAAGTTGTCCTACATTTCAGACCTTCGTCAGCCCTTATTTGGTAATCCCAACATAGAAACTTAGAAACATAGAAGCTGATGGCAGATAAGGACCATAAGGCCCATCTAGTCTGCCCATTTTTCTCTACCTTATGAATGAAACCTCTGCATTGACAATAAACCATTATCAGCCACTCACTTACCAGGGATTAATATTCATAGATACAGTAGGAGGACCTGCTATCAGGTGACTACATTATTCTTTTGGCTCTTTTCCAAACAAATTCAACCTTTTGACTCATAACTTTTTAAAGTTCCATCAATTGAGACATTGTATATCTCAGTTTTTTGGTTGCCCTCCTTGATCCAACAAATTTGGACTTTTTTATATAGTTGTCCCAGCAATCTCACTCTATTTATAATGTATGGGGAGCCCTTATTAACCATCATAATCAGCAGCAGCAAATCCTTGTTATCCACTGTTCAGAATGTCAGAAAGTTGTTAACCACTCTTTGGAATGTCCAAGCAGAGACATACCAAGAAAGAATAATGACTTGCACAGTATTCTAGCCCCACAAATCACTTAACGCCATTTACGGTAAAAAATTCAAAATCACATTAGTGGTAGTTAACTGTCAGAGCCGATTACAATGGCGGAATTACATGCTAAAATCACAGCGTAAAAAGCATAACTACTACTAGCTGCTGATGCATATCACCATTAATTTTCTGTTCCCTTTGTAGATATTTTCTGTTGAATCGCAACCTGCACGCATGTGGTCATGTTTGTTTGGGCTCAGACAAGACGCAACGCCGCTGCCGCTACACATCGGTGACCATCATCAACCAACCGGATTTCTTTCATAATTTGAACCTGGTATTCCGTTGATTGTCTGCTTTTTAAAATGCCTATGCCGAGAATATATTTGATCTTAATTTCTCTGTATTTCTCGTATGTAAACAAATAAAATCTTGCCATGGTAAAACATCTCAAAGCCTCCAATCGGTATGTATGGTAAGAGCAAAGCATTCAGTATTGTATTTTACAAAGTTTTTACCCATACACTATAAAAATAATGTCTGTGAATCAGGTGTTAACCACGTTGAAATCACCTCTCGTGGTTGCTAAGGGCTGAAGTAAACCTCTCGAGCTACGCTCTCGAGGTTTACATGCCCTTAGCAACCACTCGAGGTGATTACAACGTGGTTAACACCTGATTCCCAGCCATTATTCTCTATATAATCTTTACAAAGCTATTGGTCAACCTTTTTGGGACACGACTTCTCCCATAGCTTATTATTGGGCACATACTTTAGATATTTATCGTTCAGTGGAGTATTGGCTCAGAATTTTGTCAGATATTTACAAATATGTTAAATATGACAGTCTGAGGATGCAACAATTCAGTATGCTCCACAACCTTTATTTTTCTCCTATGAGACTTTACCAGATGGAGAAAAACTTCTCTCCAACTTGTCCAGGAAGTACATAGGATGAGGCATCTTATTTCACATGCTGTGCCAGTGTCCTCAGATACAACCCTTTTGGGACTCCATTCAGTCCAGCTTGGACCCCCTTTTAGGCCTTCAGGAGGCTTTTACCCCAGAGATTTGTATAATCAGTGATTATGGTCTACCTCTGCGGGGTCCCAGAAACATAGAAACATAGAATTTGACGGCAGATAAGGACCGCTTGGCCCACCCAGTCTGCCCATTTCCCTACCTGATGGATAAGCTGCAGGTCCTAGTTAACCAGCAGCCTACTTCTTCCTACCCCCACCCCCTAGAATTGCCTTATGACTGTCCCATGCATGCTTGAATTCCACCACTGTTTTTGACTCCACAACCTCCTCTGGAAGGCCGTCCATACATCCACAACCCTCTGTGAAAAATTACTTTAAATTACCTCTGAGCCGCCTCTTCTATCTTCAAATTGTGCCCTTGTTCTTGCACACCTCTTTTTGAAAGATGCTACCTCTTGGACGTTGTTGATTCCCTTGAGGTACTTGAAAGTTTCTATCATGTCTCCCTCTCCCTCCTTTCCTCGAGGCTATACATATTAAGCTCCTTAAGTCTCTCTTCATATGTCTTCCAGTGCAGACCCTGCACCATTTTAGTTGCTCTCCTCTGGACAGCTTCCATCCTGTCTATGTCTTTGCGGAGATTGGGTCTCCAGAACTGCACACAGTACTCCAGATGGGGTCTCACTAGCTGTCTGTACAGAGGAATAATAACTTCCTGTTTTCTACTGGTGATGCCTCTTCCTATGCATCCAAGTATCCCCCCAGCCCTCCTTGCTGCCCTCTCACATTGCTTTCCCACCTTTAGGTCATCTGATATGACTACCCCCAGGTCCCTTTCCATTTTTGTTGTTGTTAGTATCTCACCCCCCATTGTGTACTCTTCCCCTTGGTTTTTGTTTCCCAGGTGCATTACCTTGCACTTCTTAGCATTGAATCTAAGCTGCCATACATTTGACCATTCCTCTAACCTTGCCAAGTCCCTTCTCATCCTTTCCACTCCACCTTGTGCATCAACTCTGTTGCAGATCTTTGTGTCATCTGCAAAGAGACATACTTTCCTTCCGGTCCCTCTGCAATGTCATATAAAGACATTGAGAGGACCGATCTAATACTGAACTCTGCGGTGCCCACTACTAACCCCTTTTTCAGAGTGGACTCCATTTACTATTACTCTTTGTCCTATTCTCCAGCCAATTCTTTACCCAGGCTGTCATCTTGGGACCCACTCCCAGGCTGGCTAACTTGTATATTAATCTTTGTGGGACTGTGTCAAATGCCTCTAAAGTCTAGGTAGGCCATGTCCACAGCCCTCCCTGATCTACTACTTGGTCACCCAGTCAAAGAAATCTATCAGATTTGTCTGGCATGACCTTCCCGCTGTGAATCCATGCTGCCTTGGGTCCTGTGCCCCTCTGGCCTCTAGATACTCAACAATTCTTTCCTTCAGAAGTGATTCCATCATTTTCCCTATCACTGAGGTTAAACTAACAGGTCTGTAGTTTCCTGCTTCTGCCTTGCTCCCACTTTTGTGAAGGAGAATCACATCTGTCCTCCTCCAGTCCTCGGGTACCACCCCATCCACCCATGATTTGTTAAAGAGGGTAGTCAGTGGTGTCACTAGTTCTACCCTTAGTTCTTTTAGAATTCTGGGATGAATCCCATCAGGCCCCATTGCTTTGTCCACCTTCAGTTTTAAGAGTTCTTTCAGAACCCTTTCTTCTGTAAATGGGCTGGTATCAACTTCTGTATCCAGAGTGTTTCTACTGTTTGTTTTAGGTACTTCCCCTCTTCCTTTGTAAATACTGAGCAAAAGTATTTGTTTAGTATCTCTGCCTTTTCACAGTCACCCTCTGCCCACCCTCCATCCCCTTTACTAAGCCTCACTATCCTCCTTGGTCTTACTTCGCTCCTGATGTACCTATAAAAGGTTTTATCCTTCTTAACTGAGTTGGCTATCTTTCCTCGGTTTGGGCCTTTGCTGTTCTGACTGCCTTCCCAGCTTCCTTTTGCTTTAACTGATACAGTTCTCTGTCCTGCTCCTTCTGTGATTCCTTGTACTTCCTGAATGCTTTCTTTTTCTCTTGAACCTTCACTGCCACTTCCTTTGAGAACCATAGTGGTTTCTTACCTCATTTCGTTTTGTTTATTTGCTTTACACAAAGGCTTGTCACCTCTGTGATGGCAGTTTTTATTATTCCCCATTGTTCTTCCACCCCGTATATGGCTTACATTTCTGCCATGGCTAAGTTGCTGATTTTGCACCATTGGATGGACTCTTCCCCTCTGTTAATGCACAAAGTGTTGTGGAAATGTTACATGTTCTCAATGTGGGGAAGTGTATCACTTATTTTTTTTTTAGAACTTTTCACATTTATAAATCTTGAATGGAAACCCTTCATACTCTTTTGCTTGTACACTGATTGCTGGGTTTTAGTTGGCATCTAGACCTTTCCATTTTTTCACCTTGGATGTTTATTCATGCTTTTATCATCCCTAATTTGATTAACAGAATATACTTGGACCAATTTTTGCATTGCTTGCATGCATGTGCAAGAAACACATTGCTTTCAGCAGTTAGGGAGAATGCCTAAATGCGTCAGGAAATTCAGGCCACATCACCATGCAATCAGCTGTTTTGGTGTATTACTAGCTACCAAAATAACTTATTGGTGTCCCAATGGCGATGGCTTCTCTGTCGGCCTCTCACAGTCCCCAGGAAGCCAACGGGAAGCTGCCATCCACCGGTCAGTATGCCTTCCTGGTGAAACATTTCAATAAAATTTTTTAAAAAAAGCTGATGGAGTGCCCAATCCCCCTGTCAGCATGACCCCCTTCCCAGTTAACTAGAATCTGCAGCTTATCCAATAGGTAGGGAAATGGCCAGATTGGGTGGGTCAAGCGGTCCTTGTCTGCCATCAAAGTCTATGTTTCAATGTTTCTATTTACAGATGGAGTAGCCCAATGCCCTTCAGCATAATGCACCTCCCCCAATTTATTTTTTTACTGTGGGGATGCCCAATCCCCCCTCAGCTCATGCATCCCCCCCAGCACACTGTATGGCCATGGGAGTGCCCAGACCCCTGTCGGCTTCACTGCCCCCTCAGACAAACTTCCATCTGCCATGCTGGGAGCCCACCCCAGGCTGGCAAAAGTCTCTTTGGCCAATGGGGGTGCCCAATCCCCCACCGGCTCCACTGCCCCCCCAAACTGTCTGGTGCCATGCTGGGAGCCCACCCCAACATTGCAAAAGTCCCCCATCATCTGTGTAAAAAAAAAACTAGAACAAAAATAGTCCCTCATTGATTCTCTTGCCCCTTCCCCAACCTATGCCCACCCTCTGTGTACCCCACCTCCCCACTCCCCCACCTCCGGAGCACAGTGTGATGATTTTTGGTGAAGCGGGAACACATCTGCACTCTTCAAAGCCGACCGCAAACTGTAGAAATGCTGGTATGCTGTATAATGGCATAAATGTTTTTTCTTCAAGTTTGGTGCATATCTTGGCCATTTTTAGGAATTTTTTCTCCAGATTTTTAATATGAGGTTCTTGGGACCCCACCTCATGAACTTGGTCACTGTCATTTTGTTATTTGGTCCCGAAAGGTGATTTCGCAGTCACTGCGTGGAACCACATTTTGGGACTGATTAACAAAATGACAATGTCACAATTCATGAGGTAGGCCCCCAAAAACCCTATGTTGAAAATTTGGTGAAAAAATTCCCAAATATGACTGTTTTAAGAGTGTGCATTGTGCAGTTTCTATGCACGCTTGTAACTTCGAGCATTTTTAATATTTTCACCCAGATTTTCAACATTGCCATTTACCACACCTTTTATGAACAGTATAGCTGTCATTTTTCACATCTCACCTGAAATGAGTTTTCACACATGCAGTGCACAATGGCGTGGTCGGTATGCAAAATCCATGTTCAGGACAGAGTAAGAAAATCACAGTGACACTATTCATGAGGTAGGCCCCCAAAAACCCTATGTTGAAAATTTGGTGAAAAAATTCCCAAATATGACTGTTTTATGAGCATGCGTTGTACAGTTCCTACGTACGCTCGTAACTTTGAGCATTTTTAATATTTTCACTCCAGATTTTCAACATTGCCATTTTACAACACCTTCTTTAAGAACAGTATAGCTGTCATTTTTTGCATCTCACCTGAAATGTGTTTTCATTACAGGGCACACCAGGACCTCCTCTCGGGGAGACAAAGGCTCACTTATTGACTGGGTCCTCTGCAACCGATTAGACAGAATCATCCACTCGGGAACTCTCCCCGATGCCATCTCGGACCACTCGCCTATCTACTGCATATGGGGCACCTCCTCGCACAAAGTCCCCTGCAGGGTGATCCAGATGAGGGACTTCTCCAAGCTCAGTCTAAAGGATTTCCTCAATGACCTCTGCTGCGCAAACTGGTCTGGGGTCACAGCCACTAGCGACCCCGTTGCAGCCCTAGATCAGTTCCTAGCTGTTTTTGCACCACTGCAAAACAGGCATGCAACCCTCACTAAAAGGAGGGTGAGGGGCACGGTCACTAAGTGGCTACATGGGGGACTGTTCTCCCTCATGAAGCTGAGAGACAAATGGTGGGTGAAATATAAAATCTCACGCAACATTAATGATCTCATCGAGTACCAGCGGCTCAGAAACTCCTGCAAGAGTGCCATACGTGCTGCTAAGAGCGAATTCTGCAAATCAGCCCTGCTTGATACAGCCTATAACCCCCGGCGTTTCTGGCAAAACATCAAAAACCTGGTCAGTGGGTCTGCCAAGGAAATGATCCCTGATGTCAATATTGGGGGGTCTAACTGCAATAATCCCCACATTATTGCTTCTGCTTTCAACAGCATGTTCACTAACCTGACCACCTCATCATCGTCCCGACCCGCTGCACCTACTCAGACTGATGGGCCCCCCTTCCCGGCCTCCTTTCTACCTCAAAAGAATCTCAGTTGGGGAGACCAAGGCACTCCTTGCTGGTCTCTCCCATCACATGGGCGCTGGTCACGACAGCCTCGAACCTAAACTGCTGAGCTTGGGGGCCCCTTCTCCTCGCCAGGCCAGTCACCCACATATTTAATGCCTCACTTATCTCAGGGATCTTACCTGACACCTGGAAGGTTGCCAAGATTGTCCCTGTGCACAAGTGAGGAGACCCCAAGGATATGAAAAATTACCACCCTATCGCCATACTCTGCAGTCAGTAAGCTCCTAGAAAAGGCTGTCACCTCTCAACTCTCCCACTACCTTCAGGATTATGCAGTTCTCTCCCAAGCCCAACATGGCTTTAGGAAGGGGTATAGCACATCGACAGCGCTTGCTGTAGTTACTTCGGAGATCCGGACAGCCACCGACCAAGGCAAATGGACCGGAGCCATCTTTGTGGACCTCTCTAAGGCCTTTGATCATGTTGACCACTCCATCCTCCATTCCACCCTACAGTCCATTGGATTCTCCAACCGAGCCCTTTCATGGTTCTCTGACTACCTTGGGGGAAGGCAGCAATATTTTTGCTTCAACCGTGCCCTCTCTGCCCTTTCCCCTGTCACCCTCGGGGTCCCCCAGGGATCCATCCTCTGTCCCATTCTGTTTTCCCTGTACATCAATGGGCTGCCCTCCTTTGCTACCCATGGGCACATAACCCTATACGCGGATGACCTAGTCTTACTGTACAGTTCTCCAGACATGTCTAGCATAAACATGCACCTGAACTCTGACTTCTCTAGTATCCAGAACTGGCTGGTGGATCACAAGCTCACCATCAACCTGGATAAGACCATGGCCATGCTCTTGGTCTTCGCCAAAATCAATGCCTGCCCCACACTCCTAATGATTTATGGGGCTAATGGTGCCCCCCTACCAGTCCCTCTTGCTGTAGAGTACTGAGCGTTACCCTCGATCCGCAGCTGGATCTTACAGTGCACCTTAGAAATGTCTGTATGGCCACTAATGGGAAGCTTAGACTTGCATACAGGGCTAAAGATTGCCTCACCCCGGCTGCTCGTCTCGCCATAGCCAGGGAGATACTCCTGCCCACACTCTGCTACGGGCTCGTAGCCTTTGCCCCAGTCCCAAACTCTAGCCTAGCTAAGTGGGATACGGCATACAACAACATCTGCTGCTTCGCCCTCTCCGCTCCTCACCTCACACATTGTTGTGAGCTATACTCCAGGCTGGAATGGCTCCCCCCAGAAAAACACTGTGCATTTGTCCTGGGCAACTTTGTTGACAACATAGTCAGAAATTCCACTACTCCTGCACTAGCCCTCCCCCTCAAGCATGACACCCCTGCCTACAACCTACAATCTGACCCTACTCAGGTCTGCCTGGTTCCTAAGACCAGCACTCTCACTGGTGACCGGGCCTTTTCAGCCTGCGCACCTAGGCTGTGGAACTCCCTTCCTGTACTTGTACGTGCATCTCCCTCCCATCACTGCTTCAAAACCTCATTCTGGAACTTCCTCAAATCCACAGCTGCCTGTCTTTGTGCCTCATAGCTCCAGAAATATCCCCTCCTCCTCTGGATACTCTTGGGTGACTGTGGGTGCTAATCTATGATGGTCACCTGCACTATCGCACTTAAGCCCTCCTGGGGCATGGGAGGGCGACCTGGCTAGCACTTCCCACCTCTGGCTGCTCATGGAGGGTTGCCTTTCTCTCTAAAGATAGGCGCCCACGAAAGATCATGTATTTTGTTGTACTCCCTGTCATGGGTGTTTCCTGGTGTTCACCCTCCTCCCTACTGCCGATTTATAACTTGTTTGCTGTATACCTTACCTAACTGTTACTCTGGTTACCTGATTCTATCTTGTTTGCTGTATACCTTACCTTGCTATGTTTTCCTGATGCTTACCCACCTCACTACTGCCGATTTATATCTTGCTTGCTGTATACCATACCATACTATGTAATGACAGGGTATCTTACTACTGTTCCACCCACTTGCACGTGGGCCCAATTGTACCCTGTCCCTGTATTGTGTCTCCTATGTACTCTGTAACCTCCCGGGTAGCACCTGAAAATAGGTACATACTGTCTAGTGTGCTAACCTGGTTAACAAAAGCAAATAAATAAATAAATGGTGCAGTCAGTGTGCAAAATCAATGTTCAGGACAGATTAAGAAAATCAGTGATACTGTTCATGAGCAGAGGTCTTAAACAGGCTATGTTGAAAATCTGGTGACGAACATCCATAAAATGACTGTGTTATGAGTGTGCATTGTGCAATTTCCAAGCACCCTTGTAAGTTCATGAATTCGTAATATTTTCAGTCCAGATTTTCAACACTGGCATTTTTCCACACCTCCTTATGAACAGTACAGCTGTCATTTTTCACACCCTGGCTGAAATGTGTTTCACACTTCTGGTGCAGAATAGCACGGTCACTGTGGGAAATCACTGTTTGGGACAGATTAAGAAAATCACAATGACAGTGTTCATGAGCGGAGGTCCCAAAATGCCTGTGTTGAACATCTGCTGTAAAATATCCTCAAACTAATTACATTATGGGTGTGCATTGCACAGTTTCTATGCACACTTGTGACTTCACCATTTTTTTTTATATTTTCACTCCAGATTTTCAACATTGTCATTTTTCACATCCTTTCGAAATGTGTTTTTGCACCTGTGGTGCCAAGTGGCACAGTCGCTGTGCAAAATCACATTTTGGCTAACAAACTGATAGTGTCATTGTTCATGCAGTAGGGTAACAAAAAGCAAATATTGAAAACTTGGAGTAAAAATACCAAGAACTGCCCAGTGTGTTAGGGTTTTTGACCATAACGTCCTACCCTGTAGAGACTGACAAGCACTGGGGTTGTATTTGGGATTGTCGACAGTAATGCTCATGCCATTCCACCCCCACCCTGCAGCCAGTGGCAAGCATCAAGTTATGCCTTGAACCCTTTGGCCCCAGAGTTCACCCCATTCTCCTATACTGCATCCATTTCAACGTGTTTCCTTATGGAATGAGGTGAGTGTAAAGCCCAAACACTCCAAAGCACACCTTGACACTTGTAAGTGTCTTCAGGGTAGGGTGAGGTGAAATGTTGTGACCATTATGGGCGACAACCCAGAGGCACACCCCAATGCCTGTCCATCTCTGCAGGGTGGGGGTGGAGATGGTGTCAGTTCAATTCTTCACTGCCATTTCTATCCTGCATCTGTCTAACTCCTGCACTTCTACTGCTAATTACAGTAAGCAACACTGGGCATTGACAGATGCTTGTTGTCCTTCTTTTTCAACTGGGCTGTATGTCCAGCATGGTCATAGTGGGCTGGGGTGGTGGGTTATTCATCTTCTTGTGAGTTTTATTGTTCTTGTAGTTGTGTTCACTTTGTTGTTACTGTTATTTGTTGGTGTTGTTTTCTAAAATTTCAATAAAGTGTATTTAATTGCAAAAAAAAAAAGACATTAAAGAGGACTGATCCAGGCACTGATCCCTAAGGCATCCCACTGGTCACCCTGTCTTCCTTAGAGTGAACTCTGTTTACCACCACTCCATCACCTCTCCCCTTACCAATTTTTTATCCAGTTTACCTGTACTGGAAACGTTGGTATGCATCATCTCACTCTTAGAGTCTACTTATGCAGAAGGTTTTTATAGAAACCAGTTTGTCCATTTTCAAGTTATAGAGTACAGCATTTATGTGTCCAGTATTTGAGCAGTTGGGAGCCAAAATATTTGCCCCTGGGTTTCTGTGCTCTAACTGCATTATTTTGCACATTTTTTTCAATGAAACACAGCTGCCATACACTGGACCACTTCTCAAGTTTTCTCTGGTTTCTGGTCATCCTTTCCACTCCCCCCCCCCCAATGTCCACCCTATTGCAGATTTTGGTGTAATCCACAAAGAGGGCAACCTTTCTTTCCTTCTCCTCTGTAATGTCACATACAGTAAAGACATTAAAGAGGACCAGTTCCAGGACTTACTCTTGTGGCACTCCACTGGTCACCCTCCCTTCCTTAGATTGAACTCTGTTTACCACCACTCTCAGTTGCATATCCACTAACCAGTTTCTTATCCAGTTTACCACCTTCTGACTAGCATTGGGCGGGTACTAAAATACCTGACTGCCAAGACTACCCATGGGTATCCAAAAAGTACCTTAAAAATACCCACATGAAAAATGAGTAGTTGGGTTGGGTCAGGTAGTTACTTCCCGACCCATTCTACTACCTGATTATCTGACCCTGACTGTAACAAAAATCATGTGAAAGACTGCTTTTTATGGAGTATTAGACCATTTGTTAGGTGCCCCAAGCTGTTATACCAATGGGAGTATTGCTAAGGCAGGTATGAGAGGTGCAGGCTCTCTTGGTGAGCCTGCTGCTGTTGTAGGCATTGCTGAGGCAGGTACGAGAGGCACAGCTGCTGTGATTGAGCCTGCTGCTGTCTCCCAAAATTATACCCACGGCAGGCATTACTGAGGCAGGTACGTGAAGTACAGCTGCTTCGAATGAGGCCGCTGCTGTTTCCAGAAATGATGTGCATGGTGAGCATCAATCAAACTTACATAATATAAACTGATGACTGACAAATGGAAACTAAGAGTAGTACTAGTGTTGTCCATGTGGCAGGCATGATGACAGTGGTGATAGTTCCATTGGTTTCATACACAACCTACTTATATTTAGTATCACTGTTTTCAGGCTATTGTTCAAGTTCAGGGTCAGGCTTGCATAATTCAGTGTTTGTGACAATTAGGAAATTGTCAGCATTCATCTTGAGAAATGTAAGCCATTCCACATTTGGAGGACTTAACAGTGTTCTGTGGTCAGTAACTATTCCTCTGGCTGCACTAAATGTGCATTCTAAATATACATTTGAAGGTGGACACCCAAGGTAAATTATTGCAAGATTTGCTAGATCTGGCCATATTGTTCTCTTTTGTTTCCAGTACAGTAATGGATCTTCCTTGAGATCAATCACAGTATGGTCTGCAAAGTATTCCAGGATCATTGTGCTGCTGTTAAGGAGACAGTATAGCGAGTGGGTTAAGGCTCTGAGCTGCAGATCTGGAGACCTGGGTTTGAATCCCACAGCTGCCTAGGTGCATACTTTGTGATCCTGAGCAAGTCACTTAACTTCCTTGTGCTCCCAGGTCACATCTGGAAACAAGCTTCGGCTTAGTGCGCTACTCCTGGTTGAACATTGTTCCCTTCCCTAAGATGGTTGAAAGTCTGGCAGCTCAACCAGCTGCACTTTCTTTACAGTACATCAGTCCATGTTGTTGCAGGCAACTCAGAAGTGATTGGCCTTTCTGACCCTGAACATAGAAGTAGCTCTACATGTTCTTTCCCTCTCTTACGACACTGCTGTGAAGAATTGATACACACGCTGTTGTTTGCACCAGAGGTGCACTGTGACGGTTTCACAGGGTTTGACTGCTGCACATCAGTTAATGGTGTTTGTAGGGAAATGTCACATTTGGTTAGCTGAAGAGCTTTCCAGCACTCACTGTCTTCCCCTGCAGGAAGGCTGGTTTCAATGCTCAACTTAAAGCGGGGATCTAGCAATGTAGCCAACACATAGGTGTCATTCTTAAACATAGCATTTATTCTCTGATCAGTCAACAGTCTTAGACTCAAGTCATCTGCCAGCATAACAGCAGTGGTGTCATCTTTTGACTGGAAGTCTTTCTTTATGTTGTCAATGAAAATATTAAGTAATCTAATTTGAGGAAGAATTTGACTCAGAGTTGCACTGTCCATACTGACACATGATATATGGCAGCCTCAAATGGCTGCACTAAGGTGACCAAATATTCCAGTAGAGTCCAGCTTCTGGAACTGTACATGATGTCTACTTTGCCTATTTGATTCTGCATGATGTAGTCATTTACAGCCTTTTTCTGTTCAGAAAGCCTTTCCAACATGTAAAATGGTGAATTCAACGGGTTTGAACTGCCTGCGTTAATTTATGCAAGTTCAAGTTTTTTTACCTCTGCAGCCCCTTCAGGAATTTTTGGGCTTTGATAGAGTGGTTGGAATGCCCACATATTTTCTAAGCAAGACCTAACAGGTTATCAGCATTTCGGTTTCCATTTAAGAAACCTTGGATGAAAAGATTTAGACAATGTGCAAAACAAGGTATGCGTTGGTAGTTGCCATGTCTAACAGGCTTGACTATGTTGGCACCATTATCTGATACTATGTACCATGGAGATAAGGAATACAGAGTGAGCCATTTCTGGAATTTATTTTGTAGCTCCTGCAAAATATTCACAGCAGAGTGGTTTTCCTCAAAAGTGGTGACACATTATACAGCCTGCTTCCTTCTACTTATGGCAGAAAGGGAATTATTACTTTCTGACTGAAAACTTGCTCAATGAGCTGTAACAGTCACATATTTAATTGTTTGACTGCTGGTCATTATATCTGTGGTTATGTGAACCTGCTTCACCACAGAGAGTTTCAACTGTTTAGTGACCGCACTACACACCAAGTCATACAACTGTAGATCAGTCTTTTTTGAGAAATATATTTGACAGGGAACAGTGTACCATGGTTCAATCTGGTTTACGAACTTTGGGAAACCTTTCTGGGCAACAGAAGCAAAAGGGAGTTGACTACTGGCCAATAGCTCTGCAGTGGCTCTCTTTAACAACTGGCATTTTGGATGTTGGCAGGTAAATTCTGATGTCCTTGCAACACTTTCTTTTAATGTTAGTTAATGAGAATAATAAGACATTTTTAATTTTGTGTGGATTGTACTTGTCACACCTTTTTCACGTGGAGTACTACTGTGGGATTTTGCAGTACTGTTGCTAGTGTGAAGTACACACTAGGTTACTAAGAGAGTTAAAAGAGGAACTAGTGGCTCCCCTGGCTGACCTTTTTAACTTATCACTTGAGCTGGGTGAGGTCTCACAGGACTAAAAAAAGGCCACAGTTATCCCTCTACACAAAAATAGGAGCAAGGAGATGGCAAGCAACTGCAGACCAGTAAGCCTCACCTCAATTGTGGACAAAATAATGGAAACCCTTCTAACAGCCTTGACTACGTTGGCACCATTATCTGATACTATGTACCCTAGAGATAAGGAATACAGAGTGAGCCATTTCTGGAATTGATTTTGTAGCTCCAGAAAAACATTTACAGTAGTGTTGTTTTCCTCAAAAGTGGTGACATGAACACCGTCACACTCGATCACTTGATTATTCCCCCTTCAGTCCTCAACCCTTGCACCCCTTCATGGACAAAGGTTGTGTTTGTTTGTTTTTTATCAACTTTTTTTCTTAGTTTGTTTGCTGCAGTTGCAGTGAGCACCGATTGCTCCCTCTTCCACCACACGCCAGCTCTAGTGTGCGCTTACACAGCAGATATGGAGCTCAGACACCAGCACTGACCAATCAGATTGTCAGGGGCTGGTGTTATGTGCTGCTGTCTGCTGTGAGGATCCCACAGGCTGGCTGTAATGCTGGTTTAAAATTGCAATTATCCATTACCCGATCCATTACCTGTGCTCACAGCACCCAGCCTGAGAAGCACACTGTTATGTCTTGTAGGGTAATAAATTATCTGAACTATCCCACCTGGCAAAAAAACATTGATGCCTGACCTACCCTCTCCAGCTACCTCACAGGTAGTCCATACCTACTTTGGACCCACTTTTAAGCTATCCGGCTAGCTTACTAGTCTCCTATGTGAAACGGTGTTGAAACCCTTACTGAAATCTAGGTAGACCACCTCTACCGCTTTATCTGATCTAATTCCTTGGTCACCCAGTCAAAGAAATCAGATTTATTTGACATGACCTTCCTCCTGTGGACCCTTGCTGTCTTGGGTCTTGCAATCCACTAGATTCAAGATATTCCACAATCTTTTCCTTCAGCAGTGATTCCATTTACTTTCCCACCACTGATATCAGGCTGAATGGTCTATAACTGCCAGCTTCCTCTCTTCTATAACTTTTGAGAAGAGAGACTACATCTGCCCTCCCCCAGACCTCCAGTACCACTCCTCTTTCTAGTGAACTATTAGATAGTACTGTTAGAGATGCAGTGAGTACTTCCCTGATCTCTCTAAATACCCTTGGATGCACTCTGCTTAGCCCTGTTGCTTTGTCCACCTTCAGATTAACACATCCCATCAGGACTCTCACCTCCAAAAAAGGACTAATGTCTCCCTCCCTCCCTAGCTCCCTCCGTCCCTCCCTCCCATTAGTTTTTTATGTCCTCTCCCCTTCTCCTTCCTATATGAACACTGAGGAAAAGTATTTGTGCAGGATGTCTGCCTTTTCCTGGTCCCTATCTGAACAGAACCCCCCCTTCCCTTTATAACCTTACAATCCCACCCCTCCTCTTTTCACTCACTTATGGAAAGCATGTCATTAGGAATCAATGCAGTCTAGTGATTAGGGCACTGGCTTGTGACTTGAGAGACCACTGGTTTAGATCTCAACAGAGGCAAATACTCACTGTGTTACCTTGAGTAAGTTTCTTAGCCTTTTAGTTCTTCTATCCAGACAGCTATGGAAATGGGGAGAAGCAATTCTCCCCAGAAATGGAATTTTGCAGCTCAGTTGGGCCACCTTGGGCAATAAGGTTGTAAAATAAAATGACACAGTTCAGTGCGCACGCTCTTTAAACTGTGAAATGCCTATATGAGTGAAAAAGTAACTTGAGGTTACTGTGAAATGCAGTTCAACAGTTTCCACGCACTTACGAATTCCCTCACTATAATCAGTAGCAAGGGACTACAGGTTTGGGGCTAGCTGTATCACAATTGCACTGTTGAATTTCTGGGTTTTACAAAGTTTAGCTGTAAAAGCTACTGTATATGTTCTCTATGGCTTCCTGTAGCCACATGGTGATAATTACTGCCTGATAATGACATTCAAATGTAGACATAAAAGGAAAAGTGTGACTCTCACTTGGATTTGAACCCAGGACCTCAGCAATCTGTGCTTTAGCTCTTAACCAACTGAACTATGAGAGTTCAGCCAGTTAAGACCCCTGAGTTTTCCCATATGAATCACAAATAAATGTGTTCCTTTCTGGTGTTGCAATGAGCAAACAGGAAGTCTTTAACAAACTCAAATAACTCCTCCTCAATCTCTCCCAAATGCAGTATATGCCACTGCGAGGCAAATTTAGAAATCCAATTGTAGAAATGAAAGGAAAAGTATGACTCTCACTGGGATTTGAACCAAGGACATCAGCAATCCATGCTTTAGCTCTTAACAAGCTATGAGAGTTCAGCCAGTTAAGGCACTTGATAATGACACTAGAAGTTTTTCATAAGGCTTTGCTGTCTGTAGGTTGCTCAGTGGGCACTGGTTCTGTGACAAAGTCAACAATTATTGAAATGATTTTCTGACCACCGCAGAGGCACAGCATTATCCTTTGACTTTTTTCCACTTATTTCGTGATGACTGCATCTGATGAAGAATCAGTTTCATTTTCTGGTTGGAATTGATTCCATTTTACAAGGCTTAGCATATATATGTTTGTACTTTTCCTATAGGATGGAATTTTTACTATTTATGTATATGAGTTCTTTCTTTCCTATACAGTTCTGCTTTATATGTATACCTGTATTTCTCTGTGATACAGGATATCCAGCAATACAGTGGATGGGGGAATATAATTATGATCCTAGTTTAATGGTTACCTTCACCAACAAGGTACATAATAATGCATCTTTTGCAAATGTATATATATATATTAAAAAAACTGTTCCCAATGATTAAATATGTATTAGTAGTACATTTTTATTAATGAATAGGATAATGTGTGTTAAATTGAATATTTTTTTGCAATATTCTTTGGGCATTAGGTTAGCACACTTATGGTTCTCTGGTTTTTAATTTGTAGCATATTATGACATTCAGTACATGATGTTTTGTGAATGTGCATTTTGTGACTAGCCTCTAACTTATCTTCAGCTATATTGATTTCTAATATGCACTTGAAATAAGAATATTGATTTGTTATGTTCTATTTTTTGCCTGTGTTAATATGAACTTTTAAATCAGTTGTTATAATATCTAATAAAACCAACTTTTTATATATTGATAAGATTATAAATTGCAGTCAGCACTTTTTTCCAAGTCCTTTTTATGTTTGATACTTGTGTTTTTAATGTAAATTTTGCTGCACTGTTTCCTCTTTATTTTTTTATCTCAATTTATTAACTTGGTTGGCCAGGGCATCTCTTGGAAGTGCCCACTTGACCGTCGCCTCTACTCCCTGCATGAGAGCTCCTTCCTGGGACCCTCTACCAGGACCTTCCAGCCCCCTGGATCACACCCAGGGGAAGGCCTGCCCACCTACCTGGCAACCTTTCTGAAATTAGAGGGGTGGTCCTGGTTGAGTGCCTGGAGGACTGAAGGAGAGATGGTCTGGTGCTGGAGATGTGGGCTAAGTCCCTGGAGCCCTTGTTGCCTCCCTGGTCCACTTATGGTTTTTGCATTGTGGTTGCCCCCTGGAACACTGATGTGCAATGACGTCCGGGCATTGCTGTACTGATGTCTGCCGCCACTCCACCCCCTCGCCTCTGCATCACATGTTCCTGGCACTGCCCCTGATTTCCACTTGGTGCCACCAAAGAGCAGTGCTAGGCCCGTATCCCTCCATGGGAAGGGAAAGCAGTCCTCTGGATGCTCAATTCCTTCCTTCCACTGCCAACCCCCAGCAGCCTGAGTCCATTCCCGAACTCGGTTTGCCGACCTGGCTTGAGGTGTAGTGTCCAGCACCTCAACCCTCAGCACCACTGGGCTGACTGTTTCCCCATTATTTTGCACTGTTACAGTTGCTCAGCTCCATGTACATTGGGACTGCCACTTTAAAACTGGTTATATATCTTTAAGACCAGATTTTAAATTAAATACCTTTTTGCACTTGCCTTCTGACAAAACACTGATGTGTGAAACATTGAGACTTTGCTGTACTGGCCATTTTGTGTGTGCTCCATGCTGTATAACATTTTTGTCACATCAATAAATAAAGCCGGCATTTTGGATCCTAGAACTGCAGTATATTAATTTATTGGCTTTTCCTTCAAAACAGAGTGAGCTTGAAACCGTTTTAGTAGTAGTGAGTGTCTGTTTTTTTTTTTCTGTTTGTTTTGTTTTATATGTGGTATTCTGAGTCTATCTGAGTTTGTTCTAGGTGTAAAGTTACTTGTGCTTCATGTGCTTATGCAATTCTGTGGCTACATACACAATTGCAAGGGTTGTCAGTAGTCACAACAGCCAGTAAGTGAGAATCCTTCAACAAGGTTGCTGCTGTTCACTGCCAGATTGCTAAACATACTGCAACAATTTGGGAAAGCGGTAGGTGTCACAATGCCAATGGACCACATGGCCATACTCAAAGCATGGTAACCTCCACTATCACTGTTACAAAGTTTTGTGATGCTGCCTCAAACCCAATCTGCCCTTCATCTATCCTCTTATATGCACTCTTTCACATAGATACAAGTGCCCTGGAACCACAGGACTTACTAGTCCATGCACCAGTTTCACTTGTTAGAAAAAATAGGGAAATCTTAGGGAATGACCAACTGTTTTAAATACTCTGCCACTTCACTAGTGAGATGGGTTTCAACTGGTGCAGTGTTTTCAGAGTATGTGAAAATATGGATCCACAAAGAGCTCTCTTATCTTGCCCTTTAAGTAAAACTAAGTCACAGTTAAAATTTCAAATATTCAATTGACATACACAACCAAAGTGTGGAGTAATGCTTGTGTAGCGTTGCTGATAGTCAGAAGGCTAACAGTATTATTGAGTTGCTCGACTGTTATATGTAGATGCTGTGTCCTTTCTCACACTCTTTTCCCTCTGGGACTATCACCTAATTTGGGTACTGTGAAGGCAAGGGAAGCATTTTTAGGAGATTTCCATCCTTAGATTTGCTGTGAAAAAGTATTTCCTTTAGGAAAGAGATCTGCTGGAGGAGGAAGAGGAGGTGAGGATAGTGGGAACAAAGAAACAGAGCTTTTGAATGACTAGAAAAATCTGGGTTACATAGCCCAGGAAGGGGCGAGGGAGATGGCTGGTTTCTTTAACCCACTGAACAAAGCTTTAACTTTTTCAGCATATTTTTGAGAAAATACAAACCTGTTCATTAAGAATGAGCTGGACAGCCAAATTATTGTAACATTTCTGCAGAAAATGCTAGGTAACCTGACAATTTGAAATAAATACTTCTATGCATGCAGAAAGCAGGTTTAGAAAACAATTGACAGGCCACCCCGACAACCCACCGGCATGCATTGCACTCATGTTTGGGAACTAGTTTATGTTGCCACATCAGCTGGTGGGCAGAATTGATGTGGCTGCTGCATGGCAGTGTAATTCAGTTGATGTGGACTGGTGGTGTGTTCTGGCACCACAGTGACCCCTGTGGCTCAGCCAGGGAGCTTACTCTTGCCAGAGGGGAGCATATTGAGGCTGATAAATGCATGGCCTGTGCCACGGGTGGAGGGAGAAAACAGCAGAGGAAACTGGGGAAGAACTCCCATCCATCTAAATAAAGGCAATCTGCCTGAACACAGTATATCCTTAATAACAAGGCATATCCCAGAAGGATGGATGGAGGTGCATAAACACTACTATTTAAAAAAGTAAGCTTACTAAGAGATCAATTTTAAGACTTGTTTTGCTGGTGTTATTGCAATTCCCTCAAATACTTCTCCTACCTTAAATTCATAAAATGGACCCCTGCTATTTATATTTAAAGGAATAACATTTGAAGCCAATCTGCAGAATGTATTTCTGCTTAAATAAAACAAACCTTACACAATGAATCCGGCATGCCTGCAAATAAGACATATAATCCTGCATGTGCACAGTCATCTTGGACATCTAATGTAGAGACTTAAAGAATATACAAATAAGCCATATATACTGTATAAAGGAAAACAAAACACATTTTTCTTCCCTGGAACACACAGGGCAGCATCAGACAGTAGCCACGTTGGGAGACAGGTCAGTCACGCGCCACAGTGCCCTGGCCACCACGGATGCGTGGGCAGCCCTGCCGAGACCCACCAGCACTGACAGGCTGACCACTGGCCTCATGGGGTGGCACCGATGGTCCACCAGGGGTTCCATTGCGTGACTGTGACTGTGCTCTCGCAGGGGTCTGCAGCACACTGAACATGCCTGCGCCAGGTGTGCTCGGGATGCCCACAGCTGAACCCGGTGTCAACAAGGATGGTGTCACATGACCCGGGGAGGCAAGGATGGACGGTGCACTGCGTGGTGTCTGCGACACGCGACCGTAGCTGTGTTCCATTGTGGCCATGACAGCAGTGAATGCCTGGGTCTGCCTGTCAATGGCAGTGGTCACATCCTCCTGCAACCGGTCCATCCCTGCCAGGATCAGAGCAGTGTCTCTGCTGCGACACTCCTCTGCCCACTCCAGAGCCACACGCAGTGCATCCACCGATGTCACAAGCCGCATCTGCTGGTTGACTGATGCTTGCAGTATGCGAGTGTGCTCATCTAAGAGGTCATCTGCCTGCTCGGCATCCTGTCCCTCAGGGTGTGCGTGGCCCTGATGCTCAGCACCTCTTGAGGGTGGGCGCTGCACACCAGGACCAGGCCTGGGCATGTCCACAGGTGGTGCACTGACGCCACCCCCTGACACTGTACCCCCAAGCCCATTGGCCGACTGCTGAAGCTGTCCCTCCAGCTGCCACTCCCCAGGGCTCACTGGTGCTGCCACAGTGGCTGCAACAGTCCCACTGTCCTGTACACACACCAATGCTGCCCCACCAATGCTGACAGACACAGGCTGGGACTGTGATGACACACAGGCCTCCACGGCGGCACCACCCACAGCCATGGCCACGATGTTACCTGCTATGTGGCCATCCTGTGGCACACATGTGTCACTGCCCATGGCGTTAGTAACATCATCATCAGTGATGGACCTGGCACCAGCCCGAGTCACAGCATGCTGGCATCCGTGGATGCTGCCATGCTGGAACACAGGCAGGGCCTCCTCCACACCTGTTCCAACAACATCAGTCTGGACACCCAGGTGGGCCCACTGTCACACTGAGCCACGTATTCCTGTGGAGGTGGATGGGCCCTCCTCCATCTCCAACTGACTGGCCTCAGTGGAGAGGCCCACCACTGCTGACCCATGCAGATGTACAGGATCTGTAAGGGAAAACAAAGTTGTGTTACTGCATGTGACCTACCCTGCCCCCCCAATAGACAGACCATGACCTACCATCCAGTGATGGGCTACCACCTGTTTGGAAGCCACCACCCGGAACACCCTCAATGGCACAACGCTGCATGCTGCCAGCAACCTCTCCTCCTGTGGGGTCAGGCGTAGCACCTCCGGCTGTCCTCCACCTGTCGCAGATCATGCTGCCCTGATGGCAGCCACCTTCTCCTTAATCCTCCTCCTGTCTGTGCCCATATTCTTTTTGCACTCCTGCACGGAGCGCTGGTGGCTGCCATGCAGGTTCACAGCATGCGCCACCTCCTACCATGCAGCAGCATGGGCCTGTGGTGTTCCCTGACATCCGCTGAGAAGCAGCTCCTGGTCCAGGTAGGCCTCAAACAGGGCATCCGTCTCGGCCTTGGTGAAATTTGGCCTCCTCCTCCTGCTCCTCCCACAACTCTGTTCCTCTTCTCCCACAACTCTCTTGGTCATGATTTAGCCTGTGAGAATGAAAGTTGTTACCTGTGACTGTGCAGTCCCATGCATGTCCCAAAATCCACAGTTCACACTCCCAAACAGCATGCAACTCACCAATAGACTGCAGTACCGACTATGGCCAATGCAGCCCAATGTCGCACTTTTATAGCGCAACCCATGCAAATGAGGAGAGGCGCAACTTTAAGTGGATGCAAATTGCAGTGCTGCACCATTGAATGGCTGATTAGCTGATTTGCATATGACGGCTGAATATCGCGCTTTTGTGCTTTGCGCAATTGTGTTGAATGTGCTGAGCCAAGGGCGCAGTTCTGTGACATGCACAGTACACACCTAATGATGCAGACGCCTGCCATGCTGTTGACATGCTGTGCGCAGGAGGCAATGCATGCAAGGCACGGCCACCATTGTGCTAGTGGCGCTACAATGATGTTCACCTATATGGCGCTGTGGCACTAGGGCATCATAGGCGCAGTGGGGCATCAGCGCGGTAGGCCACTACTGGAGGTAGCACGCAGGCACCCAATCGTGCTACACGCATTGGGTTCCAATTGAGCTGTGCCTGTCCTTGCGCCAGAGACCCTTGACCCTGTGCCCGACCTTTGCTACCTAGGCGCCATGCGTCAGGCATGGGTGCACCACTATTGCGCTTTTCAGTGACAGCGTGATAGGGAATGGCAGCGCTGTACCGCACAGCATCTGCACGTGGTGGAACCGCGCTGCAGAGTGCCATTTTGAACCTACTGAGCAAGAGAGATAGGTGCAGAGGAGAGCTGCCCAGTGGAGCCAGACTGAAATGGCAAACCTGGTTGCCATTGTTGAGCCACTTTTTGGCCCACTGTTTGGGAAGGCACCCCTTGACAGGTCCTGGAGCCAGGTGTGGCAGGAGGTGGCCTACGCCCTGGAGGAGGCCACAGGAATGGGGTGGATGGTGGAGCAGTGCTGCCACAGGTATGGGGACCGGAGGCGGAGGAACCCGGACCTGCTTGCCCACCTGCGGGCACGTGCCAGGAGGGGCACGGTGCCACGGCCAGGTAGGTGTAATGTCCATACACTTTTATCTTCCATATGGGTATCACAGTTGCATGTGTCTGGAACATGGGGTGTGGCCATCTGGTGTTGGCTGTGGTGGTGTTATCAGGGTGTGGAGTGGGTGGGTCTGGCTGTGTGGGATTGCACACACATGGGGGCAGGGGGACTTTGCTACAGGATTGTACTGATGTTCCTCTCTCCATGTTTGCACCTTAGGCCCAGAAGAGAGATGGCTGGTGAGGGAGCGGAGGCACCAGCTGGAGGACTGGAACAACAGGAAGGGCGAAGGTCCACAGCGGCAGAGGGACCAGCCTGATGATGGTGAGTGCCTTACCTCCATGATTACTATTGCATGCTGTGTAACAGGGTGGGCAGCAGGGCATGGCCACCATCCATTGACACCACTGCCATGCACGCATCTTGTTACAGTCAGCACTGTCCAGTGGCACTGCATGACTGGGAGTGCGTCAATGGTGGTCCATGCGTGCACCGGGTAGATGGCTGTGCCACTGCCTTCGCACCACATAGTCATGTCACTAAACAGCCATGGTGGTGCTGTGCAGGACCTGGCCAGTGGGTGTGTGCAGCGGTCCACATGGCTGTGTGCACCTGTGTGGGTAGGCCTTGTGGACACGATCACTGTGGGTCATCACACACCATCACAGAGGCATGTCCCACGGCTGTATGCCATGCACAGTGGGTGGGCTGTATGGGGCTGTGCATTCACACCTATTGACTCTTTTCCTAGGTGTTCAGCAGCTAAGCATGATATGGGAGGTGCTGCAGAAAATTCTTACTGTGGCCAGGGCGTCGCTGGACATCCTGCAGAGGATTGAGCGGCTGGAGTCAGGCGGCAGCATGGAAGGAGGAGCAGCCGGAGTGGGGAGTGGGGCTCCCACTGATCATCAAACTGCTCCTGATTTCCCCTACCCCCCTGGACCCACCCTCACACCCCTCCTTTCCTGTGCCATTTGTTCACCCCTGTTCCTTACCCACCCCACCTTGTTTGTGGCCCTCCCCTCAAGAATATGTAAATAATTGTATATAGTTTTGTTGGATGTTTTTGAATACAATTCTTTTGATATGACTACTGTGGTGGTCTCTGATTTGCAAAGGGCTATAGGTGCTTAGCTGCAGTGGTGTGCATGGTGTCAGGGTGGTGCAGTCATGGGTATGTGTGTGTGTCCATGGGGAAGTGACTATGGTGTGGGAGTAGCTATCAGTCACTGTCTGTGGTGTGTGTGTTGTTCCCTGTGCACTGGATGACTGCATGCAGTGGTCCATGGTGCATGCTCTGTGTCCATGGCACACCTGTCAGCCCGTCCATGACCTGTGCAGCTGACACCCTTGCATGTCTGTGACCTGCATGGTCTGCTGGCATGTCAGTGGTGGCTGTCCATGCAGGACAACCACTGTACCCGTCACAATGCTGGGTTGCCTCCTGTCACTGGTGTGGTGCATGTCTGCCTCGGGTGACAGTGTGGCCTCCGCTGTTGTTGTCCCACCTCCATGCTGTGGCTTGTGTGTGTTGCAGGGGATGTGCACCACTGTCTGTGACTTGTGCTCCAGGCAAATGCTGGTGGTGTACAGGTCCACAGTGCCTGCGCAGGGTGGTTGGCACTCCTGTGCCATGGAGGACTGCTGGCCATGTGTACATGGTTTCCATGGCTCCACGCCAGGCTTGGCTGCCCCGCTACTGCGTCTCTGTGTTGGTGTGCCCTGGGTATGGTGGGTATTTTTCCATGCACTGTGTTGTATCCGTGTGGTGCATGCTTCCATGCACCACTGTGGGTGTCTGCGCTGGCTGTTGTGGCCAGTGCTGGGTCGGTGTATCCTCTGGGAGGGTGCAGGGTGCTGTACCACTGGTGGTGGGGTCCAGAGCATGCCCTGTCAGTGTGGGTACCTCGTGTGCTGACGCATGGTCGGTCTCTCAGCTGTACCTCTGGGGGGCTGTGTGTGGTGGCACTGTGTATGCCATCATTGCATCGCTGTGTGCTGACACCCACTGATGGGTGCTCATGGTGGGGCTGCCTTGCATGGTTCTGTGGTGCACAGAGTTGCATTGTCACAGTTGGGGTGGTGGCATGCATGGGGTATCCTGCACTGGTGGACACTGCTCCTGGACAGGTTGTCTGGGGTTCAGGGTGCAGGGTGTGCTCTGCATTGGGGGGATGGTGTGGCACAGGGTGGTCGCCCCTCCTTGTGTGCCTGTCACAGCTTGCCAGGGGGCGTGATGGGGCACCATGGCCCAGCTGTGGGTTGGTTGCTTGTCTCCATGGGCCAGTGGTTATTCCAGCCCTCCCCCAGTTATGCAGTGCATGGGGTGTGGGGGGACGATGTCTGTTCTGCTGTGTGTTCCTCTGCCCATCTGTGGCATGGGTGGCGGGCCCCTGCATCCCTGGTTGTGCTGTTGCATTGCTGCCCTGCTGCTGGGGGGCATGCCTGGTTGTGCTATGGTGCATCTGGACTGCTCAGCTGAACATCCTTTGTTGGGCTCTGGCACATCAGATATGCTCAGTTTCCCCTCCCTAGTTGCGCTAGGGCGAAGGTAGTGTGATATTCAGTCGTCGGCTGTAGGCGCATCTTAGCCAGTGCAGTTTTTGAATATTGCGCCTCTTGTGCATGGGTGCAATGGACTGGCGCTTGCTCCTGCTGTTGCGCACTTTTTGGGCGCAGTTTGAATATCTGGGCCAGTATGTCTAGTGACAAACTACATCTTCACTCACAGAAACAAGAGACAGATAAAACCTGTATACTATAAAATTCTGACACCAGTGGTGCCACAAACACCCCTGTCTTGAAACTATTTAAGGCAGGTAGTAGGATGTGTTGCAAAAGTATGTCTAGGAGTCAGTTACATATAGAGATCATGGTGGGACTAAATACAGGAGCCTAATGTAGAAATGGGGTTATAGAGGGTGGTTCCATAGGATTTAGAGAAAAATAAATGGATAAGGATCAGTTAGGGGGCCACTACACCACCAGAAGGGACCAGAAAATTTCATAAGAAATCAAAATTCAGTGGTCCAGAAGTAAGCCTAAATATGAAGATTATGCAGATAGGGAGAAATACTGCAGTAGTAGCATCATTTTCATGGGACATTGTCCAGGGCATAGTCACATGTGACTTTATCTATGCCACAGTTGGACTTATCTGGCTATCACAAGCCAGCAGTCTAGCAAGATCAAACCTTCATTCCTATGGGAACAAGAATGTAAGCCATGACTGTTAACCCTACCCATGCACTTGTACCTTTCTACAATGTAACCTATTGTAAAAATACGCTTCTTGCTACTATTGTTGTTTCTAACTTTGTATGTGGTTTAAACTGTACTTCCTGTAATTTATTTTTCTGTAAATTGTATCACCATATATTGTATTGCATTCTCAAGATATGTATGGAATGTACTGTTCCTTGGGTCACCCCTGAAAAAGGGACTTGTTTGTCTTAGTTGGGCCCACACGGTCTTCAGAATTCTAATAAATAAACCACATTTGCATCCACTAACATCAAGCAAAAGAATTTATATCATGGGCCAGTCCACCTTTGTAATGGCAGAGCTGCAGCTTTTGATGATGGAGACTCAGGTTTGCGACCAAAGCCTGAGTCATCAGAGCCGGGGGGGATAACAAGCATCCCAGTGGATGCCATCCTTCTTCGGAGAGGGTTGAAACCAGGCATTGCCACAGTGCTACCTTCTCACTAACAATAGGTAGATGTGCAAGCAGAGCTGAAAGGGGAGGGTGGACAGTTGACAGTTCCATAAGGAGGTAAGCAAGCTGCATGCATTAGCATGCATTGGAGTCCTAGTGTGCAGGCATATGCAGGGAACAAACAAAAGGTGATAAAATTCCTGATCTGCAGCATAAGGCCCAGTAGAATTGAGCCCTGCACAGCCCTTGGCACCCCTTAGTAACCTTATATGCTTCAATGAGGGAGACCTGCCCTTATCCAGCCCTTCTCCATAGTAGTAATCCAGGGGTTGGAAAATGAAGGTCACAGGAGCAGTGGATGGTGTCCTGGGGCTGATGGGGTGGCTACCTGGGATGGAGCGGGAGCAGGAACAGGATGGGATGAAGTTGATTAAAAATGTGATTTGCATTGCAATGTTTGTCACTGGGTAGACTAAGTGAGTGACTGTTCTGGATTGTACACTAAGTACTGTACCTGAGGATGGAGACACATACACAGCTGCTTCCAGTCAATTTTCTTTATTCTGCTCCTGACCTCTGATTCTTATAGAGAAAACCACAACAAGCTGCACTGGCTAAACCATTACAGATGAACTACCAAAGATGCAACGCTACAACTGGAAGGTGAGCAACAGGGTCAGGTGTGAATGAAGAAACTGGCTTCAAATATCAATATAAAAATCAGCTTTACTAACTTATACTTTGAAATAGCTGATACCAACAGAAAAGCAGAATACAAAACTGCAAAAATATAGACCTACCCAAGTGCAACAGCCAGCCACCAACATTGCTAGTCCAGTCTGTTATGTTTCAACTGAGACCTTGACTGGTTGACGCATGGATAAGGTCTAGGGTGCCCACAGCTTTATACAGCCTAATGGCAAAATAAAATCCAGAAGAACTCTTCCAAGCAATAGGAAATCCAGACAATGCTAACAATAAAGGTTTTGACTCCTCTATACTTGAACAACTTTTTTTTATTTTATTTTTCACCATTTAATAGTAGCATTTAGTGGCCAATATCACTTCTTCACAAAAGGTGATTTTTGTTACTTTCATCAAACAAACTTGCTGGAGTATATCTGTCTTACACTTAAATGGTACAGCAGCTTTCTGGACCTCCTTGCTAGGCTATACTTCCTATATCTTGCACCTTGTACTTACTAAGTAATGATGAGCATATTCCCTAGACTGGCTGCATTCCTGCTGATTGAAGCTGCAGCATTTAAATGAGAGTTAGATATACTCCAAACAAGTTTGCTAGATTAAGGTAATAAAAAACTCCTTTCTTGAAGAAGTGGTGTTAGCTGTGAAATTTTGCTGTTATACGGTGTACGATAAAACAAAAGAAGTTTTTGAAGTATAAAGTAGATGAACCTTCATTGTTAATATTACCTTGACTGGTTGAGATACCTTGTACTATTTTAATGCTATCTCTGGGTTTTCTGTGAGTAACTGTTTAGCCATCTCACGACTGTCTCTTGTTTTTCTTCCCAGTGCTATGTTATATCTTTTGTGAGTAACTCTCTCAATGGTGATACTACATCTGACAAATTTATGATGAATTTCCCCAAGTACAGCAGCACTAGTCAGGATGCAACACAGCAATACTGCAGTATATCACAAAATGTTGCAGTATGCTGTATGGAACAGTACAATTCAGTGGCAGTTATGCCCTTTTACTGCAGTAGTTTGTGACATATCATTTATTGCAAGTTATTGCATTGCATCATGGTTGGCTCCACTGCACGTAACATACTCATGAAGCTCTCAAGTTCCTTTCTGTTTGTTCGAGTATCCATTTCTGCTATGGCTTGAATTCTTGCCTTATCTGGATTCACCCTATCTTTGCTTAGCATGTTTCCTAGATGCTTGAGTTCAGATACCCCACCCTTACTTTTGTCATTCTTGGCCCTTACATTTACTTTCCTGGCTCTTTCAATAGCTTGTCTCAGCCTGAGGGCATGTTTTTGTTCACAGCTTCCAATGATTAGTATATCATCAATATATGTTGCCACCACCTACCATATCATCACATAGTAGGCTGATACATTTATGAAATACCTCCTGGGCACTGTTTATCCCAATGGTAGCCACAGGTATTGTTACCTTCCATAAGGGGTGTTAAATGTGGTCATGCTGTGCATGATGCTTCTACTGTGAGGGGTATTTGCCAGTATCCACAGCTGTGGATACTGGCAAATACCCCTCACAATAGAAGATAACAATACTGTCAACTTTCTCAATAACCTCTAGTTCCTCTGTTCTATCCAACTCTTCTTTGAATTTGTCTCTCAGCATTATGGGTATTTTCTGAGGGGCGTACACAACTGGTATGGCATCTGGTTTGATTCTGATGTGATGTGATCTGCTGAGACTCTCCATGCACTCAAATAAATCCCCATATAATGCCGTTATATCTGATTGCATGTCAGTTCTCCTTATCAGCTATACAAGTTTTAAGCTTACACAGTTTGGAGTCTGTGTACTGGTTCTGAGTACGCTGCTGTGATGTACAAGTCACACTCCACTGTTCTGCCCTTATAAGTGTGTCAGTTTGCATTTCCCTTTTATAGCAATCCACCCTCCTCCATATGTGGATACATTGTTCTTAATTTGCTTTATTATGACATAACTAGTCTTCTGAATTTTCTTAAAAATATTTTCCAGTGTTACATAAGCCTGTGTCTGTTTTAAACCCATTATTGCTTCTATTTACTTCTAGAACAACATACCATGAGCCACATTCTTTCCCTAAAGTCACGGTGCTTATGAAAAGTTCTTTACTCTCAATCCCTTTGTCAACAGGTATTTCCTACACTTGCTTGCTCTTACAAACCTTGGACAAATGGTTTCTGTGATGACACTTGCTGCATGTTCTTCCATATTCTGGACATTCACTCTGCCATGGTTCACTCTGCAGTAACCACAACTTTTAGTAGCTGTCTGATGCCTTTAATTTAGCTGCACAGGTCTGCTTTTCACTCTTTTATGTGCTCCTTCTTGATTTAAAGCAGTACCCATTCATCACATATAGAATAGTAGATGGTCGCCCATCCACAACAAGGCTGTGTTTCCCTTGGGGGAGTTGATGACATCAGAGAGACCTCGAGAGCGAAGCTCGAGAGGTCTCTCTGATGTCATCAACTCCCAAGAGGGAAACAGCCTTAGCTGTGGATGGGCGACCATCCATTGTTTTATATAGTATATGGCTTAGGGCTTATTGTTGATGAAAATTTTTTTGTTTCCATTGCTGGCTTGTTTTACCATCATGTTTCTCACTCAAGCATCTCCCGGCTCCCACTCCCTTCCAATTTGTCCTGCTCTTGCTGCCACTCACTGCTGTTTCTCCCTGCTCCCGCTGATGCTTGTTTCACTTGTTGCCACTTCTGCTCCCTCCGGTGTCACCATTAGTACTTTTTAAAATAAAAAAATCACTTTTGTGACACGGAGCGATGGTAGCTCCTCGTGTCAAAATGGGCAGAGTCCTCTACTTGCTGCTCGCTAAACTGCTGCCGCCATGTTTCCAGTATTTTTTTATGTCAAGCTTGTTGATATGAGCCAATCAGAAGGCAGTTCAAAGCTAAAAACTGTTGTACTATCGTTCTGACATCACGTCGATAGTACAACAACTTTTTTGACCTTTGAATTGCCCTACAGCAAGATTTTAGAAAGTCACTGGTTTTCATCAACTATAAGCCCTAACCATATACTATATAGCTGTATTTTAATCACATTTACCATGCTTTTTAACTGCCATTGCTTTCATGTGCTTCAATGCCTTTTCTGTTACTTTGCATACAGTATGTCTACATTTTTGTAGTATGAGATCTGGTTCATGCAATAACCAACAATAAGTCTCATCACTGATAATCCCTTCCACTATGTCTTTCATAAAGCTTTCTAGTTTAATAATGCTATCTAGCAGCTCACTATACTCACAGTTTTGTCAAGTATCTTGCATTCTGTAAGGAACTGGTCAAAGTTTCTTCCAGTCAATTAGTAAAAATCTGGCAGTCAGTTATACTATTTTGTCTTGCTGTGCAGTAGGCATCAGTTTTTTGTTTTCTTTTCTGAGTATTTTAGTCTTGTCCCATTCACCCTCAGCAAAGTGAAACATATTATAGATCTCATGGGTCTGTTGCCTCTACAGTTCAATAATGTTTAATACTAGTTTCCCAGACTTAGTATTCTTTTCTATGGCATTCATATAAAAGCAAAACTGTTGTATCCTGCATCTCTAATTTTCTGCCATTGTTTCCTTTAAAAAAACAGTGTTTTGGGAGGACTCAAGAAATTCATTCAATTGTGGGATTCAAATAATTTCTGACACAATAAAATGGATTGTACACTAAGTAGCTAAGGGCAGAGACTCATACACAGCTACCTCAAGTTGGTCATCTTTATTCTGCTCCTGACCTCTGACTCTTATTATTGAAGCACTGGATAAACCATTACAGATAAAGTAGCAAACATGTAGTACTGCTATGCAGAGACTAGTAACAGAAACATCCAAACATCATTACAGTTACTATGGTTGTTGTCTTTGTGCGGTAATGTTTAATGTCAGCACAATGGAGAGCATCTTTGAACTCTGAATTTATATCATCCCCAGCTATAACTGTAAATCAGGTCCCTAATGTTTTTTTTTCCAAAATGTTGCCGACTATTGCTCACCTACATTGTGTTATGTTGAATATCCATGGCACTCCAGTCATTACATCATGCATTTTAGCCCACCTGGCAGGCTATGCTGCACATGTGATCCAGGATCAAATTTAGCAGTATACCTGGGTCCCAGGAGTCCATGCTCCTCAGTACTTTGTGTGCATCTGAAGGCTAAGTACTCCAGGAGTCCCTTCTGTTTTCTTGTTCAGCAGTAATGTAGGCCTAGTATTTTGAACCTTGCAATTTTCCTTTCTGGTCTACCTAGTGGTTTCCTGAGAGAGTTTTCTCTAGTTTCAATTGATTTGTGTTAATTGTGTTTTTAATTGACTAATTATCTGGTTATGGACTGGTCATTTATTGGTTTAAAAGCTCTGTTTAATTGGAGGGGGCTCCTCCATTATACCTCCTTAGAAAGCGGTTTCTAGTGATGGTTAACTCAGTTTGACTGCTTTATATGTTGTGACCAATTTATTTTATATATTTGTTCTGTTTTTGTGGCATTGTAATAGCAGCTTTGTGCTGCAATAATCTCTTGTGTTGGATATAAATCTACAAAATCAGCAGAATCGCTTGGTTAAGCAGGCCTAAAAGTGAGCGTCTGCTGGCCAGTTTCTGCAGGCGTTTCTCTAACATTCAAACTGCGCCTTTTGGTGTATTTTGTTTGGCCTCCTGATGCACTCAGCGAGGGACCAGTCACTCGCACTCCGGCATTTAAGCCCTTCCCTGGGCCTTGTGGAGCACATGGTGCATCCCCCCTCCCCCTTTTGTTTGCTATCTAATCTGGCATCATTTTTCGCTGTTGGACAGATTTCTTCAGACAAACACCCCCGCTTTAAATCAGAAACAGCTCCGCAGTGTTTTCTCTGCATTTGTTTCCTCCTTTTCTTAATGAGGCAGTGACCTATCCTTAAGGTCGGACCCACCTTCCGGTGTGGCCCATATAGCTCCTTCCTCCATCCGCTGTATCTCCCCTATTTAGCGGGGACAGATAGGGTAGTTCCTGATGAAATTTAAGCCTAACCAATGGAATCTGTGGTCCCTACATACCGACTGCCGAATCTGGGTTGATTCTGGCGTACCTAGCCCTGATCACCCTCCCTAGTGGGACTCAGCATACTTGGTCTTTATGCTTAGATAGCCTATAGGAGGTTCAGCCCCTATCTAGTGGCCCCCTTTCACCATTCTCTCCCATTACTCTATCCTCTGTACCGTGGTGTTGCAAAGAAGATCAGCCCAGAGTATCTGAGAGGATCAGGGTTGGGAACCCCCCAGTAGCCCCTCACACAGTGGCTCATGGAGAAGGGGGTCTGTTGCTACTTTAGTCTGGGAGACTATTATTGGCATACTTCAAAAAGTGGCCTGTACCACAGGGGGATTGATACCAGCACCTATCAACAAAGTGTGAAGCAGGTTGAACAGCATCCATGTTTTCTGGGAGCATGTTCGGGCAGCCAATGTTATTTTTTGAATTGCTGGCAATAATTGCTGGCTACTGTTTCTCCACCCAGTGCATGTGCAATGGCAGACAGCCATTTTCTTACTCCTGAACACCCATGCATGCATATTCTTCCTGGTCACCATCTTTGTGGTCTTTCGTGCAGCTATCTTAGTTGTAGTCAGGCCGCATGTCTCCATTTTGTTTTACAGGGAATGTGTGGATTGGCCATGGCAGCCATTTTGTGGCCTCAGTACCAGGAGTACTGTCCAGCTACATGCTCGACTGCCTCATGGCTCTGGACTGGCTAGCTTTTTTTCTCTCTTTCAATGACTTGCTGACAACTGGGGTAATCTTACAGTACTAAACTCAGTGTTCCTTTGGTCCCTCTTAAAGAAGTCAATAATTCTGGCACTTGGGGGAGCATGATTTGTAGGTGCTTAAGTAGAGTGCCCAGGGGATGCATCTATTATTTTGTCATCTACCTGGATACTCGCCATGGCCCAGCCCTAACCCTTCTCCCTCTTTCTCTCCTTTTTATCTCTCTGCAGATGATGAAGGCTAAATACCGCACAACTTGCAGTGCCTCCTTATTGCCTCATTATTCGGGGCCACAGTGTCAATTGCATGTCTACTCGATCTCATGATCCAGCAAAAGCAAACCAGCAAGGAGACTTTTCCTATGCAATTGATGACATCTTCATCAAAGAATGAGAGTCCACAGAACAGGGTCGCATGTCTGAAAACAGAAACATGTGCAGGATGTACCTGATCCAGGAGGACAAGGTGAACGTCTGGTGCGTAGCCCCTACAATTGACCCACAGATTGTGGCCCTCAGTAAGAAAATGGTCCTCCCCTGTAGTACCATCTCCTTAATGGATCCTACCAACAAGAAGGTAGAGGATGACCTTTCATTGGAACAGTCCCCATCCTTGGATCCTGGCAATCCAGGAACCAGTGAGGCTAATTGGGTGAACCCAGGGGTGCTCCTTCTTCAAAACCAACAGGCCACAGTGGCCATGATGGAGAGTCAGCAGAATGTTATGCTGAAGATAATGGAAAAGTTGGAGTTGTTGACGCAGCACAAGCTGCCTGCGCCCCGACCCAAAAACAAGTACCTATTTCACAGCCCGATGGCCAGACAGAAGAGGGAAATCCAGCTCCCGATGCTCAAGAACCATCATCAAGAGATGAGAACGGAGATGGCTAATCTCCAGATGATGAGGAAGGCGTAGGCTCAGGTGAGGAGGCGATGGAAACCAATAAATCCATACCTTCTCTTATGACCAAATTATGTCCCTTCTACTTAATTTTGGGTCTGATGAGGGAGATAAAGACTACAATGAGGGTTGACTTAGAGCTCAAAATAGCTGAGTCAAAACTCGATCTCATGATCCAGCAAAAACAAACCAGCAAGGAGACTTTCCCTATGCAATTGATGACATCTTCATCAAAGAATGAGAGTCTATGGAGCAGGGTCGCATGTCCGAAAAGAGAAACATGTGCAGGATGTACCTGATCCAGGAGGACAAGATGAACGTATAGTGCATAGCCCCTACAATTGACCCACAGATTGTGACCCTCAGTAAGAAAATGGTCCTCCCCTGTAGTACCATCTCCTTAATGGATCCTACCAACAAGAAGGTAGAGGATATGCTAAAGAAGTTGTTTGAGACTACTGGCATGGAGGCTATAGCTGCCAACGTGGTGGTTTATGTGGCTAGAGGTCAAATCAGATGGCTGGAGGAACTTTTAGAAAAAGTAGATCCTAAGCTAAGAGATTCTGAGCTGATTGTGTATGCTTGACAAGGCAAAGAATTTGGGGGACAAGGCAGCTGACACCCTCAAGCTTGAGGCAAGAGCTTCCACACTTACCAACAGAGGCAGAAGATCCCTATGGCTCAAACTATGGGAAACTGAGAATGAATCCAAAAACCTACTACAAAGCTTACCTCTGAAGGGCAAACATGTCTTTGGTGAAGGGCTGCAAGAATACTTAAAACAAAAAGAGGAAGGCAAGGACCTCGGAAAGAGCAAGAACAGATCTACCTATTTGTCTTCTGGCAGATGACACTTTTGGGAGGTAATAAATTCAACCACAACAGAAGACAATCAAACTTCAGTGCTTCTAATTCCTTTTGAGGCAGAGGCTACCAGAATAGCAATGGCTCCCGCAACTCTTTCAATTCCAATAATCAATCCTCCTACTTCAAGGGAGGAAATTCTAAGTTTGCAGGAATAGGCAGGGGTGGAAGAAACAGACAACTACCCAGTCCTAATCCCTCTACCAGCCAGTCAGATAATCCACCAACATCTTTACCCACCAGTGGGGAACAGACTCTCGTTAATCCTAAAACAACGGCAACTCATAACCTCAGACAAATGGGTCCTAGAAGGATATGCGATAGAACAAGCACAAAGGCCAGAAAGACACAGGATGATTCAGTCCCCAGTGCCAAAAAGAAAAGTGTCTGCCCATCAGGTCCAGCGAGTAGTGCAGGACTTGATCCACAACAAAGCCATTCAGCTTGTTCCAGACAGCTAGTTAGGGCAGGGGATATACTCTATTTTTTTCCTGGTCCCCAAGACGAACAGGGATCTCCACCTCATATTGGACCTGAAGTTCCTAACTGAGTACATCGTTACTCACAAATTCAAGATGGAAACTCAAAGATCAACTCTAAGGAGTGTCAAAGTAGGCTACTACCTGACTTCTATTGATCTAAAAGATGCTTATCTCCACATCCCAGTCTGACTGAGTCATCGGCAATACCTAAGATTTCACATCCTGGGACAGCATTTTCAGTACCAGGCTCTGCCCTTTAGCCCAGCATTGGCACCAAGGGTGTTTACTAAGGTTTCTGTTGTACTTGTGGCCTGCCTACTGGAGTAAGGCATGGACATCATCTTGTATATGGACGATCAGCTGGTGAGGACCAGGTCCAGAAGTCAGTCCCAGAAGAACACTCATCTAGCCTTACAGGCCTTGGTGGACCATGGTTGGGTGGTCAACTATGCAAAGAGCTCCCTGACTCTGACACAACAGTTAGAACATCTGGGTGTGGAGATCAACGCATCAGAGGGGAAGGCTGGGCCATGCCTGAAATGGGTGGAGAACATAATCAGCCTGGTACAGGCACTAAAGACCAACAGACTCCCCACCATTGGGCAAGTAGCTCAAGTGTTGGGTTGTATGGCATCATACATCAATCTGGTGCCATGGGCTAGAAGGAACATGAGACCACTCCAAAACTACGTTCTAACTCAGGGGTTTCCATCTGAGGAGAACATGGGTGTCAAGATATCCTTACCACTGGGGGTGAGGCAATCCTTGTCCTGGTGGACCTTCAAACACAATCTCATAAGAGGCACCCCTCTCAAGCTGTCTTACAAAAGCCACTCTAGAAACAGATGCCAGTCTGACGGGGTGGAGAGCATGCATGAACTCCCTATCGGCCCAATGCCACTAGACAGAATCAGAGGACAGGTGGTCCATAAATGTCCTGGAAATGAGAGCAGCGTATCACACTCTGAGGCATTCAGGGAGACCATCTCCGGTCAGTCGGTCCTTGTAAGATCTGACAACTAGGTCACAGTAGCTTACATCTCCAAGCAAGGGGGAAACAGAAGCAGAGTCATGCAAAAAGAGGTGTCAAGGGTAATGACCTGGGCTCAGGCCAATCTTGCCCACCTCAGCACCATCCACTTGGCAGGCAAACTAAATGACAGAGTGGACTTACTCAGCCGACAACAGGTACACCTGGGGGAATGGCAACTACACCTAGACATCTTCTGGATGATTTAGATGAGATGGGGGCCCGTTACCATGGACCTAATGGCTACCAAAGCAAACACCCAAGAAGACAGGTTTTACTAACAGGGAACACCACACCAGGGGAGTCACTGCATTGTTCCAGCATTGGGCACTCCACCGGGCTTATGTTTCCCCGCATCCCCCTGATTCCTCAAGTCCTATCAAAAATCCAACAGTCTTGGAGGCTCATCATCCTAGTGGCCCCTTACTGTCCTTGGAGAGTGTGGTTCTCAGTGGTGATGGCCAGGACAGTAGACAGATGGAGTCTACCTTACAGGACCAACATGTTAATTCAGGGTCCAATGACCCATCCAGCCCCCAAGACACTCAAGCTGTGGCTCCTGAGAGGCAGAGATTGTTAAGGGAATGCTACCATACTTCAGTCATCTCGACCATGCTACAATCTCAAAGGTCATCCACCATATCTACTTATGAATGTCAGCGGAGCATCTTTTCAGCCTGGGATCAAGCTATGCATGTAGAACCTGAAAAAGCAGACATGTTTATCATCCTGCTATATTTGCAACAGGACCTTGACAAAAGCTTATCCCATTCATCTCTTTGGGTTCAACTTTCGGCTCTGGGTCCGATCAGACCATATAGTCCTGGTGCTCACCCAGATGCAATCAGATTTCTAAGAGCAGTTGAGGTGATTTGACCACAAACCAAACCACTCATAGCTCCTTGGGACTTAATTCTAGTCCTCGATGTGCTGAGAGTTCCCCCCTTTGAGCCCATCCTTGAGACACAATTGTACTGGGTGGGCTTAAAAACATGTTTCCTTCTGGCCATATGTTCAGCCTGAAGGATAAGAAAGCTAGGGGCACTGTCCTGCAAAGAACCCTATGCTATCTTCAACCCTGAAGGGGTATCCCTAAGGACTGCACCCGCTGTTCAGCCTAAGATAACTTCCCTGTTTCACAGAGAACAGACAATCAAACTCCCAACTCTGTATTAAGATATGGAGCAAGGAGACATTTGCATCCCACATCATTTGGACATTAGAAGCACCCTGCAACATATATCACTAGACCTCAGCCTGTTCACAACACAGAAAGACTATAGATCATTGCACAACAGCAGAAACAGGGTAAGGCAGCTTCAAAGTTGTCAATTGCCAGCTGGCTCAAGAGAATTATACAAGAGGTGTAGAAAGCAAAGAACCTCATACTGCCAGAAGGTATCAAGGCATACTTGACCGGGGCAGTGGTCAGTTCCTGGGCTGAAAGGACATGTGCATCTGCAGAAGATAACTGCAGAGTGTCAACATGGACATCCATTCATACTTTTGCTACACATTACAGGCTCAAAGCTCTATACAAACAGATGGCCTCATTTGCAAACAAAGTTCTCACAGCAGCCAGTACATCTAGCCACTCTTCGATTACTCTGTCCTGCCCTGATGGGAATGGTACTGCTGCTTAATTGAAACCCATGATGTAATGACTGACATGCCATGGCTATTCAACATAATGCAATGGTTGTTTACTCACCAGGTAAAGGTGATTATGTTAGTTGATATCCATGGTACTCCATGGCCCTTCCATCAGAGTGATCAAAGTGGCAAGAACATTGTAGGATAG
Organism: Neoceratodus forsteri; assembly: GCA_016271365.2. Lineage (NCBI taxonomy): Eukaryota > Metazoa > Chordata > Ceratodontiformes > Ceratodontidae > Neoceratodus > Neoceratodus forsteri. The sequence continues at coordinate 1,000,953,396 of CM057454.1, read as the reverse complement.
AACAAGAAGTGGTCCTGGTATGTTTATCTTACATTTCTTTCAATTATAGATGACTAGAATAGTGCCCATGCACATAAAAGGTGTGGGAAATTTTTCTTCTGAAGTAATAGCATTAGTTGGGAAAGGATTTATTCCTCTCGTCGGTCACATTAGCTGACAGAGTTATAGAATTGTATTAATAGGAGAATAAAAAGTAGTGTTGGGACACTCTCTTCTCTCAAGAATCTAATTTTTCCTCAAACGGTTCAAAGTGGCATGGTTGTATAAATAACCTTCTTTTCAGCTACAGAAGAACTGAACTGAGGAACAGGGACTCCTGGGATCTAGGTATACTGTGAAATTTGATCCTGGGTCACATGTGCATCATAGCCTATCAGACTGGCTTAAACCCATGATGTAATGACTGGAGTGCCATTGATATCAACTAACACAAGACTGGCTAAAACTAAGACAGGGGCCAAGCAGTAGATATCCTCTATCTTGGCCTTTGACTCTGTGCCCCATAAAAGGTTGACCAGGAAGTTGGTGGAGCTTGGAGTTGGGGAGAAGATGGCCAGATGGGTGGAAAACTGGCTGAGGGACGGAACCCAGAGGATGGATGGGGGGGATAGTTATCTGGCACCAGAGATGTAACCAGTAGGGTCCCACAGGGCTCCGTGCTGGGGCAGGTGTTGTTCAATGTCTTCATCAATGACATTGGGGATGGCATTAAAGGCAAAATGTGCCTATTCACAAATGACACCAAGCTCTGTGGGAGAGTGGACACAGCTGAAGGGATACAGGACCTACAGGAAGATCTGGAAAGGCTGGGGAGGTGGTCCAGGATCTGGCAGTTTGACTTTAATGCCAAAAAATGCAAAGTTATGCATATTGGAGCCAAGAATCCCAGGACAGAGTATTACCTGGTTGGAGTCCGTGTAACTGCATCAGAGGAGGAGAAGGACCTGGGAGTGATGATCAATAGTGACCTGAAGCACTCCTTGCAGTGCAAGAAAGCAGCAGCAAAGGCAAACAAGATGCTGGGATGCATAGCTGGGGGATCAGTAGTAGGAAAGATGAGGTTATACTTCCCTTGTACAGGTCACTGGTAAGGCCGCATCTAGAGTATGGAGTTCAGTACTGGTGCCCACACCTCAAAAGGACATTAACCTGCTGGAGAAGGTTCAGAGGAGGGCTTCAAAGATGATAGCCGGTCAGCAGGGCAAGGCATACGAGGAGAGGTTGAGGGCACTGAACATGTAGTCCCTGGAAGACAGGAGTGAGAGAGAGAGAGGGGGGACATGATTGGGGCATTCAAGTACTTGAAAGAGATAAATAATGTTGATAAGGAAAGTCTCTTTAAGCTGAGTAGCAACTATATCACGAGGGGGCACAGTCTTTAGCTGGAGGGTGAAAGGTTTAGGAGGGATGTCAGAAAGCACTTCTTCACAGAAAGGGTGGTGGACACTTGGAATGCGCTGCCGGAAGAGGTCATCTCATTAAAGACAGTGAGCAGCTTTAAGAGAGGCTGGGATAGACATGGGGGAAGATAAGAATCATAGGTAGGGAGGATGGGAGAAGAGGGGAATGAGGGCAGGGACATTAGCTCAAGCTGTGGACCCTGCAATATGAGCAGACTTGATAGACCAAATAGCCTTCTTCTGCTGGCTTCTTTGTATATATGTTCATAACACAATTACCTTTACCAAGTGAGTAAACACCCAATACTTTCCTATCCTCCTCTTCTGCTCTCTCCCTTCAAAACTCTGGCCCTGATTCACTGTCCCTACCTTGCATTAAGTCATCTGCAGGTCAAGTTGCCTTCAGCTTTAGAGTCTCTTAATGCTGGTCTAATTAATCCCCGCCCCCATATTCATTTGGCCCCCACTCCTTCATCCTGAGGACCCTGCCGTATGACTTCTTGACTCTCTTTCAACTGCTCATAAGCCCTGTCATTGCAATTGTGTTAGCTATGCTGTCATCCACCACTGTGCACTTTATTGTTTTCCCTACATCACTGTACAGCTGTTGTTGGTACTCTACGCATTATATTTTTCCCTGTGCATTTATTGTTTTAATTATGCACCATTTTTACTGTTGTATCATTTTATTTTTGTATATTCTGAACCTAATTATTTGTATTATTTCTGACTTGCATTAATAAATTTGTGGCTCTGTGCATTGTTTTGTATTCTCTACTCCCCATTTCACCAGGACACATCTAGAAATGTGCTGTTGTCAGCCTACTTGGTTACTTGGTTACTTGGTTACTTGGTAAAAGGGACAAAAGAGAGCTCGAAGCCCATAAACATTGTCCTCTACATATGTGGATCATTAGTAGTAGCCCCTATTTAGTTAACCATTTGTCCAATTTGAGTTTGAAATTAGTAAAGGAAGGGGCATCAACAACATCCTGAGGAAGTGTATTCCACAGTCTTGGTGTTCGTATTGAAAAAAAATTTTGTCTTTTTTTTGTTTTGCATTTAGCTATATCTAGTTGTTTGTTGTTTAATCTTAATCCAGTTTTCCTATTAGCAAAAGAAATTCCACATTGACTCATTAATATCGGACTTTGAATAATCTTAAAAAGCTGAAGTAAGTCCCCTCGCTGTCTTCTTAGTTCCAGAGAATGCAGCCCTGTTTTATATAGTCTAGTTTTGTAGTCTAGTTGCGACAGGTGTGGTATAGATTTAATAACTCTTTTTTTTTTATCCTTTCCAACCTAATCACATCTCCACAAAGGTAGGGACTCCAAAAAGGTGAACCATAATCAAGGTATGGCCGGATGTGTGATCTATACAGTGGTATAGTACATTGCTCGATTCTGGAAACAAAAGTACCATTAATTCTACGAAAGAGTGAATTTGTCAGATTAGATATCTTGTTACAGTGCGAAACAAATGTAAGTTTGTTATTAACTAAGATCCCCAGGTCTTTTTCTAGGGATGAAGCCTTGATTATGCTGTTGTTCAATGTGTATGTCTGTTTGGGGTTATTTATCCCAAAGTGCATAACAGCACATTTAGTTGTATTAAATTCCATTTTATTAATAACAGCCCAGTGTTCTATGGATATAAGATCGTTCAGTAGGATTTGCTTATTTTCAGCAGTGTTAACAGCACCACCCAGTTTGGTATCATCTGCAAATTTAATAAGTATGTTAGAAGAGTGAATTTTCATGTCGCTAATGAAGATGTTAAACAATGTGGGTCCCGGGACTGAGCCCTGTGGCACCCCACTTGTAACCCATCCCGTGTCTGATAGAGTACCATTAACCCTAACCCTCTGAGATCTGTTTGCCAACCAACTTTTATCCATGAAACTAGAGTCTCAGAAAACCCAACTGAGTAAGTTTAGAAATGAGGATACTGTGGGACACTTTGTCGAAGGCCTTGCTGTAATCCAAAAAATAACATCGGTAGGGATATTTAAATCCAATTTTAAACTTATAAAGTTATAAAAGGCCAATAAATTGGTGGTACATGACAAGCTCGATCTAAACCCATGTTGGGAAATATCTGTAAGTTTTAGAGATGAAATCTCCTTATCCAAAAGTGTTTTAATAATTTTTTCAAGTAGTTTACACGGAATGGATGTTAAACTAATAGGACAATAGTTATTTACTTGTGAGTAGGATCCCTGCTTATGTATTGGAGTGATTATTGCAGCTTTCCAATCAGGAGGAACTACTGATTCATGAAGAGATTTGTTAAAAATAATTGTTAATGGCTTTAAGATTGTATTTTGTGTACCCAGAAGAAATTTAGGGCTTATGCCGTCCGGTCCCGGGCTGGTAGTTTTCTTCAAAGACGTGAGACAATTATAGACATCAATTTGCTGAATTAGGTGTTCATTGGTAATATATGGTCTAACTGAAGTAGGTTGAGGGGAATCATGAGTAAATACCGAAGTGAAGTAATTATTTAGTGTTGATGCTATAGCCGAATCAGATTTTATTATTTTATTATCAATCATAAGGGGACCAATTGTTTTGTTGTTACCTTTTTTACTGTTTAGATAGGCATATAAGGATTTGTGTGAGTCCTTTGTATGTGCTATGTGAAACTCAAGATTCCTTTTTGCTGTTAATATAGATTTCTTGAGAATTTTTACTGACTCTATACTGTAATAGTAGCTTATTATTGCCTGTCAAGGTATTATTTCCACTCTTTTTTAAACGTGTGAATAATTTCTGCTTACGCCGTATTCATTTTTTAATGTAAGCGTTAAACCAAGGGGGTATTTTACCTTTACAGTTCTGTGTTCGCTTATTTGGGACACATTTGTGTTCAGTAGAGGCTATTTGTGTCTTAAAGCCTAGTGTGCTTTTCTTTGTAAACTATCTGAAATAAATAAAGAAAGAAATAAAGAAATATGGTGCTGATGCCATGATACTCCTACTGTTTGTAAACATTTAAAAGCAGTCACTATAGTGAGGTTGGAAAAGAAAGAGAAACACACACACACACGCACACATACACACACATCTGAATGCACATAATGATGTTACTAAGTGCTGAGATACATAGAGCAAACTCCCCGATGTATCTCCTCAGGGGCAGAGTTTGTTTGTGAAGACCACCTTTATATACATTAATATCATTACCGTAATTAATTACAGCATGTGATAAAACATTATTATGTTTTTGTCATATTCATTTATCAGAACAAAGGTGAGTCACAGAGAGAGAGAGAGAGAGAGAGAGAGAGAAACATAGTGCTATATATTTATCATTAATAAGGACCCCAATAAAACATCTAATAGTTGCCACACTGATTTGAGTCATTATCTGGTAAATTAGATCATTTTCATTTTTAAAATGTTCTTATGCCAGTATGGGCCACCACTTCATAGATGTTAATTCCTAAAACACAGTTAGTTAAAGATGTTTAATTTCAGATTTAAACTGACAGATTGCTGTCTATAAACAAAAGACTAGAAAAAAGGGGATTACACAGCCATACCAATTGCCCATGAAAGCAAATGCATTCCGTCCACAATGCTCCAATTACATTTAATGTTATTTTTTTATTTGGCTGTGTATGCTATGTTTTAAAACAAACCATGAGCAAAAAATTGTAAATGGCAAGGGTAGGCTGGGTTAATGAAGTGCTTGCTACTGTAGCGCATAACTTTCCTAATGTAAGATGGGGTCCTTCCCTCCAACCCTAGGTTCCTAGTATGGAGAGACCAAAGTGACTGATAAAGAAGCCAGCAAGGGTATGGTATGTTCAAGGAAGGTTCCTCTGATGGAAAACATTTATGTAATTGATGAAATGTCCTTTGGCCTGAATGAATAAATATATCGGGGCCACATGGACATACCACATAGAACTGTGAAGGTTGTGCTACATTTGCCCTCAGTGGGAAGGCAGAATATTTGGAAAATATTGCTTGTGATTAAGAAGTGAACTGCTGCTTACATTTAATGTCTGAGTGGATCTACATTTGTTTAATAGTGGCTATAAATTAAGTGTCACCCAAGAGAGAATAATGGTGTTTAGAATCCTTACTATCTGGGGAGGTCTCCCTACAAGTACTCCAGTGCTAGTATCATATTTTCTTTTTCATTTAAAAGCCATAAAACCACCTCCTTTATGATAGGATTTAAAGAAATGTGAACATTTCAGGTTTCAAATCTCAAAAAGTTTCTTTGACAAAAAAGTGTCCTAAAACTGGTGCATCTTAGGGTTATCTGGCATAAGCAAGTACAGTATCACTATATGTTATCCAGACAACCCCAGTTCATAACCTGCACTGGGTACATCTAGTGCCAACTGGCAAGGCAGGGCTCAGGTGTTTGTCTTGAATGCCTCCTTTTTCAGGGAAGAAAGCAAGTTTCTTCTGCTGCATGGTCACCCTCTGTTGACCAAGGGGGATGAAATACCATGCCGGAAGAACTTAGTGGCTGCTACCGAGTTGGTATGCTCTCATTCACCTAATGTATAATGCAATGATGCCATACAATATGTAGTGGGGTCCTTTTAAGTGAAAGACAGACAGGCAGGTTTGTAGGGAAAAATGCCTCGGCATATGTTTATTGTAAAACAACAAAGAGTCACTTTCAAGATGGCTGAAACAGTTCTTTTCAAACAGGATTAAAAAGACAAAATGTCAGTTACCATGAGACTTTCTTTGTTCAGGCAGAAATAAGGATTTGCAAAAACTGTAGGACTTCCTTGGACATCGTTAGCTATTTCTCTACAGGCACAGAGAAGAAAACAGATGCAGGTCTCAAGGTTGCTTCTAATGTCTCCCTTTGTTAGGTCCTCTCACACAGGTCAGTACAACTACAACACAGACCCCCTGACAGAGGCAAACCACACCCCTTAAATACATCTACAAAAGATCACCTGACCACCAAGTCTCATGCTTCTGACATCATGACAGCTTAATTAACTTTTTATTTCTCTTTCCAAAACAGTATTATTCACATAAGACAGGTAATCTTTTTCTTGTATTTGCAAACATTCAAAAGAACCTAATAAGAACCTGAACTTCCTTGAAAAACATAAATACAAACATACAAATATAATTAGTTCAGACCTTTATATAACAATGCCCTCCCCGTGGACTCACAATCCTCCACTGTTTCTAAATAACCAGTCATATCGATTAACCCAATTAGCATCTCAGACACACCTCTGCTTCACATAGGAAAGAATGTTTTGTTTTTGGCTTCTTGCAAACCCAAAGCAGTTTGCATGGAATAAAACATAGAGTACAAAGTTCTGTGTTTCAAATCTTTTTAATTACTTACATTCTCTCTGAGACTGTCAGCAGTACAGCACAGGAGAAGGCAAACAACTTATTGTCTCCTGACTTATTTGAATGCTCCTTATACTTGGGGCGGGGGGCTACAGGACTGAAAGTGGCCAGATTTTAGCCTGTAGCTAGAAGAATAAATTAACAAGAACAAGACAGGTAAAGGAAAATGCAATACAAACAGACAGGGTCTCTAAGCCTGTCACACACTGAGAGAGGCATAGGCAGAAAAGTTTTGAAGGGATGAGGTTCACCTACCCCCTTCTAGCACTAATAGACAAAATTCTAGGTTGTTCCTCAGAAGCATGCCATATGGGGGGAATAAGCGGTGGGGTTATGGGGTGGAAAAATGAAGGATAGACTTGGACAGTGAAAATCTCCTCATCCTACCTTAGGGGAGAAGAAAGGAGGACAATGTTTGTCTGCAACTGTGGGGCACAAACCCGGTTGTGTATACAAAAAGAGAAACCAACACAATGAGATGGGAGTACGAGCATGAATGCATTTCAGTATGAGCTCCACCAGTAGGTGTGAAGGTTAGACATGTTCCTTTTGGACACAGTGGGGAGGGAGGTATGCACTAGTCCCTTCACAAAAGAAAGGGTCCTACAAGAGCTCAATAAGCTCAGAGTGGACAAGGCAATAGGACCTGATGGCATACATCCCATGGTACTAAAGGAGCTAAGGTTGGAACTAGCAGAGCCATTATCAGAACTGTTTAGTGAGTCTCTGAGCACAGGAGAGGTTCCAGAAGACTGGAGAAGGGCTCATGTGATCCCGCTCCACAAGAGTGGTAGCAGGGAGGAGGCAGGGAACTACAGACCAGTCAGTCTTACCTCAGTAGTGGGCAAGATTATGGAGACACTCCTTAAGGAAAGGATCGTGCAACACCTGGAATCCATAGCAGCACAGGATCCAAGACAGCATGGGTTTACAAATGGAAGGTCCTGTCAAACTAATCTCATAGATTTTTTTGACTGGGCAACCAGAGTGGTGGACCAAGGGGGAGCAGTTGATGTCGCCTACCTTGAAATCAGCAAATCTTTTGATACTGTTCCACCCAGAAGATTGATTAATAAGCTGGTAGGCTCGAGGTGGGTCAGAAGTTGGTCAACTGGGTGGCAAACTGGTTGACGGGCAGAAAACAGAAAGTGGTGGTAAATGGTATACAGTCAGAAGAGATGCAAGTCACAAGTGGGATACGTAATGGATCAGTCCTGGGGCCAGTCCTCTTCATTATCTTCATCTGTGACATTGCAGATGGACTGGAGGGTAAGGTTTGTCTATTTGCTGATGACACCAAGATCTGCAACAGAGTGGATGATCCAGATGGGGTGGGCAGAATAAGAAGAGATATGGATAAACTAGCAAAATGGTCGGAAGAGTGGCAACTGGGGTTTAATGCAAAGAAGTGCAAGATCATGCACATAGGGAAGAGAAACCCTGAAGCCACCTATAGGCTTGGAGGGGAGTTGCTGGCAGTCACAAGGGAAGAAAGAGACTTGGGCATCATCATCACCAATAACCTGAAATCATCCAAGCAGACCACTAAAGCAGTAGGTAAGGCTAGGGGGATGTTGGTGTGTATTAGTAGGGGTATCACAAGTTAGAAGAGGGCGGTAATAATCCCTCTTTACAAGACACTGGTTAGGCCCCATCTGGAGTACTGTGTGCAGTACTGGAGGCCACACCTTCACAAGGACATTAACAAAATTGAGGCATTCCAGAGAAGGGCAACCAAAATGGTGCAGGGACTGCATCAGAAAACATATGAGGGCAGATTAACAGAGCTCAATATATATACCCTAGAGCAAAGGAAGGAGAGAGGTGATATGATCGAAACATTCAAACACCTTAAGGGCATTAATAAGGTGAAAGAGTATAACGTGCTTCAATATAATAAAAATACTAACATACTAACATACTATTTGCCAGCAGATTAGGCCTTACGGTCTATCGAGTCTGCTCAAACCTAGATCCTTAGTTGGATGCCGAGACCCTCCCATCCCTTGATCTCCAGAAACCCCTATCATCCATCCCCCCCCGGGACAGGCCATCATCTGATACATCCACTTTCTGTGTCTGTCCCACCCTCTCTTGAAGCCCTCCACTGTGGATCTCTGAACCAGCTCACCAGGCAGTGCATTCCAAGGGTCCACCACCCTCTCGGTGAAAAACCTCCTCCTCTTTTCCCCCCTCACCCTTCCACCTTCCAAATTCAAACCATGCCCTCTGGTGATACCTCCCTGCTTTAGTCTAAAGATCCCCTCCATGTTTACCCTATTTATTCCCTTGAGGTACTTGAAGACCTCAATCATGTCCCCCCTGTCTCTCCTCTCCTCCAATGAAAACAGGCAGAGCTCCTCAAGTCTGTCCTCATAAGTCAAATCCCCTAGCCCTCGTATCATCTTTGTTGCCCTCCTCTGTACCCTCTCCAGGAGCTGTATGTCCCTCTTCAAGTGTGGTCTCCAGTACTGTACACAGTACTCAAGGTGTGGTCTAACCAGTCCATTGTACAGCGGCAGAATCACTTCCTTGCTCCTAGAGGTGATCCCCCCTACGATGCATCCCAACATCCTGTTTGCCTTGCTAGCTGCTCCTGCACTGCTCAGAGTTATTCATACATGTATCCACCATGACCCCTAGGTCTTTTCCCTATTGAGGTCTCCAGCGCCTCCCTCCCAGGGTGTACCTGTGTTTAGGGTTTCCCGACCAAGATGCAACACCTTGCACTTGGTGATATGAAATTTAATTTCCATGTGTGAGCCCAGCTTTCCAGGGTGTCCAGGTCCCTTGCAGGGCCACCCTCCCTCTTCTCCCTCAACTACTGCTCCCATCTTGGAGTCATCCGCGAAGAGACTCATTTCACACCCTATACCCTCCCTGATGTCCGATATGTATGCATTAAACAGGATCGGACCCAGGACCGAGCCCTGTGGTACCCCACTACCAACCTCTCTAGGGTTCGAGAGCTCCCCACAGACCACTACTCTCTGAGTGCATCCAGCTAGCCAGTTTTCAATCCATCTGACCATCAAATAGCAGGACAAGAGGACACAGCATGAGATTGGAAGGAGGCCGATTAAGGGGTAATGTGAGAAAATTCTTTTTCACAGAAAGGGTAGTGGATGTATAGAACGGCCTATCTCAGAAAGTGGTGGATATGAATACAGTGCAGGGCATCAAACAGGCATAGAATAGGCATAAGGGAGCAGTACAGATGAGTATGAACAGATAGGTCATTAACAAAGCAAATGCCAAAGGCACATTTATAAGGTAAAAAAAGAAATGGGCAGACTGGATGTGCCTTGCGCTCCTTATTTGCCATCAACTTCTATGTTTCTATGTTTTGTGTGAGGTGGTGTGTTTTGTGGGGACCTATAAGTTTGCACTGGATTCTGCTACCAAACTGCAGCAGAAAAAAGAGTGACTTTACTCTTGCAGCTGCTGCTTGCATGGTTGAGGCTCAGGGAAGCTGAGACCATTTGGAGTAAATCTTGTGCATGGAAGTGAGTGGGCTGAAATTAATGAAGGCTGTATCAAGACTTGAACTTTTCTCTATTGATTCTACAAGAAGAACTGCAGGCAGTGAGAATACCTATATCACTTTACCCATTGTACTCCCCAGCAGCAGTGACAGAGCTGTCCGAAGGGGTAAAACATGTTGTTTCTCTGAACAGAGATTTTTCTGGGCTTTCTCTGGTGGGAACAGATACTTGAGTGCACTAATATAATAAAAGAGACAAAAACAAAGCCTGAAATCAGTGGACTGTTTATCACTTTGCTGGATTTTCCTCACTTTTTATGTTTAGTAGTGGGTTTATATGGAGGGTTGGGAGGGGAGGAGGAAGAGACATTAGGTAATTAGTCATAGTTTAGATTGGTGCAAATCTGATGATATGGGTGAGTAGGCTTGTATTGTGCTATAATCAGTTTGATCATGGGTTGTAATTGTTTTAGGGTTTCGGATTAGGGTAGTGGGAGGTTTGTGCTATGGTGCAGACTCTTCTTTTTAGTGGGAGTTCGTTTAAGGTGGGAGTTGTTGGGTGGTGATTTGTGTAACCAGTGTGATAAGGAGTGTGGGTCTGGGGCCCCTTAGGCTAAGTTACTCCCCATCCCAGTTGTTGGAACTCTGCCCCTTTGATAATGGCACTGCAGGGAGGTGGCTATTGTAAAGAAGTGGAGAGTATATAATTCAGGGCAGGGGGTTCTAACAGGGTGCACTATTAATGTGGGGAGGATCAGGAGATGCCCTGGGTCAAAATGGGACCTAGGGAGAGGCCAGATGTGGTTGACTAAGTGGGCAGGTAGCCTTTAGGCCTGCAGTCACTACTTGTTCCCTGCAGACAGTATTGTGAAAAGCAAGATAAATGAGAAACAAGTCTACCGGTCTCCAGAACATGAGAGGTAATTCCTGCAGGAAATCATAGACTTTACCGCCAAAAGGGTATTGGAGTCACCCAGATGGTTGGTACTGAGGTCCCTCAGTACCTGGGTCAATGACAAACTCCTGCAATTTGGACAATGTTTCCTTCAGTTGATGGAATCACTCAGGCTCACAGAAGTGGGTACTACCACAACTCATCAACACTGTCATGCCTTTGACCTAGTATTCTCATGGAGGCTTGAGATAAAAACTTTGAGATTCATCCAGTTTGCTGGTAGGATCACTGCACAGTGAAGCTCTTGTTTGGGGCTCCCTCTTGCTGTCCACCCCCAGCAAAGATGGTGCATTGTTACCATTTAAAGCAGGACACCAGGTGGTGATGGACCTCTCGGGTGTGATGGCTGTTTTTGGGACAGGATCGGAGGAGGTGGTGGTAGCCTACAGCAGGCGCTGTTGCATCAGCCTCAATAGTGTCACAGCAGTTTGTATATGACCCAGGACTTCATACTTAGGATCCCCATGGTTTGATGGGGAGTATAGAAAGATGAAGGCTATGGGTCAAAGACTGAAGCATTGTTGTCAGAAGCCTAGGACTGATGAGGACAGACTGTCTCTGAGAACTCATTATGTTGAGTATCAGAAGGTAATCTCCTGTAAGAAGTAACCATTTCTGTCTGGGGAGATAGCGGCGAGATGGATCAGTCCAGCTCAGCATTTCCAGACTGTGGGCAGATTGTTACATCCTGTCTGTCTCCAGTTGGTAAGGACATTTTCATCCACCAGATGTGAAGAATTCCCTCAATTTTTCTCTGACAGAGTGTCCTTGATCAGTTCCAGAATAACACAACCTGAGCTGTATTGGCCCAGGCGTGGGGAGCAGGTTGTCACAAGGAGCCTCCTGTTTGGATCAAGTTTATGCTGGTATCAGTGGAGGAGACAGGTGACGTGATCTCTGAGCTGTGGCCCACTTATTTTGAACCAGGCCTGGGACCAACACACCTTGTACTGACCCACAGCTTTAAGTGAGAAAAGGGAAGAATGAAATGTCAGCCTCCATGGGGTTTAAAAGGACAGAAGAAGAAGAACTGTAAGTGAGATGGAAAGATGATTCCAGGTCAGGTTTGCAGGAGCTAGAAAATGAAAGTAAAAAAGAATATTTTTTTGTTTGATTCTTAACCATCCTCTGACTACAAGTCACCGATGGCAGTTCCATTGATGCAATTTGCTAGATATAATAAAATATCAAGGTACAATCGGTCCAAATTTGTAATTTAACATTAACATGCCTTCTCAACCCTAATTATGTTTCTTTTTTAATACTTCCATAACTTTTTTATCTGATCTTTATCTACCAATAAGCATGCCATAATCAATGATGATCCAATATCGGCCACCAACAAGATGGAAGCCTAAATCTCTGAGCTCACTCTAGGTTCGGTATCTTTGGAGCTTCGGGATCAAGACTCATGGGTCGATCCACTCCCTATTTACTACTTTTGTAAGGGTAACCCCCCGCCTTGCTTACCAGCGCTTGCTAGAAGTTAAATAGTCGCAGTTTTGCGGCTGTAGTTAGTGTTGATCCCAAGTATCGTAACGGTCACTAGGCCGTGCAGGCCTCACCAACATTGTGACATGACAACGGTCAGCAGAATGACTGGGTAAGCGGGGTTTGTTTTCTTCTCCCCCTACATATACCAGCGGGAGCAATCTGTTACCTGTCTTTCCTTGCCAATCTGCCTGTCCTTCTCATGGCTTCTCAAGGCGACAACAGTCAGTCGGACCCACTAACCCAGCCACCTCCAAAGGAGCCCTCAGTTAATGAATCCCTGCAGTACATAACACACATGCTGGAGACCGTATTAAACAAAGTTGATGATATCAATATTACATTATCAGGTACAGTGGCGGAGATTCGAAACTTACAAGACCGCATGAACGTCTCTGAACAGCGGTTGGAGTCATGTGAACAGCAACAATCTAAACTACTGCTCCATTTGCAGCTACAGGAAGAAAAAACGGCAATGCTATGGTATAGATTGGAGGACCAAGAGAACAGAGTCAGATGCAATAATTTGCATATTATCGGTATTCCAGAAGGGGCTGAGAGGCAGAATATGGAGAGATTTTTAAATGAGTCCCTGCCCATAATGCTGGGTGAGAGATGGAGGTGACAGATGGACGTTGAGAGGGCGCATAGGATAACCATCAGGAGGAACAAGAACTCTTCTCTGCCAAGGCCAATCATTGCGTATTTTCTTCATTATACAACAAAGGAAAAAATCCTATGGGCTGCAAGAGACCTAGGAGAAGTGCGGTGGCAGGGGACTCCAGTTTCTTTCTATAGAGACTTTGCTCATGAGACGGCAAACAAACGAAGGGCCTTCACACCACTCAAGAAATTTTTGTACAATTTCAATTTCCACTTCAAATTCAAGGGGCTCACCAGATTTCTTGTGACAAAGGATGGCAGAGAACTCCTGGCTGATCACCCGTCAACTGTAGAAAGTGGACTGCTAAATTCTGGCCAGATTTACCTCTCCTGACTACATATCCCAGGAGGCTTTGGGAACCCAACACGCCAAAAGGGAACTATGTAGACAGACACAGGCAGCCAGAGAACAGTAATGAGGATGGACGTGCAGCACTACAAAATGATACCCCATAAACCAGGGGCCCTCCTGACTGTTCTAAGTTGCGACCAGTCACGGCTCCGCTCTCCTCATTTAAAGACAACCCCACATTGCCTCAACGGGTGTCGGTGCCCTCCATTAGACAGCGACAGAGAGCTAGAAGTGGAATCGACTGCCCCAAGATGGTTCCATGATAGCCCCTAGTTCAAAAATGTCTCGAGAAGATAGAACCTCCCCCTCCTCGCAATGCTCAGTATGCCACCATTGATTCCTCTGATATGGACACTACTCCAGGCATGGATTGAGCTGATATTTCAGAAGCCTCACTTGTGGAAGCAGTGGACATTCTGACTCCTGTCAGACCAGGGTTGATCTCGTATGTTGCTGCAGCGATCAAGGATATCTCTGAGACTGTGCCCTTCCCCTCTTCGAGTGCTGAATGGGCTGAAAATTCTCCTAGCTGAATTTGAACTGATTTCTGGTTTGGGTTACGGTTTGCTAGATGTTGCAATTAAGCTGTAGGGTTGACACCATCATACTCTCTCCTGTGCCCATACCCAGATGGATATCTGAGTGGTGGTTTTCCAAGGTCATGGATACCTCAGTTTACGTAGCATAACTAGCTGTTTTCCTTTTAGCTCCCACACTTCTCCATGTTGCTGGTTTAACCTTATAACAGCAGCTGCATAATAGTCAGCGTAAATGAGGGTACCACAGGGTAGCATCTCTATCCCCCGATGTATGGTTGTGATGTTGGTATGGACCGCCTCCTTGTAGGCAAGGTGGTTGCCCTCCCTTCCCCTTCCCCTTCTCCTAAACTCTTCTCCCTTATCCCCTTGGTCCCTCTTTAGGGTCCCCCCCTTTTTCTTTCCTCCCTCTCCTGTGGGTCGGACGCCTGACCTCAAGTATATTAGAACCTCAGAGGACTTGAATTCACTTGGTTCCAATCCCTCCTAAATAGTAGGATTTGAGAGCTCGTGAAGCTGAGGCTAACAGTTTTAAGTTCACCTCTTTCACTGGTAGCCTTGATCCTTTAGCGCTGTTGCACAGTGTTATATTAGAATCTGTTAGAGTTGCTTAATAGCTTGGTTTTTGTAGCTAGTTGGGATATCTTTTAACATCGGCTTTTCATCTAATTGTTACTGTGTACATTGACTGTATTTGTTCATAACCTCTTTTTGTGTTTGTTCCACTGCAGCTGCCCTTGTGAGGTATGTATTTCCCTCTCTTCTCTGAGCCTTTCCTTCTTCTCATCTGGTAGCCTAGGCTAACACAGGGACTCCCAGGACAGTCAGTGTGGTGAGTTATATCCCAGGTGTAATCCTTGCATTTTCAGTAAGTACATGCATTCTGTTGTTACAATTTCCATGTGCCCTATTACAACCTCGGCTAATCACACCAGCTCCCCAACTGTGGTGGTATCCTGGAATGTTAATGGTCTGAACCATTCCATCAAATGAACTAAGGTGCTCCAACACCTCCGTTCGCTGCATACAGATATCATCTTACTTCAAGAAAACCATCTTTTAAAGAAGGCGGTTCCATGGCTAAAGAAATCTTGGGTGGGTACCGTCTATGCCAGTTCGGCTACCTCCAAGACAAGAGGGGTTGCCATTCTTATCCGACGTACCTTGAGCTGGATCTTGGAGGAATCCAGACACGATCTACAAGGCAGATGGGTTGTTGCTAAACTTTCTTCCTCTGGGGGGAAACTGATTATTTGCAACCTGTATGCCCGCAACACAGACCATACAGAATTTTTTCCATCAATTAGCCAGGCTACTTCCTCCATATCCATGGCCGACGGCACCCTTCCTCTAATAGTGGGTGGAGACTACAGTATGGTTTTAGATGTATTTCTGGACAAGTCAAAGCCTACTCCTCAGGCCAGGCCCCAAAACCAGCTTGGCCCTTCACGAACTACGAGAGGAATGGGGCTTAATGGACCTCTGGCATATAAATAATCCCTCTGGATGGGATTATACCTTCTATTCCCAGGTACATTCTACATATAGTCACATAGACTTCTTCCTTGCTAATTCAGCAGCTGCTCAAAATGTTCTTAATACCACAATTAGGAACATTTTCATCTCCGACCAAGCCCCGGTGATTACCTCCTATACATTAGGGGGACAATCCAAAACAGGTTCTCAGTGGAAATGCAACCCTTTGTTATTAATGGACCCAGAGTTTCACAAAACAATTTCCCAAGCCAACAAGGAGTATTTTGCCATTAATGCAAACTGTGGAGTCTCCATGGGTATGGTCTGGGAAGCGTTTAAAGCAGTCCTTAGAGGCCACATAATCGCCTTCTCAGCCTCCAAAAACAAGGCATGCAATGCTAAGTTAGTTCATTAGCAAGCAGAATTGGAAGGACTAGAGTCCCGTTTCAAAGCTTCTCATGCCTCTCAGAGTGACAACTCCCTTATTCAGCGCATTGTGGGTCTTAAGTACCAAATTAATGCCACACTGAATCAAAAGGCCGAGTGACTTCTATTGCGATCAAAACATGCATACTGGGATGGGGGTGAAAAAAGTGACAGATTATTAGCATTTCAACTTCGGAAGCAACAAGCTGCCACTCGCATTCATGCCCTCCGTAACACATCCAGTAAGATTGTGCAAACCCCTCAAGACATCAATGACACCATGAAGGCATTTTATCAGACCCTATATAAGTCACAGTCTGACCTTTCCCCAACATCCATAGAACAGGAGTTGGATAAATTTTGCCAACAGTTTGATTTACCGGGGCTTACCCCTTTACAGGTGTCCACATTAGATGCCCCCCTTGATCCAATAGTGCTACGTCAAGCTTTGTCCCAAATGGCCAAAGGAATGGCATGACAGTAGAGCTATATGAAACATTGGTACAAGATATATCTCAGCCGCTACTCCTCGCACTTCAGGAGGCCCACGCAACTGGTGCATCCCCCCCCGTCTATGAGAGAGGTCCTCATTACCCTTGTACCTAAAAAGTTTAATGATCCTCTGGACTGCACAAATTTCTGGTTGATTTCGTTACTTTCGGTAAACACAAAGATCTTGGCCAAGATCCTAGCCACCAGGATGCTGGAGGTGCTCCCGACTATCATTCATCCTGCCCAGGTTGGTTTCATGAGAGGCAAATCGGGTGCTGACAACACTAGGCTCCTCCTTAATTTAAAATGGATAGCCTCCCATTCCTCTGTCCCAATGGCTGCACTGGCAATAGACTTTACTAAAGCCTTTGACTCTGTCGAGTGCCATTACTTACACCAAGTCTTAAAAAGATATGGCTTTGGAGCGTTTTTTTGTCAGTGGGTGTCAACACTTTACGGATCCCCAATGGCTAGGATCTTGACCAACAATACTATTTCCATGCCCTTCCCACTGCATAGGGGCACCTGACAGGGTTGCCCCCTATCCCCTCTTCTTTTTCTGGTAGCTTTGGGCTCCCTTAATTGGTCTCTTATCACGTCACAAGATATTACTGGCATTAAGGTTGCTGGGAAATCTTACTTGGTGGTGGCTTATGCCGATGATTTGTTGCTAACTCTTTCTCATCCAGAGCAGGCAATATGGCATATTTTACCCTTACTACAGACATTCTCAACTTTATTGGACCTTTGTGCTAATCAGAGGAAAACACTCTTGGCCCTGTTGAATTCAGCCTGTAGTAAAAGTTGCTTACAGGAAACTGAGTTCTTTGGGCAATGCAGGGCTTTTCTTACCTTGGCATAACCATTCCTTTCAAATGGGTGGATCTAGAGCCAGCCAATGTCTCGCCATTGCTACCTCAAATGACTGCAGAAATAGAGAGATGGAAAAGTCTTCAGCTATCTTTGCCTGGAAAGGTGGCAGCGGTTTGCATGCTCTTACTGCCACAAATCATGTAATATTTAAAAATCTTCCAATATATCTTTCACTCAAACTTTTTGCTTCACTTGAAACTCAAGTATCTTGGTTCTTGTGGGAAGGGAAATCTCCCAGATGGAACAAGAGTAAACTTAGAGCACATTGGTCCAAAGGGGGGCTGGGTTCTCCTTGATTTCAAGGATATCATCTGTCATGAACCACCACTATGGCTACTAGGTGGTTTGTTCCCAGTCCAATACCCTCCTGCTGTGGGTTGAGCTGGAATCTGACCTAGTGGCGGATACAAATCTGCATTTGATATTACACCCCCGGAGCCGGAACCGGCGCACGTTGCCCCCCCCTTAATAGCTGAAACCAAACGGGCCTGGCACTCGCTTATGACTCTAGCTCATACACCTCGGGATGCCCAAGCACCTCCATATACCCCTTCGTAGCATAACCAGGCTTTGGCAATTGGTGGCACTCCCATACATTGGCTCACGTGGGAAGCCCAGGGTATCTGCTATGTACAGGACCTTTGCATTCCTGGCTCCTCTGTATTAATGTCCTTTGAACAATTTTGTGCAGCTCAAGATACTGCTGCTTTGGTATCATACACCATCATCTCTATATTCCTACGGCCTTTCACAACATTCTAACTGTTGGTGCTGTCAGCAACCTGGGGCACATCTACTTCATATTCTGTGGACGTTCCCCCTTGCTTTCACACTTCTGGGCATTTATAACTCAGGAATGCTCTACAATACTGGGCCTCCAGATTAGCGTCTCTGATCCCAAACTCCTTTTAGGAGATACTACCTCCCTAATTGCTCTAACTCGACCTCAGAGGCAATGGGTTGTACTTGCACTTATGGAGGCTAAACAACTTGTACTTATGTATTGGCATAGACCTACTCCTCTGACTCGCCCCCAGTGGCATGAGGCGCTAGCTAGATTAGCCACACTAGAACGCCTATCTTGTACTCACCTAGGTCCTATGGACCAATATGCTGCCAGATGGGAAGCCTATCTCCAATCATCTCTTTGCAAAATTCCTAATCTAGGCTGTAACCCCTCCTCTTTGACTACATGATGTTTCATTTCTATATACCACTATTCCTGTTCTTAACTGTCTCTAATACTTGAAGATAGTGAAACTCCACCCTGGCACATTGCGTACTCTTTATTTTGCTAAGTTGCATCCCAGGTGGGCTCATATGAGAATATATTAAATCATGTGTGTTGTGAATATATTTACACACTATTATGGCAATGTAATAGTTGCTGGTTGAACATAGCTGCATATGGAACATGTTACCTACTTACGAGCATGAATGTATGTGATACTATACTTCTGTATGAACAAAATAAAAAATTATTCTATGATAAAAAAAAAAGATGATCCAATATCTGTAGGACTACTTGCAAAAATAAATTCCATGAAATTGAAGCAGTTACTGTCAGGTGAGCAAGGTGATCAGGGGCAGGATTAATTTTTTTAAATGGTCTAAACCTTTTGTCCCATCTGTCCAGTTTTGTATCAGAAATCTGAGGCAAGTTGAATTTGTTTGTGATCTGTGTTGCAAATGCGGACTTTTTTTCACAAAGGGATGTGGTCTTTGAAAATCAGGTGAGCAAATCTGGATGCATGTGAGTGGATGCAGATTGCAGTCACACACATTTACACCTGTGTTCACCACTTATGAAAATGTGTCCTTAGGTGTATTAATTGGAAAAATCTAGCCATAATGAATCACAAATGTGCAGTTTGTTTCAGTTGATTCTAAGTTCTGACAAATGCTCATCAGATATTTTAACCATTGTTGTCTCTGTAATTGCAAGAATCTCAAGTCTATGTACAGAAACATTTTTATTAAATAAAACTGTATCATATTTTTCAAATGAGGTTTCAGGGGATTTTAATTTAACGATTAATTTATCCTGGATTATCAAATAGAAATACATCTCATTATAATGAGCCACAATTAATTATATAGCTGAAAGGGTTGATGGACTGCTGAATTCCTTCGAAGACCACCCCTGATAGTGGTTCATGTGGCTCCGCAGGTAGCACACTCACTTCTGAGACCAGTAGATCAGAAGGCTGTGGGTATTTCCCCACACCAGGCACTTGGGTTAAATCCAAGTACTGACACTGTAGTGCAGCATGAGGGGGTGCTGCACTCCTGTGGTGCCATCTTTCAGATGAGACATTAAACTGAAATCCCATTTGCCTGTTCTGGTGGTAGTTCAGATGGATGTTAAAGATCCCATGGCACTTCATGAAAAGAGTAGGGGAATTTTTATTAGAAAAAGGACTACAGACAAAAAAAAGTATCAATACATCAATCTATACATGTTACTTTACATCCAGAGAACAAATAAAAAAGCATAGAAGAGGATAACAAAACACAGCAAATCTCAAGGGACACAATACTTACATTTGATTATACAATGTTTAAACGTCAATGTTTTTTATCCTTAAAGAGTCAAGGGGGCTTAGCCAATTTTTCACAGTTGATCAATAATAGCTTCAGTTTTTCCTCCTTACAAATCTTGATGTCCATTGCCCACAATTTCTGCAGTGAGATATTTATATTCCTGAATATTTCTGTGTAAACAATTTGTTTCTCTTGTGTTACCCACACAGTGAGGTTGCCAGATGTAATACCTAATAATGGCTAATATTATATACATAGTTTCTGGGTAATACTGCCTCCACCCGCCCCCAAAATCTCCATATACTAATGTGTCATAGGTTAAGTTGCAGAGCAGAGGCTCACCTCATTCTTTTGCCAAAAACCTCCAAAATGGCTTAACATATTCGCATGCTAGAAATAAGTGTTTTTGTGTTTCTAGTACCTGTGTACATGTGTGCCTTAAGCAAAACCTGTCTTGGACCTGTTTGTGTTTGTTATATTTCCTGATCCTTAGTTTACCATGCAAACTTAGCCAAACTGAATCCCATACAAAGTCAGGCAGTCTTTGATTTTAACATACAATATTAAGGTTCAACTGTGCTTTTTCCTGTGGACAAATCCCAAGGGAGAGTTATTCTTTTCTTTCCTTCTGTAATATGTGCCTATGTATTTCTTTCCTGCCTTTAATCTGCAGGTCTGTGCTAGTAATGCCTAATTTAATGACATATTTAAGCTGTTCCAGTCTATATTTGGGAATCCCAGGGATACTATATAGTAGCCTTGTTTTTTTCTGTTCCCAGGCTGCTAAACTAGGTCTGAACAAATGTCCTACTAAACTTTTCCATATTCTGTCTCCTGGCTTTAAGGCAAAGCTGAAATTGTAGAACAAGAAAATAGTGCTGAAAAAGGCCCCCGGATTTATCATATCTAGACCACCATCTTCTATTTTCCTATAGGTAATTTCTCTTTTGACTGGATTTAAACCGTTACCCCAAAGTGCCTGAAAAAAGATGCTAAGTAGCGAGACTAGTAAGGATTGTGGGGAAGGAAAAATGTAGTTGATATACAAAAAAATGGAACTAAGAGAGTTTTTATTAATAACATTATTTTCTTTTTTTATATTTGCTGCCATGTCCTTAGACTAATTAACCCAGTGGCTCTTTGAAGGCCTGCTTCCCAGTTCTTCTGTGCCATCTCTTCCCCCCCAAACATAACACCTAGTATGGTAATTTCTCCTTTAGTTACATGTATGCCTGCATATGTATCCATTTCAGGTCGTGGGGCATCACCCAGAACCACACATTTACTTTTATTGTAGTTAATGTTAGAACGTGACATACTAGTGAAGCTATGGAAGATTTCTACCAACTCATCTTCTTTTACACTAGGGTCTATGCAGAGCACCAAGTCATCTGTTTATGCTAGCATTTTGATAGCAGGGGATGATGTAGTCAGACTCAGCCCTGTAACCTGCTGACAACTCTCTATTCTTCTTAAGAGGACAGCCACGCAAAATACATAAAGCAACGGACTGAGTGGACAACCCTGACATACCCCTCTTCTAACAATGACTTTTCCCTTTATCCACCCAATTAATATTGGGTAGAAGGGAGATATTATCATATATTAACTTGATCCAGTCCGCAGATTAATCAGGTAACCCATATGCTTTAAGTGCCCTGTACAGAAACTGGTGTGAAATCTTATCAAAAGCTTTTTCTTTGTCTAAACCAAGAATATAGCCTTACAAGTCCTTATTCTCTGCTTTGAAAAATATTTCCATGAGTATTATTAAGTTATCATACTGGCTTCTGTTAGGTATAGAACAGGCTTGAACGGGACGGATTACCTTGCTTGCTATAGACAACAATCTATTTAACAGAATTTTACTTAGGATCTTTAAGTCTGTGGTCAATAGGCTTAAGGGTCTCCAATTATGCAATATTTCTTTCTCTCCTTTTTTATACAATAAAATCAAAGTGGTCACATTCATAGATTTTACCAAGTTGCCTTCTTGCAACATACTATTCAGGACTATTTCCAGGGCTGGGGCAAGTTCTTAACTAAAGGACTTGTAGAATTCTGCTCCAATTCCATCAATCCCTTGGGCAGAGTTATTTTTGAGGCTTGATATGGCATTTTTTACTTCTTCAACTGAAATTGGTGTTACTAAAAAAGATTTCTCTTCCTCTAAGATTTGTGGAAGGCCCTCAAGCATGTCACACTGTTCTGTCGTGGGGGGAGCGTGCCCAAATAGCTCTCTTAAATGTATACCTGCTCACTTAAGTATGTCTTTTGGGGAGGCAACCACTTGTCCAGATTGAGTTTTAAGCCCAGAGATTATTCGGTGGTCTAGTCCATCACTGCATCCTTTAAAGGGATCCATAGAGCATTTCTTCATGTTAATTCCAAATCTAAGCTCTTGTTCTAAAGATTTTGCCCAGTCATACTGCAATTTAATTTTTTTTTTTTATTTCCACTGTACAAGTCCCATAGTCTCTTCTTGTAGTGTCAGTTAATGAAATAAGTTTTTGCAACTCTGCCCTAAGCTGGAGACAGGAAAGGTACTTTCCCGTAGCTGCATCTCTGGTAATTTTCTGAAAAAAATCTTTCCAGGAAATTTTTGGGTCTTCCCACCACGTGGCAACATCTTTGTAAGTTTCAGCTACTGACAGCCTAGCCAACCAATCTCCCTTCCAGGCTGCTCTTATGTGGTTGTTACTTAACACCAAGTTGTTTAATCTCCAGGTATTTTTTCTGCACTTTGATGTGTCATTCCAGTTAATATTGAGAATAATTGACCTATGGTCAGAAAAATCCCAGGCCAAGACTTTTATTTTTGTAACACTCAATGTTGATGAAATGAATACAAAATCTATCCTTGTTGATAGTTGCCCTCTAAAGTAAGTGTTACAGCTTTTAGGGAAAATGTATCCGTAGGAGTCAAGCAGTTTGGCACTATTAATAATGCTATTTATAGCCGTTGTGTCACAGAAGCACTTGTCTGTTTTTAAACTCCTATCAGATTTGTCTAATCTGCAGTTGAAATCACCTGCCCAGATCAGTAGCCTGGACGTAAATCAAAATGGTTGGATTTGCCTGAATAAAGCAGACCTAAGGGCCTTTGTTTGGGAGGCATAAATGGAGATACTTCTAAACCTTTCTGAGCAGTATGTGAAGTCTAATATTAAAACCATGCCAGGGCTTACAGCCACTAACCTAGAGACTTTGATGTTTGAATTATTTAATAAAATCCCTACCACATCACAGGATTCTTGGCCTATAGACTAGAAGGCAGGCCCACAAGTCCAACATTTCGATGCTTACTGAAGTTCTAAGCTAGTCTTAATCCTAGTAATTTGCAAGCAGTAGATGTCACATTTCGCTTGTGTCAATGAACTTAACACCGTGACCATTCTTGCATGACTTTTTATACTGTTGACATTGATGGCCAGACTGGTAAGTGAGTTTATAGGCATTTGAAGACACAAAGGAAAGTTTTAGAACCTAAAACATCAAGGTTTTTTTCCACACCTTCTTCACCTAGTTCATTGGGAACATATGGACACTACCCCCCCCCCCTTCTGGTATCTGAGGTTACCTCCATAGTAATGGAGGTCACTGAAGAAGATTCTGAGATTTCACCCGCAGATTCATCCTCTGATTTTTAGCCAAACTGAATCCCATACATCCTATACAGTAGCTAGAGTAGAAAATCTGTTCCCCTTTTTCCATGATTCTGTAGAACTACCAGCTCCCCTAGAATCACCAGAGGTTTTAGTTAGGGATGTCACAGCCCTGTTCCTCTTCTCTGCCAGCACTTTTTGAAATTTAGGCTCTTGATTGGGGAGACATGTTCTTTCCTACTGAGTCCCCTGGGAGAGCTCCTTCAGAGCTTTGTGTGGTAGGGGTATTTTCTGTCTGTTCTTCTATGATTGCCTGTTCTTCATTTAACTGAGGGCTTTCTCCCTCTTTCACTGAGGGCCCTTCATATTTGGAAGTATGATCTTGGGGGGTAACATCAGTCCTGTTTGCTACCTTCTGGGCTTGTAACTGTTATGCAATGTTAATTAATCCTTCCTGTGAGAGGCTGTCGGCCCTGTTGTGGGAGGCCCAGAGGCATTTGCCATACCCATGGCCTGTGCTCTCACAAAGATTGCACTTAATCAGATTGATGCAGGTTGAGGACAAGTGCCCATATTCTAAACAATGATTGCACCTAGGTGTGTCACATGCCGAACTAAGGTGCATGCGAGAACTACATTTAAAACAAGACTTGGGCTGGCCCATACAAAATAATACACCCCTGTCTTTCTCTAGGAAAAAGGTGCTAGGTAGGTGTACAGGCCCATTGTTTGTGGAGTATAACTTCACCTTATTCTTCCAGCCCCCATTCCAAATCTGCTCGCTGTCTAATATGGGGGCTGGTTTGTCCAGGACTTCACATCATTGTTTGAGCTAAAACAGGATGTCCTCTACATGGACACCCTCATTCCAAAACATTACCATGATAAGTTTGATGGCTGGTTTCATTAGATGAATGGCTATGTAGGGGATCTACAGTTTATTATTTTTAACCTTTTGATACTGCATCCAAAATCTATCCTAGCTAGATATCATTTTAAAACTAATGTCATAGTTACTGTTACTCAGGTGGATCAGTGCAAAAATTTTAGGGGGAAAGAAATGCACAGACCCTTTTAAAAACTGCCTAGCCACATACAATCTATTTGGTGGGTTTTCCATACCCCCCTTGAAAATCAGTCTGACAGCATTTTTCCTCGGGGCAGGTTTCCCTTTGTTCTTAAACAGATCAGACAGCATAAACATAGGATTTAAAAACTCTTTTTTGGATGGGTCCTGCTGAATTTCTTTTGCTGGATCTAGCCTATTTGCACTTTCATCTGGTACATTTATAGAATTAGCACTCATTAGTGCAGTAGTCTGTTCAGGTTCTAGTGCTTTGGGGCCCTTTATGCAAGAGTCATTACCTGTGTTGCGGAGCTCCAGTGGTGGATGTGTAGCAGCAGATGTTGTAGCAGTTTGTGATGTGGGAGGCTGCTCTCCAAACCTTTCACATCCTTATCACTGGGGTCAGGTATCCATTGTCTGCTATCCTTTTGCAGCCAGCCTGCCTTTTGCAAAGCCGTAGATGGTGACCAGTTTTTTCTAAATCAGACTGTTCCCCGGTTTCTATCTCCAAGACTTTAAGCGAGGTGTTTTGTTTCAAGTCAGATTTAATGGGAGAAGCGCTGTTAGCAGAAGCACTCTGCAGATTCACGGTAGTGTCTGTCAGGGATTTTACTACATTTTTGAACTTTTTTTAAATGCCAACATTTGAAGGGTGATCCAAGCCTAAACACTGATTTTTCAGCTCACTTACAGAATCGGCACTCTTTTCTTGCTTTCCCGGCTTTTGGCACTAAGCAGATTGCTGTTTTGAGCTGCCAGCCAGTAGCGAGACATTCTTGTCTGATATTTGCACCACTTGCAGTGGATTTCTTTGATTTCTCCACATCACTGCTCAGCTATTTGAGCCTATATGAGTCAGAGGGACTCGTAGTTACTTTGACAGTATGCAGAGCTGTCAGTTCAGCTTGTGGGTGTTCTCTCTGCATTCTGAACCCCCCTTCTTTTTCTACTAGTTTTTTCAACAGTTTTTCTTTTTCTTTTATCTTCATTTCCTCATGTTTCTCTGTTAGCTGTACCTGGTCATGTTCCTGTGCTTTATCTTGCTGGAACCATTCCATTTCTGAATCAAAATAGCTCACCGGAGCTTCATCTGTATCCAAGTCAAACTGTAGCTTTTCTTCAGCCTCTAAAGTCATAGGGGCAGGAGAGGAGGGTATCTCCCCTGCCACATCAGTGCTTCCTCCTCCTCATGTGTTCGACTCCAAATGAGTCCCTCCATCCTGTCTACAGGAAGTGACAGCACCCCTGCAGGCAGAGTAGGGGAATTTCCCCAGTGCCCTGGCCAAATTCCCCTGATATACAAAAATACCACCAACATCTTAATCTTGTTCAGGGTCAGTTGGCATTCATCTGTATCCCCCTTCCCCAGGTTGTTCCTGAAAATAGGCAGAATTTGTCTAGTGCACTTACCCGGTCAACAAAAACTAAACAAACAAACAAACAAAACTGAAAGACGGAGGAGGATTAAATCATGAGAGTCATTATGAACATAGGAAAGACTTATTTTAAATAAAGCTTTTTCTCAATATGGTTCTGCTTACAGCACTCTCAACCTTGTCACTGCCCTCCTTATAGACTTACTGTTTTTTCAAAAGTTACCCAGGACCATACTGTGGTGGGTTGCTTGCTGTGTCAATTATGCAAGACAAGAGCCTGCTGGTGGTGACAGCATGGAGCACACCTCCTGAGGAAGAGGAGTCCTTGAAGCACTGGGACTCATAATGATGTGGTTCAGAAGGCTAGAAGATGTAGCATGGAAGTACAGTACCTTTGAGATTTACCATGTTTGTTAAAAAGCAGTCTTGGTTTCAATATGAAACTCATTGTGTTCTTGTAGCAGCCCTCTGCTTATAAAGTCTTAGGCATTGTGAAACATATCTTTTGTGATCTGTCAATGAATTGCTGGTATGATAAATTTTTAGTAAGTAAAAAGATCTATTTCTTGCTTCTAGGTTTCACAACTTTAATGAGCACCCAGTTTCAAGACAGCCCATTCTTGTTATGTCTTTGGTGCCATCATGAAGCATGCTGGCACTTTCCTCCATCCTCCAGTTTTATTCCCCAGGGGCACTAGCATGCAATGATGCAAATATGTGCATCCATGTTAAGGCACATATGTGTTAGGCATCCAACAGCAGCCATTTCCTTGGATGTAATACTCAGCTGTGCTCCTATATGATCTTCACAAGGAGGTAGTCAAGCAGCAGTGCCCCCTCTTCATGAGGAAGAAAAACAGACCCAGTGACAGTAAAAACCTTCCTGTTCTGGCTGGCACTTGATGGCCGATGCTCGATCATGAACCCAAGTCACTGACATAACGAACAGTGCTGTAGCATGCCAGCACTGCACTCACAGGCTGACCAAACAGAAGTTAAAAGAGAAAAAAATCAGAAAAAATTTTTTCAGAGATACTACAGTATCTATTTCATTTGCAGCTGAAAAAATTAAAGCCAGAATCAAAGTATAAACAGTTTCTTGCTGAAAGGAAGAAGGATTCACATTCCTTAGAAATTAGACAACATTTGCAAAAAGGAAAGCACCTTTCAGGAAAGATAATGCAGACTGTACCTGAATCAAACAAGGAACATTTTGGGGAACAGGCAGGGCTGGCTTTAGTTTTTTTGAGGCCCCCAGCAGGATTAGTAAAGTCATGGGGCCCTCTACTTGGCCCACCTTCACCCCATATTTGACAATAGACCTTACATGCAGCATTTCATTTTCAGTACAACCAGTGGTGTATTTAAAGTTTCTAGGGGAGACAGCGGTGTCAGTCCTTGGGTGGTTCTTCCCATCCCATCCAATGCTGACCATTTTCATCTTATTGACTGGGTCATAGATTGGTAAGGCTTTTCATGACATCATGAGGCCATACTAAAGGAGTTGCACAGCCCTTTAAGGCTGTTTTAGGATAATTTTTCAGCAGTACTGATATGTACTCCCATGTGGTCAACCTGTGTTCAGAAGTAGGCATGACAATCCTGGGATTGGGAGGTCCACAGTGGGAAATGAAGCAGAGCTTTCCTGTTATCCTGTTGCCAACCAATACAGCTAACCAGATGCTTGCATCGATCATGACCCTACATTGGAAGGCAGCAGATGCAGGATATGTGAATGGCACTAGTGGGAGGGGTTAAAAAAAAACTTGCTTAGTATCCTCAATTATTCATCATGCTGGGTTATAGACAGAACTAGCACCGCTCATCAGAAGGATGGTCTAACAGTGGTTCTCCCAGGCCATGATTAGCTGACATATTCCACACAACATCAAGTAAGGCCAAAGAAGGCCCAACCAAGGGATCCTACTGTGGTGGGCAAGCCATTAAGGAAAAAGAAGTGGGTCATCTACAGTAGGATGGGACAGGAAAGCCATTGATGGCAACCTGAGGACTGGACTGTGTGGCCAGAAACAGCTTAAACATCTTCATAAGCAGATCAAGAGATAATGTAATGCCCCTCTTCTGATTACTCATCAGACAGAGTATTGAGTGTAGTTTACAGTACTAGACCCCACATCTGAGTAAAGATACAGTATTAACATAATTGAGATGCTGCAGTGGAGAGTGTTGAAGGTGGTTGAACATTTGGAAAACATGTGTAACCCCCTTGTTACCCGGGGTTACTAGAATCCCAGTAAGACCTAGTGGTAGGCAGGGAAGGTAGCTTGTGACACTCCAGTTAAATGGATTTCACACTGGCTCACTCTGTTCTTAGTCTTAGCTGAGACTGAGGGATGACATCATCATAGAACTGTCACAGCTGCATGAGCCACAATGGAATATGCAGCAGGGAGTTGGAGTAGAATGTCAGGAGGTTTGAACAATAGTCTGTATGTAAGTCAGTTGGAGTTTGGAGCTTGCTGAGAGAGGAGCCCAGCAGCTCTGTGTAGGCTTTTGAAGTCTTAGCCCTGATATAGGGCTACATTTAGAAAAAAAGGTGTGTGTTTCCACCTAAAAGAGAGAGACACAGAAGCAGTTTTAAAGTGGTGGAGACCGCTGATTCGGGTCTCAGTGCCTCATCCCTCAGGGGATGGGGCAGGAAGGGTTTCCTGCATATTCCAGGGGCACACCCCTGGTGTTTTCTGCTAGTGGAGAAGCTGCCTTATTTGTTCAAGAGTTTTTGGGAAACAAGAAGATTTGTGAATCGCCTGAGGGGCACCTGCAACCAGAGGGTGAGTTTCTGCTCTTTCTAAAGGGCCTATGTTTTTCACCCTGGGACTTGTGTGATAGTGGAGATTGGACTACTGAAGTAGTGGGAGGCCTAGAGTAATAGGCTTAGCCAAAAGTTAAAGTATGTTCAAGTCCAGCACTTATGGGAAGTCAAGACATGTAGAGGAGATGTGACATATGTCTACCCAGTAATCTACATTGCCAAGCTTTCAGAAAAGAGTTGTTTAGTTTCCAGAGAAATGGCTGTGTATGGATTGTGGGAGCTGGAGGTGGGAGACCCCCCCATCTTTAGTGACCAGGTCCACCTCTACGGATTTGTTCTCTGTGGATTTCTACATTTGCCTCATGCAAAAGGCCAGTGATGAGGGAAGTACCCAGACATGGGATTGGAAGGAAAATTCCCTCTAGGAGTTGAAGGCTCTAAGGTGGTTTGGGGAGCCACAACATAAAAACTGGTTCATGTCCCAAAATGGACCGTGGATCAAGTGATTGGCCTGGGAGCCGGGCCAGTGGGGAAAACCCAAGTAGTGTACAAGTTGGGCTGTGTACCCAAAGCTGCGTGCAAGTCCGGGCTGTGTGCCTGGTGGGTTCAGAGCCTGAGGGATGGAAATAGTGAAGAAATGTTCTGTTGTCTCTGATCTGCATTACCAGGAATGTAGCCACATGGGGGTCCATCTATGCTTTGTTTGTTCAATTTGGATGTGAATAAAAGCCACACTGTAGAATCCCATACCTGGTTTTGGACATTACAGTTATTGCTTCCTGTGTTCAGATTTACTTGGGTGCCCCTGTGCAGAGTAGCCAAACCTAGGCCCCCTGTGCAGAGTAACTTCATCCTCCCCGAACCCAGTCCCCACCAGGTACTGCTGTCAGCTTCAACTGCATGCCACCTGTCATTTTGCTAAAAGGCAGGGGTGAGGTGTTACGCATGGACTATGGTGAGTGGCTAGAAGAGCTAGCACTTTATGACATCATAAAATCATGTCACAATATAACAGGGCCTTAGAGGCACTGATGTACTGTTACTGTGTTCAGAAGTTCTTGTTTTAATCTTATGTACTGTAATAATTTACTAGTAACTTCCCAGGTCATACTTGAAAATAAGCTTTCATTTGCCTAGTGTATTTACCTGGTCAATAAAAATGTAATAAATCTGAATAATTTAAATTATTATGGCTATATATACAGTATGTGAGAAACTGTAGCAAGCATGCTGGAGTATGGAGCTGAAAAGTAGTTCTGACAGTAACAGAATGCTCTAAACAATAACTAAGAATTAACCTGTATTTTGAAATGCCTCAGCCAAGAAAACAAAGTCTTGTGTTTACCATCTTCTCTATGGCTACATGTGAAGAGAACAATTAGAAACACAAACATGTGTAGCAGGACAGAATTATAAAAGTTTGATACAGTTTTGCTCAGTGGCTATATTGAAATATATGTGAATGACTAGACATACAAATATTAGAATATTTTTAGTAAATATTGTTCAGGTTATACGTTTTGGCCAGAAAAGTCACATGAAGCCATAGCTTGTTTACTTGTGTGTCCTGGGAGCACAGAGAGGTTAAGTGACTTGCTCATGGCCATACAGTATGCAAGTGGTGGCTATGGGATTCAAACCCTGCTCCCCACGTTTTCAGCTCAGGGCTCTTATCTTCTATGCTATACTACATTTTGATGAGACTGGTATATAGCAGTACAGATTCAAAATTAGAGAAAGGAGTAGTATAACACTGAAGGTTCTATATGGTATTTTAATTATAATAGGATACAATATTTACAAATCACAAAAATGTACATAAAGCTTACAGATCTCAAAAATATTATGGCCAGTAATTTCTGTGGGTTTTTTTTTTGTGAGCATTGAGTGAATTGCTTATAGTCCTTGGAGTGTGAAGCAAAGACATATGATTATGTATGGTTCTGACCTAAACTTATGCAGGCAAGAATTTCTCTAGGTATATCCCAGAAACTTCAGGAAATATTTGACTATATGTCAGACTATTTGACTATAAAAAGGGGGCACAACAAGCAGAGTGGAATCAAAACCTGCAAGGCCATGTGTGTGAATGCTAAAGGTCTAGGAAATAAGATTCTGGGCCTAGAGGCCATCATGGCAGAGACTGACCTGGATTTTGTGGCCATTACTGAGTCATGGTGCAATGAAAGCCATGATTGGGACATGGCTATACTGGGCCATAAAATGTTCAGGAAGGACCGGGTTGGAAGGAGAGGAGGTGTGGTGCTTTATGTGAGGGAAAGCATAAAAGCCATGGCTATACAGGGAATATAGAGGGAGGCAGAGGTACTGTACATCTCCCTAGAGATGGGGAATGGAGCCACTATTCACACTGAAGTGATCTGCAGACCTCCAGCACAGAGGGAGGAATTAGATAAGGTACTGTTGTAAGCCATTGGCAAAATGGCAGAAAAGGGGGAAGTACTGCTGATGGGGGACTTCAACCTGCCAGATGTGGATTGGAGTTTACAGTTCCACTAACTGAGAGTGCCAGCATTAGTGCACCCGGTCATCAGAGTGCCAAGTCAGAATTTCGCCAACCTGTGTTTTTGCAGGGAGCTGCACCTTCTGATCCCCCACTTCCCTTATTATTATTCTAACTCTGAGGGGGGACCATGGGGAAGGGGTGCAAATCTGAAAATTGGCACCCTGATGTGCCAGCGCACTAATGCCTGCGCTCTAATGGCCAGAAAGGGGAGCTTACCAGCAGCAGCTTCAACTAGAAGCAGGGACTTCCTGAACTCTCTGCAGGGTGCATTCTGCTGGCAACTAGTCATTGAACCCATTCATGATGGGGCAGTACTTGACCTGGTACTCACTAACAGAAACAGTATTGCAGATGTCAAGGTGGGAGGCCACTTGGGAACCAGTGACCACTGTACAGTGTGGCTTAATAAAAAGACAGCTGTAGAACTGAACGACACAAAGGTGAGGATCCAGGACTTCAGGAAGGGCAGATTTTAAAAAGATGGGTGAATGCCTCAGGGATGACCAAGCAGGGGTGGGTGACCTGGGTGTGATGGAGGAACAGACGGTGAAGATAAAAAGAAGCATAGCAAACCTCTGCATCAAACAAGTGAGCAAAAGCAAGAGGAAAATGAGACTGCTATGGTTCTTGAAAGAGGTGGCTGAAAATGTAAAAGCTAAAAGGGTAGCATTCAAAAGGCAAAATGACATGCAGAGGGAGAAGGATAGTGAGGTGTATCGGGGAAACAGAAAGATGCAGGAGAAGCAGTAAGGAGTGCAAAGGTGCAAACTGAAGAGAGAATAGTCCAGGTGGTAACAAAAGGGGACAAGAAATGTTTAGATATGTAAATGAAAAGAGAAAGACCAGGGGTGGGATTGTAAGGTTAAAAAGGGAAGGGGGGACTGTGCAAAGGGGGACCAGAAAATGACAGACATCCTGAACAAATACTTTTGTTGAGTGTTCACAGAAGAAGAAGAAGGGGAGGGGCCACAAAAAAGTAACAAAAGCTTTCAAGGGAGGAAGGTGGACCCTAGTCCTTTTTTGAGGAGAGAGTCCTGAAGGGACTCACTAATATGAAGGTGGACAAAGCAATGGGGCTAGATGGGGTGCATCCAAGGGTATTGAGGGAGTTCATGAAAATACTGGCTGCCCCTCTGACAGTTTTATTTAAAAAATCACTAGAAACAGGAGTGCTTCCAGAGGACTAAAGGAGGGCAGATGTAGTCCCACTGCACAACAAGCTCTGGCAGAGCCACTACCACTGTGAATGCATTAACTAGATAAGGGTGTTTCATGGGCTTAAACATAAACAATTATTTATTTATTTAAAAAAAAATCAGATTTACAAACCTTTGAGTCAGAGACTCATTTACAAAGGCACCTCGTCAAAACTAATACAAAGACAGAACAGTTAATAAGTCCAAAAACAATGGCTTGGAGAGCAGACAGTTATAACAATCATTCATTGGAGATACATGTGTAGCAGTAGATAAACAGATTACATAGTTTAGGCACACAGGCACCACATCAAGAAGACCAAAGCAGTTCAACAATATACAATAGCTAAAGCAAATAGACATCAGGAGTCAAAGAGAAGCCCAGAGTGTTCAGATGAAGGCTGTTGCATACACTAGCTGAATCAAAGTATAGTACATTGAGAAAGGGCAGATTTAAGCAATAAGGCATGACAGGGTGTGTGTTATCATGTAATAACATCACTCCTGGGGTGGGTTGAAGAACTAGACGAAGCCGAGTATTTATCTATTTGCACATATTTATTTGATCCACTGGTTCAGCAATATTTGCACAAGCTGTGCCTAGTGCAGATTTTACAGCACTGGTCCTGGTCTGGTGATCTGGGTTTTACCCATACCAATTCAATATGTGATCTGCTCAACCCTGGCTTTATAAATGTATTTAATTGTTTTTAGAAGGGCTCCTGGTTGTGACCAATATCAACAAACAAATGAAGTCCAGTGTGCCCCCCCATCTGCCCAAACAGGCCTGTAATGGAGTATTTTTTTTAATCTTTCATGTCCCAAATAGGGGATCTTAGTTATCAAACTTTGGCCAAAATGTGAACAAGTCAAACCACTCCATCAAAGCAGGATGAGACCTACTTGTTTATGGTGTTTTGGGCAGGTAGATGATAGTAGAGTTTCCTCTACCTTTTGATAGAAGAAGGTGGTGAATTTGAAATACATAATGTGTCATAACAAAGGTCTAGAGAACATCTCATTTTGAGATCAAACAAGTCCACAAGAGTATGTTTCTGCTGATATGCAGCTGTTTAAAACTGCAAAACTGGCAGTCTCAGAAATGTTAGCATTGTGGCTTCTACTAGCGTCGGTTGTCTAGGAAAATGTTAGCTGAGAAATTGCCAGCACAGTATTCAAATTATGAACATTATTGCATTGTGCAACTATACATATTATTAGCTACCTGAACACCTCTGCTAGCGTTGCCAATAACTAAAATAATATCTGACCCACATAATTGAACACAAGATCTATGCAGTGATTTACATGAGGTAATATAATAAATAATCCACCTGGTTCCTGAGTTGTAGTAATCATCAGCAAGAATCTGGTGACCCTGCTATCTCCATTAACTTGTAAAAAGGGTACTCTCAAACTCACCCAGAAAATCTTCCTTGCACTAGGAAATGTTTAAAATGCCTGAGCTGGATTCAGACATTGCTGGAGATCAGTGGCACTAAATCAAAGCACCCGCAACCACCTTGTGCTATTCTCTTCACAAAAACAGTCCCACAGAGAAAAGGAAGTTCTGTGGACCAAAATGGAGCCATCAAAATGTTTCTTTATGGCTCCCTAGTTTCTCAAATAACTGCTAGCAGCATGACCATCCCCCCTACTTCTTTCCAGTCTGCAAATCTCCTGATACATGAGAGCTGCAAGCTGACTGGCTCTCAGCACTCGTGAGATTTCGGCCACCATCTTAGATGAGGATAAACAAACTAGGTTTGACTAAATCCAACATATCTTGCAGTGCAGAATGGAGCTAACAATTGCTACAGCTTCTCTAGGCAAAGTCCCCTAACTTACTGACCATGACAGAGAACTGAAGAAACATGTTTTGCAGAACAAAAAATGCTTCTGTCCCAAACTGTATCCTATTACAATAGCAGCCAGCAATGCAGATTATCCCTCACTCAGTTTACCACAGCCAAGGCAAGTTTTAGCTAAAGCAGCCTGCTGCCCCCCAAAGGCACATGCCTACTTTATCCCAAAGATAACCAAGGCATACAAAAAGGGCCAAAAATTATACACAGCACTGTTCTATACTTGGTGAACATACAAGGAGTTTTGATTAAAATAACTATTTGGGAAATAGTGAACTTTAATAGTCATTTCTTTCACTAACTTATTTATTTATTTATTGAAATCCAGGATTACAAATACCTTTGAGCAGGAACTGCTAGTTTACAAAGGTTCCACGTCTAATAAATGATAGGTAAACATACATACAAAGGTTGAACAGGTTACTACAAGATTACATAGTAAAAACGAAGAAAAAAAAGAGCAAGAGGCTGAGGCATAGTTTAAGTACAGCACCTCAGAGTGTGCAGGGGCAAACTTCATAATATTCAGTTGCTTTTTCTCTCTTAAAGACACAATCACATATTAATTAAGGAGCTGCTGCTATGTACTGTGTGTGACAAAAGTAATACATACCAATGTGAATGCATGACTTGGTCCTATTCTTTTAATAAAAAATGGCCCGGAACAAGATAATTTATCACATTTTTGAGATTTAAAGGACACTAAATTTAAAGGATGCTAAAATGCTAACTAATGTGCCACTGTTCCCCATTACAAGCATAGTAGCACCTGAAGTGCTCACTCAAGACATCACTACACAACAGTCTCTGAAGCATTTTCTCAGTCCCTCTGTGTCTCACCTCAAAATGACATGTTCTCTAGACCTTTTTTATGACACATTATATATTTTAAACTCACCACCTTTTATCAAAAGGTAGAGGAAACTCCTCTAACATCTACCTGACCAAAACAGCATAAACAAGTAGGTCTCATCCTGCTTTGATGGAGTGGTTTGGCTTGTTCACATTTTGCCCAAAGTTTGATAACTAAGAGCCCCTATTTGGGACATAAGAGATTAAAACAAATCACCATTATAGGCCTGTTTGGGCAGATGGGGGGGCACACTGGACTTCATTTGTTTGTTGATATTGGTCACAACCAGGAGCCCCTCTAAAAACAATGAAATAAATTTATAAAGCCAGGGTTGAGCAGATCACACACTGAACTGGTTTATGATTAGGTGGAAGCTGTGACTACTTTCCTAGTGATTTGCTCCCAGCCACACCTAGCAGACTGCACTTTATAAATGTGACAAGGAAGCTGGAGTATTATCTTTGCAAACAGAGAATGAAACAGCAGGATTCTAACTTGGATCAGCAAGGTACTTTTTACATTATATAAAGTGCAGGACCAAACCTCAATCCCTCCCCCTCATGATAGATTGCATTCTGGGAAGATTACCTTGGCAATATGCTATAAAAAAACCTGAAAAAAGGTTTAATGAAGTGAATGCTGACATCCTATTACTATTGTTCATGAGAAAAGGAAACATAGTTAAGCTTTTTTTATGTCAGCTCTGATCAGAATAGCTTTTAAAATCATCAATTGTTTTCTCATTCAAAGTTTTCTAATACATCTCAAACTTAAAAGGAAAAAACACACTTTATCATCAAAGTCTGTTTTCAGCTTCCTACCATACACTTCATTTGTAAAAAAAATGATCTTGTCACAGACCACAATCAGCACTAACTACTAACAGAATGCTGATACCTACATTTACAATTTAGCAAATACTTGAAATCTGAGTGGGGTTTCTGTAAGAAAACAACTAGAGTCTGTTAATTATAGCA
This sequence comes from Neoceratodus forsteri, assembly GCA_016271365.2. Lineage (NCBI taxonomy): Eukaryota > Metazoa > Chordata > Ceratodontiformes > Ceratodontidae > Neoceratodus > Neoceratodus forsteri. Next base: position 1,000,917,118 of record CM057454.1, on the reverse strand, counting down.
GTTTATAGCATTGATGATCTAGGCAGTTACATCTGGGTCTGAATCCCACAGCCCCCACAAAAAAATGAGCATTTTTTTACAGATCTGGATGTGTCTCTCTAGGTCTCCTTCTGAGGCACCAGGTGGCTCTGATAATCATTTGTTACAAAGGAATTTTAAGTCAGTTTGAAGGCATTAAATATCTTCTGTTCTGTTCTCCACTGCATAAACATGTCTGTTGGTTGATAAGGTCCCAAACTAGTGTATCTGGTTACAGCATGCTACAGCTATCTCATGCCCCTCCCACATGAATCAGAAAAAAGTTTGGGGTGGAGACTGAGGTGGATCTTACTCCCAAAAAAAAAACAACTAATGCTGCCTCCCACTACTCAGGTTCCAGTTCTTGTACCACCCATTTAAGAAAAAAAATAGTACCCTGCAACCATCGACTAACATGAAAGCATATTTATTTGAGGGCGGAAAACATTGCTTGGAGGAGGGTAAGGCAAAGGCAACTATTTACACCTTCAGTCAGTTCCACGGATAGAAAACATGACATCACTCCTTTTGTACATGCAATACTCCTGAAGGCTCTGCCCACAGTCATAAAAAGTGGTAGGAGGGAGGAGGCTGGCATTTATAGGTCAGTCAGCCTGATATCATTGGTGGGAAAGTTAATGGAATCACTGCTGAAAGAAAATATTGTGGAATATCTTGAATCCAATGGGTTACAAGACCCAAGGCAGTATGGTTTCACAAGGGGAGGGTCAGGTCAAATGAATCTGATAGATTTATTTGTGTGACCAAGGAACCAGATCAGGGTGGAGCGGTGGACATTGCCTACCTAGATATCAGTAAGGTGGTCAACACCATTCCACATAGGAGAATAGTAAGCAAGCTAGGTAGCTTAGGATTGTGTCCAAAGGTGGTAAACTGGATAAGAAATTGGTTAAGGAATAGGAAGCAGAGGGTGGTAATAAATGGATTTCACTCCATGGAAGGGAGGATGACCACTGGGGTGCCTCAGGGATCATCTTTGGGACCAGTCCTCTTTAATGTCTTTACAAGTGATGCTATACAGCAGCTGGAAGGGAAAGTCTGCCTCTTTGTGGATGGCACCACAGTTGGCAATAAGGTGGACACTCGGAGTGGGGGTTGGAAAGGATGAGAAGAGACCTGAGAAAACTAGAAGACTGGTCAAAGGTATGGCAGCTGGGTTTCAATGCAAAAAGGTTCAAAATAATGCACTTAGGATGCAGAAACCCAGGGGCAGAGTACACAATGTGTGGAGTGGTACTGATGATCAATAAGCAGGAAAAAGACCTGGGGGTAATCATTTTGGATGTCCTAAAGGTGGTCAGGCAGTGTGACAAGGCAGCAGGGAGGGCAAGGGAGATGCTGAAGTGCATAAAGAGGGGGTATCACCAACAGAAAGAGGGAGGTAGTAAGACCCCACCTAGAGTATTGTGTCCAGTTCTGAAGATCACATCTCCAGAAGAACATACAGTAGACAGAGTGGTGGCAGTCCAAAGGAGGGCAACAAAAATGGTGCAGGGTCTGCATCAAAAGCCATATGAGGAGAGTCTAAAGGATCTCAATGTGTACACCCTGCAGCAGAGGAGGGAGAGGGGAGATATGATAGAGACCTTTAAATATCTCACAGGGGTAAATAAAGTACAGGAGGGGAGTATTATTCATCACCAAAGGTGCTCAAGAACAAGGGGGCATACTATGAAGCTGGAGGGTGATAGATTCAGGAGAGATGTAAGGAGGTACTTCACAGAAAGAGTAGTGGATTCCTGTGCAGATTTCCAGTGAGGTGGTGTGGGCAAAAACAGGGGTGCAGTTCATGGATGTATGGGATAAGCCCAAAGGAATCATAGTGGAAAGAAAGGGGGGAAGGAGAAAGAGCTGTAGAAATGGCATGGTCTGAAGTAATAGTGTAGGTAGGAAGAAATGGGCAGACTGGATGGGCCAAGTGGCCCTTATCTGCCATCTAATTCTATGTTTCTGTTTCTATGACTATGGCAATGGCTGCAACTGTAGTTTCTGTACTGATATATAAATCAAAAAATATGTCTGTATTAAATCATTTTTTGAATGGGGAGGAGAGTCTGCTGCTGCTGTATTGTCTAAGCAAGCCAGATTTCCTCTCCCTTCACCCAAACAAACTGAGACGTACACAATGTCCTGGTGAAAAATGGCCATAGTGATGTGTTTATTGAAATCATAATTGTAACCCAATTTATATTGATAGCATGACTTGCATAGCAAGGAAGATGTATAAAGGCTTTGAATGGTCAAACTTGCCCTCAGCCATACCTTACCCCAAAGGAGACCCAGCAAAATGTACAGTCACCGGAGGGACTCTGGCCTCTGAGGCATAAGGGTTGGTTCCTGGGTCACGTAATGTATGCTTCTCCCCTGTCAGATGGCACAACACATGCAGACTATCCCTGAAGAAGCTGTTCTATAAGTACTCCAGTCAGGGGGTCTCCAGCCATCCAGGCATTCACCTCCTGCCAGCTGCAGGGAGAACCATCTGCAGAAGATGACAGTTTCCCCATTATGCCCACTGTACACTCCTTTTGAGACTACCACACTGCCACAGAATGAGCACTGCTCCTGGTGCTCATGTCCCCAAGCACTTCACACTACCAATGTCTCTAATACATGTTTGTATGTTATCTAAAAACTTATCTCAACCTATATCTGACAAATGCACACCATCCTGAATATACAGTTGGGGTACAGTAGCAACTATCTTAAGTCATCATGCCTTAAGACAGTCCCAGCAATACAGTCCATAAAACTCCACATGGCCATGTTGTTCAACCTGTAGGTAGAGAGGCAACAAAATTTTAATCAAGCTGGTGAAGTAGACATGAGGCGACCACTTCATGTTAGTGGAGCACACCGCGAAGTGAGCACTGGAAAGACATGTCCAGACATGTGAGGGGTAGGGCAGTCATGTCATGCTGGACCACTCCCAACTCCTTGGTGTAGTTTCCCCCCATGTTGAAGCAACAGGAGCAGCAGCAGCACCAGTGCCACTGGTGGTAGCTGTGTGTCCACCTTCCACCACTACCACCACCACCACCACCGGTAGCAGTTGTAGGGGCTCCAGCAGCACCACCTCCACAGCCACAGGAGGTGGCCCTGGAAAATGTAGGTGGTGGGACTCATGCAAGGACTGTGTCTGGTCCCCCCCAGGAGCTCCCCAGTGTAGGAGTTTTTTAACTGTGTGGGGGAAGACAGCAAAGTGGTGGTGTGCCATCTGTGTGGTGTGCTGGTGCACCGTGGCCCCTGTGGGACACATTTTGGGACCAGTGGCCAGCGCATCCATATGCTCAACCACCACAGGGCAGAGCGGCAGGGTGCCATGGAAGGGGACAGGCATCCACCTGCTGGCCCTTCCATGGCAGTGGCCAAGGGTGCTGCTGGAGTGGGAGTAGTGCTTTTCAGTCATCGCCACTGCAGGAGGAGGGCCTGTACAACAGCTGCTCCACCACCACCACCACCACAGCCACCAGCACCACCCTCTCCACCACCACCCCCACTACGTGGATTCCCTGCTGCAGTGGACCCCACCATAGTCCCTGCAACACAGCATGACATCTCCCTGGTGTGGGCAGCTCTGGAAGAAAACAATCAGAGGGTCGGTGCTTTGCAGCAGCAGGTCAACACAATAGAACAACAGCAAGCAGCAAACAGTTACAATGCTGCACCTGCTGCTGGACCACCACGACATCCCATGGCCACAGTAACCTATGAGATTGTTTTCTGCCCTCCCACTCCACCCCACTACTGTGTTGTACTGTTTTTGTGTGTTTTGTCTTTGTTGTTGTTTAATCCCCTTCCAGGAGGATATTTCTTGCACCACATAGTGCAATACATTTTTGTGAAAACCACCCATACTTTCATTACAGTGTGTCACGTGACGAGGGAATTCCCATTTTGAAAATCTGCAGACATTCTACCTCCCTTCTCAGCAACGTTGGGACATGCCAAGAAGAGCGTATGTGCGTGCTCCTTACAGTGAACATCTGATTGTCCGGCAGCTTTCCGAATGTTTCTTTATGTTATAATGGTCAGTTTGTGGTAAAACGTGTGTGCACGTTTCCAGTAAGAAGAGCCTTGTTAGTGGAAACATTCCCACATTTCACCACAAAGTCAACCTTATAACATAAGGAAACATTGCAATAACTGTCGGACATTCACTGTAGTGGAGCATGCACCTGTGCTCCCCCTGGCATCACATCCTAACATTGTAAAAAACAAAAACAAGGCGCTGCATCAGCATGTGGTCTAAAAGCAAAACAAAATGGTTATATTAAATGCACGCTGAAAATAGAAAATAGAGTTAAAAATCTACGTTTCGACCTTAGGTCTTCTTCAGGAAATATCTAGAAGAGAAAAAAACAAAAGTTAGTTAGCACATCCTAACATTGATGAGAAAGGGGGGGCAGAATGTGGGCGGCTTTTCTGAACGGTAATTCCTCCGTCACATGACACAATGTAATGAAATTATGGGAGGTTTTCACAGAAATATATTGCACTCTGTGGAGCAAGAAATATTCCAGTGGGAGTAAGGCCCCCACATATTAGGTTATGTTCATCACCACAACTATGTAATATGGTGAATCTCTGTAAAGCAGCAGCGCAACAATCTGTTGAGAACTCTGAGCTATATTTTTTAATGCTACTGCATGTTACAACTTCCTTTACTTACATCCTGACTGATTGGAATGACATGAGAATTTGCAGTAGTTGAGTCTGCTATACTACCTTTTTTCATGTGTGAAATAATGAAGGAAGCATTCCTATTAAATTAGTGCTGACCAGGTCTTTGTCAATGTTTTCTTCTGCTTTTCTCCATCAAATCAGTTAATTGATATATATCACTTCTGTTGCTGATTAACAGTTATGCAGCAGGCAGTGTTTTATGACACCGCGGAACAATAGTTATTAAAAAGCAGGTGCAAATCAATACAAACTTGGTCAGAACAATATGGGAAGGCGTGCTAATTTTTTTTTCGTATGTGAAAAAAAAGTAGTCAACTAAGTAAAGCAGACATAAATTGTGAAAAGAAGCATATCAATCAAGTCACGACTCAGAGGTAACTAGTGGTGGCTGTGGCAATGTAAAGTAGCATAAAAAAGTACAGTTCAAAATCGTCAGGACATTCTTGCAATGCTGCTTTAATTGTACTGTCAGCATGACATCATGAGCTCACAACAATCACAGAACACACAAAAGTGGCACAGTCTCCAGATTTTTTCTGCATACCCAAAATGCATCCTCCTTGTGTGCAGAAAATTGACAAGTGGTAACACAGCGAAAAAAGAGTGTTTCAGCATATACAAAGTCTCCCAGAATTAATGGTGCACTCAGCCATGCATGCAGTGATGGCACAGAGTCCCCAGAATTTTTCTACAGGCCCAAAATACATCCTCCTTGTATGCAGAAAATTGATAAGTGGTAACACAGTAAAATGAGAGTGTTTCAGCATATACAAAGTCCCCCAGAATCAATGGAGCACTCAGTTATGCGCACAGTGGTGGCACAGAGTCCCCAGAATTGTTCTACAGGCCCAAAATGCATCCTCCTTGTATGCAGAAAATTGATAAGTGGTAACACAGTAAAATGAGAGTATTTCAGCATATACAAAGTTCCCCAGAATCAATGGAGCACTCAGTCATGCACACAGTGGTGGCACAGAGTCCCCAGAATTTTTCGGCAGGCTCAAAATGCATCCTCCTTGTGTGCAGAAAATTGACAAGTGGTAACACAGTGAAATGAGACTGTTTCAGTAATCAGCACATACAAAGTCCCCCAGTATAAAATGATGATCGTGAGCATCCTGTTGCTGGTCCAATGTGTTCTATGAGGCGATTCGAGCAAATGCAATGTGATCATCTCAACTGGATTGAAGGGTGCCTTTGGCTGTACACTAATAGTAGCCTTGGTGAGTAGATATATATATATATATATATATATATATATATATATATATATGGTTGTATATTTTGTGGGTGAGGAGGGAGTTGGCATGGACATGTACTGATGGTATTGTTCTGCATCATCACAGGTCACACAGAAACTGTTGGTGTACACATTCCAGTGCTCAATGATAATTTTTTGCTGAGATGGAAACAGATAACTCTTAAGCACATGAAGGTAAGTATTTTTTTGGGGGTGGGGATTCATATTTGCTGGTTTGTCTGTAATGGTTTCTTATTTTGTTACTTATTCACAGATTTCATCTGCATCCTTCTGGAGTCTGGTTGTTCATGATGGTCATGGTCATTGAATGAATTGACTTCTGCATGTTGCATGTGTACCCAGCGTGGGGGGGGGGGTGCCTGATGTTGAAGAACTTTTTGGGATAAGGCCACTTTGACAGAACAACAAAGCATCTGGAAGTTTCCTAAAAGAAGAAATGAATCATTTCTTACAACTTTATTGTTATTTGTCCCTCCCTGGTTCTCAATCTCAAGTCAAGTTACATTTCAAACCCACATCTTGTCAACTAACACAACCTTGGTTTACTTGGTTCACTTGGTTTCAAAGGACAAAAGAAGGCTACTGCCCATCGAGATTGTCCCCCACCACATTGGTGGGATAATTATACCTTAAGGTTATTACACTCCAGCCAACAATTAACCCTTTCTTGAAGAATAAATTAGAACAGCTATCCACTAAGTATTGTGGAAGAAGATTCCATAATTTGGGTGTTTTTACTGTAAAGTAGTTTAACCTTTTTGTTGTTCTAGTTTTAGAAACAAATATCTGTTTGTTATGGTACCATGGGGAAGTCCAACTAGTTGAAAAATGTAAGCCACAGTGATGCATTAACTCCTGAGAATTCTGGATTTTATACAAGAGGAGAAGATCACCTCTTGTACGTCTTGTACAGAGAGAATATAATCCGTAACCTTTAATCTTCCCTCATAGTCTAGTTTGGATAAATACGGGACCATTTTTGTGGCTCTTCTCTGCACCCTCTCAATTCTGTCAACATCCTGCTTTAAGTAGGGATTCCAGCAGGGAGATCCATAGTCCAAATGGGGCCTAACAAAAGCTCTGTACAGTGGAATTACACATTCCTGTGTCCTAGACACAAATGTACGTTGGATCCGAGTGAGCAAGGCATTGGCTTTCCTAGCTATCATCATACAATGATCATTGGAAGATAATTTGTTATTAATGATTACCCCAATATCTCATTCTAATGGTGACACATGAAGGGCCTCATTGTTCAGAAAATAAGTTTGCCTGGGATTGTTCTTACCAAAATGTACAACATGACACTTGTCTGAATTAAGTGTCATCTTGTTTAAAACTGCCCATTTTTCAATAGATTTTAAATTGTTCCTCATGGATTCTCTGTTTAACAATGTAAGAACAGAGCCACACAACTTGGTGTCATCAGCAAATTTCGAGAGAACATTCTCGGGGCCAACCTGCAGATCACTGATAAAGATGTTAAACAGGGTCAGTCCCAACACAGATCCCTGTGGGACCCCACTGGTCACACTCAGCGACTGAGAAAGTGTGCCATTTATTCTAACTTGCTGATATCTTTTTTCAACCAACCTGACACCCAATTAATTATGTAATGTGAAAAAAACATTTTTTCCATTTTGTCAAGCAGGATGTCATGAGGAACTTTATCGAATGTTCTACTGTAGTCGAGAAGTATTACATCCATAGGTATGCCACTATCCATACCCATACTGACATAATTATAGAAGGAAACCAAATTAGTAGTACAGGAATATCCCTGTCTAAAGCCATGTTGTGTAGTATCAATCATGTTACCCACGGTAGATTCATAATCTAACAATTTCTTAATAACTTTCTCCATGATCTTGCTTATAACAGAAGTTAAACTTATCGGATGATAATTTTCTGGTCTAGAATGATTACCCTTGTTAAAGATTGGGATTACTGTAGCCATTGTCCAGTCCTGAGGAATAAGTCCTTCATATAGGGATTTATTAAAAATAATTGAAAGGGGTTTAGTAATAGCAGCAGCAGTTTCAATTAAAAATCTGGGATTGATGTTATCTGGTCCTGGACTAGAATTAGGTTTTAGGGACAAAATTGCTTTTAATGTATCATCTTCAGTGATAATGTAAGAGGGAGTAACATTGTTTGAATGCTTAAAGAATTTAGGAACCTCTTTCTTGGTAAAAACTGAACAGAATTGCTTATTAAATGTGTTAGCTATATCCCTATCTGTAGATATAATTGTATAATTTATGCATAGGGGCCCCATATACCTATTATTCATTCGTTTATTGTTAAGATAGGAAAATAATGATTTATAGCTGTCTTTGGTATGGGCCAAATGAAACTCAAGTTTCTTTTTAGATTGCAAAATGGCTTGTTTTAGTAATTTTAAAGTTTTCCTATATTGAGTGAATAATAATTTTTTGGTGTCTCCCTCACTATTTTTTACACGTGAAAAAAGCCTCTGTTTATCCTTAATTATGCTTTAATAGTTTTATTAAACCACAAGGGTATTTTCCCCTTTTTATTATATTCTTTTGTAGTAGGAACATGTAATTTTTCCAAATAATAAATGGAAGATTTGAAATAGTCCCAGGATTCTTCCAGGGAGAGCGAAGATAATATTCTATCCCAAGAAATTGAGTTTATTTGATCATTAATAGCATTAAAATTAGCTTTATTATAATTTTTAAATTCAGTAAAATTGGTGATATATTGACAAAATAACAGTGAAAGGGAAATAGTATAATGATCACTTGATCCTAATGGGGGACCAACTATAACTTTGGATATTAGATTCCCTATATTGGTGATAACTAAGTCCAGAATATTGACACCTCGCGTTGGTTCTGTAACAATTTGTTCTAGGCCCATATCAACCATGAGTGTAATTAAGTCTTTCTCAGCCTGCGCACTACCAGTTAAAGAATTCCAATTTATAGTAGGCATGTTAAAGTCACCCAGTATAAGGATATTTCCTTTTGAAGCCATATCTAAGATCTCATTGTGTAGACATATAGAATATTCTTTATTAGATGTTGGGGGCCTATAGCATGTCCCTACCAGCAGTTGTGGGTACCCCTTAAACTGGATATTTACCCAGATAGTTTCAATATCGCTAGTAATAGGGAGTTGGAATGAGGATATGTCATCCCTAACATAGAGATGTACCTCACCCCCCATCTGACCTTGGCGATCCTTATGATATAGTTTATACCCAGGGATACGCTGGATCCAGGAAGTATCAGGATCCCACCAAGTTTCTGTAATAGAAATGAGTCCGTATTTATTCAATCAACACACAGCTTCCAGTTCAGCCATTTTAACCTGGTTTAAGGATCTAGCATTTAAACTAAGTACCTCACACTCAGAAAAATCAGTAGTAGGTCTCTTTAGAGAACAGGATCTTTTGTCACTGTTCTCACCCCCGGGTTTTAGTTTAAAAGTTTATTGATGGCTGTTGTAAAGCTTTTACCCAGGAGAGAGCTACCCCTATGACTGAGGTGGAGTCCATCCCAGCAGAACAGTGAATCTTTTAGATAGAAGGTTTCCCAATGAGCAAGGCAAAGAATATTCTGTTGAAGACACCAACGTCTCAGCTAGTCATTGTGTGCAATATTTGCTGCTGTCTTTACAAAGCAATGAAACAGATGAAATAAAATCTTCATAATTACCACAATGGATTTCACATAGATATTCCATAGGATCCTCTCTGTACGGTACAGTTGCAGAACCATTCCCACTGACTTTTAGCGATAGAGACTTTTTTTTTGTTAACCTGTAAAAGAAACAAAATAAGTGTACCGTATGTGTTTTACCACTGTGGCTCTGAAAAGATTCAGTAAACAAAACATACAACTAAAGGAAGTGAAGCAGCTTAACAAACATGAGTACACATACTCACTTTATGGTTTAAATATTAAGAAGCTTTGTGTCTGTGGCTGATGGATGTGGTGGTCCGGACAGACTCAGGCTCAGTGGTGGCAGTGGCTAACATCAGTCCCGGTGGTGGTGGTAGTCCGGGGGGGGCAGACAGACTCAGGCTCAGTGGTGGCAGTGGCTAACATCAATCCCGGTGGTGGTGGTCCAGGGGGTGGACAGATTCAGGCTCAGTGGTGGCAGTGGCTAACATCATCCCAGAGGTGGTGGTGGTCCGGGGGGGCAGACAGACTCAGGCTCAGTGGTGGCTAACATCAGTACTGGTGGTGGTGGTGGTCCGGGGGGTGGACAGACTCAGGCTCAGTGGTGGCAGTCGCTAACATCAATCCCGGTGGTGATGGTCTGGGGGGTGGACAGAGTCAGGCTCAGAGATGGCAGTGGCTAACACCTCACAAATAAAGCTGCCCTCACAGTCATCGATGTCTGAAGTCTGACCACTGGGAAATTCTTTCTCCATTGTGTCATCATCTACATCAGTGGTGGGCTGTTTCAGGCAGCCACTGCCAGTGCCATCAGGATGCTCCATTTCCACATCAGCAAGACTAGGCTGGGGTACGAATACCGAGGTTGCAGTCTGTGCTGGTATTTGCCTCTCATTCATTTTAGTGAATGTTAGCAAACTAACATTTGCAGGAGACAGGCTTGCCCGACGATCCCTGACTATTGCACCTGCTGAGCTGAATACCTTCTCAAGACTTACACTGGAGGGTGGACATGTGAGGTATTTCAGTGCCATTGCAGTCATCTCTTGCCATTCACTGACCTTTCCACTCCAGTACAAAAGAGGATCTTCAGTTTTTGTCAGATACCTGTTTTCAGACAAATATAACTTAACCATTCTCTGTGCCACACTAAGTTCAGTTGTTGATGCATCATCCTGTTCTCCCGAATCACTTATTTCACAAATACCCACTTGGGACAAAACCTCCCACAGCGGGTTGACACCAGCCACTTTGGATGACAGACCACCTGGAGCTGCAGTCCTCTTCCCCTTGCATGATATGCTTGGTGGTTCTCCAGGTACACCTTCAGCTGGATTATGCTGCTGAGGTTTGCTGACCTTGACACGTGACTTCTGTGCCCCATGAACCAAGCGCACCAGTTGACCAATGATATTTTTTACCTGTTCAGTCCCTCCTTCCAGTACTGATGCAATTTCACATTTGTATCATGGGTCCAACATTGTTGTTATGGCAAAGTTGTCACTACACTGAATGCTCACAATGTGATGATTCTGGTCGAATACTGTCAGCATGTGTTGCAGCAACATACTGCTACCACCATCTCCAGCAACATCAAGGCTATGCTGTACATTCACCAATGTCTGCCACAGCACCCACAGCAGTGGAATTGATTGGCTAATGGAGGCAGACTTGCCACTCACTGCCTGTGTGGCATGTTCAAAAGGCCGCAAAATTATTATTACAGAGTCCATGAGGTGCCACTGTTCAGTCATCATAGACATGGAGGCCCCAGAACTGTCACGGCTAGTGTGCATCACAAGATATTCTGAGATGGCTTTGTATTGTTCATACAACCTCTCTGCCATGTATAAAGTGGAGTTCCATTGGGTGCCAAATTCCAGCTTCAAGCGGTGCTGAGGCAGGCTGTTTTGTATCTGCGACTGCCACAGTTGGTCACGGGCCTTTCCAGATTTTGAAAATTGAGAGCAGATATGTCATGCAACGATCAGCATTTCCTTTATATTAGGATGCTGCAGAAACTCCTGAACCACAAGATTTAAACAGTGGGCCATGCATGGAACACGAATAAAAAAACACCATTCATGATGCATTTCACCACATTTGACCCATTGTCACTTGCTATGAACCCAGCTCTCAGGGACAGAGTGTTTAGCCATCTGTCAATTTCAGTCAGTACCATGTCCAACAAATTCTCACTGGTGTGTGAACAGGTCACATTGTGCATAGCAATTGTTGCATGCTGTCGAATTCCTGGAAGATTGCTACTGCGACAATCCACCTTACTGCACTGATTATTCACACTACCAACATCACAAACAACCCCCGGCACCTGCGCCCAGTGTGCAGTTATATGCAAATATGAACTCCCCGCTGTTCTGCCACTTGTCCACATATCCTTACTTAAATGGATGAATGGAAAGGAGGAATGTTGAAGGGCATGTCTTACTGAGTTGGACACAGTGCGGAACAACTTGGGGACAGCACAGGTAGAAAAATATATGTCCTGGATGGGACTTTCCATTTTGGACACACACGTGCAGCAAACAGCTGGAACCCAGAATTCTCCACAAAGGAGAAGGGCAAAAGATCAATTGCCAGCATTTCCTCTACAGCAGCATTAAGTTCACGTGACACTGTATGATTCGGGGGGGGGGGTACTTCAGCTTATGCACAAAAACACTTTGTAACGTGGGCTGACTTAAACGTTTTACCAGGGGTGTGTTGATCACAAACGGTTGTGCTCTGTGATGAATGGCACTGGCAGGGGGTGGAGTGCGGACATTTGATGAAGACAGTTGCACAGGTGATGATGACAAACCCAGAAATGCTTTTATTTTGACAAATTTGCCAACAGGGGTTGATGTACCACTTGCACTAGACATACTGCATTCACCACCACCACAAAAATTGCTAGTCTCACCAGCACTGGACAGCATTTCAAAGTCATTATGGTCCTCCACCTCATCATGCCTGTAGTAATCCTCTGCTCTTATTACCTCACTACTGCACACGCTTTATTTTCTACTGGACTTAACAGTCATGGAAGGGGATAACATGCTGGCTATGGTTGCCGGTGATGAGGGTGAACGGCCCACTGTGGTATTAGCTGCCAGCTTGTGTTGGGTCCACAGTGCCAAGTGCCTATTCTTAAGATGCATATGCTGTCCTCCTGTGCCCAGATGGCTCCCCTTTTTACCTCAACTCACATGCACATGACAAACCTGGCAGATTGCAACTGACTCATCATTTGCATCTTGAACAAAAAAAATCACAAACAAGGGATTGTGATGCTCTGCTTTTAACATGTCCATGATGTGGCTTATTTAAGCCGATTATTTTAAGTACTGAAGTGGGGGGGGCATGTGATGTTTCAGGCACTGCACCCATGGACTGCAACTGACCACGATGACTACCTATCATATTGATTACTGGGACATCATCATCAACTAAAACCGGTAGATCACAAGTTTTTACAGGGGGTGGGATTCCAGCAAACAGACTCAGACACAGCCACTTTGAATTTCTTTTTCTCCGGTTCCCAACTGGGGTCAGTTACATCATCATCATATTCATCAACGTCACACACATCCACATCTTCTGCTTGCATGCTAGCATGTGGACTGCATGTTGCAACAACAGCAACATCATCATCATCATCATCACATTCATCATCAGCATCTACACCACCATCACCTGATATTTTTTCACCACACTGTGAATCACTGCATGGAAAATGAGTGACATTAACTGCCATGGTGGATGGAATATCACATGGTATGCTATCGTTAATATGATTATCACAATCCTCAGGTTCACTTACTGGGATGTTACTGGGAAGTATGACACCATCTATGCTGCCATTCACTTGCACTGCTTCACACTCAATATTTTTTAATACTGTACACTGGTCAGAATTAGAACTTGACACAACAATACTAATACTATTACCACCACTAACACCAGTAACACTAACACCACCGGATGAAACATAGAAACATAGACTTTGATGGTAGATAAGGACCGCTTGGCCCATCTAGTCTGCCCATTTCCCTACCTACAGCATAGGCCGCAGATCCTAGTTAACCAACAGCCTATTTCTTCCTACCCCCCCCACAAGATGGGAAAGCATCATCTCCTCCTACTATGAGTGAAGCTACTGATTGGGCTATAAAAAACATTGCGGGAGAAATACCTTTCCTCACATCAGCAATGCACTTCTGCGTCTGCGTACTACTACCACACCCACAGACTATATTACTGCCAACATTGTCATGGCGAGAAACAGCTTTGCTTGCACGTCTCTTTGTAGGCATTTTAGGAGATCAACCACAATATTATAACCAAATTCAGATTTTGATACGTTCACTTTCTGTCTGATTGGGGGGATGCTGGATGTGAAGCCAAGAAAAACACCTGTAACTTCAGCAACAGATAAGAAACTAGTCTGAGACTGTCACACAATGAAAACAACTTCAGTAACCAGTGGTGCTGATGAGGTCACAAAGGCAATCCAATCTGATAAAAAATTCCTTTTGAACGTGGGGGTGGGAGGTGAGCACTGAATGTAGACAGTGCAGATTCATACGGCACTACAAGCAACAAAACAAAGAACAGATACCACGATCGCATTACGGAAATCAGGCAGCTGCAATGGATAGCAGGTTCACACTGCTGCACCTGCAATTGCACTAGTCTGTGGCACAATAAAAGGTGTAATATTTGATGCATGCAACACCGCACACACACTCATACACAGAACAGTTTGTGTACAATGCTGAATGAGTAATGCGTAGCAAATTGAAAAGTTCAGTACTATGCCACATTATGTATTGTAAATTTGTAATGAACCTGAAATTATGAACTGCTGCACCACATCCACACACAAACAGCAAAAAAATATCAACTATTACTGACATTATTACTGTGTGTACATTGACACAGTCAGTTATGTAACAAAAATATAACCAAAAAACAAATAAATCACTATTTCTCCAACTTAAATCTACCTACACCACAGATACGCCCCTCCCCAAAGCACACTTTCACTGTCTTTCACCACACACACTCTCACTGTTGTAAATTAACATTCAAAATCCACACAAAAACAAAAATGCTCAATGATATGAGCACAGGAGGGTTTCCTACAATCGATGAACTAAAGTTGGAGCCAAAAAAAAATGCAAAAATGCTTTTTTAACAGCTTTTACAATATTTCTATCACAGACAGCTATCAAAGCACACTGTCTTCTACTCCTTCCTACACATACTACCCTGAACGGAGGCTGTGCAGATCAAAATAGAGCCCATGTGACCTGAAATCCCATGAATCACTGCAAAATTCACCTTCAGAGCTCAAAAACAAGGCAAAGTGCACTGCCCGCAATGCACTTTGCCTTAAATGTGGCAGAGTAGTGATCAGCGGAGGTGGAGTAACGTGAAGTCATTGTTTCCAATACCTTTTGCGCTCCTCATCATAACGTGAAGTACTCTGCTTCAAGTTGCGGAGCACTCTGCGAATCTGCCTTTGCTCCGCGAATCACTTCGTGGAGTGGATTGAGCCCACTTCTCCCATTACTACCTGTAGGCTTTCTTGATTGCAGCATCATCTCCTGCATGTCATCAATGCCTCCATTGGATGATTTCTGATGTGACTTTGTGTATTCCTGGCAAGGCTTCCTGAAGCAAAACCAGGTCCCACTTCATATAGCACAGGAGCTACAGTGACATCACCACTCCCTGGTCATTACCTGCAAGACGCATCACCAAAATGCTGGAGGGCCCTGCATTGAGCTTTGGCCATGACCCATGGAAGGAAGTCACTTCATCTCCTCCCTCAGTGTCCCATCCAGTGTATCCATTGTTTCTGAGGGTCCAGCAAAAAGTTCACATCCCCAGAATCCACATTACATGAACAGTCACCCAGTGGATATGGAGTACCTGAATAACCAACCTTGCTGTGTCTGTGAAGTGCCATCTTCAATTAAACAAAACCAAGATGGTTAAAGCAAATGTGGTCACTCATACCCTACCAAAGCCTATGCCCTCCAATAGCTGAGTGTCTAGATCTGTCCAGATGCTTGACCAGTGGATGTCAAACAACTGGATCTGTCCATCTGTTAACCCCTTGGCCCTAGCATATGTGGCATCCCCAATGAGGACAAAATTAGTGTTGAACTCAGCCGAGTCCACCTCCATCCCCTTCATGGCTTTTGCTAGAGTATGGTGCAACTTAAACACCATTGGTAGGGTCCCGTCTCCATGTTCAAAGAACATGACTTCCCCACTGCCTGCTCTCTGGGCTATGTATTCCAGGATCCATGTGTGTATGTCACACTGCACCCCTGGCTGAGGCCTCAGATTGCACCAACATCCTGAGCCTTCAAGTATCTTGCTCCTCCAGAGGTGAAAAAACACCACTTCATGGGACACCACCACATTCTCATCCCCCAACGCTACTGCAAACCTGGCTGGGTTACTAGGCTGAACCAAATCAGGCACCCAAAAAGGCCCACAGAATGCCCCCAAGGAAACCACATGGAACAGCAATGCCTGCAATGACAAGGCACACACCTTCAGCAGGTCACCCCACACCTGCTCCTACAATCAGCTGACATCTGCCTGGTCGTTTTGTACCATGGGACCAACTCTCAAACATTTTAGAGTCAAAATGCATGCTTGTTGTTTTTCAGACCAGCTATCTTGGAGAACAACAACATGGCTGCCAAATGCTGACCCACTGCTGGTGACCAACCTTTTTGCTTCTCCTGCACTAAGTAGAGACATAGCTGTTCCACCAAGATGGACCACATGTTCTGCCACCCCAGTGCCTGCCACACCCTCAAGTAATACTCAACACCTCTCCTGTATGCTGCCCACATGCTGGGTGCTAATGCATTCCTAGGTAACCCTCATGCTTCTGGATCACCAACTCCCTGAGGTAGGCTGGTACTTCTTTTGGATGCACCTCTACTTCTGGGGCCAGATCTGGGAACCTCTGCACTGCAAATGAGAAAGACATCAGCAATACTGCTATCCACACCTGGCACATGCACAGGTTTAAACTGAATATCAAGTATCAAACATCTGAGCACAGAAATTTGCATTAAGTCACACAGCAGTTCCTAAGCCCCTGCCATTAATAGTGTGGACCACCTGAGTGTTGCCTGTCTTAAAGGCTACCCTTTTATCCCAAAAGTGCTCACCTCACACTACCAGGGTGACCATGATGGTAAAGAATTCCAGTAGCGTGATGTGCTTGATTAAGTTGTCTTCCCCTCATGAAGGTGGCCACTGTCCTATGCACCATTCCCCTTGAAAGTAAGCACTGAAGTTAAATTCCCCAAACACGTTTGTGAACAGCTTAAGCATTTGGCTAGTAGTTACTTCAAGCCAGACTGACACCCAACTGAAGCAGTTCATAAAAGCCAGCCAAACCCCCAGCCCTCTGTCATGCTCTCAGTCACCCAGAGGCTATGGTGAGACTTTTGATATCTGATTTCTGCCTTTGCCAAGCAGTGTAGGAAAGTCCTTTCCACGGGAATCACTTTGCAAGCAAAGCTGAGGTGACCAATCAGCTGCTGTAGTTCATGGACAGTAATTTTGTGCACTTTTGCTGCCCTGGCTAACAACTCCTTCAGTGCCACAACCATAACCTGTGCTAGTCAAAACTCAGTGGCTACAGTGTCGATCACAATCTGCAGGAATGACAGTATGGTGCCTGGTCCCTCTGTCTTGTCTTGGGACAGAGGCACCCCCAGGTCAGTGCACACCACCAGGAAAGAACCAAGCAAATACCTGCTGTCTTCAGTTCCCAGTCAGCCAACAAACAGGAAGTCATCCAGGTAGTTTACAGCTTCCAAGTGTCCTATCTTGTGCTTGGTTGCCCAGAGCAGGAACATGCTAAACTGTTCAAGCACAGTGCACTCCACTACACACCTCACTGGCATGCAGTTGTCGACATGTTTTTTTTTTTCACTTTTATTTATTCTTCCAGACCCCCGTGTATCCTTCAGGAGTACCCACATGGATGCTACCCTAGCTCCCAGCCTGAACCTCACTTCTCCCAGGCTCCCCCGAGAGACTGAGGCAGGCCCAACCCCCGGATCACCTCCGGGGCTGGTTCTGCCCTCTCCCTGGTAGTCAACTCCTAAGTGTGAGGTGCCTTACCTCTGTCGTCGGGTCAGCTATGGAGAGATCTGTGCATGCTGGGCTGGCATTGGGATGTGGGTGCTCCACTGGGCCACCGTCTTCTCACCGGCGGACCAGAGGCTTTTCTTTTCCTGGTGTTACTTCCCCCCCTTACCAGCCCATCTGTGCAATGCTCTCCAGTGTGGTATGTGTATGCTCCCATGCAGGTCCACAGGAAAGCCACCACAGCTGATCTCCCCATTGGCTGAACCCCAACTGCTGGATAGGACCTCCAGTCTTCATTGGGGGTCACCAGTATAGCGAGGTCATGTCCCCCCTCCCTCCCAGGGAAGGAGAGCAGTCCTCTGGATGCCCAATCCTTCCCCACTCCATTGACCCCCGATGGCCCTAGTCCTCTACCAAACCTGGGTTGCCAGCATGGCGCAAGATGTGTGCCCAGAGCCTCAACCCTCAACGACACTGGGCCGGCTAGTTGTCTACATGGTACTGGCCATGAATCTTCATACCGAATAAATCTCTGTCCTCTGTGTATCAGCAAAAGCCATAATGCGGACATGATGTTTGCTTAGATTACAGGACCCCATGCTACACTGCCCAGGCATACTGCACTGTCCTACCAAAAAGTGCATGGGACACCGTCATGTAATATATATTAAAGAGATCATTGACTGAGTCACCCTCTAGGTAACACAAATGACTGATCATTTTGAACTTCCCTGACATCTTCTTGGAGAAAAGGATATTGGGTAGCACAATGAGATGTAGCCAGGGCAGTGCAGCGAATGGCACATTGACATTCCCTGCTGCAACTACCTTCACCAGCTTGGCCCAGCCACCTCCAGTCACTCCCTGGCAGACATCAGGTTTTCCACCTTGTACATTTGTCAGGGGCCACCATCCATTTTTTCCAAAATCTTCCCTGAAGCCATTCACCAGGGTGTGAGTGGCTACCTAATCCAGGTAAACAATCAACCCGACCTCAACGTGATCCACCCTTATTGGTGCTGGGAGGCATGTCGTGCTACTTCTGAAAGGGTCGTAGTGTGGCATTGCCTGGTTTGCACTTGCTGAATAGGTGTGGACAGTCACATGTCATGCACGTATGCTTATACTTACATGGTTCTACTGTACGTGTCCCATGATTAAATTATAACACCTCACCACCCTCCTGACCTCTTCCTGCTTGTGCTCTGTCCCCTTTTCTTAGGGACTGTAGCTGCCTGACAAGAAAGCTGTTTTCTGTATATTGACCCCCCCTGCTGAGATCAATGGTCCACAGCAATGGAAGATCTATGGCTCAGGTCCTGGGCAGGTCATTTTGCTTTCTCTCTGACTGAATTTCTCATCATACTACAGCTAATCACTCTGTGGCTTGCTGGCATGCATCACCATCAGTTGACAGTAATAGCTCCATAAGTAGGATGCCTTAATTGGGTTAACCTGTGTCAATATGCCTGTAAAAACTGTGAAATCAGCTGATCAGTTCTCCCAGGCCCAGTGTATCAGGAAACTTCATTTGTACTCCACCCTATGGTCTTTGTCCTTTTTTCTTGTGATTATAGCTGCTTGTGCTCCTGAGTTTCAGCTGAACTTCACAGAGACAGTGGTGGTGGGTTGGAACGCACTGCCGGAGTGGTTCATCGCTCAAAGGACAATGGATAGCTTTAAGTGGGGTTGGGTTTGAGTCAAGGGCAGGGTTAGTAGTGACAAGAACACAAAGGGGGAAAGGACCAGGAAAGAGGAGGAAGGGAGTGGTTTGGGTGGGGTGGGACAGTTGTAACATAGAAACATAGAATTTGACGGAAGATAAGGACCACTTGGCCCACCCAGTCTGCCTATTTCCCTACCTGATGGATAAGCTGCAGATCCTAGTTAACCAGCAGCCTACTTCTTCCTACCCCCACCCCCTAGAATTGCCTTATGACTGTCCCATGCATGCTTGAATTCCACCACTGTTTTTGACTCCACAACCTCCTCTGGAAGGCTGTTCCATGCATCCATAACCCTCTCTGTGAAAAAATACTTCCTTAAATTACCTCTGAGCCGCCCCCCTTCTATCTTCAAATTGTGCCCCCTTGTTCTTGCACACCTCTTTTTTTGAAAGATGCTACCCTCTTGGACTTTGTTGATTCCCTTGAGGTACTTGAAAGTTTCTATCATGTCCCCCCTCTCCCTCCTTTCCTCGAGGCTATACATATTAAGCTCCTTAAGTCTCACTTCATATGTCTTCCGGTGCAGACCCTGCACCATTTTAGTTGCCCTCCTCTGGACAGCTTCCATCCTGTCTATGTTCTTGCGAGATTGGGTCTCCAGAACTGCACGCAGTACTCCAGATGTGGTCTCACCAGCTGTCTGTACAGAGGGATAATAACTTCTTGTTTTTCTGCTGGCATGCCTCTCCTATGCATCCCAGTATCCCCCAACCCTCCTTGCTGCCCTCTCATTGCTTGCCCACCTTTAGGTCATCTGATATGACTACCCCCACGTCCCTTTCATTTTTGTTGTTGTTAGTATCTCACCCCCATTGTGTACTCTTCCCTGGTTTTTGTTTCCCAGGTGCATTACCTTGCACTTCTTGCACTGAATCTAGCTGCCATACATTTGACCATTCCTCTAATCTTGCCAAGTCCCTTCTCATCCTTACCACCCCACCTTGTGCATCAACTCTGTTACAGATCTTTGTGTCATCTGCAAAGAGACATAGTTTTCCTTCAGTCCTCTGCAATGTCGCTTATAAAGACATTGAAGAGGACGATCTAATACTGAACCCTGTGGTACCCTGCTAACCCCTTTTTTCAGAGTGGACTCCATTTACTATTACTCTCTGTCCTATTCTCCAGCCAATTCTTTACCCAGGCTGTCATCTTGGGACCCACTCCCAGGCTGGCTAACTTGTATATTAATCTTTTGTGTGGGACTGTGTCAAATGCCTTGCTAAAGTCTAGGTAGGCCATGTCCACAGCCCCTCCCTGATCTACTACTTTGGTCACCCAGTCAAAGAAATCTATCAGATTTGTCTGGCATGACCTTCCCACTGTGAATCCATGCTGCCTTGGGTCCTGTGCCCCTCTGGCCTCTAGATAAGCAACAATTCTTTCCTTCAGAAGTGATTCCATCATTTTCCCTACCACTGAGGTTAAACTAACAGGTCTGTAGCTTCCTGCTTCTGCCTTGCTCCCACTTTTGTGAAGGGGAATCACATCTGCTCTCTTCCAGTCCTCAGGTACCACCCCATCCTCCCATGATTTGTTAAAGAGGGTAGTCAGTGGTGTCACTAGTTCAATCCTTAGTTCTTTTAGAATTCTGGGATGAATCCCATCAGGCCCCATTGCTTTGTCCACCTTCAGTTTTAAGAGCTCTTTCAGAACTCTTTCTTCTGTAAATGGGCTGGTATCAACTTCTGTATCCAGAGTGATTCTACTGTTTGTTTTAGGTACCTCCCCTCTTCCTTTGTAAATACTGAGCAAAATATTTGTTTAGTATCTCTGCTTTCACAGCCACCCTCTGCCCACCCTCCCTCCCTTTATTAAGCCTTACTATCCCTCCCTTGGTCTTCCTTTGCTCCCTGAATGGGATCGCTATTATGGTGAGTGCATATCGCTGAAAGCCAAATTGGTGATATGCACTTGAAGGTGACCCAACATCTGGCATTACAAGTGTTTTTAGTGGGGGGCTGCACCCCCCTGCACCCCGCCTTGAGGGGGGCTTTGCCACCTGCACCCCCCTGCTTTTAGATTCTCAACTCCAGGGGGGTGCATGTTGAGTAGGGGGCACAATCAAGACCCACAAAAATAAAAAACAAAGTTCTGCAGCTGCAGGCACCAGAAAAACAACAACCCTTCCAACACCAGCCCCGAACCCAGGACCTGCTACTCTGGGGCCAGCCTCCCTCACCACCACACCACATCTCTGGCTCGGTGGCAGCAGGTCCAGTACATGTTCTTAACCCACTTCCCTTCCCCTTGCTAACCTTCCTTTTCTGTCGCCCTCTCCTTCCTTCCCCATCCCAGTGGGTTGCTACCCTTGCAGTTACCCTGTGATAAAAGCTCTGAATATGAGTCACCTTTTTTGTGGTCGCTCATATTCTGGTGCTATTATCACAGGATACCCTGCAGTGATATGAAACTAAGAGCTGCACAATCGGACAGACTTGATAGACCTGTGGGCCTTTTTCTGCTGGCAATTTCATATGTTTGTATGTCCGTTTGTGCCTTATTGAGAATTTGCTTGAGCAGTGACAGGCCCAATGGGGCACCACTGGTTGGGGAGGACTTGGAGCACTGGGGACATACCTGTTGGCTACAGGGGTTGAACTGGGGGCAGAATCACTGGAACAGAAGGAATGGTCTGCACTGGTGCCTGGGGTGGGGCTACAGACTGGGTTGGTCCTTTTGGGCTGGGTTGGGCTGGCTTTGTGAACTAATGTTTTAAGTTTTATTACTGATTTCTATTACTAATTATCATTATTCCTGTTTTAGATCTTATTTGTTTGTACAGAATATGTTATAAGGTGCCCAGAGCCACTGGAATTAGGCACCCTATAAATAAAATAGCATAGCCTTGTTTTACCTGTTAGAAGCACTGGAGTGGGAGGACCATACCCTGATCTGGGGGTCCTGCAGGCACCAGGAGGTCATCATCTGCTGACCCTGTGGGAGGAGAAGCTTCTCCCCTCTCCCTTTATGGGAGCTTGGGATCTGGGTCACTCATTGGGCTGGGACTCTAAACTGTATGCCTCAAAAAAGTCCTCAACCCCTCAGTACTCCATTTCTTAAAATCTGGCCTACCCTGAGTTGGGTTCGCCAGTGTAGCAGGTACCTGCCAGAGTTTCTGTGCTCTACTCTTCTTTGATGGGTACACTGGCGGTCAGTCCACCCGTGTAGGTTTCAGTGGTGTCACAGGCTGTGGTTGCAGGGTCGGTTGACCTGGTAACCCTCATGGGTCCAGGGTCTCCCAGGTTCTGGAAGCAGGTATCCCACCCTGCCTTCCCTTTTACTTGGTCAAAGGCCATCGACTGCTGTCAAAATTTCACTGTGGTCATTTTTCCCTTTCTTGACATCCTGGATCACCATAAACTGTGAAGATAAAAACACAGAAACACTAAAACACTGGCCTGTGGTATCTGCCTCTGCTTCATACTGCAGCATATGGCTGCACTGTGAGGACAGTTTGAGGTTAGTCTCATGGCTGCATCTACCCTGCCTGCTGCCCTACCCCAACCTTCACTGTGAACTCCCATCACCTCTGCTGTTTTTTTTTTACTATTGATCTGGGCTTATGGGCGGGAGGCCTTGCCTTGGCAGTGTCACTATTATTAACACCCCCCTTTTTTTATGCTGATTCATAGAAACATAGAAACATAGAAGTTGATGGCAGATAAGGAACGGAAGGCCCATCCAGTCTGCCCATTTTTTTTTCTACTTTATAAATGTGCCATTGTCCTTTGCAGTCAGTGGCCTATCTATTCATACTCATCTGTATTGCTCCCTTATGCCTATCCCATGCCTGTTTGAAGTCCTGCACTGTATTCATAGCCACCACTTCCTGAGGTAGGCCGTTCCATGCATCCACCACCCTTTCTGTAAAAAGAACTTCCTCACATTACCCGTAAATCGGCCTCCCTCTAATCTCATGCTGTGTCCTCATGTCCTGCTATTTTTCTTATATTGAAACATGTTAGACTATTTCACCTTGTTAATGCCCTTAGGGTGTTTGAATGTTTTGATCATATCACCTCTCTCCCTCCTTTGCTCTAGGGTATACATATTGAGCTCCGTTAATCTGTTCTCATATGTCTTCTGATGCAGACCCTGCACCATTTTGGTTGCCCTTCTCTGGACTGCCTCAATTTGGTTAATGTCCTTGTGAAGGTGTGGCCTCCAGTGCTGCGTGCAGTACTCCAGATGGGGCCTAACCAGCGACTTGTAAAGAGGGATTATTACCTCCCTCTTACGACTTGTGATACCCCTACTTATACACCCTAACATCCCCATAGCCTTACCTACTGCTTTAGAGGTCTGCTTGGATGATTTCAGGTCATCGATGATGATGATGCCCAAGTCTCTTTCTTTCTTTGTGACTGCCAGCAACTCCCCTCCCAGCCTATCAGTGGCTTCAGGGTTTCTTTTCCCTATGTGCATGATCTTGCACTTCTTTGCGTAAAATCCCAGTTGCCACTCTTCCAACCATTTTGCTAGTTTATCCAGATCTCTTCTCATTCTGCCCACCCCATCTGGATCATCTACTCTGTTGCAGATCTTGGTGTCATTTGCAAACAGACAAGCCTTACCCTCTAGTCCATCTACAATGTCACTGATGAAGATATTGAAGTGGACTAGCCCCAGGACTGATCCCTGAGGTACCCCACTTGTGACTTGCATCTCTTCTGACTGCATACCATTAACCACCATTTTCTGTTTTCTGTCTGTCAACCAGTTTGCCACCCAGTTGACCAACTTCTGACCCACTCTGAGCCTACCCAGCTTGTTTATCAATCTTCTATGTGGAACAGTTTAGAAAGTTGAAGTCAAGGTAGGCAATATCAACTGCTCCCCCTTGGTCCACCACTCTGGTTACCCAGTCAAAGAAATCTATGAGATTAGTTTGACAGGGTCTTCCTTTTGTAAACCCATGCTGTCTTGGATCCTGTGCCCCTATGGACTCCAGGTGTTGCACTATCCTTTCCTTAAGGAGTGCCTCCATAATCTTTCCCACTACTGAGGTAAGACTGACTGATCTGTAGTTCCCTGCCTCCTTCCTGCTACCACTCTTGTGGAGCAGGATCACATGAGCCCTTCTCCAGTCTTCTGGGACCTCTCCTGTGCTCAGAGACTCACTAAACAGTCACTAAACACTAAACATCAAACCTTGGTTCATGGAGGAAGGCCTTGCCATGGCAGACCAGCACTTTTTTGGGGGGTTTCTCCAGTATTGCCCTACGATAGCACTGCACAACAAACTTCACTAGCCTTGTATATCTAAAACCCTGTTCTGCTGACTCAGTTTGCATTTTCCATCCCACACTTATTCTATGTATCCAGAGAAGACAGGATTTGATCCCTAAGTTTTTAACCAGCTTGAAGGCAGTTTCTTTTTTATGTTCCTCCCACAAGCAAACATAACCTGCCATGTCCCCAGCAGTGGAAATCTAAAGCACCATAACTGTTGGCCGACTATGGTCACAAGGGCCCCACCCCCAGCCACCCTACTACGTTGGCTGTGATGTGCATTGTGCAGCTGCACTACTAAATGGAGGTCATGCATTGCTCATGCACAGTACTCACACCCCAAGGCAGCCCAGTGCAGCCACCCTACTCAAGATGTTGGCCACAAACCCTCATGCATGTGTGATGTTCCCACATGCATAGAGTCACCACCAGCTTGCTAATATCTCCAAAGGGTTTCCTGAATCTTCATTTTACCTACATACAAAAGGGAACTTTGCATACTGTTTGCTCCTTATACCCAAATAATGCTATAAATGAAATTACAACAACACTTTAAGCTTCCTTAACTACACTGTAACTACATTAGAATTACAATGTAGTTACATGCAACAGACATGTAACTGTGTAATCACCTCTGTTGCATTTAATTAATGATTGTATACCGCAAAGATACATTGAAACTGACACTTAAAATAAAGTATGACTAAAATTACCCTTTTTATAATAACCAGATTGCCCTGATAATTGTTTAAAGCTTGTTATATGTTGCACTTCCATTAATTTTTCTGTTATTTTACTGAGAGGCCTAAGGTTTAGGCAAAAAGAATAAAAACTTGCCCTTCTAGTTCACCTCCCTGCCCTAGCCATCTTGTGTTGTGGTGCACGAAATATTTTCTTCCATGCACCTATGATCATGACCTTGATGATTGTTAAATGCCTGAGGACATCTCAGAAATTACCCAAACCCATTAACTGTTGTAATAGGACACGGTGCTTCTAAACCCAATAAGCTGGACTGCTTTTAGAAGCAGCAGCTAGAAACTGAAAGGGAGACAGCATTTACTTTTAAAAGCACCTCATTTTGAAGAGGGAAGCTAGCAAATAAAAGGGAGCTAGCATTTGCTTTTAAGAGTACCTCATTTTGGAGAGGAAAAAGGGAGTCAGCAAAATCTCTCCCTCTCCCATAACTTAACTGCTAACAGCGACTGCTAAGTAGTGGTAATAGTACTGCCCACCTCCCATCCCCTCCCAAGTACCCAGGTTCTTTCTACATTTATAGAAGCCCAAGGGAACTTCTTGCAGGGCTCTCAAAGGAAGACACCAGTGAGAACAGGAAGAGAGGATAGAGATGACTCTGTGAAGGGAGATAGAAACAGTGACACCTACAGGTCAGGAGGAAAACAGACATGTACATCCAGATATGCCAGAGCTGTGGCGGGCTGGTAGCAAGGCAGACACTTTGGAGACTGGGGTGCACCTTCTGTAGGACAGTTGAAGGACTACAGAGGGAGCTATGGCAGGCAAGAGAAGAGATCACGAGGCTGCAGAAAAGACAGGATTGGGGATGCCCACCACCCCCCTTACCCACCCACTCCCCCAAAGGCCCATGGATCTTGGAGGAATGTAGGGTGGTGAGAGGGGGCAGCAGGGAACCTAGAGCTAAGATGGGGCACTGCCAGCCACATGCTATCCACACACAGAATCTTTTCACCACCCCCAGCAAGGGGAAACATAGAAACATAGAATTTGACGGCAGATAAGGACCGCTTGGCCCACCCAGTCTGCCCATTTCCCTACCTAATGGATAAGCTGCAGATCCTAGTTAACCAGCAGCCTACTTCTTCCTACCCCCAACCCCTAGAATTGCCTTATGACTATCCCATGCGTGCTTGAATTCCACCACTGTTTTTGACTCCAAACCTCCTCCAGAAGGCCGTTCCATGCATCCACAACCCTCTCTGTGAAAAAATGCTTCCTTAAATTACCTCTGAGCTGCTCCCCTCTATCTTCAAATTGTGCCCTTGTTCTTGCACACTCTTTTTGAAAGATGCTGCCCTCTTGGACTTTGTTGATTCCCTTGAGGTACTTGAAAGTTTCTATCATGTCCCCCTCTCCCTCCTTTCCTCGAGGCTATACATATTAAGCTCCTTAAGTCTCTTTCATATGTCTTCCGGTGCAGACCCTGCACCATTTAGTTCCCTCCTCTGGACAGCTTCCATCCTGTCTATGTCTTTGCAGAGATTGGGTCTCCAGAACTGCCATGATACTCCAGATGGGTCTCACCAGCTGTCTGTACAGATGGATAATAACTTCCTGTTTTCTACTGGTGATGCCTCTCCCTATGCATCCCAGTTTCCCCAACCCTCCTTGCTGCCCTCTCACATTGCTTGCCCACCTTTAGGTCATCTGATATGATTACCCCAAGTCCCTTTCCATTTTGTTGTTGTTAGTATCTCACCCCCCATTGTGTACTCTTCCCCTGGGTTTTTGTTTCCCAGGTGCATTACCTTGCACTTCTTAGCATTGAGTCTAAGCTGCCATACATTTGACCATTCCTCTAACCTTGCCAAGTCCCTTCTCATCCTTTCCACCCCACCTTGTGCATCAACTCTGTTGCAGATCTTTGTGTCAACTGCAAAGAGACATACTTTTCCTTCCAGTCCCTCTGCAATGTCACTTATAAAGACATTGAAGAGGACCGGTCCTAATACTGAACTCTGCAGTATCCCACTAGTAGCCCCCTTTCTTCAGAGTGGACTCCATTTACTATTACTCTCTGTGTCCTATTCTCCAGCCAATTCTTTACCAGGCTGTCATCTTGGGACCCACTCCCAGGCTGGCTAACTTGTATATTAATCTTTTGTGGGACTGTGTCAAATGCCTTGCTAAAGTCTAGGTAGATCATGTCACAGCCCTCCCTGATCTACTACTTTGGTCACCCAGTCAAAGAAATCTATCAGATTCATCTGGCATGACCTTCCCTGTGAATCCATGCTGCCTTGGGTCCTGTGCCCCTCTGGCCTCTAGATACTCTACAATTCTTTCCTTCAGAGTGATTCCATCATTTTCCCTATCACTGAGGTTAAACTAACAGGTCTGTAGTTTCCTGCTTCTGCCTTGCTCCACTTTTGTGAAGAGGAATCACATCTGCCCTCCTCCAGTCCTCGGGTACCACCCCATCCTCCCATGATTTGTTAAAGAGGGTAGTCAGTGGTGTCACTAGTTCTACCCTTAGTTCTTTTAGAATTCTGGGATGAATCCCAGCAGGCCCCATTGCTTTGTCCACCTTCAGTTTTAAGAGCTATTTCAGAACCCTTTCTTCTGTAAATGGACTGGTATCAACTTCTGTATCCAGAGTGTTTCTACTGTTTGTTTTAGGTACCTCCCCCTCTTCATTTGTAAATACTGAAAATACTTGTTTAGTATCTCTGCCTTTTCACAGTCACCCTCTGCCCACCCTCCGCCCCTTTATTAAGCCTCACTATCCCTCCCTTGGTCTTCCTTCGCTCCCTGATGTACCTATGAAAGGTTTTATCCCCCTTCTTAACTGAGTTGGCTATCTTTTCTTCAGTTTGGGCCTTTGCTGTTCAGAGTGCCTTCCCAGCTTCCTTTTGCTTTAACTGATACAGTTCTCTGTCCTGCTCCTTCTGTGATTCCTTGTACTTCCTGAATGCTTTCTTTTTCTCTTGAACCTTCACTGCCACTTCCTTTAAGAACCATAGTGGTTTCTTACATCGTTTCATTTTGTTTATTTGCTTCACACAAAGGCTTGTTACCTCTGTGATGGCAGTTTTTATTATTCCCCATTGTTCTTCCACCCCTCCTTCCTGCCCATTTGCTAGTGCATTCCTTAGGCACTCACCCATTTTAGTAAAGTCAGCCATCCTAAAGTCCAGTACTTTTGCCTTTGTGTAGCTTGACTCTATTGCTGTGTTTATTGTGAACCATACTGTTCAATGGTCGCTAGTTCCCAGATGGATACCCACTTCTACATCTGTGATCCCTCTCCATCTCCATTTGAGAGAACCAGGTCTAAGATTGCTCCTCTCGAGTGGGCTCCAATACTAGTTGTCTAAGGCATGCCCCTTGTAGGGCATCTAAAATAACCCCACTCTTTGAAGTGGCTGCTGCAACTGCACTCCAGTTAACATCTGGCATATTCAGATTACCCATCAGCAATATGTCCCCTTTTTCTGCTATTCTAAGTATACTTTCTATCATTTCCTTATCCATTTCCTCCCCTGAGAAGGGGGTCTGTATACAACCCCTGTGCGGATTGTGGTGCCATTGCCAGTCTCCAAATTTACCCACAGTGCTTCTTCTCCTCCCTGTTTACCCTTTTGTTCTGTTGCTTTGATTCCTTCCCTTATGTAAAGAGCTCTCCTCCTCCTCTTTTACCCTCCTGGCCCTCCTGTAGATAGTGTATCCTAGTATGTTTACATCCACTCATGGTTTTGTGTGTACCATGTTTCTGTGACTGCCATGATATCCAGATGTTCCTCCTCCATCAAGGTCACTAATTCAGGAAGCTTGTTACTCAGACTACAGGCATTGGTACTCATTGATCTCCATTTTTTGATGGCTTTACCTTCAGTTGCAGCATCCCCCACTGACCTTTCTACCTTGGTCTTTTTCTCATTTTGTACCCTGTTTTGTAGGGAGAGGCTTGGATTTTCCTGCTGCTTATAAGGGCCTCCCCCTTGACTAGTTTAAAAGCTTGCCAATGAAGCATTTAAACCGATTGCTCAAAAGACTTGTTCCCTTCCTAGACAGATGCAGACCATCCTGCCAGTATAGGCTGGTGTCCCTCCAGGTGGAACCCCAGTCCCCAATGAAGCCAAACCCCTGTGCTCCACACCATTTTTTCAACCATTCATTAAACTGCATGATGCAAAGTACTCTCGCCTCACCCATGCCATTGACAGGCAGCACCTCTGAGAAGGATACTGTGTGTGCTACTTGTCTTAGGCCCCTCCCCAACTCTACAAAGTCCTCCTGCACTGCTCTAATCTCATGATGAGCCAAGTGATTTGTCCCTAGGTGGACAATGACGTCCAGTTCAGACTCCCGTGCTGCTGTTCTCGTGACCCTGAGGATGCGCTTCCTGTCCCTCCAAG
Source organism: Neoceratodus forsteri (assembly GCA_016271365.2). Taxonomy (NCBI): domain Eukaryota; kingdom Metazoa; phylum Chordata; order Ceratodontiformes; family Ceratodontidae; genus Neoceratodus; species Neoceratodus forsteri. The sequence continues at coordinate 1,000,887,264 of CM057454.1, read as the reverse complement.
CCATGGCACCAGCAGGCACCTTACTTCAGTTTTCCCTGCTCCCCCAGTTCTATCACCCTAATAATTGAGTCCCCCACCAGGAACTGCTTCCTTCCCTGTGGTGTCCTTTGCCTCCTTCCTGTGGGCCTCCCTTGTGACAGTTGTCCTCAGCCTCCTTAGTCTCCTCCTGGGTGCATCCATGGGGAGCTATGCTCACCCAGAATGGTGTATGGATTGTGGAGTGAACAACTGAATGGGTGTGCCTCTGTTCCACCATCCTCACCCTCCCTGAGCCCACTGTGGTCCAACTGTTGTGCTTTCTTCACAACCTCTGAGGTAGTGGTGGTGGCTCTGGTGCTCCCTGGATGGGGGAGGTTCCCTTCCTACTGTCTAGTGTGGCCTGGGGGAAGGTTCCCTTACTACTGTCCAGCGTGTCCTGAAGATGGGCAACTTCCTCCCTCAGGGCAGAGAGTTGTCTGCAAATAGGGCAGCATCTCAGCCTCCAGAAAGACTCCTGGAAGACTGCTGCCCCACAGCCATTACATTGCACTACTCCCCACATGTTTATCTACTTTTTTTATGTTTGTTTGTTTGAAACCAAGTGAGGAAAAAGAAAAAGAAAAAGTCAAGCTGGACAAACCTGATAAAAGAAAGCAGGAAGGAGGTACAAGGAAGGAAAGGAAAAATACACACAGCAACAGGAAGATTCTGGTAATGGGAAACTCTGTGTTGCAAGAAGTGGAGGCACAGTCCATCAGTGTGAAGGGAGCTGAAACCACAGTGAAATGCATGCCAGGAGCATCTGTGAGGAGAACTATGGACAGAATAGGACAGCTGGTGAGAAGAGATCAGGAATTTGCGGGGATCATTGTCCACCTTGTGACACCGACAACCTGGGTTCAGAAGCGAGCCTCTGTGTTAGACAGCTGGTGGGGAGAGGAGGACTGAGTGTCCCATGGATTGATCTCCTCCTCCTCCAGGGGGAAGTGTGGGGAAGCTCTCAGCATTCATTTGACCCCTGGTGTAGGCCAGGGTTCTGACAGCTGGTGCTAGTAGTTACTGGAGGCAGGGCAGACGTTAGCGCACATGCATCCCTGATGTCATTGCACATCCCGCCCCTCCAGGGAGAACATTGAAAAACTCTGGCCAAGCAGGATACAGTCCACCTCATGCTGCAGGTCCCTCACCACTGTCCTGTGGCCCCAGTGGGGACCAGGTCCCATTGTTCGACAGGAGGAAGGGCCCACTCCAGAAGGCCCCACCCTGGGGGGCAATCCAGGGCTGTTACCCAGGTGGATGATGGGGCTAGGTGCAGGGCAGGGCAGGGCAAGGCAGATGGGAGCTGGTCCAGATAAAAGTGAAGCAAAAAATAATAATAAAATAAAAAAAAAGCAGACTGAGATGAATACAATGCTTTGGAGAAAAATGGCCATAGCCATACATTTATTGAAATCATAATCATAACCCGAGTTGTATTAGCAGTGTGATGTGCCCAGCAAGGAAGTCATAGCAAGGCTTTGAATGGTTAAACTTGACCATGGTCCATCCCCTTAACTAAAAAGGGGACCCAACAATGTGTATGGCAGCTGGTGGGACTCTATCTTCCAATGCATAAGGGCTGGCTCCTGGGCGGAGTGACATGCATCAAATAACCACACACCCGGATTTAAAGGTAATAATTAAATATGGATCATTTAAGTCTCCCAGAACTTCATAATGTCTGAAACACCAATTTTTCAGCAGTTGAGACAACTTCCTCAGGGTGGACTGTGTTGCCTTAAGTCCAAAACAAATAGAAAAGGTGTTGCCAGAAGAAGGGGGGGGGATTTCAGATAAAAACTCTTATTAAGAGAGGCTTTTTACACAGATCTGTTCCAGTCTACAGATCCAAAATATGGGCTTAATGATGGGATAGATTGGCTACCCTTATTATAAATAAGAACCCATGTGAAAGAGTCCAGGATCATCTCTGACTCTATTGGACACCATGATCTCTTTGCGGTTGTGTGTTTTTTTAAATGGTGGAATTTATCAAACATTTCCTTTCCTTTGTGCCCCTCCACCCCTCAAATTATCCTTAAAACCATTACCCTCCCCCCTCCAATTGGTTTCCACCATTGGACAGATTAAAAAAAGGGGTTACACCGCCTTTTAAAGACTAATGTCATTAAGAAAAGACAATGGATAATAATCATGGACTGCTGTAGTAACAGGACATTAACCAAACACCAACAAATGAATAGGAAGTACTGTGTTAAAATGAGCATATGTAATTAAAAGAGAAGGAAGTACCAGACACCCGTCTATAGATGCTGCTGTTCTCAATGGGTCCGGCACCCAGGCGGGTGTTCACACGCCTGCCCATGGACGAGTGCCACATTCCAAGGGAGCTTGCAGTAGAGTGCCGGATTCTGTTCATGATCCCCACTACATAAGAGGCTGCTTTGGGGCAGAACGTCTGCCTAGGTGGTCCCAGGAAAACACCGACTTAGAAAAATGAATAAGATATGAAACAGAAAGAGATCTGATAAGATAGTTGTGATATCAGGACACGCTGAAAGCAATGTTGTTTATGTTTATCTAGATAACTGAAATGAAGAGATGTCATTTAAATGTTGGAGCATAGTTTTCCTGTTTCACCACTGTTAGTTTATAGAAAAATAGAATTTTCTTACTCACCAAAGACAGCACTAGAAAAAATGATTTAATTGTATATATTTCTTTAAAACTTACCGAGCAGTAAGCTGCAAGAATAGAAAAAGTTTAGAGAAAACATAAAAGCTGCACTAGTTTCGATGCTGAACTGAGTATGAGCCTTATCTGAATTTAAAGGGATTTGTGACTATTCTTATGAGAGGAATGTTACAGTATATTGAATATGGTTTTTATGAATTATGTTTAGATACTGCTAGACCAGGGAATAGAGCATTCTCTGAAATGTAGAATATTATGGGTTGGATGTGAAAAACAAAAGAATAAATTGAAATTATTTATTTATATTTTGGTGAGCGGATCTGTTATTCCAATCTGCATTATTGATAATATTTAAATGTATAGCAACAAATTTACAAAAAAGTTTTGATACAGAGACACATAAATCCTCTCAGTTTCCCAGTTGCTGGTAACATACAAGTGTTATGAGTGTTCCTGCCCTTAGTGTGTATTCATATACGTACTACATGATTATGCTTCTGTAAATAAAATGTACCATAACATACAGTATTCAGTTTGTATATACTCTGTCAATAGTACTTCCAGCCAACATCCACACACAGCATATATTAAACTTTCAACACTGTCTGTGCTCTGCTAAGGCCTATTAATGATCTGCACCGTATGTTGATTTCCACTTCCTATGGCTATTAGGTGCAGCATTTCTGATCACTATGGGAATTGACTGCTCCCTGGTTAACTATATTTCTTTGTAGTACCATGGTAGTATCTGGATTCTGTGGTTCTGTGTGATGTGCACCCCTCCCCTATTGGATAGTACTAGACATGCATGCCATACTTGAAGAGGCTATCCGATGATTGCCCCCACAAGCGGTCTCCAGCTATCCAGGCCCTCATCTCCTGCCAACCTCAGAGAGAACTATCTGCAGAAGATGTAAGTTTCCCCATTACCCTCTTTGTACGGTATTTGTGAAACTGTCATGCAATTCCAGCCAGAGTGGAGAAGCAAGAGGGCTGTGAACTGTTGTGCTCCCAGTTAAATAGAAACATAGAAACATAGACATTAACGGCAGGTAAGGACTGCTTGGCCCACCTAGTCTGCCCATTTCCCTACCTAGATGATAAGCTGCAGATCCTATTTAACCAACAGCCTATTTCTTCCTACACCCCACAAAAATTGCCTTATATCTGTCCCATGCATTCTTGAATTCTCCCACAGTTTTAGACCCCACAACCTCCTCAGGAAGGCTGTTCCATGTGTCCACCACCCTCTCTGTGAAAAAATACTTCCTCACATTGCCTGAGCTGTCCCCCCTCTATCTTCAAATTGTGTCCCCTTCTTCTTGCACATCTCTGTTTCTGAAAGATGTTACCCTCTTGGACTTTGTTGATTCCACTGTGGTACTTAAACGTTTCTATCATGTCCCCCCTCTCCCTCCTTTCCTCAAGGGTATACATATTAAGCTCCTTTACCCTCTCCTTGTATGGCTTCTTTTGCAGACCCTGCACCATTTTAGTTGCCCTCCTCTGAACTGCCTCCATCCTGTTTATGTCCTTGCAGAGATGGGGTCTCCAGAACTGGATGCAGTACTCCAGATGGGGTCTCACCAACTGTCTGTACAGGGGATAACAACTTCCTGTTTCTGCTGGTGATGCCTCTCCTATACATCCCAGTACCCCCAGCCCTCCCTAACACCTTTCACATTGCTTGCCAACCTAAGGTCATCTGATATGATTACTTCCAGGTCCCTTTCCATTTTTGTTGTTGTTACTACCACCCCCCCCCCATTGTGTAATCTTTCCCTGTGTTTTTGTTTCACAAGTGCATTACTTTGCACTTCTTTGCATTGAATCCAAGCTGCCAAACTTCTGACCATTCCTCCAACTTTGCCAAGTCCTTCTCATTCTTTCCACCTCCTTGTGTATCAACTCTGTTGCAGAACTTTTTCATCTGCAAAGAGGCATACTTTCCTTCAATCCCTCTGCAATGTCACTTATAAAGACATTAAAAGGACTGGACCCAGTACTGAACTCTGCGGTACCCACTTGTAACCCCTCTTTCTTTAGAGTGGACTTCATTTGCAATTACCTTCTGTGTCCGGTTGTTCGGCTAATGTTTTACCCAGGCTACCACCCTGGGACTCACTCCCAGGCTGGTTAATGTGACTACTAATCTTTTGTGTGGGACTGTGTCAAATGCCTTGCTAAAGTCTAGGTAGGCCATGTCCACAGCCCCTCCCTGGTCTACTACTTTGGTCACCCAGTCAAAGAAATCAATTAGATTCATCTGACATGACCTTCCCTCTGTGAACCCATACTGACTTGGGTCCTGTGCCCCACTGGCCTCTAGGTTCTCAGCAATTCTTTACTTCAGAAGTGATTCCATCACTTTCCCTACCACAGAGGTCAAACTGACAGGTCTGTAGTTTCCTGCCTCTGTCTTGCTCCCATTTGTGTGAAGGGGAATTACATCAGCCTTCTTCCAGTCTTCAGGTACCACACCATCCTCCCATGATTTGTTATAAAGGGTAGTCAGTGGTGTCACTAGTTATCTGCTTAATTCTTTTAGAATTCTGGGGTGAATTCCATCTGGCCCCATTGCTTTGTCCACCGTCAGTTTTAGGAGTTCTTTCAGAACCCTTTCTTCTGTGAAAGGACTGGGATCGACCCCCCTCTCCAGAGTGCTTCTGTTAATTGGATTAGGCACCTCCCCCACTTCCTCTTTTGTGAATACTGAACAGAAGTATTCATTCAGTATCCCTGCTTTTTCACTGTCACTCTCTGCCCACCCAGCATCCATACTATTCAGCCTCACTATCCCTCTGTTTGTCTTTCTATGCTCCCTGATATACCTATAAAAGGTTTTATCCCCATTCTTAACCAAGTTGGCTATCTTTTCCTCAGTTTGTGCCTTTGCTATTCTGCCTACCCTCCCTGCTTCCTTCTGCCTTAACTGGCACAGTTCTCTGTCCTGCTCCTTCTGTGTTTCCTTATACTTTCTGAATGCTATCTTTTTGTCCCTAACCTTCACCTCCACTTCTTTTGAGAACCATAGTGGCTTTTTCTTTCATTTTGATTTGTTTATTTGCTTCACACAAAAGCTTGTTGCCTCTGTGATGGCAGTTTTGATATTTCCCCATTGTTGCTCCACCCCTCCTTATAGCCTGTTTGCTAGTGCTTTTCTAAGGCACTCTCCCATCTTGCCAAAGTCAGCCCTCCTGAAGTCCAGAACCCTCACTTTTGTATGGTTTGACTCTGTAGCTGAGTTTATCGTGAACCACACTGCTTGGTGGTCACAAGTTCCCAAATAGCTACCCACATCTAGATCTGAGATCCTCTCACTGTCTCCATTTGAGAGTACGAGGTCTAAGATTGCTCCCTCAAGAGTAGATTCCAGAACTAGCTGTCTGAGGCATGCCACCTGAAAAGCATCAAGAATGGCCCTGCTTTTGGATGTGGCTGCAGCACAGGTGCTCCAGTTGACATCTGGCATATTAAGGTCCCCCATCAACAGTATCTCCCCTTTCTCTGCCATTCTAAGTATGCCTTCTATCATATCCTTGTCCATTCCCTTCCCCTGACATGGGGGTCTGTATACAACCCCTGTGTGGATTGTGGTGCCATTTCCAGTCTCTAAGGTGACCCACAGTGCCTCCTCTCCTCCCTGTTTACTCTTTTGTTCAGTTGCTTTTATCCCTTCCCTTACATAGAGAGCTACTCCTCTCTTTCTTCTGTCCACCCTGTCTCTTCTGTAGGTTGAGTACCCTGGTATGTTAACATCCCAGTCATGGTTCTCTGTGTACCATGTTTCTGTGACTGCTATGATTTCCAGGCATCCCTCTTCCATCAAGGCCACCAGTTCAGGGAGCGTGTTGCATAGACTATGGGCATTGGTACTCATTACCCTCCATTTCTTGATGGCCTTACCCCTTTTTGTCACTTTCTCCATTTACCCCTTCGCTTCTCCCTATTTACATCTCTATGTTGGTGTCTACCTAACTTAGTTCCCTGATTTTTTGGGGGGGCTAGGATTTCCCTGCTCCTTTCTAGTGCCACCCCCCTTGGCTAGTTTAAATGTTTACCAATGAAGTATTTAAACCTATCACCTAGGATCCTGGTTCCCCTCCTGGACAGATGCAGACCATCACACCAGTATAGGCCTGCATCCATCCAGGTGGACCCCCAGTCCCCAATGAAGCCAAATCCCTGAGCTCTGCACCAGTTTTTCAACCACTGATTGAATCCCATTATGTGGAGCACCCTAGCCTTATCCATACCATAGACAGGCAGCAGCTCCGAGAAGGTTACCATGTGTGCTATTTGTCTAAGGCCCCTCCCCATCTCCACAAACACTTCTTGCACTGCTCTGATTCCCTTCTTAGCCAGGTTGTTTGCCCCTACATGGACAATGACATCCTGCTCCCTCCCCTGTGCAGCTGCTGCTGTGATCCTGAGGATTTGCTCCCTGTCCGTCCAAGCCATGGTGCCTGGCAGGCACCTTACCTCCCTCTCCCCTTCCTTCCCCAGTTCTACCTTCCTAACAATGGAGTCCCCCTCCAGGAGTTGTTTGCTTCCCCTGTGGGGTCCCATGCCACCCTCCTGTGGGTCTCCTTTGTGGAGGTTCCCAGCATCCTCCTTGGTCTCCACTGTGGGTGCCTCCATGAGGAACCACACTTTTCCAGAACAGCATAGAAATTGTGGAGAGGTACAACTGGAGGGATACACCTCTGTTCCACCACCCTCACCCTCTCTGAGCCCACTGTGGTCCAACCGCTCCTCTTTCTTGGCAACCTCTGAGGCAATGGTAGTGACCCTGGTGGTCCTTGGGTGGGAGAGGAGGTCCCACAAATCCTGGTCAACTCAACCTGGAGATGAGCAACCTCTCCTTCAGCCCAGAGAGGTGCCTGCAGATGGGACAACACTGCATCCTCCAGAACGTCTCCCGGAAGACTGCTGCTTCACAGCCACTGCACTGCACCACTCCCATCATGTCTTTTTTCTGGCCCCCTAACTGTTGTTTGGAATACTTGCTCTTTCCTCTGTTTGTTTGTTTATTTTTTTTTTTTCTTCCCCTACTTACTTACTGCCTCTGTGCCCTTTTAGCTCCTGATCTTCCTGTTCTAAGACAAGAAGTTCCTATATTTCTCAGTAGTCTCTTTACTTGCTCAGAGTCAGACCTCCAGCAGCTGGGGGTGGACAGAGAGCTACTCTTGCCCTTCTAGGATGGTGAGTCTTTGGTGGCTCTATTATCACTCACTTCCTGCTGCCAAACAGGAAGTTCCTGTTGTCAGTTAAATCCTGTGCCTATAAAAGTAGAACTGGTTTAGGGTGGGGGGGGTGGAGGGAAGGAAGGCAGTATAGTCCCAGTAGAGAAGTTTTAGTTATATCAGTAGCTCCTTCCTCCTGGTGTTCTGTCTGTTCTCTGGCAGATGCCATCTAGGGAAGTGTTTAAATCTGTTTTTAACCTGGCTCCTTCTAGCTAAGCCACTCCCCCTACTTTGCAAATCTTTCTACACTTAGTTAATTTCACAGATAAGAATTCCCTTCTGACACCTGTGACATGCACCTAGATAAGTACACAGATAACACAGATAACAATTTACTTCAACTATCTCTGACAAACACACTAACTCTTTTTTTTACCCTAAACTGAAGGTCCTAGTACAAGATTTCTAGTTCTTAGTCCCAGTAGAGAAGTTTTAGTTATACTAGTAGCTCCTTCCTCCTGGTGTTCTGTCTGTTCTCTGACAGAAGCTATCAAAGGGCAGTGCTTAAATCTGGTTTTAACCTTGCTCTTCTAGCTAAGCCACTCCCCCTACTTTGCAAATACCCCCTTGATCCTCCTCCTCTCCAGCCAGAAGCTCTCCAACCCATGGGAAACCTTTCCTTACTGCCTAGCTCCTCCCCCAGTTGGAGTATACCTGCCTTCCTCCCTAACCTGCCAGCTCAGTGTCAGTAAAGGCAGGGACTACAGACAAATCCCCACTTGCAGCAATCCTTTGCAGGACCACTACTGTGGAATGGCAACATCCTGACTTATTCAGAGAACATAGTGTTAGTGTGCTGCATGAGTGGCTCTGATCATCTATTTTTGTTCTATAAACATGTATTGCCTATGATCCCTTTCATTTGGAATCTATGAGTACTTTAATTATTTTAAACAGTGCCTTTATTGCAATGTGTTTTTTTGTATAGCCATCGCATCAGTGCTTTTGCATTGGGGGTTTTGACTTTAAAATTACTTTCCTGCTTTGTGCTCCCTGTCAACTAAATAATTGTCAACATTTGGTTGACTGAGCTCTTTCCCTGGGCTGAGATAATAGTAATAACATACTGATGAATCTTAGAAAGGAAGAAACTCTTGCCTGTGGTTTGCAGTTTTTAGCCTTGGAAACTTGACTGTGAAGCCAAAAAGCATATGCAGCCTAAATTCCTTCATAAGGATTTACATATATTACTCATGATTCCTGCAATTAGGAGAGCATGTGTAATGTTGTGTTTCTTTAAAATTCAAATTAATTGTCAGTGTACTTTTTGTGAAACTGTCACTTTAATTCATTTACATTTATGTTTTTGTGTTGCAAATTACTTTTCTACTTTGGCTTCAGATGACAAGCATCTGTCAACCTTTGTCATGGCTAATGCAACAGCAGTAACATGATGAGTCTTAAAAAGTATAACACAGATGCCAATAGTTTACTATTTTCAGCAATTACAGATTGTTTATGAGGTCTTTTGGCACCCTACAGTCCTGATTAGCACTGAACCAGTATGAATCTCTTCATGGTGATTTACATATATTAACCAGGATGCCTTCCATTTGAGGTAGATGTGTGTTTCTGAGTAAATATCTAAGCCTATGATCAAGCATTTTCTACATTTTGTCCCCTGTGCAGTGCTTTAACTAGGATGCTTTAAGGAGGCAATGGGGTCTAGTGGTTAGAGCATCTGTTGGGGAACCAGTAGACAAAATATTCAGCCCCACCATATCCAAATATGTACCATATCACTTTAAGCAAGTCATTTAGCCATTCAGAATTTTAGTGACAACTTGAGCAATGGTTATAAGCAGAACCCAAATGAAAATGAGTTGTGTCTAAGCTGGGACAGTCTTGGGGAAAATACATTTTAAAGATCAAATGCCATATGTTTATGAAAATCTTGAATTCACTTGAATGTAAGCCCATGTGTCATGATTAGTGTTTCCTAAAAATTCCATGCTGCTTGGTTTTGTAGTTTTCTTTAAATCAGCATCTGTTAATGTGATCTGCAGTAACTGAAAATGGTGACAAATTTTCTGTCCCTATCAATGAGTGATGACATCATTTTGGTCTAACCTGCTGTTTAAGCAATTAAGTCCCTGACTGACTGCTGCAGTTCCCAGTCAGAGCAGTGTATAGAGCTAATTGTTTCCACTCAAAGTCTTCAGTGGCAAAAAGCATATGCAGTCTAAATTCCTTCATAAGGATTTACATATATTACTCATACATAAGGACAGAAAATTCTTCAGTTTTCAGTTACTGCATATCACATTAACAAATGCTAATTTAAAGAAAACCACTGCCACTGCTCTTTGCCACTGCCCAAAGCAAGCTAAAAGGCTATCCCCTAGCAATTCAGAATGACTCTGATAACACCCTGGAACTAGTCCCCCATTTCAAGTACCTGGGAATCACACTGGACACTACCCTGTCTTATACACAGCACATTGACATCACGTCCAAAGCCTTTAACACCAGGATCGGTAGCCTCTTCAGGCACAGATATTGCTTGACCTATGAAGCTCTGAACTTGGCAGTTAACAACTCATCTCCTTGATTGACCATGGCCTAGCTGTCTATGAATCTGCTACTGACAAGCACTCCAACACCTCTCAACAGCCCTAAACAAAGCCTGCCTCCTGCTCACCAATTCCCCAAAACTCACTCACACCTGTGAGCTTTATGCATGATCAGGCTGGCTTCAATTGAAGGACAGAATACTTTATCAAACCTTCCTACTTGCAAACAAGGTCTCACTAAACTTACATCCTCAAGGAGTTCTGAACCTTCTATCACAACCTATATGTGCGAGGCACACCAGGAGCTCAACTACACAAGTATTCCATGTGTCCAGGTGCCACACAACTATGGCCCACTGATACTTTGCTCACTGGGCCCTTCTGTAGACAAATGGTCTACCACCTGACATAACCGGAGCCACAACCCTTGGTTTCTTTAAATGCAAATTCAGTCAGCGCCTCACCTAGAATAGTACCTGTAGGTGCCCCTACTAGTCTGTGCCCGCAGCTTTAATCTGTCTCAGCACTTCCAATTCCTGACCCACCAAGTTAAGCCTTTGCCCAAGCACTTGCCTCCCAACCCCTTTTCCCTAGCACTTGCCTCCCACCCCTACCCCTTGGCTCTTTTCTTTTCCTCTGCCCTCCCTATCCCAGCTCCCACTACCCCTCCATGCCCCTCGCTACCTCATTCTAACAGTCTGCCTCTGCATCTCTGTTTTCGTCAGGACCCTGGCATACCATGTACTGTGCCTTAGCACAATTTGTAAACTGCCTGTCTTTGCAACCCATGTACTGTTGAATTGTTTGTACTCTGTATGTATAATTTACTGCAACTATATTGTGTCTTCTTGTGTTAGTGTATCTGACGTGGAATCTCTCAACGAGCATCCGCTCACAGGTGTCATCCAAGACTTCAATAAATACATAAAGTAAATAAATAAACCCATTTGGTTTGTGTTTAAATAGATGAGCTTAAAATCAATCATTCTGTTCTCATAAATAGTTGATCAATTGAATTTCAGTGCTGAACTGAAGTGATATAAATGAATGTATGTGAGAAATTACCTTGTCTGTATTACAGCTGTCAGTTCTCTGTCTTTGTGTGAATCAAATAAACAAAACAAAACAAAGTAAAAACCCACTATGGTTCTCAAAAGAGGTGGCGGGAAAGGTTAAGGAAAAAAAGATAGCATTCAGGAAGTATAAGGAATCGCAGAATGAACAGGACAGAAAACTGTATCGTTTAAAGCAGAAGGAAGCAGGGAAGGCAGTCAGAATAGCAAATGCCCAAACTGAGGAAAAGATAGCCAGCTCTGTTAAGAAGGAGGATAAAACCTTTTATAGGTACATCAGGGAGCGAAGGAAGACCAAGGAAGGGATAATGAGACTTAATAAAGGGGAAGGGAGGTGGGCAGAGGATGACAGTGGAAAAACAGAGATACTGAACAAGTACTTTTGCTCGATATTCAAAAAAAAAGGAAGGGTGGAGGTACCTAAACCAAGCAATAGAAGTGCTCTGGACAAGTTGGTCGATAATAGTCCATTCACAGAAAAAAAGTGTCATGAGAAAACTCCTAAAACTCACGGTGGACAAAGCAATGGGGCCTGATCTGATTCACCCCAGAATTCTAAAAGAACTAAGGACAGACCTAGTGACATCACTGACCACCCTTTTCAAAAAATCGTGGGAGGATGGGTGTGGTACATGTAGGATTGGAGGAGGACATATGTGATCCCTCTTCTCAAAACTGGCAGCAAGGTAGAGGCAGAGAACTACAGATCTGTTAGTTTAACCTCAATGGTAGGGAAAATGATGGAATCACTTCTGAAAGAGAGAATTGTTAAGTACCTAGAGGCCAGTGGGGCACAGGACCCGAGGCAGCATGGATTCACAGTGGGAAGATCATGTCAGACGAATCTAATAGATTTCTTTGACTGGGCAATCAAAGCAGTAGACCAGGGAGGGGCTGTAGATATGGCCTACCTAGACTTTAGCAAGGCATTTCACACAGTCCCACACAAAGGATTAATAAACAAGTTAACCACCCCAGGAGTGGGTCCCAGGATGATAGCCTGGGTAACAAATTGGAAGACCAACATGATGCAGAGGGTAATAGTAAATGGAGTACACTCTGAAGAAAGGGTGGTTACTAGTGTGGTACCACAGGGTTCAGTACTGGGACAGGTCCTCTTTAATGTCTTTATAGCAGACATTGCAGAGGGGCTGGAAGGAAAAGTATGCCTCTTTGCAGACAATACAAAAATCTGCAATAGGGTTAATACACAAGGGAGGGGGTGGAAAGGATAAGAAGAGACTTGACAAGGTTGGAGGAATGGTCAAAAATATGGCAGCCTTGACTCAATGCAAAAAAGTGCAAAGTAATGCACCTGGGAAACAAAAACCCAGGGGAAGAGTACACAATGGGGGGAGGCACTAACAACAACAAAAATGGAAAGGGACCTCAGGGTAGTCATATCAGATGACCTTAAGGTAGGCAAACAATGTGAGAAGGCAGTAAGGATGGCTGGAGGGATACTGGGATGCATAGGGAGAGGCATCATCAGTAGAAGACAGGAAGTTGTTATCCCTCTGTACAGACAGTTGGTGAGACCCCATTTAGAGTACTGCATGCAGTTATGGAGACCCCATCTCCATAAGGATATAGACAAGATGGAGGCAGTTCAGAGGAGGGCAACTAAAATGGTGCAGGGTCTGCACCAGAAGACATATGAAGAGAGAGACTAAAGGAGCTTAACATGTATAGCCTTGAGGAAAGGAGGGAGAGTGGGGACATGATAGAAACTTTCAAGTACCTCAAGGGAATCAACAAAGTCCAAGATGGGAGCATCTTTGAGAGAAAGAGATGTGCAAGAACAAGGGGGCACAGTTTGAAGATAGAGGAGGTACGGCTCAGGGGTAACATCAGAAGCATTTTTTCACAGAGATGGTAGTGGACACATGGAACCACCTTCCTGAGGAGGTCGTGGGGTCAAAAACAGTTGGGGAAGTCAAGAATGTATGGGACAGACATAAGGCAATTATAGTGAATTGTAGGAGAAAGTAAGCTGCTGGTTAACTAGAATCTGCAGCTTATCCAATACATAGGGAATGGGCAGACTAGGTGGGCCAAGCGGTCTTGTCTGCCGTCAAAGTCTATGTTTCTGTGTTCTATGTCTATGTTTCTATGTTCATTCTCATCAAAACTCTGCATTGTTTCTGCTGTTATCCCAACTACCAAGTCCATAAACTCCCTTAAGCACGACAATATTCCCACTATCACCACCCTGCTTGGTGAGTCACTTGACTATGTGACCAAGTTCAAGTACCTAGGTATGTGGATTGACAACAGACTTTCTTTTGCTGATCGTATAGAGGAGCTTTCAAAAAAACTTAGAAAGAGGATTGGACTTTTTTTTTAGAATCAAGCATCTGCTTACCCAGGAGGCCAGAAAAAGCTTAGTACAAACCACATTCCTAGCTATCTTGGACTATGCAGACTTCCTGTTTGGCCAAGTCCCAAAAACCGCCCTATCTAAGCTTGACACCCTTTATCATAGGGCCTTACGTTTCATCTCAGGTGTGGCATATAATACCCATCACTGTGTATTCTATTCCATGGTAGGAGGCAAAGGAACGCTATACTATGGACCTATAGAGCTATATACAAGATGCTACCCTCCTACATTTCTGACTGTCTGGCCTCATGCACCCTATGAAACTATGCCCTGAGAAGCCATTCATACATCTCACCTGTGCCTAAAGTCTTTTCCCATTTTGGCAGAGCCTCCTTCAGCTATGTGCTGCCCCAGCTGTGGAACAACATTCAGAAATCCATAAAATTGGTGCATCCTATTGGTTTTGTGGAATTCAAGTCACTGTAGCCCTTGAGGAGGGCACTTGGGGAAGAGTGCTGTCTGATACGGCAATGGGAGGCTAGGGTGACCGGATGGGGGGGTGGGCGAATGGACGACAGGATGTCACTATATGTAAGCACGCGTGAGGGGGGAGCGAGCACGATGAGCGTGGGCTGGGAGGGGGCAGAGGAGCTGTAGGGGGTGGCACTGTGGTGGGTTGCCAAACTGCATCGTGGCATCATGGGTTAGCCTGTGGTTGGGGTGGGTGAGGTACTGGGTTCGCTTGGTGCGATTTTATTGCACCCAGCCTGAACCTTTATCTTTACATGCTTTCACCCCATCTCCGACATGCACCCCCCTGGAGTTGAAAATCCTTTAGAAGGGAGGTGTGGGGGCAGCAACTCTTCCCCCCCCAACAGAAAGCATTTAAAGTTATGTCCCCAGCACCATTGTCTGGTGCGCTGGGGTGTCAGTAGTGCCAAAAATGTTTTCAGCACTCTGACTGTGCGATAACAGTGATCACCTTTAGGCTTTCGCCACTTTCATATGGAACCCAAATCACTCTATTCGAGATACTTCTCGGAGCCTTGTCAATGCCCTCCCTGTTGCTAAACTGTAAGTATACATTGCTATTCTTACAGTCAACCCTCTACACTTTCTATCTTCTCATTAGAATTACCCTAAGCCTGGCCCAGTGGTGCTGAGGGTTGAGGTGCTGGACACCACACCTCGCACCACGCCGGTGAGCTGGGTTAGGGAACAAGCCTGTGCAGCCAGGGGTCAGCAGGGTGGGGGGAAGATTGAGCATCCAGAAGACTTCCCCCGGGAGGGTTGGGGAGATGACCGCTCAAGGAGCAACCTCTGGCAGAGGCTGGAGGTGGCCGAAAGTAGCGTCTTGGCGTATGCCAGTGGGGTGGACCCACAGCAGTATGTTACCTTGGCAGCCAGGCTTTACAGGGGTGAACTAAATAAGAAAAAAAAACCTCCTCCCTCCGATAGGCAAAAGCGCCTCCCACCCAAGAACCACGCTCCCATAGTCGGACATGGTTCTCCTTGTCCTGTCTCCTCCCGTGCCCGGTGCACAACCCTATATAAAGAGCACCATGGGTGGGGGCATCCCTTCCTCGGAGGGTAGACCCAGGTGATGCCTGGTGTCGGAGGGGGGAAGAGGAGAGCTCAGGCCATGCAAGGAGGTAGAGTCTGTGTTGTTGGGCAATCATTTGAGAGAGTTCAGCAGGACATAAGGAGATGGTGCAAAAAATAGAATTTGAAAAAAAACACAAATTACCCTAAGCCATGTTCCTGGATTCATCTTTGCTTCTACTTGCTGCTGAGCCCCCTGCTTGCACTATCACTAGTATAAACTCTGCTCTGCTAGAGCTATCAGTGTCTAAAATCACTGGTTCGGCACATTGGTGCTGACTTGCTTCCACCTCTCTGCTGTACAGTTTACTGGGATGAGGCTTCACCTTACGACTGGGCCTCATTGATTATCCTTGTACCTTGTTTTTATTGCTGTGTATTGTATTACTTTGCCCATTTGTGCTATATGTTCTATTGTGCTACTGTATTATTCATTCTATACCTACCAGGCCCTCCTTGAAAATGAGCTTGCTCAATGGAGTTTCACCTGGCTAAATAAAAATTGTTTGATTCATTGGCTATATAACACAAGGTTGTTTAGTGGATGTGAAATAAATCTAAAGTTTGTTTATTCATAGAAGCAGTGTGTTTTTGATGTAGCATCCATAAACTGGTTCATGTGAGAACAATTTTGTTTTTATGTCAGACTGACAAACAGGTGTCTGCCACACTCTGCTATTTCATGAACATGTACAGTACTATATGAACTCATAAAATTCAGGTCTTTGAGAGTTTCTGTGTGAAAATACATCATGTATGTGTATAGCTAGAAATACCATATGGCATCCTGATGCACCTGTCTTCTTCCCCTCAGTTGAGGCAGCAGCACTCCGATGCCCCTTTTTCCTGCCCCAGAAGCCCCATCTTATTCCCCCATTAGAGACTGTTGCACCCCACTGCCCACTGTATT
The DNA here is from genome assembly GCA_016271365.2 of Neoceratodus forsteri. Taxonomy (NCBI): domain Eukaryota; kingdom Metazoa; phylum Chordata; order Ceratodontiformes; family Ceratodontidae; genus Neoceratodus; species Neoceratodus forsteri. The sequence continues at coordinate 1,000,870,924 of CM057454.1, read as the reverse complement.
CTCCATAGAGTCAGGGCTGCTGCACCATGCTGCCTCCTACACAAAGAGTTGAGGTTGCTGCAACTTGCTTCCCTCTTTCCCACCCCCAAAGACAGTGCCAATGCACCCTGTTGTCCCCTGTTCCGTCTTCACATTCAGGGCTGCTGTACTCTTCTAAGCCCTACAGTCCCAGGTCCCCTGCCTTCACAGCTGGGGCAGTTGCACAATGCTGGCCCAGGCCACCAGAGGTGGGGTATTTGCTGCACTCTGCTACCAGTTCTATTGCCCCAAATGAACAGGGCAGCTGCACCACATGCACCCCATCTCACAGTCAGGGCTGCTGTACCATGATGCCCCACTGTGCCCAGCACCACATTCAAGGCTTCTGCACCATGCTGTGTTCTTCTGTTCCCTGCCACCACTGTGCCCTGCTGCACCATGGAACCTCTTGCCTCCACACTTAGGGTTGTTGTGTCATACTGCTCCCTGCCACCAGAGTCAGATAGTTTGGTACACTGCCCAAACTGCTCAAAAGAAAAAAACAAAAGCTACTTTCATCTTGTGTTATAGAGTGGGGACAGAGGTTAGCAGGGTGCAGTAGTCCTGACTGTTTGGGCAGGAGACACGGGAGGCATCATGGTACAGCAGCTATAGCTGTGGGACAGGGTGCGCAGACATACCTGTTTGGGACAAGGGACATGAGCAGCAGGGTGTAGCAAAGGATTTGGCTCTGGTGGCAAGGGGCAACAGGGAGAAACTGCCCCAACTGTGGTGGCAGTGGACAGGGTGAAGCACATGTCCTGCATTGTTTTATGGCAAGTGGCAGCATGGAGCAGCAGCCATACCTGTTAAGGCATGGGGCTCTTGTGCACAGCAGTCTCGTGGCAGAGACAGAGGACAGCATGGTACAGATATCTCAGTTGTGAGGCAGAACACAGGGGGACATCAGGGTATGGCAGCCCTGACTGTGGGACAGGGTGCATGTGGTGCAGCAGCCTTGCTAAGTTGGGGCAATGGAAGTGGGTAGCATGTGCAGCAAATACCCTACCTCTGGTGGCCTGGGGCAGCATTGTGCAATGGTCCCAACTGTGAAGGCAGGGGACTTGGGACTCTAGGGCTTAGCAAAGCACAGCAGCCCCGAATGTAAAGACAGAAACAATGAATTAAAGCTTTTTTAAATATATGGTATTTGATCTTTAGAAACAAAACACTAGACCAGACCACAGTACGTGCATGATAAGTTCAGTCTTTGCAACAAACCCAGGATAATGCTTTATTTGCAGGGCTTTTGCCATTACAATTGACCTGCAACTGATTTAATTAAGCACCATGATATTGTGCTTTTTTTTGTAAACTTAAAATGAATGCATTTGAATATTATTCCCCCTCAGTCTTATTTACTGTTCTCTTATTTAAAAAGTCAAATGTCAAAAATTATCTACATATCGTATAATTAAACACATTACCTGAACTTTGGTCTGACGAGCAAATGCTTTGTGAGACCTTTACAACCCCACATGACCCCCCTCTCTGATTTGGTTATGCTTATTGGGGCCTATTCACTAACGTGCGTAAGAAACGCATGAATGCAACGTAGGTAGGACATATAGCTATGTGCCACACGGAGCACCCTGACCATGCAGTATTCATGTATGGGCACAGATCCCAGTGGAATGGCAGAGGCAGGAACAAGACAGGTGTGCAGCTGCATGCAAGGGTAAGCCGTAGGATACACAGAACCATCTCCCCACCCCATGACCCCACCACATAAGGAGTTGCGGAAACACTACGTGGGTGTCCTACGCGAATCACAGATTGGAAATGGCAACAGGGCATGCAGAAGAAGGACCCAACAGCCAGATTGAGAATGCATTTTTGACATGGACCCCAGCTGCTACAGCAGATGAAATGCAACACTACCAAGGGAGGGGCCGTTGGCTATGGGCCACCAACTTCATGGGCACACAGGTGGCTGTGTTGGTAATGGACATCTGTCACCAATACGATGTACTGTATGGGACCAGGGCCCTATCCACCGCTGTGGAAGCCAAGGCATGCATATTGCTGGACATCTAAGCCACCATCAGTGCTGTAGGACTGGAGGAACTCACACTCTTGGCCATCAAGCACAAGTGGCATGACCTCTGGTCCCAGGTGAAACGCAAGCTGTTCCAGGCACACCAGTCCCAGGGTGCAACAGGCAGTGCCCCCCCTCACCCGGATCCCCCACTGATGCCCTTTGAGAAGGTGGTGGGCAACACTATCAGAGATGTGGCAATGGATTGTGAGCCCGATGGGATTGACAGCATGCAAGGTAGATGGACATGACAACAGCACAGCCCACACATGTAAACATGGCAATAGTGGCACAGACGACTGACAACCTGTCCTCTCCCCCCACAGTGCAGGGTGATGTGGACATTCCAAATGAGAGCCCATCTCCATCTGGGCAGAGCACAGGTCACACACACGCAGATAGCATAGCAGGAAGATGCAGTCACAGTGTCCATGCGGTGTGACTCACACACACACACACACACACAGACTACAGCCACAACAACTAACATGTACCCCCACAAACAAGAGGCATTCAGATGGACACACAAGAGTCAACACAGGTGTAGTCCCAGCCAGAGACACCCATGTGCATAGGAGCGCCCAGCACCATCGCACCAAGCCTGAACACCAGGACACAGGGCACCACCAGTGTCGGGGCTGTGGCGCAGACTGAGGATACCCCTGACAGCCAGCCCATTGAGGGACACAGGGGGGAGCAGGAGGACAACGCAAGCCCAGAGACCGATGGCGGTAGCTAAAGTACCCAGGAGTGGCCCAATGCAGGAGTGATGGCCATGCAGGCAAGGACACACAAGCCAGCATATACAAAGCACAGATCAACTTGCCAAGGACATCTGCAAGACCACCTCCATAACACCGTGCATGACAGTGACCGGCAAGCAGCCTCTTGACCAGCTACTACCTCGACCTCCGTAGGCTAGAGCAGAAGCAGCTACAGGCAACATGGAAGCAGACACATGCCCACAGACCAGCTCACCTAGGTCCTGGTAGACACAGTAGGGGCACAAGCATGGATGGCAGAGGAGCTGGGTGCCATTGTACAGGTGCAGGGACATATGGCAGAGTACCTTGTGACTAGTGTCCAGGCACAGGAGAAACTCACTGCAGAAAAAGCTGCAGGACAGCATGCACAGAAGAGGGTAACTGTCACCCTTACGACCATTGCCATGCACCTAGGTTCCCCCCCACCACACCCTATGGTGCCCCCATGCAGGGCAGCCAACACATGTCCTCCACCGCACACACATGTTAGGAGTGGCCACACAGCAATCCTGAATGGAACAGCCCCACACAGGCTGGAATTGCTGGGGATGGTGGCATAGTGCTGTCATGGCATTTGCATCACACAACCAACACCCCTGCCAGTGCCCTCATTTATGCTCCTGCACGGTTGGGGACAGGAACGCTGCCAGGGGTGCCTGCAGGACATGATATGCTTGACATTAGCTTGGGCCTGTTCATACACAAAAACATCACACCCACACAGATCCACAGAAACACCCACATGTGCCCGGCCACCCACATGTGTTCAAACCACACACACCCAGCCACGTACTGCACAGGGTTGTGTGCACATGGATGGTGGGCTACACACACTACACACAACAGACAGGCAGCCCTCCCAAATGCCTGTGACACCTATTCCCTGTACGCTGTCAGCACTCATGCATGACTGGTGGTGAGGTGGACTTTCCCATGCAGCATGGTGCCCCATGTTGGCTGAGCCTGCATGCCCCAAGTGGGGCATGGGTGATGATGTATGTACTGCATGACTGCAGGGCTGTTCAGCCTGGGATGCGCCACAGTGTGCCACATGCAGCACTGGCCATCCACGCAGCACCATCACTGGCCGTACTGTGGGCGCACATGTGTGCACTGGCCAGTGGGTGTTTAGCTCTACAGTGGCATAACTGCAACCATGGCACAGCACCACTAGTGCCTAAATGCACTATGGGCAATGCGGTGCTGGGTTTTGCAGGTGGTGACACACTCTGGCAGTGACTCTCTATGGACACGCCATGGCAGTGCATCATGACCATGCTTCACCTGGTCTGGTTGGCAGGGCGGGCCATCATCAGGTGCATCAGAGCACTCCCCCAGTGGTATGGGCAGTCTACATTGAACACAGATGTTGTGCATCATGATGCAGGTGGTGAACACTCTGCACACCTGCCCAGGGGCTAGCATCATCGTGCCACCTGTGTGATCCAGGCACTGGAAGTGCATCTTCATGAGTCCAATAGTGCATTCCACAATGTTCCTTGCCCTCCTATGGGTGTGTTTGAAGACCTCCTCTGCTGGGTGATGTGGTGCCAGTTAGGGCATCAGGAGGTATGACCACAGCTGGTAACCACTGTTCCCTGTGGAAGCGAGGGTACATTGTATTAATTTGGTCATGTCCATATACTGTGGCATGTGTGTCTGGGGTGTCATGTGCATACTCATCTATGAGCCCTCCGACTCCCTCCCCGCATGTGGACAGATGCTGCTTAAGGGTGCTGATGTCAAAGATATAGGTGTCATGGCATGAGCAGGAGCATAGGTATTTGGCGAAGATGTTGATGATGATGCCCCTGGTGTCACACACCACCTGGCAATTGATACTCTGGTAGCCTTTCTGATTTCTGTTTGCCTGCTCATCTAATGGTGGTACCAGAATGGCCATATTGGTGTAGTCTATTGCATCCAGTGTGTTGGGCATTCCATATGAGTTGTAGAACACACATGCCATGGTCCTGCTGTCCTTCAGCATGGAGGGGAATGGTATATGGCCAGGGACATGCCGTATCAGGGTGTGTCATCCATCAACTGGTGCAGCACCATGGAGATGGATGACTGGCTCATGCCCACTATGTCTCCTGCCACCCTCTGGAAGGACCCCGTTGCATAGTACAGCAGGGCACACATTACCTTTGTTTCTACGGACATTACCCTGGAACATGCCATGAGTGGCACGACCTTGTCATGCACAAGCCCACAGATGCATCGCAGCATGTTATGGTATGGTCCACATGGAAAAGCTGAAGGCATTCCATATCCTACAGTGACCACACCTCCAGCAGATGCGGTACACGTGTGACCATTGCCGTTGTTGCCATCACCATGCCCGTTTGATGGCATCCTCGAAGAGGACTACGTGCATCGATGCACCAGGGTGCATCCTACTGTGCAGTGTCCCTTGCAATGCCATTGCTGAGCCTCAGTGTTGTTAGTGCCATCCTGAGGCATGCAGTACATGGCATACATCAACGGTCACATGCTCTTTAAGGAGTGTGAGCAGTCATGTGTGGTGGGTGTGGCACGAACTCCACCGTGTTGCTCTCTGTATGTGTTACCAGCACTCATTAGTGTGGCCACAATGGCATGAGCAACATGTAGGGGGAGTGTAGTGGAGTACATGAGCGGCCTACCTAGTCAGCTGATTTGGGTGTCCCTGTCAAGCTACCAGGATGCCATCCTGGTGAGGTTCGGGAGACACCATAGGAAAGTGCTGAAGCTTTAGTCCTACACTCTGTGCCCATCAATCTGTGTGTCACCCTAGTTCATGTGTCTCATGATGCATTGTGTTGCAGAGCACACCGGAGAGGCCCGCCATGATGGTGCTGGAGCTGCTGGACCTGGGGGGATGGGACGATGGGTGAGGTCATGGCATGTTGGCACAGGGGGCAGTGGTGGATGCCAGACATACTGGATTACCTCACCAGATGCAGGACACCACATGAGGTTGTCTACAGAGATGAGTTCAGGGACCTGTGGGCCATCCATGTGCCCTCTGAGGTAGGTTGCAGCATGGTCATGGCGAGTGTGTTGCTGAGTGTGTGTGTGTGTATGTCCCCCTTGCTACACTGTTCCCGGGTACTGATTTCCCCCCTCTGTGTTCTTCTCATTGCAGGGTTACAGGGGATCTGTGAAATGGCTGGTGCTAGTGGAGTGCCCATTCACCAGGATCTCCCCCTTGCCCGTGGACTACAGTACAATGGAGTCCTCCAAGTCTGATTGACTGGCTGCCTATCATGGCATGTGTACATTGTAACCCCTTCCCCAACCCCATACCTTCCTCACCCTATTTTCATCCTATTGTGCTGCAATAAAGCTGTATGTTTTGTACCACCATTGTGTCTCCTTACTTCGCCCTGCAGTGGTACGGTCTGGTAGAGCATGTGTGGTGTGTGTGTGTGTGTGTGTGTGTGTGTGTGTGTGTGTTTGTGTGTCCCATGCACCTGGATCTGTGTCCACTGGCTTGCAGCAGGATGGCTCAGACCGCCCATTGGCACTGGCACCTCATGCATCAGGCACAGTGGACATGTGGGCAGTGTCACCTGCAACCGCTCTCTGCCCTGTGCCTGTGCCATTCCCCTCATGGTGTGTTGTTGGTTCCAGTGGCTGTGTGCCCTCTGTTTGTTGTCACAGGCACACTGCAGGCAATTGCCATCAGTGGACCTGCCTGTGACTATGCACTTGTCCATGTGGGGGGCCCAGAGGTGCATCCCTGGCATGGCCATTCTGCCTCCCCCACAGATGGCCCACAGTCTGTTGGACCCTTTGCCCTTACATGCCTGTGGGCAGCACCCTGTATGCAGGGTGGTGTTCTTGGTACCCTGGCAGCACAGGGGTTGTGCCTGGACCACATGCCATTGTGGCCTGTGGGTGGCCATGTGTGCTGATGCTGTTTATGGCTGTCTCTTCCATGTGTAGGCCACAGTCCAGCAACATGCACCATTTCTGATGTGCTGTGCTTTCAGCATGCCCATGGGCACTGCGTGGATGTATTCCATGCTGCCACACCCCTATGCACCCTTGCAGTCCTTGCCACGTGCATGTACGCATCCCGGCACTGCACACTGTGCAGTGTGGCTTTTATGAATGCCACATGTGGGTGGCTTATGTGCCTGGTGCACGTATTCATTTGTGCGCCAGTACTGTGCACAGTTCATAGCTGTTGAACATGTTAGTGAATAGGCCCCAATGTGCACAAATGCACAGCTTTAGTATTCAGTGGCTTTTCCTGGATTTGTTATATGAAAAATGTCAGACTTGATATATGAAAAATGTCAGAAGCCACAGAGGAATAAGCCAATTGTTATTTTCCTTCATCACACATGCACAATTTAAAAAATAGGAGATTGCAGAAGGGAAAGAACATGGGCCAAACTGATATACCCCAACCAGGAACATCAACTGTTTGGCATTATCTGCTTTATTATGTGTAGACAATAATTATAAAATAATAAAAAATGGCATGGGTTTAGAAGTAGAAAGCTGGTACTGGCTCATTCTGAAATAACTAGTTCTTGATGTTTGCTGAAAAGGTATAAATCTTGAATCACTGTTCAATTCTAGAAATATACTCAGGCCCCAAGGATGCATTGTATTTACCAGTACAATAGAAAGAAGATAGGACATAGATAACTATAATTAATGAGACCACAATTTGTTATGTAAAGTTTCATTGCACTTTACTCCTACAACACAGCCAGATCATTCAATTTCAATATTGCGAAAGGGATGACAGACAACTCTACTGGCACTTCCACAAGATTATTACTGCAGTATACAGCATAACAAGAAGGTTCCCTCTTACAAAGCAAATGAAATCATAGACACATTTTTTTGGTCGAGTCATTGTGTTTTTATATTTTCATTTATTTTAAAAATTAATCTCATAGGTCAGCTACAACATGAACAGGGATAAAAGAGTCCCTTAAGTATTCAAATGTTTATTTATAAATAGCTCAATATTTATATTACTTATTTTTCTCACCTTCTTGTAAGACCCTGTCCCTTTAAACTTCCAGTATACTGGTATGTTGCTTTCTGTTATTTAAGTTCCCCTATTCACATGACTATTTTTATTAGTCCCATCTTTTAAACAATTAAAAGTATGTATAATCCTTTTGTAAACAATGTTCCTGCCTCATATCTTTCAACTTATGCTCTTCATATCTCTGCCAGGTCTTAACTTTTTGAATGTCAATATTTCTGTTGTATCTTCTGTATAGGGGAGAAAACGTTTTACATTGACTGTGTCCTTTTTATATGTATCTAATTAACTGACTCCCATTTTTTATATGTATTAAGAGCTACTTGTGGAAATAAAGCATTTTGTCTTACATCGGTACTTGAAAAACTGTGAACTTGGTTTGCAGTGTAGTTAACTTCATTTCAAATTCCCTCCTCAGTCACACTGTCCCATCACAATAGCTCTGTTAATGTATACCTTTATGAATCTACATAAATTCTCCCTACTTTTTCATCATTGATTGTTGTAACTGTGAAATGGCTTTCCATTTCCTTAGTTTTTTTGCCAAGTATAAAATGTTGTGGTTACAGAATAAATGCAATGCAATTGCTGTTCTTTCATTTGAATGTATAAATTAAACTTCTCCCTAATGTTAACCAATTGTACACTTTCAGTATTAAATAGCATCTTACCTTCTGCCTGTGCTTCTACTTCTCTATGGTGTGAACACTGGCTGCTGCTCAGCTTCTGCTTCCCCTTGCATTTTGTGCAGTTGAATTTCAACTTCTAAACCTTAGTCTACCTCTGGTATTTTAAGGTCACACTGCATCTTCCAAATTCCCCTGTTGCTATATAAACTCCTGCAGAGCTTAGCATCATCTGCAAAGAGACACAGCTTGTCCTGGATTCCTTTTCAATGTTGCTGATGAATATATTAAAGAGGACAGAATACAGGACAGACCACTGTTGCACCCCACTCATGACCTCCCTTTCTTCAGATTTGACATCATTAATCAAAATTCTCTGCAGCCCCTCCTTCAGCCAATTTTCTACTCATCTTACTATGTCTATTAGCCCCCCCCAGATCCCCCATCTTCATCTGCAATCTTCTATGATGCACCAAGTTTAATCCTTGTTGAAGGTGCCTTAGAGTAAATCCACAGGATGGCCCCTATCCTATACCCTCATCTCCCAATCAAAGAAAACTATCAGGTTGTTCTGAAAAGATCTCTGTGCTATAAACTCATGCTGTTTACTATCCTGGAGACCATTGCTTTCCAGATAGTTCATGAGGTCCTGCTTAACCAGCGACTCAATCAGTTTACCCACAACAGAGAAATGATTGATAGGAACTTGCCCTTTGCCCCTCCCCGTGGAGTGGAACTATGTCCCCTGTCCTTCAGTCTTTTGGAACTACCCCCATATGTAATGAGCTACTTAATGACCCTTCCAGGGATTCAGCTAATTCATTTGCTAGTTTCATGAGTTCCTTCAAGTTAATCAATCCGAGCCCCAGGGCTTTCATATCTTTATGGCTGCTATCCCTTTTCTGACCTTTTTGCTGGTAAATACTGATTGCCTCATTTCCAGAATCCCCTTTATGGCTGCCTTGATGCTGTTGTCTGGTCAGGGTTCACTGCCTTCCCTTATGAAGATAGAGCAAAAGTAATCATTAAGAACAGCTTCCTTTTGCATGTTCTCCTCTATTACCCAACCTCCCTCAGATAGCCTAACAATTCATTTCTTCATTCAATATACTTGATGTAGATTGGAGCCTAACAGCTGCAGTAACATTCAGAAGTGGGGACATCCTAGACTCCCTGCAACGGGTGTCCTCAGGCAACTAGTTAAGGAACCCACTCATGGTCATGGGGAGGGATACTGGACCTGGTACTGACAAATGTAGACAGTGTTGCTGACAACATAGTGGGTGGCCACCTGGGGACCAGTGATCACCATGCAGTGTGGCTCAATGTAAGAATTGAATCAGAATTGAGCTGCACAAAGATGAAGGTCCTAGACTTCAGGAGGGACAATTTTAAGAAAATGGGAGAATGCCTCAGGGTCACCCTAGCAGGGACAGGGAAACTGAGGGGAGTCAATGAACAATGTACAAAAATAAAGGGGGGCATTGAAAAGGTAACACATCTCTGTGTCAGGCAGCTTAACAAGGGCAAGAGAAAAAAGAGACTGCTATGGTTCCCTACAGAAGTAGCGGAGAAAGTAAGGGCAAAAAAGTAGCATTTAGAAGGTAAGAGAGGACATCGAAGGACAAGAATAGGGAGAGTTACCAGGAGAAATAAAGAAAGGCAGGGAGAGCAGTTAGGAAAACAAAAGCACAAATGGAGGAGAATATTGCTAAGTCAGTAAAAAAAGGGGATAAAACATTCTTTAGATATATCAGTGAGAAGAGAAAGAACAAAGAAGGGATAGTCAGGCTAAAAGGGGAAGGAATGGGTTATGAGGAAGAGACCAAAAAAAATTAGACATATTAAACAATTACTTTTGTTCAGTATTTACAGAGGGAGGGGTAGGTGACAGGCCAAAGACAAGGGATACGAGCATTAAAAGAAGTGAGATGGACACTAGTCCTTTTACAGAGGAGATAGTCCTCAAGGAACTAGCACAATTAAAAGTTGACAAGGCAATGAAACCTGATGAGTTGTACCTTAGGATACTGAGGGAGCTCAAGAAGGTGCTGGCTGCACCTCTGACAATTCTGTTCAACCTATCACTAGAAATAGGTGAGGTTCAGGGCTGACTGGAGGAGAGCAAATGTGCTTCTACTACACAAAAGTGGAAATGGGGTGGAGGCAGGAAATTTCAGACCTGTCAGCCTTACTTCGGTAGTGGGTAAAGTAATGGAATCACTACTGAAGGAAAGGATTGGGGAAGGATCTACAAAGAGATCCCTACTTAGACTTCCCCTACAAACACAAGCACTACTGCAGACTCCTGGCATGCACTATAATGACAATTACAAAAGCCAGACAAACAACCAGCCAGACATAGAGATGCAACAAAATTTAATTTTGCCAGCAAAGTTCTGGTGAAATCTGGAATTTCACACTGCAAAATATTTCACCAGTTTCATGTATTTTGCAAAATATTTCGCAGGTGCAAAATATGAAATTCTGCCCATGAAATGCAAAATGTCCCCCTTGAACAGCAGAATTTGCCTGTGTGTAGTGAAATTGTACCATTCCCTGGGTGAAATTCCACATTTCGCGGGCAGAATTTTGCATTTCACACCTGCAAAATATTTCACAAAATGCACGAATTTCGCAAAATAGTTCACACATCTCTAGCCAGACAAAAGACACTCCAAAGATCCCTCAAGATTTCCACAAAACCCAAGACACCTGTCCCCTAAATAAATGAACAACAACACACCTCACATCCAAAACAAAGAAATGGAAGACATAAACACAACGAAATGGCAAACAAACAAGATAGCGAGTGACTAAACCAAAACCCGCAATTGGATGCTACATGTCAATTAGTACATTGTAGAAATAAAAAACCCTGTAAATAACTATTAAAACTGTACTGTTAAATAAATAAAATGCATGCCTTTTCTCACTTCACTCCCACATAACACTATGCACAAAGCCACACTTACTCCAACACACACACACACCCCTCACCCACACCAACATGACAATACAACACACTTAACATCACAATTAATTTATTTATTTAAAATTTAGTAACCGAGAAAGGCACACTGAGCAAAGGCTCATCTCCAAGTGTGACCCCTGGTAAGAGTATCATATGAGAAAATGGACAATTATTCAGTACAATAAAAAAAACAGTGAGCAACTTAAACCACTCGCACATCAATTAATTGGCACATAGGTAGATTCAAACCCCTGACAGCACATATTAAATGCACAAATGACAAACGCATATGAACTGAGCCACAATGGCACATAGCCACTACAGCAGCAACTCCGCCTTTTAATAGCCCTACTTCTGCTTTGCATACTAAAGCACATACTACATGCAAGGGCTCTGCCCCTCACACACCCTGAGTGGGGCCCACACCACCCGTACATAATATATCTAACTCCAGATCAGAGATGTATTGACTGTCAGGCAACCCCATCAGAGTTATACACATGTCAGGTAACAGCATGTCAGGATTACGCACCTGTCAGGGAAGTGAATGTCAGGCAAGTGGTGTCAGCTCATTGCCTGTCAGACAAGTGTAATTCAGGCAACTGTAGGAGTCCCATTGGAGAATACCTTGCAGCTAGTGGACTACAGGACCCAGGGCAACATGGTTTCACAGGGGGGAGGTCTTGCCAGAAAAACCTGATTGAGTTCTTAGACTGGGTGACTAATGAAGTGGATCAGGGAGGAGTGGTAGATGTGACCTACCTGGATTTCAGTAAGGCCTTCACACTGTTTCACATAGAAGACTGGTGAGTTAGCTGGACATCCTAAGAGTGGGTGCAAAAGTGGTAAAATGGGTAAAATGTTGGCTAAGCAATAGGAGTCAAAGGGTAGTAGTAAATGTGGTCCACTCTGGAGAAGTCAAGGTGACCAGCGGGGTTCCACAGGGTTCAGTATTAGGCACAGTCATTTACAATGTTTTTATTAGTGACATTGCAGAAGTGCTGGAAGGAAAAGTATGCCTGTTCATGAATGACACAAAAATCTGCAACAGAGTGAACACACCTTTGGGGGGGAGTGGAAAGAATTAGGGACAGTCTGAAAAAACCTGGAAGAATGGTCAAGGGAATGGCACCTGGTTTTCAATGCAAAAAAGCACAAAATTATGCACTTGGGGTACAGAAACCCAGGTATAGCGTACCCATTGAGCGTGATGTATTAACAACCACAAAACAGGAAAGGGAGCTAGAGGTAATCATTTCTGATAACCTGAAGGTAGCCAAGTAGTGTGACAAGGCAGTGGGGATGGCTAGCAGGATGCTCAGGTGCAAAGGGAGGGGCATCACCAACAGAAAGATGAAAGTAGTACTACCCCTGTATAGATCACTGGTAAGACCTCACCTCTAGTACTGTTCCAGTTCTGGAAGCCCCACCTCTGGAAGAACATAGATCGGGTGGTGGCAGTACAAAGGAGGGCTAGCAATATGGTGCAGGGCCTGCATTGAAAATCCTATGAAGAAAGACTCAAGGAACTAAATATATACCCTCTAGAGGAGAGGAGGGAAAGGGGGATATAATAGAAGCATTCAAATACCTCACATGTATTAATAAGGTAGAGGAAGATAGCATTTTCTATGGAAAAAGATGCTCGAAGACAAGAGGTCACACTATGAAGCTGGAGGGGGGAAGGCTTAGAGGATATGTGAGGAAACACGTCTTCATTGAGAGGGTGGTGGATGCCTGAAACAGCCTCCCAGCAGAGCTGGTGGGTACTAAAATGGTAACAGAATTCAAGCATGAATGGAATAGTCACAAGGGGGCCTTAGAAGTATGGCAAGGGGGGAGAAGACTGAAGATAGAGTAGGGTCTATGGTGGCACAGTAGGTAGTGAATATAGGGCAGACTAGGTGGGCCAAGCGATCCTTATCTGCTGACAACTTCTATGTTTCTATGTTTTATTCTTTCTTTTTCCTAAATGTACCTAAAGAACTGATTTTGCCCACCATTGACCCCCTGCATAATATGCAGCTCAGTGCCTGCATTAGCCTCCCAAACCACCCTCTTTGCTTAATTAGCTCTCATTTGGTATTCTCATAATTTTTATTTATTTATTTTTTTTAGGGTTAATACCTTTGAGTCAGAGACTCATTTTCAAAGGTTGCAAGTCAAGGACAGAAACAATACATTACAATTCAAAAACAATGCAGTACATAATATAATCCTACAATACAGAATATAGAGATCATATGGTAAGTGTCATGCTAATCAATCTTCTGAATTTCTTTGCACCTAGCGAAGGTCTTTTGTTTGTCCCTCACTGCTTTTTTGACTCTTTCCAAGAACTATATTGGTCTCTTTTACCTGTTTTTCTTGGTTACCAGTTACATGCATGTCTTAGATGCCTCAGGAATGGCCCCTTAATTGCCCCATCTCTCTCTTCCATACCTCTTATCCTGTCTACTCATCCGGTGGGGGATGTCTGGGTGAGTAGAGACCCAATTGAAAAATATCAAGGAGAGAATAGCTAAGGCAATGGCATGTTGTTTGAAGAAAGTAAGCAATGGGAGGAGGAGGAGGAGGAAGCCACTATGATTCTCAAAGGAGGTGGCTAGGGAAGTGAAGAGGAAAAATAAAACAGCATTTAGAAAGTACAAGGAGAGCCAGGTAAAGGTAGGCAGAGAGGTATATCTGGAAAAGCAAAAGGAGACAGGAAGGAGGGTAGGGCAGCTAAGGCACAAGCAGAAGAGAGGATCGCCAAGGAGGTAAAAAAGGGGATACGACTGTTCTCTGCTATGTGAGTGTAAAGAGGAATGCAAGGATTGGGATAGTGTGAATCAGGAGGGTGGGGAGACTATGCAGAAGAAGATCAGGAAAAAGCTAAAATTTGAAATTAATACTTCTGGTTGGTCTTCACAGCAGAGGGATGGAACAACATGTATTTGCAGTCATGGGGGGAGTAGACACAAGTCCATTTGTGGAGAAGACAATCCAAAAGGGATTAGAAGCCCTAATGGAGAAAAAGGTGATAAACTGGATGTTATTCATCCAAGGATTCTAAAGGAACTGAGTACAGTATTAGAGGCCCCTGTGGCAACACTATGCAACATATCATTGGAGATGGGGGTAGTTCCAAAGGCCTGGAGGAGGGTTGATGTCATCTCTCTGCACAAGAGTGGTGACAGGAAGGAGGCTAGTGACTACTGGCTTATCAGTCTCACATCGGTGGTGGGGAAGTTAATTTAGTCCCTGCTAAAGGAGTGGCTGATGAAGTAACTGGAGGCATATGAGCAGCAGGACCACCATCAGTACAGTTTCACAGGGTAGAGGTCATGCCAAAACAATCTCAACGATTTCTTTGACTGGGTGACTAGGAAAGTGGATCACAGGAGGGCAGTGGATGTGGCCTATCTGGTCTTCAGTAATATTTCTGACACTGTGCCACACTGGAGTATAGTTAGGAAGCTAAGTAGCTTGTCAGTTAGAGAGATAGTGGCAAGTTGGGTATGAAACTGGTTGAAGGATAGAAGACAGAGGGTGGTGGTAAACTGCAGACATTTAATGATGGGAGTGTTACTGGGGGGGGTGTCCAATGGATTATTAGGGACTGGTTCTCTTCAATGCCTTTATAAGTAACATTGCTGAGGAACTGGAGGGTAAGGTGTGTCTCATTGTAGATGACAAACATCTGCAACAGGGTGGATACTCATGAAGGGGTGGAGAGAAAGCCAAGTGGTCTGTGGAGTCTAAAGGATTGGCAGCTGGATTTCAGACCCAAAAGGGGCAAAGTCATGTACCTGGGGTGGGGAAACCTGGCAGCTGTGTATAATATGGGGGTGAGATATAAACAGTCACCAAGCAAGAAATGGACTTCGGGTGAAATCAAATCTGATGATCTCAAGGTTGCAGGGCAGCGTGACAAGACAATAGGCAAGTCTAGTGGGATGCTGGGTTGCATTGGAAAGAGGATTTCTAGTGGAAGAATGGAGGTGGTATTGCCACTGTATCGCTCACTAGTGAGACCCCACCTAAAGTACTGCATCCAATTCTGGAGGCTGAACTTCCAAAAGGACATTGACATGGTGGAAGCAGTCCAGTGGAGGGTTACCAAAATAATGTGGGGGCTGCATGAGAAGCCATATAAGCAGACACTGTGGGATCTCAACATGTACAAAGTAGTAGTCACAGACATTGTCGACTATTTTCAGATATTTTGCAAAATTTCTAAAGAGTTCTCTCTGCTGCCCCTACTGTGCTAATGCAGAAAGCAGGAGATTTCTCTAGAAATATCACAGAAATTTTGGGAAATAGCTGGCAATGTCTGTGGCTAGCACTCTTGCTGGATTAGAGAAGAGTGAGAGGGAATATGATTGAGACCTATAAGTACCTCAAAGGGGTATACAAGGTGCAGATGGGGAGTGTCTTTCAGAGGAGGAAAAGCACCGGCACACGGGATCATGCAATGAAGTTAGAGGGGGAGGAAGTTCAAGAAGGATGTGAGAAAATATTTCTTCACAGAAAAGGTGATGGATGTCTGGAGCAGTCTGTCACAAGAAGTGGTGTGGGCAATAATAGTGAGGACCTTCAAGCATGCACTGAATAAGCACACTGGCATAATAAGTAAAAGAGGTATACCGTTGCTGCAGTGACAAATTTATAGTGGCATGATCAATACCAACAACATTGCTGCACCACTGCAAAGTCAACCTGGAACCCTGGCACCCTTCCCCAAAGTCCTGTACCCCTTCCCCAACTCAGCTCCATCTCAGAGTTAAGAATCTTAAGTAGGGGGGTACTGGGGGCACAGCCTCCTGCATCAGGGGTGAGGGGGGGTACAACCCCCTGCAAAACAAGAAGTTTTAGCTCAGTGGCACCATCCCAACTGCAATTACGGTTGATGTAGTAGTGTCGGAGAAACATTGCATCGACAAGAAATTGTTGATGAGGTGTTGTGGATCCCATAAAGGAAACAGAGGTGGGAGGCATGCTGGTGACCAAATAGGGTCCAAAGTGTAGAAATAGGCACGGAAAAATAGGTTAGTGGGTCTAGCAGTCCTCTTCTGATGACAAATTCTATGTTTCAATATTTCTACCCTGACTAACTTGCCCCGGACCAACTCTTTCATCCTGTTAAAATCTATCCTTCTGAAATCAAGAACCTAAGCCTTCAACTGGGGCATTCCTGTCCCAAGGTCCAACTAGAATCAAACAGAGTTATGGTTGCTGCACCCTAGTGGCTCCTCTACGTACATGCCTCCCACCACCTCCGAGTTGGTGAGCACCACATCAAGAATGACAGTCTGCCTGGTGGCTTCCTTGACTAGCTGCACCAGCAGACGGTCCAGGAATGTATCCAGTATGGTCTGATATCTGGTGGTTCTGGTAGCTGGAACATATCAAATTAATATCCAGCAAGTTCAGATCACCCACCATAAGTACCTCACCCTTTGCAACTCACCTTCCTAGTTCTTCCCCAAGCTCACTATCCCTCTCTTCCCTTTGACCTAGCACTCTGTAGATCACCCCCAACTGTGGTTTAATGTAGTCACACATTTCAAGTGATAATAAATTCTCCACATGTACATGTTATCAGGGGGAAAAAGATAAGAAAGGGCTTCAAATTATGAAATAACCAACGAAGACTGAGAATACATTTTTTTTTTGAAATTCAGCTTCTTTATTGAATTTTAGTACAACAACATACACATAAGTACAGTATCAAGGAAAATACTTCCAGTCTTAATACCTATCTATCCACCCCCACCCTGAGAATACATTTTAGTGCTTGATTCTGGTTTATCCCTTAACCCCTTGGTCTGAAAAATAAATTCCAGAGAAAACCTTTACAGTTTGTAAACAGTGTAACTTATGCCCAGGTTTACTTGTCTCTTCAAATAACTTTCCAGCCATCTTTTCCCTTTGAGCTTCTAATCTTTCCCTTTTAACATTTCCACTATTTTATCATGTCTAGTATCAGTACCACAAATTATTTGCATGTATCTCTCTTTTGAATTTATCTCCAAATTTTTGGATTCAGATGCAGTAAACAACCTCCCCGCCATATTGTGGCACCATATTCCAGAATCTACCTTACCACTGTACAAAAATATAGATAGACAGCTAGACAGATAAATAGATAGATAGACAGACAGACAGATAGATAGATAGATAGACAGACAGACAGATAGAAACTTTATTCATATAGTGCCCCTTCTCAGAGGCTCGGAGAGCTTAACAATATTTA
Organism: Neoceratodus forsteri; assembly: GCA_016271365.2. Classification (NCBI taxonomy): domain Eukaryota; kingdom Metazoa; phylum Chordata; order Ceratodontiformes; family Ceratodontidae; genus Neoceratodus; species Neoceratodus forsteri. The sequence goes on along the minus strand of CM057454.1, from coordinate 1,000,853,267 downwards.
AAAACAATTCATACAAAGACATAACCCTTTTCAAGGCATAAGACATAGTGCAGAGATCAATATAAAATTCTATCTATCAACTGAAAAATAAATAGAAATAATCCCTCCCTAACTCTGCTCTTTTAAACATGATCAATAAATACACCAAAATATTAGCCCCCTTTAAGATATTTTCTACCTGTGGGACCAGGAGAAATTACTTAGAAGGTGGAACCCGAATAATTTTATATGGTCCACTATTTCAACATTAGAACCACAAAACTCTAGTTTGGGCATTTAGTATTTTGTTTGCTTCCCAAACTTGATCTCCTTTGTTGTTGACAATTTATTCTCATTTATTTAGTTTATTTGTATATTTTTCTTGTTATAGATTTTGCAATCCGGGTTAAAAAAACAAGGACACAGTCTGTCCATTTTCAATGGGGACCCAGGATAGGAAGAAAATATAAAAAAAAAACAGAAAACATTAAATGAGTAAAACAGCACACAAGAAACAATGAAGTACAGAAAATAAAAGCAACAACACAAACCACTTGAATCCACAAATGGCTAACAGATAATTATTATAGATACATTTACATATTAGAATATTGTTAACATCAGTGAAAGTAGATGTCCGAGAATTCCATTTTTGCCATGGTACAGTATATGAAAATACTCTTTGACCCTGCTGAGGTTCCCCCCACAAATGGTGTAACCTACATTTCCATCCAATTTGACTGAGACCATTTTTCAATCATTTCCATATCCCTCTGTATGGTACAGTCAGTCTGTCCTAAAAATATTGATGACAGTAGTGTCATCTACATACTTTATGCACTACTTCTCTTTGTGATCATTATTAAGAAGAGGAGGGGACCCAATTTAGTCCCCAAGGGAACCCCACCATATTTATGCTCTTTGTCCCTGATTGTATTCCCTTCATTTTGATCCACTAGGATCTGCCTTGCAGGAAACTGAGTACCCATCTAATTAAGCTTTGGTGGATCCCACACTACTCCCATTTTTAATCAAAGTACGATACAGTATTAGATCAAAAGCTCTGCAGTACTCAACCAGTACCGCTCTTATGGAGATACACAAGTCTTCATAGTAACCCTCATGTGTTGAGTAGTCAGGATATAGCTTACATTTAAAAAAAATGTCCAATCCCAAGTGCCCAGTGCAAGCCTTTAATGACCTTACCCCAACACCAGTCATTCTCCACCCTCCATTCCTTCCCCATTCTCTATTAGTGATGTTTAGCAAAATTACGGGCTTCTGGCACTCATCAGGAGCTGACACATATTGAAATTTCATAACCCGTTCCTAAACCAACCTTCCCCCAATACCAGAAGTGCAAGAATTTCATAGTTAGGACCCTTTCTAACCCCTAATCAATGTGATTTTAATGGAACTAGTAACCACTTCATGTGGACACAATTGAACTATCCTGATGTGAATACTATTGTTCCCCCAAATCATGGTTCATGCCCAGGAGGTGGGAATGACTTTGAAATTCCAGCAATGTAAGGACATATGGGATTGGGCTAAATGGGGGGAAGGGGTGACAAGATGGTGTTCACTCTTGCAGCATGCTAACAGTGAGCATTTGTTTCTAAATGTCACTATGAAAGAATGGGGAAGGGGTTGGAGTGTATGAAATGACTGGGGTTGGGGGTGGGTGACCATGGGATTAGCTCTGACCACCCAAGGAGGGATACATTTTTGTGCCTCTGAGTATTTTTCACAAATACCTCTGAACTGGCAAAAATACTTAGGGTCCGAGTCTCAAAAGCACTTGAGACCAACACAAGGTGTGCCATAGACCACTGTGTGGCAATGTGGTATGCGCCAAGCAATTCTTGTACAGCAGGTCAGGTGCATCAAATGCTTGATGCAGGATACATGATGCATGGTGCACTAGAAATAAGGTGCATGTGACGGCAGTGTCGTAAGCTGCTTCAGAAACTAAGGCACAACAATGGCTGAGGATAGACTGATGCAAGTTGCGGGTGGAAAGCATAAGAGGAAGAAAAACTTCGCTGAGGCGGAGACAGATATCCTGGTAGAGCAGACTGAGGAACTGGTGGGTACTGTGTGCATGAATGGCATGCATGTAAATGCAACTGAACAATGCACAGGACAAATGGGTGTAACAGGGCAGCAGGCACCAACAGTGTGGGCCACTATAATGCAGCTATGTTGAATCCATCCATCAACAGGTTGACCCCCTACTGTTCAGAGGTGGGGACAGGGAGCAGTGTGCATGGAGACAGCAGACGTGGGAGGAGGTGGCAGCAAAGATGGACATCAAACACACAGTGCAAGCATAGCATACATGATCTGCAAAAGCAGTATCACAACATCAGATGAAGGTCAAAAAAGAAGGTGGAACACAATCATAGCCGCACCACTGGCACAGATAGAAGACCAGGCTAGCTGAGACTGCTGCCAAACCAGGAGGAATTTGGGGCAATTCACTTGAGCACTCACATAATAGAGATTGACAGGGACCCCAGCTTGTTTCATCTGCAATGCGTAGTGGGTATGTGCATTGGAAGGACACATACTATAGCAATGCAGGGAACCATTGCATGTCCCCAAGCACGCTAATGGTTGGGACATCCCTGATGTGGTCCATGATTAGCTGCCATCCCACATTACATATGTGGATATTAAACTGAACAGTGGGGAATGTATGTACATCACTGGCATAACATACAGAAACAGGACATGCTACAGAAGATGATGCAATGTACAGTACACCCCTGCCAGTGAACAGCTGGGTGGAATAGTAATGCCAGAAGGGGGGCTGAGAGAGTGTGTCTGTGTGCCAGAGCACCTAGTCCATAGCACCGTTGTCAGGGGCAGTGTGCTGTGGTGCATGTACATGTGAGATGTGGGTGAGCACACACCACGGCACTGAATTTTGCCTGACAACAGGGTGCCCCGTGGAGGTGATACCACTGCACCACAGCTGGGATGGCATATGATGTATGTAATGAGCAACAAATCATGTTCATGTCCTACAGGCTAGGCTGCACGGCCAATGCTGTTGTGTGCCATGCACAGTGACACACACCGCCGCCATGTATCACATGGAGGTTGAATAGTAGCCAATGTGGATGGTTAAGCAGACAGGGCCTAACAAAGTGCACAGACATGTGTGTAGAAAACGTGGATGTGTACCATACACACAGCTGTGTTACAGCTAATGGAGGCGGCATGGTGGGCACTGCAGGGGGATGTGAGAGCCATGCCATTACACGTTGCACACTGTCATGTACAACATTGTGAGCCCCATGGGCTGGCTGGACTGCACAGAGTGCTGCGACACACATGGCCCATGGACGGCAGCCATCTGGGCCAGTGGGTAGGTGAGTGGATCATGTGGATGCAGCACATGGGTGGCACCATACAACATGCTGCATGTGTTGCACCATGCTGCCTGCCAATAGCGGTGGCATCAAAGGGCACTGAACAATGCTGTCCAATAAAGGCAAATATTCTGTTAGAATCCAAATTTTATTGTCCTGTTTACAAAATAAACAGGTGGCTAACACCCCAAACTTGGGGCAAGTTTTGGGTGTTTGCCACCTGTTTATTTTGTAACCAGGACAATAAAATTCAGATTCAAACCAAACTTTTTTGGTCTGATGCTTTATCAGACAGCATCTAGCTTTGAGTGCAAGGCATCTCCTCCTGACTTTGTGCTGTGTTTTTGGTCTGGCTCCCCTGAGCCCTGGTTCCAACACTGTACCACTGTGATCGCAGACTACACTCACCTGCACCTGCTAGGCACTGAACAGTGCACTGACTGACAAGAACGAAGACATACAGATATGGCTATGAAGCATAGCCACCAATCACTCACAATGTTATATGTCTCCCAACAGACACTGGTGGTAGTGAGGTCAGAGAGACACGACAACTGGCACAGCCCTGGCCACACAGGGGCAACACCAGCATACGGTGGAGTTGGACACTGGAACAGGGGCCCAGAGGTGCCAGAAGGTCCACAGGATGTAACGAGGTGGGCATGGATGTCAGTGGCCACAGTACCCTGACACCCAGCAGGCAGCACAGCACAGATGGTGAATCCACCAATGACCCAATAGACTCCAGCATGGCCAGAATCAGATCACCAAGTGAGGTGGAGGTCTCAGGATAGGAAGATAGGAGACTGGCTGAAACTGGAACACCTTTGATCAGCCAGTTAGAGTCACCACTGTCACTGCCTTAGGTCCCAGATGTTCAACCAGTAGTTGCAGGATGACCTGTGCCGGTACTGCTTCGATGTCACAAAGACACAGTAGGCCATACATCGTGAAGTGGCAGACATACGCATAGCCGTACAGAAGTTCAACATCACCACAGCAACATGACAGTGCCATGTAGAGGGTGCCATCCTGTGCCTGCATGATGCCATGGAGACACGACTAAGTGACAGCACAGTACAGCATGGGGAGACCACACCATACTCCATCAGATCCATGTGTCATCACAGAGGTATATGGAAGCCATGGAGCATTTGGTGGTGGTAATGGATTGTGGCATACAGATACAGAACACAGATCAGCGCATTCAGCACAATGGCAAGGGTCCTGCAGTCCATCACCCAGGCCATGAGGCACAACACAGGTCAGTTAGTCATCACCAGTAGAAAGCAAGACGTTTTATCTCTCTGTACAGATAGTTGGTGAGATCCCATCTGGAGTACTGCATGCATTTCTGGAGACCCCATCTCCACAAGGACATAGACAGGATGGAGGCAGTCTAGAAGAGGGCATCAAAAATGGTGCAGGGTTTGCACCAGCAACCATACGAAGAGAGACTAAAAGAGCTTAATATGTATACCCTTGAGGAAAGGAGGGAGAGGGTGGACATGATAGAAACCTTCAAGTACCTCAAGGGAATCAACAAAGTCTAAGAGTGCAGCATATTTCTGAAAAAGAGATATGCAAGAACAAGGGGGCACAATTTGAAGATAGAGGGAGGATGGCTCAGGGGCAAAGTGAGGAACTATCTTTTCACAGAGTGGGTGATAGATGCATGAAACAGCCTTCCTGAGGAGGTCATGGGGTAAAAAACAGTGGGGTAATTCAAGAATGCATGGAACTGACATAAGGCAATTATAGTGGGGGGTAGGATGGTAATAAAGAGGAAGTAGGCTGCTGGTTAACTAGGATCTACAGCTTATCCTATAGGTAGGGAAATGAGCAGGCTAGGTGGGCCAAGTGGTCCTTATCTGTCATCAAAGTCTACGTTTCTATGTTCACCCTGTGCCCAACACGTACGGCCCACAGGTGTATGGGTGTGAAGGGGAAATGTACTATGGGAATCACAACCACACAGCAAAACAGACACAGGAAGGAAGTGAACAGCATGCACCACCAACCGGAGGCCCATACAGTGGCCAGGGACAACATGTCTACTGTGGAACAGTCACAGTAGCCATCAGAATGGGAAAGAGCTATGGACAACCAGGAGTTCACCGGCTGTGGGAGGGCATGCCATTACTTGGAATGCACAGTGGATCTGCTCATGTCATGCAGATGGAAGACACATACATTCTGGAGGGTACACAGCCACAGGCAGCTGACTGGGGCAACTGCCACAGTGCTGAACACCGTTCAGCAGATAATGTCCCAGCAGACACTGTCCCTGCCCAGGGTTTGGACAGCACAGAAGGTACTGCAACACCGCCAGCAGCATGTGTCCCAAGGGACACAGCCACAGAGACACAGGCTATGTAGCATGACACGTGTGCAAATGACCTGCCCGTAGAGGGACACCAGGACACTGACATGGTGGAGCCCACCCACAGTGGTTATATTGATCAGGCGGATATACACAATGTGGAGATCACATAGAAGACAAATGTTCCACAGCAGGACAAGGAGCAGGCAACACAGCACAGTAACAACAAAACTGATGTTGATGAAGTGAAGTGTGACACAGATGAAACACAAGGCTCAATAGCACCATAAATCCCTCCTTGTGCAAGCCATTACTGAGCAGGGCATGGATACAGAAGGAGACAATGGACATGACACCATCCCAGGCAACAAGGCAGGGTCCACTCAGACCTTGCTGGTGCAGGAGCCCACATAAGCAATCCACCACAGCCAATGAAAATTTAAATGTACCATGGGGTGTAGACAAGGGCAGTGATGAGGGTATTGCTCCACAGCTCACACAGCCCACTGCACCCCCTGAGCAAACTGAACCAACCACCAGGAAATGAGTCAGAAGACTCAAGGTTAATGGTATCTGTGATATATCAGCATCTGGCATGCATGTCCACAGCACACCATCTGGCACAAGACATTCCCAGAGGGCCACAATCCAGGCCTCGTAGCCTTCCACGGGGTACAGTGGTAATGTCAGTACATGGCCAGACACATATGCACCCAGTGGTGAACAGGAATTGGTTGCATACACAGGATGGAGGAGGAGACCCACCAAAGAAGTACTACCTGTATAGTACACATACTGACAGGCATATTGCAATGGCAGAGACATGCGCACAGAACCCATGGACACCTGCACGACAATAGAACATACTGTATATACAGTACCACCACTGACCTACAGCACCCTGGGAGAAACAGCACCATCCCATGTGCATGAGACACTACCTGGATCTGACACAAGCATCGTTGACACTGCACAACATCTTAGACTAGACAGCACTGGCATTACATAGATAGGTCCAAACCATGGGGTTCCACCTGGGTGTCTTGTGGTTTGGCTTACCCACAGAAGCATGCCACTGTGGAACTAAGACAACCCCATTAGCATGTAGCCATCACTGTGAATGGTGCCAAAATAGGCACCCATGATGGGTTACCGCTTAGAGGTACAGTGAGTGTTGTGGGAGCACTGATGAATGTGCTGCCATGCACAGTATTGACAGCTTAGTGGTGTAATGCACAACAAGTAATGGGACTGGTCCAGACTAAGGCTAGTGGTGGACCGAGGCCCACCGGTGATGTGGGGCAACCTCATGCCATGACCCTGACCCTGTGCCACTCAGTTACCCTGTCACAGACACAATGGCATCCTGGGGTGCCATATATATACCAACTGTATCCCACGTTAGTTTACAGAGTGTCTGTAAAGAACTACAGGCTACAGGTGACAAATATAACAACCTACCCAGCAGTTCCCATCAATCACATGTATATTCTCAAGAGAGCACACTATCCCCATCCCTCCTGTATGTCAAGTGTCACATACTGTGTACTCTGGATCTGATAATGGACAGTGCACCATGGGTTGTCCACCCATATTAGTACCATCAATCTCTGGTGTATACCCCGGGGTGCGGGATGTTACGGAGCAATGGCATAGCCAACCCTGTGTACATACAGTTGGTGGACAAAAGAGAGGTCACTGTATCTGCAGAACTAAGCACAGCATAGTTTACACGACTGCCACACTGCACTGTCTACCTAATATTCTGCATGGACAGTAGTACTGCCTGTCACAGACCCACCCAGTAAACCACAGAGGGAAAGGCCCTACAGTGGTACAGATACACATATACATGTCTTAGTTAAAAGTGGACCCCACATATTATATGTGTACCATGCAGGCAGATGTCTATAGAAGGGGGGAAGGGGAGGATAGTATGCATAGTGCACCATATCATGTACATATGCCTGTACTATATCCCTGTATGCACTAGAGGCCAATAGTGCCCTTGACAGCTGTACATTTAGCTACAGTACAGCAACTGCCTGGCTAAAATGTGTCATAACAGCCTGATTCCCAAGTTGGTGTTACCAGTCATGCCTAGCCATTATAGTTGTTGATTGAAATATATTGTGCCCACTGGACCTAGTCCTGTAGGCTCAGAGGTGTACTATAAACTAAACATGGAAGAACATTAAAATGGACTCCCACATGCCCACACAAAATACATCCATGAACACTCCAACCAACAATCCCTGGGAGTAAATATGGCAGCATAGACCATTGGCTAAGGACCAAGTCCAGGAACTATGACAACATGCAGATACAGACATATAGGACTTGTAAACCACTACCTACACCTGCATACTATGTGGGACAGGTCATCTCATGTCACACTACAATTATGTGGCATAGGGTGGCATCTGGAATGTGGAGCAACCTTATTAACAAGCAGGCTCTGCTGGTCCACCTGTCCGCCAGTGTGACTGTAAGGGAACTCTGATATGCACAGGATGAGGCATGGAGTGGACACAGTATTGCAGGGGGACACCATGTCAAATATGCATGTACACACACCCCTATCAGGCACCACACGTGGGAGGCAGTGATCGTAATAGCCACATCTACATATGTGGGATATGAGGGTGATGGTACACAGAGCAAAGGGGATAGTCCTGTGTACACCTTAAGAGTCGACCTGGCAAGGCCATCCTGAAGCCATTGGCCATACCCATTGCCAACACAGGTGTTGAGGATCACAGAACAGTGCAAATCCAATGTTGCCCAGTGTATGTAGAGATGGGCCATGCCACACTGAACAGCACATGCTTGAATAAAGGGATATGAAATATATATTTGTGGTGTGGGGGGCCCCCTGGCAGATGTTGGCTCTGGTTCATTGCCTATGTGCATATGACATAAGCCGACACTGAACATGGTGTGTACCACACCCCCATGCCCAACCTGTACACCATGTGTCACGCAGGTTGCACGCAGCTGGGACAAGGACCACCATCATGGTGGGATAGATAGGGGACAGATACAAGGACAATCAGTACAGTATGATGAACATATTTATTAATATGAAACACAGTAACAGCAACAGCTGCAACATCCACAAGAACAATATCAGCATCAACAGTAACAACATTATCATCATCAACAGCAACATTATCAACATCGGCAACAACAACATTATCATCATCAACAACAAAGGGGGGTAACAAGATAAAGGTATCAGATGAACAACAGAATAAACTATCACTAAACAAAAACAGACACTTGCACAGCGTGTGCTGGAATGTGCAGTACAGTAACTAATGCAGGCATCACTGCTCTATGTATGTGTCCAGGTAATGGAGCAGGGCATTTGTGTCTTCCTGCTGCAGCATGTTAAGATGGTGGACAACGGGCCTGATGTGTACCCCCAAGTCCCTTGCAAAGGCCTGCAGAGCATAGTGGTGTGGGTCAGCCATCTGCGGATTTACAACAGCAGGGCTGCACCCATCCTTCTCCGCAGTCTCACCCTGCTGCAGCTTGGGGGCAGGCTCTGCTTGTATGTCCCCATGACCATCCTCGATCCCTTGAGCATCCACTTCACTGATGGCATTATTCTGGCTGTCCTCCCTGGCCTATGACTGCACAGAGTCATCACCACCATCATGCTTTGCTGGACCTCCTAATGGTAGTAGCTGTATGTTCCCCTTTCATGGCTCCCCCTGCTGCACCCCATCCGCAGCTGCACTGTTGTCCGCTGCTCCCTCCACATGGTGTCATGTTCTCAACATGTATCCCCTTGTCTCAGTCTGCTTCAATCGGCACATGGCATACTCAAGGGTATACCATTGTGCAATCAGGCAGGTCATCCTCTCACCCTGGTCCCACTGGCACCAGCAACACAGCAGAGCGCAGGGTATTACTGTAAATACCCTGGTGTGCATTGCATCCTAGGCCACGTATATGGCCCATAAGATAAAGCGAGCTAACATCATCATGCATATTTATTTATTCTTTATTTAATTATTAGTTTTTGTTGACCGGGAAAGTGCACTAGACAAATTCAGCCTATTTTCAGGCATGAACCAGGGGAGGAGGATACAGATGAATGCCAACTGACTTTGAACCAGATTAAGCTATTGGTGGCATTTTAGTGAATGGGGAAAATTTGGCCAGGGCACTGGGGAAATTCCCCTACTCTCCTGTAGGGGGATCCTTTGGCCGTCGGAGGATGGCTGAGTCAGTTGCTTCACTGACGAGCTCGGAGATGGAGGGGCAGCAGGTCGGAGAGACAGTCTCCTCCTCAGCACCTAAGCTGCTGGAACCTGAAGTATTTTTTGATGCAACAGTGGTTTCTGAAGTTAAAGGCAAGAAGAATGTTTCATGACCTACGTTTGGTATTATTTGTGACCGACCTTTGGATTTTCCTACACTGGTTGTGACTGAACAGCTAGTTCCCTCTGAATTGGACTGCACTTTGGATCAATTGCTGCTTCATGAAGAAGCTGCTCACCAACAGAGAAAAAAGCATTTGTTGAGTCATTTTTTCTTCTCTCCCTCCGGTTACCGAAGGGAGGCCTAGGCCTGACACGGCGCCACTATTCACCGATGTTTCCATGGATACCATTCCCAGGACTCCTGTTCCTGAGGCTGTGCAGGTCAACCAATGGATTGTTTACTCTGACAGTACTGTTCAAGACTCTGCTACCATCTTTTCCTTTTCTGCTACTACTGGGACAACTGACCAGGATCGTAAAGTTAAAAAAGGAACCCCCAACAAACATATTTGGGCTGATATGCCGTTATCAGAGCTGGGGCCATGGTCAGTTGAGAGCTCCCTTGTGGCGTCGGGCTGGGTTCATTCCCCTGACTTAGATAAATGGATTTCTGGGTTTGCTCCCATCAGGATTCCTGGAGTGTCTTTGGTGTCTTCTCGCCCAGCTCCCACAGTGAGTACAGTTACCACTTCTACCTCTTCTGACCGACTTTCTTCTGATTTACTGATTTCTTCGGATTCTTTGGATGACGTGGCTGACGTTATCTCCCAGGCTGAGTAGTCTCCTTTACATTTATCCACGGACCTGGCCTTGACACAACACCCTGTTCTGCCAACTGCACTTGCTGTTCCACCTCCTGATCCTTCACCAGATGTTCCTTGGGATGGTATGAGTGATATTTCGGACTTCTCAGACATTCCTCTGCGCACCCCTGCTGACATTAGGAACAGACCAGTCTCCAGTGACTCTGTTGTTCCTCCTTTAATGACAGCACCTAACCTTAAATCTTATGCTTCTCATTTTCAGCAGATGACCTACCCAGCCAAATGCCACAATGCTGTCGGACTTCTCTATAAGGGTGGTCTGGATGTCTTTCCTGACAGGGTTTATGTGGGAAAGAAACTTTTAAAGGACAGCTTACAGTTCAATGTATCTGAGTTATATGCCCTGATCCATGTTTCTGGTGAAAATACTTATGATGTTAGCTTTAAGTTGGGGAGTGGTTTGGATAAGTTTTGGGCCCGATATCGTCAGAAAAAAGATACACCCTTATGGGCCCCCTTTGAGGTTGGCCCTTTAACTAGACCAGCACATAAAACTGTTACTGTCCTCTTCCACAATGAGGGGGTTAGTGTTACTGATCTCATTTTTTGTGTCAAGCAACATTGTACTGTCACTGGTCATCCTGACGCTATTTTTGATACAGAAGGAATTTGGATGAGGGGGCTGAAGGATACGAGTTATTTTGCTGTCTGATGATGCAGGTTTTCAACACCTCCTGGCAATAGCAACACAACTTTTGAACAGGAGGAACTGGGAGATTTGGAACCAGATATTGAATGTTAGGAGCAGTCTTTGCCTGAGAAATTATCACTGTATGAAAAAAGAGGAATTCTTCAGAAAGAACTCCAAAATGTAGAATCTCAAATAAATGAAGAAAAGGCCCACCAAGATAAAGAGGAAAGAAAAAGGAAATGCTCATTGGAGGTCTCACCAGGAGCTCTTCAGAATGCAGCAGCAAAGGTATTTATTGTCTCAGCAGGATTGCCTCCTGTGTCAGCTGCTTCACAAGCTACTTCTGAACCGGACCCAGTCAAGGTTGCTGAGAGGAGGTCACTGGAAAGTGCGCTGGAAAGAGCTGGATGGCTACAAAATTCAGAGGGCATATGGGTTCCTGATCCATCTTATGCTAGTGGGAATGCAAGCACTGTACTGGGCGGTATTTAAGAAGAGTCAGAGCTGGTCACAAATTGCGATGGACGTTGTGGTATGGAATCAACGGTGCCTCAGCAGTAGGCTGAGGCCTTAGGTACTATTTCTTTTCCACCTTGTTGCAATCCCAGGGGCAGTCAGATTCCCAAGTACCAGTCACTGATTCCAGTGCTGAAAACACTACTAAGCCTGCCGGGAAGTTTAGTGAGGACACTCCCCAACCAGAGAAGGCCCAGACATTTGTTTGTTTGTTTAGGAGGCCAGTAGAATTAGCTAAAATATGGAATGCAGTCCTTCTCCACTATCTGGGGGGCACGGAGTCTCCACCAGATTATTTTTACATTGGCAGAACTCTGTTAAAAACATCCCTGGGCTTCACACCATCGGATGTCTATGCAGTTATTCATGCATCTGGCAAAAGCGCATTCAATATCAGCTTTAGAACCTCAGACTTGCTTGAACTATTCTGGGGAAAATATGTATCCTTAAAAACTAACCCTCTCTGGACTCCATTCCAAGTCATACCCCTTACTAAGCAGTCTTTCTGTGTCATCACTTTGTTATTCCAAAATGAAGGAGTCAATATACTGGATATTCTCTATTGGTTAGAGAAGAAAATGCACCTCGCAAGGCACTCCTGGGCCCATCCTTGATAGTGAAGGGTTCTGGAATAGGGGTTGGAGGATCAAAATAAAATTGTTATATGAGGATAATGATTTATAGCACCTCCTTAATTGTATGTACATAGGGAGGGACAAGGGTTTTAATTTTTACTCTGGTCAGCCACTCAAATGTTTCAAATGTGGGTCTGCAGGACATATCAGCCCTAATTGTGATGTTCTTAAATGCCCCCAGTGTGGAAAAGTGGGCCATTCTGGGTTTCATTATTGAAATCCACAAAAATGGAGCCTTTGTGATACTGAAGGACATTGCTTCTCAGACTGTCCTTGTGCCTCCCATAACACAGAGGAAGTTGATTTGGGGTTACAGGTTCTGTACATTGCAAAAACTAAATCTGCCCTGGAGTTTAGGTCCCCTGGGCCTATACCCTCAGCTAGGCCTATACCTACACCTGGCCTATCAACAGACCCCTCTGCTAGAGCATCAACAGCACAGGATCCACCTATTCTTCCATCGGATGTGTCTTTGGACCTGACATTGGATATTCCAGTAGTAGGGGAAATGGCCCCCTTTCCCTCCCGACCTTGCTGGGGGACAAACCAGCAGATTTTAAGGTGGTGCAATCCAAAGAGAAGGGGAAAATGGGCAAGGGGGTGACCCCTCTCACTTCGAAAACTGTACAGTTAACTAACTCCTATGCCGTGCTACAGAAAGGGTTGTCAGAGGGGGAAGGAGACTCGGACACTGCATCCTGGGCATCATCTCAGACTGATGTCCAGTCAGATACTGACATACAGGAAAATCTGGATTCAGTCTCTGCCAGAATAAAGAAAAGATGGATGGGTGTAAGGGGCTCATCCAGAAAAGTACCTTGAAGAGATTCCCTGAAACTTGGTTTAACTAAATGAGACATTATGAGGTCAAAATAGCCTCCTTGAACACCAATAGTATTTTGTCAGAGAAAATGAAGTTGGCTACCTTTCAATTTTCTCTGATTCTATGTATGACATCGTATATTTACAAGACATCAGGTTGTCACTTCCTAATGATATCTTAGCTGCCACAAATGCATGGTTGTGGGAATTTAGTTTTTGGTCAGGATGGTCAGACACTTGTAGTGGGGTAGGTATTTGTTTCTTAGAGCATAATGTTAAGGTCATTCATTTAGTGGTTATTGACTGAGGAAGAGCGTTATTGGTGGATGTCACAATATCAAGGGATTTCCTTCTGCTTAATTAATGTGTACGCCCCACAGCTGAAATCAGCTAGAATTGATCTACTGCAAAAAATGCTCCCATATGTGTACACTTCAAACAATGTTTTATTTGGGGGGATTTTAATATTAATAGATTTGCACAAGACAGGGGGTTGAAAATCACAAAAAATTATTGTGATGCTTCTTATTTAAATCATGTTTTAAGGACCACAGGGTTAGTGGATGTTTTTGAGCATATTGATGGAAAAGCCCCATGTATCTACTATAGAGGCTCAATCTCCACCAGGATAGATTTCTGGTTTGTCACTCCCACATTACCGATACAGAATAAACATGTGCTACCTGTAGCAACTTCTGATCACTGCTTACTGGCTATGATGATTTCTGATTTTGCTGGTACTTCTAGATGGAGGGGGTACTGGAGAATGAATAATGGTCTGCTGGGAAATAAAGAGATTCTAGAGGGATTTCATTATTTGATTGAGGCTAGAAAATCTGTGATATTCCTCTACAACTCCCTACTCTTATGGTGGGAGGACAGCAAACATTACTTCCAGGATTACTTCAGATTTATGGGTCCACTAAATGGGTTGCAAAAAAAAGACAAATATTTTGAACTTCGTAGCCAGTTTTTTGGGTTACTCCAAATGTAACAAGACACAGGGGAGGCCTTTAGTGAGCAAATTAAAGAAGTCAAAGACCAAATGCTAGATTTACAATATAATAGGATGAAATCTTCAGAGTTTGAACAAAAATTTGGACAAAATGGGGTCCAGGGGAGTGTTAATCCTTTTGATACTGTAATACTCAGAGATCAAATAGAACTATTACTCATCCACAACACTAGATGGGAGGGAAGTACATAAGAAGGAGGAGGTCCTGGCAGTAATTAAAAAAATATGTCAGCTCTATGTTTCATTCTGTACTGGTTTCAGGGTCTGCGGTTGAGACTTAGTTGCAGTTCTGTAATCTTCCTCAGATTCTGCAGGAGCTTATTTCATCCGTGACTCAGGATGTGACAGAGGTGGAAATGACCACAGTAATAAGGGCTTTAAGGTCTGGGGTGGCTCCGGGGCCAGATGGATTGTCCTGTGAATTTTTTCAACAGCTTTTCTTAAAAATGCCTAAGGAATTGTCTCTTGTTTATTCACAGTTTTTATGGTTCAATAAGATCTCTCAGAGCATGTATGAGGGCCTAATTTTATTTCTGTACAAGTGTGGCGAAAAAAGTCTCCTGGAAAACTGGATACCAATTATGCTTCTAAATGTATATTGCAAAATCCTGGGAAAAACATTAAATAATAGAGTTGCAGTAGTTTTAGATAGTAGTATTTTTCCATCTCAGTTCTGTGCAGTACCTGAGAGGAAAATACATGATGCTGTTATACTTCTTTGGGAAATTGTGGAAAAAGGAGAAAATGAGGAACTTAGAGGGTTTTTGTTATGTCTTGACCAAGTTAAAGTGTTTGATAGGGTTAGTCACAAGTATTTATGGGCATTTCTTCAGGCATATTGATTTTCTGATTGTTTTACTGGATGAGTTAAGATGTATTATTTACATACAAAAGTTAAACCGTATGTGAATGGTTGGTTGGGGTCATTCAGTATGATCTCCCGGGGAGTGCGGCAGGGGTGCCCATTGAGCCCGTCTCTTTATATTTTAATACTAAATCCTTTATTGTTCTATTTATAAAATCAAGAAGACATAGTGGGTTTATCAGTACACAGTGAAGATTCAGAACTGAAAAGTATTTTTTATGCTGACGATGTGTGCTTGATACTGGCAGATCAGGCATCTTGCAAAATGGCTGAAACTGCTGTTAAATCCTTTTTAGAGCTTACTAAATCAGGCATCAATCTACAAAAATGTCAGTGTCTCCCAATAGGAGACACCCCCCCGAATCAGCATTTGAATTTTGTAATATACCTATTCAAAGACAGCCTATAAAAATTCTGAGTGTTTATTTTGGTCAAGCAGACATGTGCATTTATAATTGGACTTTACTATTGAATGAAGGATTGGCTAAAGTGAAAAGGTGGAATACTTTGCATATTTTGAAACTTAAAAGGGTATTCATGATTAAAACTTTTTTATTACCACTCTTTCTGCATTTAAGCATAGTCTTTCCTCCACCTAAGCAACTTGAGACTACCTTGTATAGCTGTTTTTTTAATGTCATTGGGGGAGCCTTTTGAACCTCATTAAAAGGGGGGTTACTTATTTGTTTATTCCAACAGGGGGTTTACAGATGATACAGCCATTAGTTTTTTTCTTCTCTATGTTTATCTATCATAATATTAAACCTATGGTTCAAAATAGTAATAGATTATGGCATCCATGGGTGTGGGACCAAATCAGACCCTGGATGCTGGCTTGGGATACCACTGACCTTATTCCAAAACAAAAATCCCTATGAGGGTTACCCTACTATATGAAATATACTTTTGGGAAATTGAAAACCTGGGCTGTTCCAGAAAGTCAGCTGGGGCTTGTGGCACGAAAGGAATTTTATACATCTATAGTTCTGAAATTCTATATCGAATACCCCTGGTTAGGGAACATGGATCCAAAGGAGTTAACACAGATTGGTACTATGTTAGGGAATAGAAGGTTGCATGGTAAGAGCTGGGATGTACTGTGGCTGGTTGCCCATGAGAAGCTCAATGTGAAGAATAATCTTAAGCATAAAGATAAATCAGAAAGGGTTTGCCCTAGGAGTGAAAGTTGCATTGGGGTCTTGGAAACTATGGAGCATCTGTATTTTGAGTGTCCTTTTATTCTTCCTATTTGGTCACTTTTATATACAATATGGGCTATGTCACATTTTAAAATGCTCATAAAAAACATTTTATTTCTAGGTCTTCTACCTCATGCCTGGTTAACATTTGATAGGGGTACAGTTCATTTAATCTTCCTCCTTTTAAAATACCATATTTGGCATGTCTGTTGTCAATTTTCTCTGTACAAAAGAGAAACTGCGGCAGTAAAAATCTTTTGGCTTATTCAAAAAACTTTGCTAGAAACCAACAACAGGGAGAAAAAAGTAATTTCCCAAAGACAGTATCAACCCTGGTGGAGACACATGGAATGGATAGATGCTGTATAATGAAAGCTCTTCAGTTTTGGTATAAATACGGTTAGATCTTTGATGTGATATTGTTTGATTCATATGTTCTTTCTTATGATTTGTATGATGCAAATACTGTTTCTTTCTGTTCTTTTAAGTTATGGAAAAATTCCCCTACTCCTTTAGCAGGAAGGAGGAGGGGGTATGCTTACAGTAATTATATTTATGTTTAGGGTTTAAAGTATGAAGTATTTCTTTATTGTGTTTATGTTTTTTTTTTTGTGTGTGTGTGATTTTTATGAAGAAATGCTGCTTTGTTTATAAGATTTTAAAGTTATGAATAAAATATTCCACTACTCTTTTCATGGGGAGGGGGAGGTGGTATGGTTAGAGTATTTTCATTTCTGTATGGGTTTAAAGTATGATGTAATATTGTATTATGAATTCTTTTTCCTTTTTTATGCTTATGTATGATGCAATACTAATTTATTTGTATGTTCTTTTAAGTTATGATTAAAAAAATTCCCCTACTCTTTTAGTAGGGAGGGGGAAGGAGTATGCCTACAGTAATTTTATTTCTGATTAGGGTTTCAAATATGAAGCAATACTCCTTTGTGTTTAAGTTTCTCCTTACTATGATTTTGTATGAAGAAACACTGATTTGTCTATATGTTCTTTTAAGTTATGAATACAAATTTCCCTACTCTTATGGGTGGGGCTGGGGGGAATTGATATGACTTGTAAGAATTATTATATAATTTTGTTAGTTTATGGGTTTTTTATTTTAAATTAGTAATTGGAATATCCTTTTTTATTTTTTTTGAATGAAATGTGTGCCTTAATACATGTTTGTTTTATTATTTTTTTAGATTTTAGTTTGTAATACCTTATGATCATTTTGAAGTTTTGAATAACAATTCCCCTACTCTGCCAGTAGGGGGCCCTTGCCACAGAGATGGAGGAGCCATTTGATTTTGGAATGATCATGGAGGAGGTTGTATTGACAGCTGATGTGGAGCTCCAAAAGATGTTGGAGGATGAAACTAAGGAAATGGCAATGGTTTCTAATGCCAGTGAACCTGAGATCAGCGAAGAAGAAATGGAGATAAAAAATGTATCACCTGAAAGAGCAGGCTCATCACAGCCTCTTCAGGAGGTTTGCATTGTTTTTCTTCCAAGAACGGTGATGCAGAATCTGCTGGGGAAACTCGGCTTCTGGGAAAAGTCTCTGATGCCACATTACGTCACAAAACAGCGACAGTGTCGCAAGTTATTCAAAATCAGTTCAGCATTGAATGTGGAACTATGGAAGGAGTACTGGGCTGGTCCATGGAAGATTCATTAGGGAATGCAGGTTGGATACACAAGTGGATGGTAGTTGGCTCCCTAATGAAGAATGAAATGAAAAAGAGAATGGTGTTTTGGTGAGATCAAACAGGCCTGCCAAGAGGGATGGAAAAATTAATTTGGAGGCAAACAACAAGGTACTGACTGCTTTAGACAATACAGATCAAAGCACTGCCTACATGCAACATGCCTTTTTGAATCAAACAGTGAACGGTGTCACAGACTCTTGTAAGACTGTCAAAAATGTGCAAACTTGTGGAACTGAGGGGAAATCTGTAAGGGAAAATGTTTGTGCTGATACAGGAATGCAAGGAAATGCTGAAACAGATGGGGTTTCTGGAGGGAGGGAGAGATTCCTTCATGGGAAAACAAGTGGGGAAAGGAGGTTTATTAAAAATGAATCAGCATGAGGATGGCAGGGGTGTAAGAGGGAAAAATACTGCATGCAGCAAAAAGAGTATGGATGAAATAAATGATAATGCAAGTGGAAGTGGATGGCCTTCTAGGAATCAAAATAAGTGGGGGAGAGGGCCCAATTTAGTAGATCTCTTTAAGAACAAATTAGAACAGGCTCCAAGGTGGAATGTGGTAAGTCTCAGATATAGGGGTGGGTTATCTGAGCATCCGCTTAGATATTATGTGGCAAGACGCCTCCTTAAAGGTTCCATGCAGTTTTTACCTGTAGATATTTATGCCCTAATTCATGTGTCTAAAGAGGATATTTTTGATATTAGTTTTAGAACTAATGCTGGGCTGGAGAAATTTTAGGGCAAATATGAAAATTTAAAGAAAACTCCGTTATGGACACCCTTAATTGCCATACCGTTAACAAAGCCTACAGTTAGATCAATCACCATCATGTTTAGGAATGAGGGTGTTAATGTTAGTGACATTTATCATTGGCTGCAAAACAGGTGTGATGTCCTCGGCCCCCCTCAAAGCCATTGTAGATGATGAAGGCCTGTGGACGGGGGGGGGGCGCTGGAAGTTCAATGTTTAACTCTTTCAAGTGAACTCTGAAATTACACACCTTCCTAGCAGTTTCTTTTTGGGTAAAGATAGAGGAGTTTGCTTTTATGGAGGGCAGACAAGGGCCTGTTATAAATGTGTGACTCAAACCCATTTGAGTAGCATGTGTAACATGCTGAAATGTTCCTTATGTGGGGGGTGTGGTAACCCCATTGTGAATAATTTTTCGAAAATGTTTTCCAGTGAAATCTCTGTGATGAAAAGGGGAACACATACCACCAGTGCCTCTGGGCTGAAAGGAATAGAGACCAAGGGTGGGAACAGGAGAACCTAGTGCAAATGGCCCAGGAAAGGAAGGGCAAGTCAGGGCCTAGCACATCACAGGACAGAAATGCACAGGGGCAAGAGGATCAAGAATGACAGCAAGAATAGGAAGGGACCAGTGAACCAGTGAAGGAGCAGGACAGTGGCGGTAGGCCTGAACAAGAGAGCACAAGGGATGTTGAGGGGGAACACTCACTGCATGATACCCTAAAAAAAAAAGAGTTTAGAGAAAACAAAAAATTGTCAGGAAGGTAAGAAAGAAACAGTGCTTCCCCCTACAGAAGTACAAACAAGGAGGGTGACAAGAGCAAATGGAAAACAAAACCAGGGCGGGTTTGTCCTGATTACTCAAAATCCCTTTTTGCCCCTTCCGGAGGAGGGGATGGAATCTGAGTTGGAATCAGATATCTCATTAAGGTCGGGGTAACCTCGGAAGTAGAGGAGGAAGAAAGAATACCCTTAAGTACGATAAAAATGAAGAATAGAGGGAAAAAGTGGAAAGAAAGAGAGGTTCAAGATGAGGTAGGTTAGTGAGGCAGGCAATATAAAGGGTGTTTGGTTCGATTTAAAATAGTGGATGACCACCTTTAATTTTGCCACCATTAATGTATGCACAGTAGTCTTAAAAACTGCAAAACAAAATTAATGACACTGTCTTATCTTCATCAAATACAAGCTGTTGTTCTCTTTCTACAAGAAACATGTATCACTTCATTATTTGAAATAGAACAATTAAAAAGAAGTTGGGTCTTGGGGCCTTCCTATTGGACATTTGGGGAAGAAATATCAGATGGCCTAGGGATCCTTTTTAAAAACACAATTTTTTCTATAACCAAAGTTACAGACATTTGCTCTGTAAGATCATTAGTGCTAGATTGTAGGTGTAGGGGTCAGGACAAAGTTGCTAGAATTTAACTATTTAATATAGTACGGCCATACCTCTATACTAGAAAACATATAATATGGGGGGGGGGTTAATTGTAGTTTGGATATTTCTGGTTCTGAATAAAAGAAAATTTATTGTGACTAACACGCTCTTAAACAGATCATTAAAGAAGCTTTCTTAATAGACACATATAGTACTCTGAAGAAAGACTCCGGTGCCACCTACCACAGGCACATATATCCTACCAGGATAGCTTATCTATTTGTTTCTAAATATTGTGTCCCGATACATATAATTTTAAGGCCTGCTGAGTTTTCTGATCACATTATGTTAGTAGGGGAGTTTAGTATGGGCACAGCACCTCCCAAATTTATTTTGTCACAAAGCAGATGGAAATTGAATGTGGCAGCACTTTCACAGGAAGATACCATGACTAAAATGGACACTCTACCGGTTGCAAGATTATCTGTACAGTGTATGTATAATGATACCTGGCAGTGATGGGTTGACACAAAAAAAGATATTAAGCAGCTTTTTATAACTCATGGGAAGGAGAAATCAAATGCAGAGTATATCAAATACCTAGGTTATGGAAACCAGCTTTATAAACTAATGTCCTTTCCAGACAGAGAAAGAGTGAAATATAAATAGCAAATACTGGAAGTAAAGAAATACATGACTCAGTACCAGTATGATAGAACAAAATCTTTGGAAGCTGAGATGAGGTATGGGACAGTGAAATCTCCTGTATCTGATCCTTTTATGACTTGAAAGCAAAGGTTAGACAAAACAATGATGATTGGCCTCTATAATATGGAAGTGTTACATGAGGTCCCTGCACCCTAATTGATACCCTCAGGGGTACACCGTAGACAGCTAACGTTTAGGCATAGGCTATACTAATACGTAGAGCTAAGGGCATCTACCGTATAAGAGTAGATGTCAGGATATGAATACATATTATTGTAACTCACTTTGCTTGCTAATGCACACACATTATACCATGTATTTTCTGTCTATTTCTTACTTGTCAGATGCCAAGACACCTGTCCTTGAAGTAATTATAATGTGTAGGGCAACATTGCCATCTTTCGGTGATGGACACCACTTCACCTTGTTATGTAAGACTTTGTATAAGAACATCTTTGTTCTAAAACTGATGACTTTACAAAATTATATAATGTTATCTTGGACCGTGGAGCCACCTCTAATTTAGCCAATAAAGCTCATCTCTAACTAGAAATGTTTCTATCTTTCAGTAACCATAGTAATTATCACAGGTATATAATGTTATGCACAGGCTTTACACCTCGGAGACCCGAGAGATCCCAAGAGACTACAAAGAAACCTCGAGGTGTAGGGAACGCTTAGCACTGGCTCCCGGTTCGTATTGGTAAGAACTGCTTAGGGCAACTGTGATTCATCCCTGTTTGTAGTAATAAACTTGTTTATTACTTGAATGCAACTTGTTTGTGATTATTTGCATCTCCAATATTGCCAAGAACCTGAAAGTGAGGTTTAGACCTCTTACAGAAGGTACCATTGAAAGTGGAGATATGAAAATGTTAAAATTAATACATAAATATCTGACAAAGGAATTTTCCGAAGGAAGGGAGGTGGAAGGCTTGAAACTTTGCTTTTGGCCCCCGCACCTGGCCTCTCAAAAGAAGACACAGATAGTTTGCAAATCCCTATTTTGAGAGAGAAAATTTTAAATACTTTTAAAATCTTAAAATCAGGAACAACTCCAGGAATAAATGGATTAACTAATGATTTTTATAAAAAAATATGCTTCAGAATTAAGTATCATCTTGAAACAAGTATTTCATTATGTATTACTACAAGAGGGTGCTTCACTGCCAGATTTTGGCAATGCGATAATAAGTTATATATATATATATATATATATGTGTGTATATATATATATATATATATATATATATATATACTGTATATATATATATAGATATATATATATATATATATATATATATATATATATATGAAAGGAATAAGTTGTCTTTAGAAAATTGGAGACCTATTAGTCTTCTAAATTGCGACTATAAGATTCCTGCTAAAATTTTAAGTAACAGATTACAGAGAGTCGCAAATGGTTTAATTGATGAGGCCCAGACTTGTTCTATACCAGATAGGAACATACAGCATAACTTCTTTCTTTTAAGAGAAATTTTTGAAACTAAAAATCAGAAAAATGATTAGGGATATCTTATGGCTTTAGATCAGGCCAAAGCCTTCGATAAGGTAGAGCATCAATACTTATGGCAGGTCTTAAAAAGATATGGGTTTCCACTAAAAGTAATTTGCTGGGTGCAAATCCTGTATAAGGAAGTACATTGTATACCAGCAATGAATGGGCTTTTGGGAGAACAAATTCCATTTAGGAAAGGAATGAGGCAGGGTTGCCCATTAAGTCCACTTTTATATATATTTGCCCTAGACCCTATCATTAAGGAGATAAAATGGGATATGCAAATTATAGGATTATCCCCAAAAAAAGAGACAGTCGGGAAGTTAAAATCACTGCTTATGCAGATGATGTAGTGGATGTGGTGCAGAATAAAGAATCAGGTGTTAAAGCTTTACAGATGTTTAGAAAGCTTACACATATCTCAGGAGGTACTATCAATAAGGGGGAAGCATGGCCATCCCCTTGCATCAAGGGGAGGATCAGGGACACACTTTAGAAGGCATCAAAGTTAGCGAGGAGCCACATAAAATTTTAGGGATTTGGTTTGACACTCAAGATACCACACTATTTAATTGGGAAAAACAATTAGGGGTTTGTGAGGCAAAAATTCAGGTTTGGAAAAACTGGAAGATAGGAAAAAAGAAAAGAGTGTTAATAGCAAAAAAAAAATATTATTACCCATTTTTATTTATTTAATCACAGTATTTAGTCCCCCAGCTCAAACTGAGGCTAGGCTCTTCAGCAATTTTTTTCAAATGCTATGGGTGAGTCGGTTAAACCCAGTGAAGAGGGAAATAACTTACAGACCAGTAAACAAGGCTGGATTGGACATGCTAAATCCAGTGTGTTTTTTCATACTATATTTTTGAAGGGGGTATCCAAAATTTATAGAACAGACTAGATCTCAATAGGGCAAAAATGGGTTAAGGATGCAATAAAAATATATATGGATAAATGGGATTTACTACCTCCGAAGATTTCACTGCAATGGGTTATACCAGAGTATGCTATAGATTCATTTAAAAAATTAAGACAGTGGAAATTAGGAAAACATATTTTTTTGGAGTGTGGAATGGAAACAATTATATCGGAGAGTGGTTGGGAATAATTGTTCAAAACCTTTGGTATTTCCAGAATCTACATCATCTCAGACAACATATGTTTTAAAGATATTGATGGAAAAGAGAATTCCACAGTCCATGTGGGATATTAATTGGCTATGCTGTCATGGGAAGCTGGCGGTAAGGGGACATTTGAAACACAAGGCAGTGCAGGAGAGATACTGCCTGCAGATCTCTTGTATTACAATAGAGGAAATTATGCAGCATTTCCTTCTAGATTGTCCAGAAATGAAGACGTTTTGGCAGGAGATAGGATTTAAATGGAAATGGCCTTTTTTAAAGAGGTTACGTTATCAGATATTAGTATTGGGTGACTTTTCAGGGATATGGAGGATGTTTCATGCTAGTACTTTGAGGACAGCTTTTGCTGTCATTAAATATTTATGGCAGAGTAGGTGTCAGTTGGTACTACAGCAGATAAAACTCCCTCCAGGGGTTGTAATAACTCAGATTGAATCTGTATTAGCTCAGGTCAAAGCGAATGATGAGAAAAAGTACACAAGGGACAGAAACAGATTGATATGGAAGAATATGATTTTCGTAACTTGAAGAGGCAAGCTTTATGAACTGAGGTTATGACGGAGAGCAAGACTAGGGAAAAAGGTGGAAGAGAGAGATGAACGTGTGGATGCTTTGAGTTTTGTTTGCACATTGGAAATTTGCAGTGTTTTCCTGTCAAGATTCAGGATTACATCTGGCGTGTGTTTTATGGATTGTTGCAATAAAATCAACCTGTAATGCATGTTTTTCTCTTTTGTGTTTTCTTTTGTAAGATATGTGGTCACTAATTACATGTGTGATGTAATGTTTTTTTTGTTTTCAATAAAAAGTTCCCTGATCTTTTCAAAAAGTGCCATGGGATTGCTGGCTGGTGGTGCTGAGGGTTGAGGCACTAGACGCCACACCTCGCGCTATGCCGATGACCCAAGTTAGGGAGCGAGCTCAGGAGTCGGGGATCGGCAGGGGAGGTAGACGGATTGAGCACCTGCTGGGGTGCTCTCCTTTCCGGATGGGAGGGCATTGGTTATCTGGCACTCTGGTGGCCCCCGGTGGAGACAGAAGGGCATCATCTGCTGTCAGGCTGCATGTAAGGAGCGAGGCTGATGCAGGCAGGGTTGCCATTAGCCATAGCGTCAGACGTGCACCTCGCACAAGTGGAGGGGAAGTCTCGGGCTTATAAGAAATATCCCTCCAGCCCTGGATAGGTGATTGCCCTGCCAGAGCCACTGCCACATGTCCAACACTGGTTCCCCGCCACTGCCCCCTCGGTCTTCTCGGGTTGCAGTCCTTCTTCCCAGGGAACCAAGGCAAACTTGAAGTTGGCCTGGTAACACAGTGGGTGGTAGAGCAAGTCAGTGAGTGCAGTGGCCCAAGAGAGTTCCAGGCAGGAGGGCTACAAATAGAAGAGTAAAAAAAAAAAGTTCCATGGGATCTTTAACATCCACCTGAACTACCACCAGAACAGGCCAATTGGTCCTCAGTTTAACATCTCATCTGAAAGACGGTACCTCAGGAGAGCAGCACCCCCCTCATGCTGCACTGCAGTGTCTGTATTGAGATATTAACCCAAGTGCCTGGTGTGGGCATAGAACCTACAGCCTTCTGATTTCCCAGCCTCAGAGGTGAGTGTGCTACCTGCTGAGCCACTGACACTACTAATACTGGCGTGGGCTGGAATAGGAGCATGGACCATCTTGTTTGGTCCCCATACCCATGGGTACCATAGTTGGTGATGAGCAGGTAGCCAGGGCAGCCCAGAAGTTTTGTCCAACCTGGGTGCTGTTCTGCAATGGTAGATCTGTCTGGAACAAGACCGCTGTGATTTTTCAATCTTGTTGGTTCGACAGATCTGGCTTGCATCACTGAGACCTAGCTGGACAATAATGCAGGCCCAGTACTTGAGGCTGCAATTCCAGCCAGGTACACTGTGAAACAGCACCCGAGGTTGGACCAAGGGGGAGGGGAGGGGAGTTGCGGTCTGTTTCAAGACCGAATTGTCACTCACTAGTGTTCCAGTTGAGGAGACCATCTCTTTCGAATGTGCTGTTGTGGCATGTGGCTATCGAATTGCTCTCATCTACCATCCACCCAGAGATGGGAAGCAATTCCTTAAGGAAGTAGCGGACTTTGTCATCGACATGGCTTTTGAGTCTCCCACACTGATGGTCCTGGGTGACTTTAATGCCTGGATCAACAATGAACTTTTGCAGTTTGGACAACACTTCCTCCAGCTAATGGATTCACTGGACCTAACACAGGTGGTTACCACTGCTTCACATAAAGGTGGCCATTCTCTTGATTTGGTCTTCCTTCTGGGGATCGAGGCTTCTGACGTGGGGGTGGAACCAGTCGGTTGGTCCAATCACTACACTGTGAGGTTCAGTTTTGGCACACCACCTTTTAGGCTGACCCCTGTGGAGATGGTCAAGTACCACCCTTTACAGAATATTTCTTCCTAAGGCCTTTCTGTGGTCCTTGACCTATCACAATTTCCTGTACCTTGCAATGGCCCAGAAGCATTGGTCTTGGCCTATAATAATGCCATCACCTCTGCCCTGGATTCTGTTGCTCCAGTTCGTGTGCATCCTCTCTCCCTTCGACCTCGGGCTTCATGGTTTGATGGGCCTTGAGGGAGTTGCAGCAACTAAGACACAGGTTAGAACGTTGTTGGCAGAAATCTGACTTGTATGCCAATCATCTCAGACTGTTAGAACATTATCAATTCTATCAGTCAGAAATTTCTCATAAGAAAGCAGAGTTCCTGTTCGGGGAAATTTCTGCTGCCCAGAAATGACCAGCTCAGCTGTTCAGAACTGTGGACAGATTGTGCCACCCCACTCTGTCTACAGCTCCAAAGAGCGTTTTCACAGTTACAGTGTGATGAGCTTGCTTGGTTCTTCGCTGATAAGGTGATGGACATTAGGGCAGAGATTCACTCAATACATTCTATGTGGGTTGCTAGTGATCAGGGTTTGGTCACCACAATTTTGTTTTCCTGGAGTGCCTTCGACCACCCGGAAGTCATGGATGTTATGCAGATTGTCCAAGGGATGCACTCTACATACTGTAGTTTAGATCCAGGTCCTACATCCCTGATTTTGGGGTGTGGGGAGTCCATTCTTATGGTTCTAGTACAGATAGTCTGGTGTTCCCTCGACTCTGGTGAATATCCCTGTTCCTTGAAAGAGGCGGTGGTGACACCCATGTTGAAGAAAGCTTCCTTGGACCCAGATTGTCTTGCTAACTACAGGCCTATCTCAAACCTCTCCTTTGTGGGGAAGGTGATTGAGAAAGTAGTGGCGGCCCAGTTGGAGAACCATTTGACCATCCATAGCATCTATGAACCTCTTCAATCATGTTTTCGAAAAAAGCATAGTACCGAGACTGAGCTTGTTCGGGTGCTCAATGATCTCCTGATGGTGGGAGACCAGAGAAAACCGTCCATTTTGGTACTATTAGATCTGTCATCAGCATTTTACACCGTTGATCATGGGGTCCTACTTGAGTGCCTGAGATGTATTTGTGGGCTTTCTGGGGTTGTCCTCAGATGTTTCACTTCATACCTTGTTGGAAGAACTCACAGGGTGGTTTCAGGTTTTTTTTTCCTCTGATCCCATCTCTCTGTTTTGTGGGGTTCCTCAGGGCTCTATACTGTCCTCCATGTTGTTTGCGGTGTACATACTTCCCCTCGGAGACATTGTGAGATGGTATGGGCTGAGGTTTCATTGTTATGCAGATGATACCCAGCTATACCTGTCATTCGCCCCCGACCAGGAAGGAGCCGTCTCGGTATTTAATAGCTGTCTCAATGAAATCCAGGATTGGATGAGGTCCAGTTGGTTGAAGTTGAACTCTAGGAAGACGGTGGTGTTGGTTTTGGATCTGGATCACCGGATGGGGTACCTGGGGCCGGCTCCTCATCTGGATTATTTTTTGAGGATGCTGAGCAACAGATCTCTGAACAGGTGCAAGATCTGGGGGTGATATTAGATGTGGGGCTGACATTTCGGTCTCAGGTGTCAGCGGTGGTTAAGTCATCTTTCTACCATCTAAGAAACATTGCTTGGATCAAGCACCTTGTTCCATCCGGTGATCTGCCAACTTTAATCCATGTGTTTGTGACCTCACGCCTAGACTACTGCTACTCGCTTTACTTTGAGCTTCCGCGGGTTGATATCCGCTGCCTGCAGCTGGTGCAGAATTCCACAGCACGGTTGTTGGTGGGTACTTCTAGATCTTCCCATATTACACCAGTGCTGCGGGAACTGCATTGGCTACCAGTTCAGTGGCAGATCACCTTCAAAGTTGGATTACTGACTTTTAAAGCCCTGCATGAACTGGGCCCTGATTACCTGAAAGAACTCCTGATCCTGTACCACCCAGTGAGATTGCTCCGTTCAGCTGATGAGGGGTTGGCAGAGATTCCAAGGGTGACCTTAAAATCTGCTGGGGCCCGTGCCTTTATGTTTACCGCCCCTTCCCTTTGGAATTCTCAACCCCATTGGATTAGGGAGTGCATGACCGTGGGGAGTTTTAAACAGGCTTTGAAATCTTTCCTGTGGGGAAAAAGCCTATGGCTGTATTGTTTACTGATCTGACTCTGTTTTGGTTTTATGATGCTGACTTTATTGTATTTTATTATCTTATTGTATTGTGCCTTGATGCCTGAAAGGCACACAACAAATAAAGTATTATTATTATTATTAATATACTGGTGGTGTGACCTGTAGCATATGGTGCAACACCTCACACTGCATGCATGACCAAACCTAGAATTGCAGCAGCACTATGTCCTGTGTGGTAACCCCCCCCCCTGCTGGCCAGTATCACATAACAACAGCATTCACAGTCTCTCTATTGCCCATGCCCCTGTGTGTGTCATATCTGAGTGTCCATGGTGTACTGGTGACATGCAACATGCATTGTTTATGTCATGTGATCTACGTGATGGTGCTGTTTCTGGGCCCACATCTGACAGTCTGCTGGCCTCCCTCTGCTTGCTATGTGACTCCTGTCAGTCCTCGGCTGCCTCCGATGCATGGGCTTCTATGGAGATAGCATGGGGGAGATAACAGGTCACTAGGAGTGCACAACTGATATCACTATACAGTGGTACATATGTGTATATATGTTGAGTGTGCTTGCACATACCTGTCTGACAGGCATGGCCCCAATGCATCTCCATGTCAGCATCCCTTGCCATCCTCCTCAGATGCTCCAGTAGCTCCGCCTCCCTCCATGACAGGTATTTCCAGCAGTGCTTAAGTTGGCGTACTATGTGAATCCTGGGGTCAGATATGTGCTAGCTCAACTGTAGTTGAATACTGGGAAATGTGGGCAGTGGGTAGCATATATGGGCCAGACATTAAAGACCCTGGTCTTTACCACCATCTACACATGGATATGGCTCCCTACAAGGGTCCATGGATAATGGGGGGGAACTTTAACTATGTCTCTGACACACTTTGGACAGATCTAAACTGGCCCCAACCCCACCCTCATAAAAATGCACAGACCCTACAGGAGTTAGAGAATACATTCTCTCTTCTAGGTATTTGAAGGCATCAGAATCCTGGGGGACAGGAATACAGCTTTTACTCCCATGTACATCAGTCCCATGCTAGGATAGACAAACTCCTTGTGTCCTCAGGTGTACTTTGAGTTAGTCAAGCCACATATGAGCCTTTGCTGGTTTTAGACCACACCCTACTTACAGCACTCATTCATTTGGGAGACAAGCAGGCTCATGTCTGACAGTGGAAGTTGGTCCCCCTGACTTTTACGTGATAAAAATTACATTGATTTACCCAGGCTTCCATCTAGTAATATCTTTACAACAACAGAAAAGGGGACACTACTCATTCTGCTAGGTGTGTGACCTTGAAGGTATATGTAAGGGACCAAGCCACAGCCTACACATCTCACAAAAAAAGAGTTGAGGAGGCGGAATTGTACTTTCTGAAAAAAAAAAATAAATTGGAGAAGGTACGTAATAGATTACAGCAAAATAAAATAAAATATAATACTCTTAGTAGCTCTCAACTGGAACGTGGCTTACTCCTAAATAATGTGGGGCCACACTTTGACTGGGACAGTGGGGAGAATTCCTTGCATGGCAGCCCAAGAAAAAAGAGGGGGACAGAATGAGTAGAGGAATTAATACTCATGATGGAAGACTGGCCACAGACACAAACTGTGGGACAGTCCTTTGCAACATATTATAAGGATCTATACTCTTCTGAGGTTTCTCCCACCCTAGCTGAGCTTAGTTGGTCCCTGGACAGGGCTCCAATGGCTGTAATTCAACTGGAGACCACTGATTACCTGGAAAGGCCACTAGAGAAAGCAGAAATAACCAGGGCTATTAAGAAACTCAGAGGAGGCAAAGCGACAGGCCCAGAACAGTTACCCATAGACTTTTTCAAGAGGTTCCACAATGTCCTTTGGACATTATGCTTGAGGTATATGTGGAAGGACCCAGGGTCATAATGTTGCAGATAAAATTGCACATGCACACAGCGGTGGAGACACAATGGAGTGCACTCTAACAACATCAGTACAAATTCTTGACAGAAACAACAAGAGCGCACACCGTTGAAAAAACAGCACCTGTCTTTCTTTTTGTGGAGGCTTCACCCCAGTAGCCCCCACACCCCCAGACTTACAATAATCAATTCTGGGGATCGAGGACTTTGTGAAAAGAGGAAAACTCAGTGTGGAGAAAAAACGCATCACAGTGGGACCAGGGGCCAACCGGACCGCAGCCCCAGGTCCCTGAGACTGCTGGAGGCTTGTTACCTAGCCACTCCACCATGGGAGGGGCCAGGCCAGGCACTGCCCTGGCAGCATCCTTAACATTCCTTCATGGCAGCCTACAGTGACAGGGGGAGTGATTCTTACCGCATGCTGAAACAGCCTGTCTCTGTAGTTATTCGCATTTCCTACAGCGAGTTATTCCATGCATGGTTTTGTCTGTGCTATATTGAACCAGTACCATGTGGTAGGTACCCATGTGGGCAACTTGCCCCCCTACATGTGACTGGCCATTATCACAGTATTGTCAAAATCAGGTAAGGACCCGACTCACTGTGGCTCGTTCTGCCTCATATCATTGCTTACATCTAATTACAAAATCCTCACTAGAATTGTTGTGGCAAGATTTGAGCCCTTATTACCGCACATTATTCACCCAGACAAATGCAGACTTGTACAAGGGAGACAGGATAAACATAATATCAAAAAAAAACTTAATGTCATCCACTATTTGGTCAAAACTCATAACACCCATGGGGTGGCAATCCTAGCATTTGATGCTGGAAGAGCCTTCGACTGCGTGGAGTGGGCATATATGTTTGCTGCCTTGGAAACTTTTGGCATTGGGCCACACATGATTAAGTGGATTAAAACACTCTACACTAACCTGACATCACAGATCCTGGTTAATGGTTCACTCTCCCCTCTGTTCACTCTCCATAGAGGCATGAGGCAGGGGTGTCCTTTGTCCCCCCTCCTGTATGTGATGGCCATGGATGGAGCCCTTGGCTGCAACAATAAGAGAGCACCCTGGCATAAAAGGATATGGTGAGAAAGGTCCGAACAAGATAGCATTATTTGCAGACAATCTGCTTTTGTACCTTCAAAACCCTTAGGAGAGCCTCCCAATTATCTAAAACATACTTAAAGAATATGCTTCCTTATTGGGCCACAAAATCAATTCATCCAAGAGTGAACTCTTACCTGTTGGCAGCAAACATAGGCAGTTACTGAACTTGAAAACTTCGGAAGCTCAGGGGTGATAATGGCGAATCACACTCGGTTGGTGGCACTTAACTATGGCCCTCTTCTTGTTAAACTGTCCCAAGACTATGACAGGTTGTCCTCCATACTACTGACTCTCATAGGATGCACTGCGTCAGTAAAAATGAACATTCTTCCTCAATGTTTATATCTGTTTCAGTTTTTGCTGGGCCAACTCCCAAACAAATACTTTAAACAGCTGGACAGTATTATACACAAATTTCTGCAGGGGGAAAACCAGCCAGGATTAATTCGGCCAAATTGAAACAGTCTCCAAATAAGGCGGAGTGTGACTCCCTTGTCTCAAGGCATATTATCAATCAGCACAAGTGGTGTTTATACCAGAGGGAAGCACTCCTGAGTATCCCAGCTGGATGAAAATAGAAGGTGAATAGTTGGGGGTAGACAGAAGAGATCTCCTTTTCTACTCATTACTAACAAATCAAGCACACTCATACTTTAATCCCTTTACTAAGAAACTTATGTTGTATGGAGGGAGGTTCACATGGCCACAGGAGTGCTTCCTGATAGTTCCAAGTATGCTTCAAAATGGTCAACTATAAAGACCAGATTGGGGTATAATGTCTTCTTGCAAAGAGGCCTGTTGAGAAGTCAGAGAAAAAGGGTTATACCTAAACCAGCAGTTGTTTGAAGAAGGATGTTTCCTTTCCTTCAGGGAGCTGAGGGAGCAGTGAGATCTTGCTCCAGATGACTTTTTTATCTACCTGCAGGTCCAACACAAAATGCTAAGCTCCAGCAAAGTAAGCACTGACAGAGCTCTTCTAGACCCATTCGAGGAGCTGGTATTCCCCTCCTACGTGCTACCATGTCAGCCACTCCTTCAGGCTTGCCAAGGCCCCCTCCAACCCATCTGTCCCCTGAGCCTCCGTCCTGATATGGCAGCCACCCCTATGGTAACCAGGCATAACCCTTTGCCAGATGGGTCCTTCTCCTCTAACGGGGAAGGCACCAGCCAAGGGGAGGGCAGACCAGCACAACACTTGGCCACGGGGTACTGCTGAGGCAGATATGGCTTGGTGGGTCAGAGAGCCGGGATGCCGTCATCCGGCTGAATGTGGAGTGTTTCCACTTTTCTGGTGTTGTTCCCTCCTTGCTTTGCTTCTGCAGTACTCCTGGTCTCCACTAGAGGCCGCTGCAACGTGACGACATCCTGTTACCCACCCCTGGAGAGGAGAGCAGTCCTACGGATGCTCAATCCTCTCCTTCCTCTGCCAGACCCCAGCGTCCCGGGTCCGTTCCCAAACCCGGATCATCGGCGTGGTTCAAGGGAAGGCACCAGCACCTCAGCCCTCTGTGCCACCAGGGATCAGGTATTTAAACCTCAATCCAATTCAAAGCCCCTCTCTATTTACTACAGGGTTTTTCAGAACACACATGTTATCCCATATCAGCGAGTCCAGTCTGCTTGGGACCCCTGAGATGTGGTCCGCTGAGACAAAACATCTCATTAACTGTCAAAAAATAACGGACAGTGGCAAACTCAAATGTACTTCTTGTACAGAACCTATATCTCCCCCTACTGGCTCCATTGGCTACATCTAGAGAAACCTAGTTGCTGTCCTAAATGTGGTGCTGACCATGGTGACCTTTTACATATGACACTGATGTGACCTAAATTTTTTATCTTTTGGCATGAAATACATAAAATATTGAGAAGGATGCTAGGCTCACAACCACCTAAGTCTCCCTTGGAATTTCTCCTGGAGCAGACCCTGGAAGAAAGGCTGAGCCAGGACATACAACTGTGGTCCATTGCATTGATTAATGCACACAAGACTTTGGCTTGGTGTTACATCTCATCTAACCCACCAACCAATCAACAGTGGTACCATAACTTGCTCCATTGCTTAAAGATAGCCAGAGCTCAGGCCTACACCCCAGGCAACACAACGCCACAAAGTTTGATCTGATCTGGCACAAATTATTGGGGGTCATGGAAAAGGGTGTATTCCTCTCACAAAAATAAAAAGGCGTTTATAGTCTTGACCTCCTGTGGCAAACTCCTAGTAGGTGTGGGGCCAACTCAGGTGACTCATCAACTCATTGCAACCAAGACAACCTTGCTTTTTATATTGCTTTTTATTCATTGATTAACTATGTCAGTGCCAGCTTAAGTATACACCTTCACAAATGTACAATGTATGTTTTTCCTATTAATCCCAAATTTAACATGTGCCTGCTATTTCACTTTCATTTTCATTTTCAATCAAGTTCGAAAGTATAGTTATTTTGTCTTTGTCTGCTATCTTTAGTTGTTATGTAGGTAAAGCACATTTTGTAATAATGATGTTTATATGTTAATAGATGTTATAAAATGGGCTTGTAAATCCCAAAGCACTGATTGGCTACAACATTATCTGAGCCGTGTCCTTATCAGATGATATTGTAGACAACCGGCACTACCACCCAGCAACATGCCTGATGACCTTAACAAATCAGTGAGCTCTGCCAAGTGAAAACAACAACGCTGACTGGCAGAGCTCACTGCTACCGCACCGCGAAAATTAGTCTCCTCAGACCGCGAACTCAAACGCCGGTAAAACTACAGACCGCAACGATATTCGTATTCAAAACCTAATCGAAGCAACTGATACCAGAACCCGTCGGAAGATGTGTCACAGCAACCCCGCTAATTTCCACATCGATTCTCAACAAATACTGACCAGTTTCGAAGAAAAGGAAGAGCAGCAGCTTCCTAAAATGACAGCGCCTCTGACGGCTCCACTGCAAGCATCCAAATCGATGTGGAAATTAGCGGGATTGCTGTGACACATCTTCCGACGGGTTCTGGTATCAGTTGCTTCGATTACGTTTTGAATACACACATCTTCCGACAGGTTCTGGTATCAGTTGGTTCGATTAGGTTTTGAATACGAATATCGTTGCGGTCTGTAGTTTTTACCGGCGTTTGAGTTCGCGGTCTGAGGAGACTAATTAAACGAGCAGATTCCACAAAATTAAAAAACAAAGGTATTTTTACAGCACAGTTTCTACAGTTAAATTTTAAGAATGCACCCAAATGAACTGCAAGGAAAACAAAGCAAGTGAACGTCTCTCCACCACACATCTACAATAAAATGGACTACAAAATGTACAATAAGACAGTCTTTCCTGTTTGATTGCTTAATGAAAACCGAAATGTTTCCTGTTGCTTTCCATAATTCAAACCCAAATAAAATTGTTAATGAGTTTAAAATACATCTTAAAACGTTCAATGATACTATCCTAATGGCAATGTAACTATACTAATGGTAATAATACAATAACAAAAAGGGACTATTTTTTTCCCTAGAATATGTTGTTCTATTATTAATTCAAATATCAGTAAAAAAAACTTTAAAAAGTACAAATGTTTATTCACTTTACTGTTGCCCATTTTATAAGCGCAATAACACACTCCGAGGTGTGGGTTACGTGCTGATAAGAGCATGCCTAGGGGCATAAGGCACTCGGCGCAAGCGCCTCGTGCTTTAGTACACCCCTAGGCGTGCTCTTATCAGCACGTAACCCACACCTAGTCATGTGTTATTGCTTACTTGTAATTTCTTCATGGTATATGTCAATAAAAATATATTACAACAAAAAAAAGGATGCCAGACTGTCTATGTAGCTTGTTGCTGATAACCCTCCACACCCTGTCCCTTTCCCATGGCGTTGTCCCTCCACTGCCTGGAGTCAATAACTTTCTCACCCACTGCTCGACCAAGCTGACAAGCATCAAAGCCTCCTCGTCTTAGAAAGTAGGTCCAGGTGGACATTTCTGCATGGTAGCAGCATTTACAATCTGCTGCCTTTCCCACACTTTTCAACAGGAGTTTGCTGCCTCGCCCACCATGTGTGACATACTACGACTTGCTACATTGACCCTTCAAGAACCTGGATAGAATGGCATGCATGGGGATGCAGCGCAGGCACTGTGACGTAATCTGCATCTATTTCACCATCTGACACGGCCTGCGTATGTTATGACTTCAAATGGTATGCAGTGTGCCTATGTCCTCATAATGGGATGCCACTATACATTGAACTCAGTTACAGCTATGTGGACAGCCATGTGGGTGTATGGCAGTGCGGAGAAGCACCAAGGGCTACCAACGTACAACATCACAGAGCACAGACAATAACTGGTCAACTCATTAATGTATCCCTGGTGGCTATGCCACCCCCCATGGTGGATTGGAGGCCACAGTATCAAACAGACATATCCATCTTGGCTAGTGGAGCCCTCAACCAACTCGATCAACCCTATGGTATACCTCATTATCCTCCCTTGTTGCTAGCGGTCCCTCAGAGCACATGCCCATTATCGGCATGCAAAGACCCTAGTGGTCAGAGTCCCCCCATCCCATGACTGGTACAGAGATAAGGCCTCCCTGGTGTCCAGTGCCCCACCAATGATTGTAGTCAAGTTGTGCTGCTGGACACAATCCACAGTGTCCAGTGCCCCCCCGTCCGAATACCCTGTATACTACCTTGCCACCAGTCCCTGGAATCAAGCCCCCACCATCAGGTAGTGCCTCACCACCCCCCACCCCCCCATCCTGTCCCTCTACCGGCGACCACACAGCTGTGGGCTGTCAGAGTGCGGGTACTGTATACATTACCCACTCATTGACTGACAGCTCATATGGGCTGACAATCAATGTTGCATGTCCTGTATACAGTACTTGCTCTGTGACAGTCCATTTGGAGGCTGGCTGTGGTGTGGACTGGATGACTATGCTGGTCACCGGCTGTGGTACTGGATGGGGAGAGTGGGGTGATGAGGCACTCCCCAATGGTGTTGGGGGGGCCACTAGTTACCTGGGAATGGTAGCAAGGTAGTTTACCGTGGATCGGGATGGGGGGCACAGAACACTGAGGAAGGTTGCCAGCAGCACAATGTGTCTAGGATCGTGGGGAGGGGCACTAGACACCAGAGTGGCGGTAATTCTGTACCGGGCACAAGATAGGGTGAGGGAGGTACTACTAACCACTAGTTCAAGTTCAAATGTTTATTTGTTCAATTTTTATATCTTTACAAAGTTTAAACAAATTTAAAAAGAAACAACAAGAGATTAAAATATAAACGCACATAATAAATATGACAAAATGCAGTTTCTACATATATAAAATAAGCTTGAGAAATTCTGGGTTTTTTCTATCTGTTTTCTTCTACAGAATTCATAAGATTGTAAATTCAGCTATATACACATGTTTGATGAATTAGAAGTTATGATGTCTATTCTTTTCTTTGGCGTTCATAAGGTTATAAATCCAATGTAAGTATAACAACATATTTGTGACAAAATCTATTTGTGGAGTCATTAGCCACTAGCCACTGGGGACTCTCTATGCATATAAGGGGTGTGTGCTTGGAGGGACTGCTAGACACCAGGGAAGCAATATGCCTATATTGGCTGTGTGCTCGGGTGTGGGGCATTAGCCACTGGGGACTGGTGTCAGGGTAGTATACAGGGGATCAGGTTTGGGGGGGTGTACTAGACACCAGGAACTGTGTCTCACAGCACATCGTGCCTGCGCCCGGCATGGTGGTGGTGGGGTGGTTGGCACTAGATCCCTGGGATACAGTTTCATTTTATCACCAGGGCTACAGTGTCTATGCACCTGGCACAGTGTGCAGGGAGGCAACATATGGGCTATTGGATAGCCTGCACACCACATGATATCCTATGCCACGAGCAGCTGGGGCACTGAAATCAGGTATACATAGCCTGCAAATCATCATGGCATGTATAACACACAGGTTGCTATGCTTTTTATACAATGGCATGGGGGTATCTATATGGGCCATTGCCCACTGTATGTCACCTGACAGTGCATTGTCTCCCTATTCACGCAGGGAAGGGTGCTGGGTTCAACATACCAACATATGAAATTTGCCAGCAGATAAAGGCCTAGAGGTCTATGAAGTCTGCTCAAATGTGCAGTTAGCACCCCTTATTCTTCAACTGCCCCTCCCTGCCATCCTTCCCCTCCATTGACCCCCACGTCCTGTCCCATCCCCTTTTGAAGCAGTCCACTGTTCTACTGGATACCACCTCTGCAGGTAATGCATTCCAACCAGCTACTACCCTCTCTGTAAAAAAGTGTTTCCTCATCTCCCTCCTGAACCTCCCTCCCTCCAGTCTCATGGCCCCTGGTGTCCCTCCCCTCCCTTACTTTGAACAGCCCCTCTGTAGCTTTCTTGTTCATTCCTTTCATGTACTTAAAGGTTTCAATAATGTCCTCCCTTTCGCTCCTCTCCTCCAGTAGTACGTGTTCAATTCCTTCAGCCTCCTCTCGTATGATAAGTCCCCCAGCCTCTTGATAATCTTTGTCATCCTGCGCTGCACCCCCTCCAGTAACTTAATGTTCCTCTTCAGATACAGGCGACAGTACTGCACACAGTACTCCAGGTGTGGTCTAACTAATGACCTATATAGTGGCAGAATCACCTCCCCCAGGATATACCCCTTTCATTGCAACCCAGCATTTTGCTGGCCTTTGCAGCTGCCTTCCTACATTGTGCCGAGTTGTTCATTGACCCTGTAATGAGTACCCCCAGATCCTTCTCCTCCTCTGTTTGGGTTAGCTGCACTCCCTCCAGCTGGTAACTCCTCCTTGGGTTCTTCACCCCAAAATGCAGCACCTTGCACTTTTTGGCATTAAACCCCAGTTGCCAGGTGTCTGACCAGGTTTCAAGCTTTGCCAGATCATCATGCAACCCCTTCCATCCCCTTAGGTTGTCCACCACTGCTGCCATCTTGGTATTATCAGCAAACAGACTGATCTTGCTCTTGATGTCCAGTGATATGTCTGCAATGAATATCCCAAACAGCACTGGTTCCAACACTGAGCCCTGTGGAACACCGCTCATCACTACCCTTGGGTGTGAGAGCTCCCCACCCACCACCACCCTCTGCTACCTTCCCTGAAGCCAGTTCCCTACCCATCACACCAGCTTTGCACCAGCCCCTGTGCCTTCTAACTTACTTCCCAGCCTCCCATGGGGCACTGAGTTGAATGCCTTACTGAAGTCCAGATACAGGACATCCACTGCATGGCCCCTGTCCAGTTGCCTAGTTACCTAGTCATAGAACTCCACCAGGTTGGTTTGGAAGGATCTGCCACATATGAAGCCATGCTGTCTGCTGTCCTGTAGTCCTTTGGCCTCTAGGAGGGCCACCAGCCTCTTCTTCAGGATAGTCTCCATCAGCTTACCCACGATGGATGTGAGTCTCATCGGTCTGTAGTTCCCTGGGTTAATCATTGGGGTCACTCTTGTGGAGGTGCACCACATGAGCCATCCTCCAGTCCTGAGGTACACACCCTGAGTGTAAAGAAGCATTAAATACATCTGCCAAAGGTCCCACAAGGACCTCTGTCAGTTCCTTCAGTACCCTGGGGTGGATGTCATCTGGGCCTGGCTCCTTGTCCACCGTCAGTGCCTTCAAACCCTCCTGAACTCTGCCCTCCATGATTTCCCCATCTGTCACCCCCCCCAGTTTCTGCCATTCCTCCCCCCTTGGGTATCACCACCCTCTTCTCCTTAGTAAATACTGAGCAGAAGTAATCATTTAGCATTTCTGACTTATCACACCCTGCTTCCAGCCAACCACCCTCCTTCCCAATCCTTACTATGTGGTCCTTACAGCACCTTTTCTCCCTGATGTACCTAAAGAAGTCCTTCTCCCCTTCTTAATGCCTTGTGTCAGCCTGAGCTCCGTAGATGCCTTGGCTCCCCTTACTGCCCATGTCACCTCCTTTGATTCCATGAGGTACTCTTCCCTGTCCTCCCCACTTCCTGTTTTCTTGTACCTCCTAAAGGCAGCTCTTTTCCTCCTTATCTTTTCCATGACCTCCTTGTTCAACCAGCTTGGTTTCTTAGCCCTAGCCTTCTTGCTCTGGGCCTTGCAGCAGGTTTTTGTTGCCTACACTATCCCCAGCTTTATGAACTCCCACCTCAGGTTAGTGCCCACACTAGGTTGAATTCTGGCCAGGTACCCTTTTACCACTTCCCCCATCCTCCCAAAAATCAGCCCTCCTGAAGTCCAGCACTCTTGTGCCAGATTCCACTCCTTTCTTGCCCATATCCAATGTGAGCCATACTGAGTGGTGGTCACTCCCTGACAGCGGTTCTTCCACTGTAAGTTCTCTCACAAACTCCCCATTTGCCAGCACAAGGTCAAGGGTATTCCCTAACCTGGTTGGTTCACTGACCATTTGCAGCAGGAAGCTGTCCTGGAAGGCATCCAGCAGTACCTGCTCCCTTCTACTGTGTTCCTGTTTTTGTGGGGTGCTCCAGTCCACTCCTGGCATGTTGAAGTCCCCCACAATCACCTCACTACCCTTCTCGCAGGTCCTCCTGATCTGTCCCGCTAGTTCCATGTCTAACTCCTCCATCTGAGAGGGCAGCCTCTACACCACTCCCATTCTGAGAATCCTTTTCTTGGAATCCTGGATTTGCATCCAAAGTGACTCAGTACTACCCCCCCCTTCCTCCCTTACACATTTCAGTCCTTCCTTCACATATAGTGAACTCCCAAACACACCGCCATACATATGGATACATCAACTGTGTTATGGGCACCTCCATTTTGGGTATCTTAGGACTGTTCTGCACCTCTCAGAGGTGTTATGACACTCTGCCTTTGCTCTAATGCCTTACTGCACCTATGGAGCATGCATTACATTCCTAGTATGCACACCTTCTTGCCTCCTTGTCTACATATAGGTCTCCTGTCCAGCACTCACCCTCATACAGCCACACAACACCCATATGGCCCACTATGCTATTCATCCAGTGCAGGCCACACCCCAGAATGCATACCACTGTTATACAATTGGTACCACATATGGCTATGTCTGCCCACATTGGGTGTGCCCCTGGTGCCCCACACCAATACTGTGTTTGCACAGCATGCCATATGGGTCCATGCTGCATGTCTGCTACTATGCAGCTGTACCATGTGTGGACTGTGTGAACAGTACATCATGGTCTGTGGTCACTGGGATGCCAGAATCCATGTGTGGCCACTGATGGCAGCAATCACCCCATACTCCACAGCACACAGCCATCAGACACACACTCCATGACAGGATGGTGCCACACATGCATGGCACCATTGTGCTCATACATGGCACATGGGCATGTGTGGACTACCACTTGTAGTGTTCAGGGCTGTGACACACATATGTGTGGCCATAGCCATTCATGGCCATGCTTCGCCCATGATGCCCCATCTGACAATCCATACACCTTCATTGCCAGTCCAATGCAGCATGACAGGTGCACTTTACAGGCAATAGTGTTACCTGTCTTCCCGCAGTCATTCCTCCACCGGAGGATGTGCATGGATGTTGGATACCTTCCATGCTACAGTGCTACCAGTGCATATGTGTGGCCCCAGGTGGCAACACCTCCGCATCACTTCATCTGAGGCTGGGTCCATGTTGCATATTGTTTCTAGTTACATGTTCTGTGATGTTGTGTACACTGTGTTGAGGATGACCTGGGCATCCACATTCCTACTGTAGTGCAGTGGACGTGGTACTGTCACCAGGCATGTGTAGATGTCACACCATTGCCAATATGGGCATGTGTTAGTATGTGGGGAGATGTGGGCTGGTCGTTGCCCTCCAGTTCTTTGTGTGCCTGTCACTGTGCCCCGTTTGTGCCTCACATTGCATGGGGAGTGCTACACATTGTTGCTGCTGTGTTGTCAGGTAAAGTATTCGAAGATGAGGTTGGCTCTGATGCGCTGTGCCGTGACCGTAGCATGTGCCTGTGGGTTCCACCTGATGGCTCTGTTGGCTTGCTATTCCTCTTCTCCTCCAGCCTCATCATTGCCTGGCACCTGCTCCTGTTCAGGCATCTTGATCCTGTGGTCTATTGCCATGTTGTGCAGTATGCAGCCTGCTATGAACAGCTGGCATGCCATATCCAGTGTGTACTAAAGGGCACCACCCAAGCTGTTGAGACACTTGAATCGCATTTTTAACAGTGCAAATGTACATTCTATCAAAGATCATGTGGTAGTAGTAGTAAATCATTTTTTATTCAAATATGAATAATTGGATACATTCACTTGAGCATAGCTCATTTTCAAGGAAGTTCCAAACATGTTGTGTTCATGTTGTGTCATGTGCATCATTGTACCACATCTGTGCCCCAGTCACAGGGTATCTGACTGGAGTCATAAGCCAGGGTTGCTGGGGGTATCCACTGTCACCTGCGAAGTGAAAGACATATATGTTAATGCTGCCTGCACATCCTTCTCCTGTCACTGTGGTTCTACCCTGCTGGCAAAATAGCTGGGGCTTGGCACACATTTGACTGGCTCTCCCACCTGTCAATGCACATGTCCTTGCATTGTACCCCACTGTCCCAACTATGTATGCATGCTTCCACACTACATATATAACATGCTGTGCCATATCCCTGGCTGACACGCCACCTACATCATCCACAGTGCACTGTGGCTGCCCTTCATGGCAGTGTCACTGGAATATGCTCACTGTGTTACTTTGCCTTCCCCTCCACAAGGCCCATCTGTGGACCTACACATGGCGTGACCTATGTGCCTGGTGTGTCCTATTTGTGTTCACCCAAAATTGCAGAACTGCAGGGTATCACTGTGCCTTTGTCCATGTCCATGTCCATGGCCTACCTATGAACCATCTATTCTGTAGTGTTCCATTCTTGAACACATGGCACAAACCACTGTTCCTATAGATGTATGAATCACAGCATGAACCAGGATACTGAGCAACTACATCTGTTTTTGTTTAAAAACGAAAGGCTGGAGAGAAATGGAAGCTTAGTTCCGAGCTCCGTGGCCATGGTGATTAATCTAAAGCAATTTGGTGCCTTAAAACCTTCAACTTACCAGAAGTACACTCAAACTGAATAAGAAATGAGTCAGGCAGTGAAGATGAGAGGCAGAAAGACTGCTAAACCGTCCACCCGAAGAAGAACTCGACCGGATCGCAGCCTGAGTGTGTCTCTCTCCAGGGCCTCTGAATCAGCCGCGGGCTCAGATGGGGAGGAAGACAAGACCTCCTCCCGGAACAGTTCTCTAGATGGCAGAGCAACAGCCCACATTCTAAAAATGCTACAATGAATTGACTCCAATGTTAAAGATATAAAGCAAGACTGAAAGCATCTCGAGCAGAGGAATGCAGACTTAGAGACAGGCCTTGATGCTCTATGAGATCACTCCATGAGGCTTAGCTGAACGGTAATCTATTTGGCTAAACGAGAGAGGGAGTTAACGATGCGAGTGGAGGACGCGGAATCAAGAGGCAGAAGGAAAACTATCTGTATTTTTGGGTTTCCTGAGGGAGCTGAACAAGATGACCCACCAGATTTTATCAAAACTTGGCTTAGACAAGAACTGGACATCCCAAGGTCAGAGCCACTCGAGCTGGAAAGGTTGCATCGTGCCTTAGGCCCAAAGCCAAAAAATGCCCCTCCCCACGAGATCTATACTAGTCAAATTCAATAGATATCATGTGAAAGAAATGATTCTGCAAAAGGCTTGGGCTATTAGAGACCTTAATCTAGATGGGAAAAGAGTGTATGTAGACCATGATAACCCACAAGCAACGATGCAAAAAGTGAAAGAGAGTGCTAGCAGTAATCAAACAACTGAAAGAAAAGCAAATTCGGGCTCAGCTCAGATACTCTGCAAAGCTGCTAGTTCACTGTGAAAATGGGTGCAAGCTTTATGACTCCC
Organism: Neoceratodus forsteri; assembly: GCA_016271365.2. Taxonomy (NCBI): domain Eukaryota; kingdom Metazoa; phylum Chordata; order Ceratodontiformes; family Ceratodontidae; genus Neoceratodus; species Neoceratodus forsteri. The sequence continues at coordinate 1,000,810,080 of CM057454.1, read as the reverse complement.
TGATGCAAGCCAGCAAACCCCTTCAGAAAATAGGAATCACCCTCCCAGACTTCCAACAAGAACCAACAGAACAAACCTTGTTGCAGCTACATTGGGAGATTGCAGGAAGAAAACCCCGAAGGGCAAAAGCACCCAAGGCCTTGGTCCCAATGATCAGTTATGTAAGGATCTGTCCCATTTGAGTAAATCTATTCAAAAGGAGGCTACATCCTGAGTTCTTATTCAAAGGAGAAGTTCCAGTACTAATTGGGATACATAGCAACCGTGAGTATCAGACTTAAATCCAGGCAATGCTAGCCATTTGATTTAGTGTAGTCTCTCGCTCTTACTGACTATCGGAAAACAGGGGATTGAGTGGCTATCAAGGATTTAATTTTCTGTCCCAAGGTGTCCCCTCCTTTGGAGCGGTGGGGCAGGTTCTGATGGAGGGCGACCATTCAGATTCAAGGGTAGTGAATGGGGGTAAAGAGAGCTCTTTATGATGGCAGTGGAGGTTTACAGCAAACCAGCCTGAACACTCGACTGTATGCCATGGCAGCTGGGACAGTGAGAAAGTTCATTCCTGCAGCTCATAATGTTGCATATGATACTGAACTTGAGTTGTCTCGAGCTCAGAGCATAGGATATTAAAACATCCCAGAACCTGCTTCTGTTAGCCTGATTTCACCACCCTGGTCAGTGCTTATTTTTGTCTCTTTTCATATTGAGCCCTCACATTTGGCTATCAGCACAATTACCGATAAGTCGTGGTATATTTCCAGATCTTTTTTTGTCACAAGCCTAAGCGACTGCAAGGACGACTGAGATACTAATCCTGCCCTTAATGGAAGGGACAGAATGAATGAATAAAGAAAATGTTTTTCCTTTTGTACTCTATGTTTTGTTCCCCCTGTTTTATTCTGCTTCAAAACTTATTTAAACAGATATGGAAAGGGGAGGGAAATCATTCTAGTAAAAGAAATGCTGATATATAAACACGTTGATGGGAGAATCATTCTATTATGAAGTTGTATGACATAACAAATAAACAAGGTACTGAATATGTGTCAGTATCGAGGTGCAGGGGCGACTAAAGCCTCTTGCACCTCACAGATTCAATAAAATAATTAGTGGTCACCGGAGGCCAGATCAGAGGGGAGGATACCCACCAGTAGGCAGTCAATTCATCCACCTGCAGTAAGGGGGGAGTAGCCTTCTCTCTGTGACTCCACCCCTGGAGACCACTCTGACTTGCTCGCCTTGGACTGAGGGGTGCAAGGAGTGAGGGGCAACCAAGACAGCCCATATTCCAGGGCAGAAGGATTTTCCTTCTGCAAATGGCCTTTCATGGCCCTTCTGTATATAGTTTGTTGATGTTAGGTGTAGACAATAAACTTTCTGTATATGGTTCTAAAATGTTATATATTATGAAGGGGAGGGTTAGGAAGGGGGGTTGGGAGTATTAAACCACAAAGGGGAGGGAGGGGGTACCATGCAGTGTGGGATTAGAGGCTTAAGGATGAAAGGACAAAGTGACAGTCAAAACGGTAATGAGTGTGAAAGACGAGTGGGATCAGTGCTTTTTAAAATACAGGGTAATTGAAAGTGATTTCCCTTAATGTTAAGGGATTAGGTTCACCTGTAAAAAGGCATAATATTCTGAAGGATTTAGCACGTGCCAGGTGCGATATAGGCCTCTTGCAGGAAACCCACCTTGCACCTTCCAAACATGAAAAGTTGTGCCATCTATGGGTGGGAGAGGTTTATGCTTCTTCCCACCAAAGGGCGAAAAGAGCGGGGTGTAGCCATCCTAATTCCAAGGGGTCTGGGTTTCACCAAAGTGAACTCATACTCCGACAAGGAAGGCAGACTGATTGCCATATCGGGCAAAGTTGTGGACAGGTTGATACACGTAGTGAATATATATGGCCCCACCCCTAGTAATGAACAATTCATCAGGTATGTGTTCAGATTTGTAGCCTCACTGCCAGAGGGTCAGAATATTCCAGGAGGCAACTGGAATTGTGTAGAAAACACTGAGACTGATCCCAAGGGGCGAAACATGACAAAGGCTGTAGCTCAAAGACCCTGTCAATTTTACGGACCGAGGCCAGACTAATAGATACATGAAAAGAGAAGTACCCATCTAGCAAGGATTTAACATTTTATTCACATGCCCATAATTCCTATTCCCACATTGACAGATCCTATGTGCAAAAATCTTGGGCAGACATGATTATTGACCAAGAGATTTACAAAATCTATCTATCAGATCACGCAAAAGTAAGCCTGATTCTGAGCCTGGGACGCCTGAATAAATAATCGTTATGGCGACTTAATGCTGGGCTTCTTAAAGAGGAAGCGTTTGTTTTAAAAATGAAAGAAGTCATCACCAACTATATTTGGAAGACCTCAGACTTGTAAGAGAGCAATGTAAACAGCTCATCAAAGCCAAAACAGAGAACTCATTAAGATTTCTGGCACAAAAATCCTACAAAGTCAGTAACAGAGTGGGCAGGTTGTTAGCGTACAGACTTAGAAGACAAGCAGCAGATAGGTATGTCTCAGGAGTAAAAAACACTCAACATTTTAATAGACTAGAAACAAAACCAAGTCTTATAGCAAGTTGCTTTGGGCAGTTTTATATGGAGAAAATAAAAAACTGTTTAGACAAACTAAGGCTACCCAAACTATCTTCAGTACTGGGAGAGAGGTTAGACAACGTGGGGGAAGGGAAAGGGGAAGGCGGACAGGAGTTGTGGGGTCCAAGAGGTGCCCTGGGGTGAAATGGAGTCAGGACAGAGGGCCTCCCTGTCTTGTCCCCATACCCAAGGGCTCCGATGTTAGCAGGCAGGTGCTGAGGTCTTCCCTGACAACTCATCCTAGTTGGGTGGTGTTGTGTAATGCCAGATCTTTTAAGAACAAGACAGCTATTATAGCTGACCTTGTTGAAACCACCAATCTGGCTTACATCACCAAGACCTGGTTGGATGAAAATGCAGGCCCTTTTTTGGATTCTGCAGTTCCAGCCGGGTTCTTGGTGATACGCCGCCCAAGGTTGGGTCATAGGGGTGGGGGTGTGGCCATTATATTTAAATCTGAGCTGGGCCTTGTGGATGTGCCATTGGGAAATACCAGATCCTTCGAGTATATCCTGGGTGAGGGTGTAGGTTGTGGGAATCTCCTCATCTACCGTCAACCAGGGGATGATGGAGCATTCCTGCAGGAGATAGTAGACTTCATCGTCGACATGGTGTTGAGGTCTCCCAGATGGATATTTCTGGCGGACTTCAATGCCTGGGTCGATGATGAACTCTCGCATTTTGGTCAAAATCTCCTCCAGCTGATGATAATGCTGGGCCTCACACAGGTAGTTACCTCCTCAACCCGTATAGGGGGTCACTCATTGGATCTGATCTTTCTCATGGGTATGGAGATTGCTGATCTGGGGGTGGAACCAGTCAGCTGGTCTGACCATCACACCATAAGGTTCAGCTTTAGGGTCCCCCCTAATAGGTCTGCCTTTACAGAGATGGTCCAGTACCACCCTTTAAGGGGAGTTACCCCTAGTGACCTATCGGTGGCACTGGACCTATCAGGTTTGTTGGGTGAATGCATGAGTCCAAGTGATCTTGTATTAGCTTATAATAAGGCTGTGGGAGATGCCCTGGACAAGATTGCTCCTGTTCGTGTTCGGCGCCTCACCCTTCGCCCAAGGAACCCTTGGTTTGATGGTTCCTTGAAGGAGTTGAGGCGAGTTGGTCGAAGGATAGAGAGAGCTTGGTGAAAGTCTGGCCTTGATGCTGACAGGCTTAAGCTGATAGCACATTTATCAGTCAGAAATCACCTGTAAGAAGGCAGAATTCCTGTCCAGGGAGATTTCTGCAGCGCACAATTGACCAGCTCAGCTTTTCTGGACCATTGACAGATTGTGCAATCCAATCTGTCTTCAGTCCGGAAAAGTTTTTTCTCAGCTGAAATGTGAGGAGTTTGCTCGATTCTTCACAGATAAGGTTGCCAGCATCAGGTCTAGCATCGGCATGGCCTCTCCTACGAGGAATTGTGGTGATCGGCGGGATGTGGCATGCACTTGGTCTCTCTGGTCAGATTTCTGCCAGCAAGAATTCACAGACATTGTGAAGATCATCCAGACGCTGCGCCCAACAAGTTGTAGTTTGGATCCAGGCCCGACATCCCTTTTATTGGGATGTGTTGATGTTATCTGCCTGATCCTTACTAAAATTGTCTGGAGGTCCTTGGAGACAAGGGTCTTTCCAGAACCCCTAAATGAGGCAGTCATTCGACCACTCCTTAAGAAATCCTCCTTGGACCTGGACTGTCTAGCTAACTACCAACCTATCTCTAACCTGCCATTTGTTGGTAAAGTTATTGAAAAGGTGGTTGCATTGCAACTGGACGATCACCTTACAACTCACAAGGTCTATGATACTCTCCAGTCTGGATTTAGGAAGAAGCATAGCACAGAGACCGCACTTGTCTGAATATTGAATGACCTCCTAATGGCTAGAGATCAAAAGGTGCGTACCATTCTGGTCCTTCTTGGTCTCTCTGCAGCATTTGACACTGTAGACCATGGTATGCTGTTGGAGTGCCTGCGGCTTCTTTGTGGTCTGTCTGGCACAGTCCTCAAATGGTTCCATTTATTCCTCATGGACAGGTCTCAGAGAGTTGCCACTGGAATTTATCCCTCCGGCACTCACTCCCTGCCCTGCCGGGTGCCTCAGGGTTCCATTTTAGCCCCCATGTTGTTTGCAGTGTATATGCTGCCATTAGGAGATATCATCAGGAGATACAGTTTGAGTTTTCACTGCTATGCAGAGGATACTCAATTGCATATGTCCTTTCTGCCAGGACAAAATTCTGCACTCCCTGTGCTAAACAACTGCCTTACCGATATCAGAACCTGGATGAGTACCAGCTGGCTGAGACTGAATCTGGACAAGGCTGAAGTGTTGGTAGTGGACCCTGGTCATCCAGAGGTGGGTATGGGAGCTGGACAGGCATCAGGTTTTTTGATCAATGGCATACAGCTCACTACCTCAGACTGAGTGCGTAACCTTGTTGTTATTTTTGATGGCCTGACACTAAAATCTCAGGTGTCAGCTATCGTCAAATCCTCTTTTTACCATCTGAGGAATATCGCCCAGGCGAAACACTTGGTTCCTCCGGATGATCTTCCAACATTGGTCCATGCCTTGGTCACTTCCCACCTTAATTACTGTAATTCTCGCTACCTAGGGCTTCCAGTGGTTGATATCCACCACTTGCAGCTGGTGCAGAATGCGGCAGCCAGGCTTTTGACTGGGACTTCTAGGTCCAGTCATATTACCCCTGTGCTCCACGAACTGCACTGGCTGCCTATTCAGTGGGGGATCACCTTTAAGGTTGGTTTGCTAACCTGTAAAGCCCTACATGATCAGGGACCCAGTTACCTGCAAGACCTCTTGATATCCTACTGCCCCCCCCCCCCCGTTCTCTCCGATCTGCCTATGAGGGATTGCTAGAAATTCTCAGGGTGCAGTTAAAATCATCAGGTGCCCATACTTTTTCTTTTTCGGCTCCAACCTTGTGGAATTCTATACCTCATCTGTTAAGAGAATGCCTGACCATCGACAGATTTAAGATTGAGTTAAAAACATATTTATTTAACTTGGCCTTCACTACTGACTAATGTGTTTCATTCTTCTGTTTTAAAGTTATATTTGTATTTGGTTTTATGTACAGCGCCTTGGTTCTGAAAGGCGCTATAAAATAAAGTTTGATTTGATTTAGACCATCCTTTCTCCCAGGGAAAGATTGTAGAAGTTATTAAAAATCCCAAACATAATAAATCCCCGGGACCCAATGGTTTCATTGCAGAATACTACCAAATATTTCTGGCAGAATTATCTCCCTTGCTATTACAGGACTGTAATGCATCCCATGAACCCTCAGGGGCTCCTGATGTCTGGGAGAGAGCCTTAATATCTGTGATCCCCCAAACAGGGGAAAAAAAATGCCTCACTGTGCAGTAGCTACCACCCTATTTCCCTTTTAAATCTTGATGTCAAGATTTTTGCCAGAATGATTGCTACTCACCTCCAGACAGTCATAACCCAATTACAGCTTGTTTGTATCTATGTCTTAAGTTACTGTTATACTGTGTTATACTGTTATACTGTGTATTTTCGTTTGTCTTACTGTGACAAGGTACCTTTGTAAATAAGCCTATGGCTCAAAGGTTTTTCAAACTGCTGTCTAAAATAAATAAAATAAATAAATAAAAATTGGTCCACACAGACCAAGCTGGTTCATGCCAGGAAGACACCTCCATGATAATGTCAGGAAGCTGCTTACTATTATGGCCAGCACCCAGAAAGGCCCAAATGGAACCCCAGTGGTGTCACATTAGATGCCGAAAAGGCATTCGACCGCCATGAGTGGAATTACCTTGGGGCGGTCATCAAAAAATGTAATTTCGGTTCCAAGCTTCAAGCATGGGTCTCTATACGCCAATCCGATGGCTCAGGTCAGAATGAATGGGGTAACTTCTCAAATGTCCCAGTCAGATGAGGTACCAGACAGGGTTGCCCCTTCTTCCCCCTACTATTTGCCTTAAGTATGGAACCTCTGGCAGAGGCATTTTGGTCCAGCCTCAACATTACATGCATTAAAATAGGTTCAGTTGATAATCGCATATCATTTTATGCAGATGATACCCTTCTCTACCTGCAGAACCCAGAGATCTCACTGCCAAGGGCAATGACTCTATTAGCAGATTATGGGAGCATCTCAGGTTTTAAAATTAATGAAGCAAAATCCAAAATAGTCTCTATTGGTGCAGAAGTCCCCCCAGCCACAAAGACTCTAACTAACTTTAAATGGTCCTTCTCAAGTTTTCCTTATTTAAGGATCCAAATTCCTACAGATTTAGGCAAACTCTACCAAATTAATCACCTGAAGCTGATAGAAGAAATAAGAAAGGATTGTGATAGATGGGTATCCCTTCCTCTGTCATTTACAGGTCAGTTAGAATCAGTGGGAATGAATATCCTCCCGAGACTGCTCTTCCTGTCCAACTCAATACCCATATGCCCACTGAGGAGTTTTTGGATCAACATCCATAAAAATACTAAAAAAAATTATTATGGGCTGGGAAGAGACCGAGACTAAAATGGTCACTGCTTATGATTGGTAAAGGGAAAGGTGGGTTGTGAGTCCCAGACCTAAAGGGCTACTACAGTGCAGCTCAACTACAATATCTAACAGCTTACAATGCCATAGAGGAGGTGCAAAGTTGGGTTAAAATGGGACTCGACCTTATGAGACCAGGGACTCTAAGATCAATTCTGTTGAGTAAAAGAGATCCCAGACTACTGAAAGCTCTGCCCACACCTTGGCTCAAGAATATGGTGAAGTCCTGGATATAAGTAATAAAAGACTCAAAGCTAGAACACATAATTTCTTTATATGGTAGGATCACTGTCCATGTTGACTTCCTTCCAGGGAGAGAAAGCCAGGTGTTTCACAGATGGGAAGGAATGGGTCTGAGCCTATTTTCTCAACTATATACAGGTAGTACGTTAAAAAGTTTTAACCAACTCCAACAAGAGTTTAATATCTTACAAAAAGACTTTTATGGCTACTTACAAATCAGACACTACCTACAGGTAAGGAATTGGCAAGGGTATGAAAAATCCCATGCTGTGCAACCTTTGATAGACTTCCTTCTTGAATTATTAACAGGAATAATGCAAAAAACTCATTTAATTAACAAAATATATATGGCTTGTAGGGATGATCTGTTCAGCAACAGAACCAAAATTCAGAAGCTCTGGGAAAGGGAAATTAATGAGATGGGGGACCCATAAAATGGGACCAAATTTGGGGATTGGCTCACAAGACTACATCTTTACCCTCCTGGAGGGAATTTCACTGGCAAGTCATAACAAGATATTTTAGAACTCCAGTTATAACAAAACACTATTGAACATCTTCCTCAGAGAAATGCTGGAAGGGGTGTGGGCTCTTAGGGACACATGAACACATTTTCTGGAGCTATCCCAGCTCAGGTGCTTCTGGGGCAAAATCATAGACCATATGAGTGCTGTCCTTCAAGTGCAGATCCCAGACAAATCTCTGCACTTACTACTGGGGTAACCACCTCTGAGGTTGGGCAGATCTAGAGCAAGATACTTATTTTTAATTCTGATTGCAGAGGCCCAGAAAGCCATTACGAGGCAGTGGCTATCAGATACCACCACCCCCAGGGAAGAACAATGGTTGCTATGTTGCCAACAAATAAAAAATATGGAAAGGCTTACAGCCAACTTAATGATTATAACCTGAATTACACAAGGCCTGATGGCTGCCATATTTTGAGTTTCTGAGCAGCAGGGAGGGAGTAACATTCTTAGAGATACTGACAAGAGAAACTCTTGGTCACTGAAATAGGAATGGGATTACTTTTCTTCCTCCCCTTCCATAGCTAGCCAGAGAATCCAGGTATGACCATTGCCTCAGCCACTGCCCATGTAAGCCATACAGGGAAGTAAGGAGGCTAGACCGAGGGCCCCAGACAACAACAACAATGAATGGACATTCCTTCCTTTTTAGCACTACAATTTCCTAACCTCTATTTAGAGACCCACATGTCTCTCTTTCCAACCTTACTGCATGGGGGGGTGATTGTTGAAGGAAATTTTATGTTAAGTGTTATAATTTTGCTTAATTTCACAATTTTATAGTGTTTTTGGATAGTATCAACTTGTAAGTACTCATCTTGTTAAGCAGGTCCTTATTCTATAACTATGTATTACTCTATTGGGTCATTAGTACTGGCCTAATTAAGTTCACCTGTAACATTACACAAACCAGACCACTGGAGAGATTGGTTTTATCTGTATTAAGTAGAATATGTTTACTATAAATTGTGTTACATGTTCAAGAAAAGATAAAATAAAAATTACAGTTTCAAAAAAAAGAAACCCTGTTTCACAGCTTGCTGCTGCTGTGCATCTCTGTGGAACTGGATGTATCAGCGCAACCTGCATATCGGGTTATCAACAAATTGTCTCAGGTACCTTGAAACTGAGGGTTGGGATATGCCCACAGTATCTCCACTAAGGGTACGGAATTCACCACTGGTCAGGAAAATGAAGTGCTGCACTTTCCTTAACATCTATGGGCAGTGCATGCCCTCTCCATGTTCAGCTTTGCAGGTCACCACCGAGATCTTGGTACAGCTCATCAATTGCAGCCTTGGCCAGGCAAGATTGGGCAATACATAGTTCGCCAGTCAGATCATAGTAGGTTGTGTGCCTGCGATAAACTCTCCTCACATGTCTCCTGCATCTGGGTTGCGGCTGTCTGGCGTGCCCTTGTGCAGCACCACCCTGTTGTTGTGCATGTTTTCAATGCTGTAGCATGGTCAGCCTGATGGCCAGTATAGCCACAGCCACTGGCATTTGTATTCTCTCTATTCAGCTGCTTTTGCTGCTGCACTGTAGTCTCAGTGGAGATTCAACTCAGTCTGCCAGCTGTGCACCTCCCTTATATGCTTTAAGTGTCTTTAGACCTACTGGGGCTGGACTAGTAGGTGTTTGAAATTTTCAGAACATTCCAGCATTGAGAATCCCAGATAAGGGGATGTTGTGGCTTATCTCTGGTGCAAAGTTCCTTGTACCATGTTGCAGCCCTTTTTTTCGTCGCAAGGGTGGCACAGATACAGTTTGTCGCATGCAGCCTGCGATTGACGCTGGCTGCATTTGAGAAACCGCTCTTGATGTAAGTTGCAGTGCAAGCCACTCATTTCAACAGTCTTCTTGGTGTACTACCCTTGCTTCGATTTATGTGTTCAAATCTAAGTACCAAGTACAAAATTATTCACGGGTTTAGGAAATAATATGTGTTTCTCATGCAACCATAATATTGAAAATCAATGTGCATAGCAGCTGGTCCATGGCCTGAAGTGTGCTGCAGACTCTCGTCATGCCATAAAATCAAAATTCCCCTGTAAGGATGAGTCAATGTTGCATTTATTTTCAGGGAATGTGCCAAAATTCAGCACTTGCACCATTGATTTGGCCCAGTCAAACGTTTGGGCCTCTCTGGGATCAATTTGGCATTCAGGTGGTTAATTATAGTTCTTCTAGGGTGGCTAGGGCCGATCCTACTACCGCTCCTTCACTAACCCTAGTCATTTCCCACCCTCCTCTACCCTCCTGAGACATTTTTTATAACAAGCATTTCCAGTTCCTGGCACTGGTCCCAGATCTTATTGAGTTTTTTCTTAAAATCTGACTGGAGGACCTGGGGAGGGTGAAAAAGATTCAGACTGACTGTTGTGGGCAAGGAGTTTTTACATGGTGTCATTACCCCTATTTTCAGCATGCAAAACCCTAATACTACAGACTGAAAGTATCTTTGACTGACTTGGTAATGGCAAACTGAAGACAGAGATCAAAACTGAAGCTGAACCACAGTTGAAAATTTCCACATTCACTCACCCTTAATCCCCAGCACTGCCATGCCAACACCAACTACTGCAAGAAAGCTTGATTCACTGGTGGCCTTAGGGATTCTTATACACCTTACTGCCGGCCCGGTATACCTCTATTTCATTTACTGCATTTTGAACTGAACTTTATTGACAGAAACTCACAAAATCCAGTGGAAGAAAGTGCACCAATCACCCCATAACCAGTCTTGCTAATGGCTAACTTTTACCTTCCTCCTCATTTTGACTCTTGATAGTTACAATAAAAATAACACACCTCTTGCAAGGAGTAATACTCATGAAGCAGTAAGTTATGTAAAGAATAAGGCATAATGGGGGGGGGTGTATGCTATGCTAATGTACTTAGCTTCTGGTTGAAGTCCTGAACCTGAAGGGTGAGGGACCTCAACCAACATGAAGTACAGTACATTGACATTGCATTATCCCCCTGAATGGAACTGCTTTATTCCACTTATAAAGTGTTTAGTAACTCTATGTTTTTAGCAGTGTAATAGTGTTGTAATTTGGTATGGTATCTTTAAATGCTTTTTCTTTAGGAAGTAGCATAATTAGATATTTGGCAGGGGTTAGGTTACAGCTGGTATCTGAACTTCTTAGGTGCTATTGCACTTCAATTGAGTATGCTATTTTGTTGCTTTAAATAGATATTACTGACTTTTAACTTTTTATACTTCCCATGTGATCTGTGATGCTCAGCTGGAAGTCTGGGCTGAGCTTCATGTTTTTTCTATGTGATCTGAGTCAGATCTGGTAGTCTAGGCTATTGATTAAATGTAATGTGATCTTACTCAAGCGTACTGCTGGGATGTTGAAATTCAGTAGATAGTTTGACCTCTCTTTTTCTTCTTGAAAAGTAGATATTTTATTGGCTTTTAGAGTGATGTTTGTTTATATTATTTAGTGCCATATGCATACCATATTTTTAAAATACATGTGTTTTTATTAGTTGTTTAAAATGTGTTTGTTGTACGAGCATCACTGAGGCTTTCTGGGTTTGGATTTATGAGTAGGAAGTACTGTAATTTTTTTCCAAGTTGGACTTCCTTTACAGTTTGTGATTTTTGAGCAATGTTGCCTTGAAGGGGTCTTTTTTTAAGTTGCATGATTTCTTTCTGATGTTGCTGTATTGCTTGATCTGCATTGTGACCTTTATGACCCTGAGGATCTGTAATTAGCATATTGACCATTTTGACCTGCACTGGTATTATTCTCGATTAATGCACCCCTATAATGTCTTCTGAGCAGAAGTATATGCTAGGTTAATGTAGTACCACATGATGGAGTCCTGACTAAAGATGTAGCAAAGTTTAACTCGGCTAGCGAAGTAGAGGTGGAGTATCCCACTCCACCTCACTTTGTAGCTACACGAAGTGGCAGTTAAAGTGCACTACTTTGACCACTTCATCTCATAATGACTTTGCGTTACTTACTCCACTTCACTCTGCTTTATTTTTCTTTTAAAGGTGGATTGAGTGAGCATTGAGACAGTGCACAGAGCACACGGCTCACAGTCTGCAGGTCACATGCTTCAGGCAGTAAGTTAATCATGCAAGGCAGTGAAATATTCACTTTTGCCTTACCTAGAGTGTGAGAAAGAGTTGTGTTTGAGAGGAGACTCAGGAGAGAGATGTAGCAAAAAATCTTATAAACCTTTTGAATTTGTTTCATAATTAGCTGAGTTTTTTGTAGTTTAATAGCCTATTTGTTGTATTGAGTTGTGCTTGTGCACCTATTTCAGTCTAGTATTTGTTAATTGTTAATTTGTGTGTGTGTATGTGTGTGTGTGTGTGAGAGAGAGAGAGAGAGAGAGAGAGAGAGAGAGAGACAAGAATGGAGAGAGGTGTTTTTTATCCACAGAGTGGAGATCATGTAGGTGTATGTATGTGTGATGGCATTTTGCATCTGAACTGGAGCACCTTCCAGGCTAGTGGTCCCCTCCCTGAAGCAGGAGATAGTGGTGCCATGGAAGCACCACCTCCGGTGGCACATACCAGTGCCCCCCCACCAGTGCCACCACTTGCCATGGCCTCTATGCCAGTGGAAGCACCACCTCCAGTGGCACCTACCAGCATTCCCCCACCAGTGCCACCCCCTGCCATGGTCACTGTGCCAGCAGCTCAGCAGAAAGTGAGAGAGGAGCCACAGCAGTCATAGCTGTGGCAACAGTAGCAGGTTTCCCCACCCCCTGCCCCAATTGAGCACCAGCAGCAGTCACCAACAACATCTGGGCCCCGCCCACCTGTGCCTGGTCTTCCCCGCAACTCATTAGAGTGGGAGTACTTCACTACACTGCCTGCAGACATCAGTGTAGTGAAGTGCAGTCTATGTGGTGTGGTGGTGTGCCATGGCCCCAAGGGAAGTCATCTGGGCACAGGTGGTCAGTGTACCCAACTATACAACCACCACCATGCTGAGTGATGGGCCAAGCTTGCCAAACAGGGCAGGAGTGCACCTGCTGGCCCTGCTCAGCAACAGGTGACAGCATGGCCTTCACCTGCACATGGTGTCAAGCAGAGGTGGGCCATGGAGCAAGCAGCTGCTCCACAACCTGCAAGTGATGATGGCAACCCTGCATGAACACCTGTCACACATGCTGATTTTGGCATGATGTGGAGTGAGTTGGATCGTGTGAACCAGTGGACTGACAATGTGGAGCAGTGGTTGGAGTGCATTGAGGTGCACCAACTCCAAATTATGGTCATGCTTCAGCTGCTGCTCTTACACCATAACATTGATCATTAATTTTTGTTTGTCCTTGCATCCGCCATGAAAAATACTTCCTGACATTGCCCCTGATCCGTCCCCCCTCTATCTTCAAATTTTGCCCGCTTGTTTGTGCACATCTCTTTTTCTGAAAGACGCTACCCTCTTGTACATTGTTGATTGCCTTTTGGTACTTGATAGTTTCTATCATGCCCACCCCTTTCCTTTCAGTTATACATATTAAGCTCCCATAGTCTCTCTTTGTCTGGCTTATTGTTCAGACGCTGCAACATTTTATTTGCCCTCCTTTGTACAGACTCCATCCTGTCTATGTCCTTGCAGAGATATGCTCTCCAGAAATGCACGCTGTACTCCAAATGAGGTCTGGCTGCTGTCAAAGTGTCCCGAAAATGCCAGACTCCAGATCAAGAGAAATAACATGATAAAATGTGCTGAAAAGTCTCAATTACCTGACACACTGCTTTATGTGTGCACCTACTGCCACAGCAACTATGACACCTGCTGCTGCTCCTGTACTTCTATCTTCTGCTGCCTACACTGACTGGGCTGACACACAGTATCTTGCCAAATGATGATAGCCACAGATGACCATTGTGTGAACAATGATGTGATGATGCTATAGTGGATTGAAAGTCTGCTGTGCAGGCTGTAACATGATGCCCTATGTGTGTGTGTACTCATACTACCATTGGTAAGTTACTGTACCTTGCACGCTCATGTTTTTTCACACACTCACACACACACGCGCGCACACACACACACACACACATATATATATATATTCAAGTAATCATTGCTGTTTTTTCTTTCACAGGTCATCACGTCATTCTTGAGTTGCACACTTTTTGGCTTGCTGAGGAATTTTGCTGTAGGAAAACTGTCAAGCCAGAAAAGGTAAGCATTTTTTTTTTTGGGGGGGGGTATCATTTGGAAGCAAGTTTCATTAATGGTTTTGTTTTGACTTCTTTACAGGTTTTCTGTGTGTCCTCCAGATTCATTCAAGTTTCATGTATTCTTATTTGAAGAAAACACCGATGGCAGCACACAGCACCAAAATGTTACATGCAAACAGATGAAGAAATAATTTGTACTTTATTGCACTAACACTTTGTGTTCTAAGTGAGGCTGTTACTGTCCAATATATCCAGCGTAACAGATACCAAGCTATTATTAAGCCACACCAAGACAACTAACAAGTCTAGTACGTGTGACATGCACTGGCCCACTGTCTTAAGTTACATTACAAAACCTCTTGTCACGACCCAGATAAAACTTTGTTCAACCCCATGGCCTGCTGAAGTAAACCAGTGTCTGATGTGCAGGAAAAATATATTATCTGCTGTACATCTCACGTACTTTATATGATTTACACTGGTTTGAAGAAATGAAATATGTAAAAGAAGTGATAAAATAAGATTGATATACTTACCTGAAACTGATATCCTATAGGTGGTTGTAGATAGTACTGTAGTACTCCAGTCCTCCAGTCCTGTTGCATTGTTTGAAACTGGAAACCTGTAACAAAAGAAAAAAGTTGACTGTATATGTTTCTTAAGTGCGTCTCTTAAATGGTAAAGAAAGCATTCACACAGCTTTAGGAAATTCCATAGTATGACAAATTAGTACATACACACTGTAAACTACTGATAATAAGAAGCATGGTGGCTGTGGCTGAATGCGGGCTCCTTCTGGCAAGGCATGGTCACAGGAACATATTCCCTCTCACTGTCATACAGACTGGTGGCTTTGGCTGACTGTGGGTTACTTCTGGTCATGGGCACAGGAACACATTCTCTCTCCCTATTAGACAGACCAGTGGATTTGGCTGGCTGCAGTGTACTTCTGGTCATGGGCACAGGAACACATTCTCGCTTACTGTCAGACAGACGGCCAGGTTGCTGGATATGGTATGTTACAGTTTTCAGTATCACTCAGGAGGAAGATATCTTTAAATTGCAGGATTTAAGTGGCTACTGCCTACTACAAATGGACAGTTGTGTTTAAGAGGCTGACTGTGTTCGCCAAATGACAGCACACATTCTGTTCAAGAGCAGGTACCCACTGTCAGGTACTCAGCCCCCCCCTCAAACATATATAAAAGTGGACCTGCTCCACTGTTGAGGGGTATTAAAAATTCCATGCTCTTCCCTCCAGTTAAAAAGTTATAGCACCTCGAATTTGCACCCCCCTAAAAACAGAGCCATGTCTGACATGCCCCCAGGCAGGTACCCCAGTACCCTTTTGTGATGTCAGAAAATGAATACTGAGTGTGCATTCCATTAATCTGCATGTATGTGATATTTCTATGGCTTTTAGTACTATTTCTACACCTAGGGAGCCTGCCATCTTGAATGGTACTTCTGCTGTTAGAGGCGCCCAACGGCCGCAACTTCAGCCGCTGCGCTGGCACTACTGACACTTCCAGACCGCTCTCCTGGATCCCTGACTCAGATCCCTGCCCAAGGTAAGTCTGTCCCTCAGTGAAGGAGTCTGTTTCTCTGTAGCTGGACACCAATTGGTTTGCTGCCACTGCCTGTGGCTTGTGATTGGACTGGACAGCATTAGGCAGCATGGCCATTGGTGCACTTTTCTCTCGGTCTGCAGTCTGTTTTTATAAGCCTCTCTTCTACGCTGGATATTGATAGATATTGATGGAACTGTTAATAATATTTGCACTGTATGCTTTCCTTATCTATATTTACTATTACTAGTTCTGTTTATACCACTGCTACTGCTGCACTGTTTTCTGCATGATTTTTACTGTGTTAGCCCAGCTGTTTAACTCTGTACTGTGCAACTTTTGAATTCTCTCTGTTCCTATTCTTCCTGCTCAATCCCCCCTCAGCCCTTCTGTCCACTTACTTAGGTGGGTAATGCCCCGGACACAGCCCCCCACTAGCTACCTTCCCTCATCTTTCTTTTATTTTTTTCTCTCAATTTCCTTTTATGTTCACTGGCTTTGACACTTCTGAGATCATTCACTCCACCTCCACCCTCCCCCTAACATTAAGTCCCTTTCTGCTTGTTGATCTACTGCCTCTCATCTCCCTATCTCACCTTCCAACCCCTTCCATACAGTAGATGCTATACCTTCTCTTTTGTTATTCAACTTAACCCCCCCAGACAGTCTGCCGCCCCTCTTTCACAGTAACTGCAGACCTCTTAATCATCTTCTCTCTCCAATTTTCCATTCTAGGGAGTCTGCCTTCTCGAACGGCACTACAGCCATTAGCGGCGCCCAACAGCTGCAACTTCGGCCACTGTGCCAGCACTACCAACACTCCCAGACCACTCTCCTAGAACCCTGACTCAGATCCCTGCCCTAGGTACATCTGCCCCTCAGTGGAGGTGCCTGGTTCTCTGCAGCTGGACACCAATTGGTTTGCTGCCACTGCCTGTGGCTTGTGATTGGACTGGACAATATCAGGCAGCATGGCCACTGGTGCACTTTTCTCTCGGTCTGCAGCCTATTTTTAAGCCTTTCTCCTAAGCTGGATATTGATAGATATTGATAGAACTGTTAACAGTATTTTGTCCCACCCTCACCACCCCCTCCCAGGCCTCCTTTAAATACACTTTCAGCCCTCCTACTCTGAGTGTCTTTCTCCCATTGGTTCGGCTATTCATGACTTTGCCACTCCTTCTTGTAAAATTCACACTCTCTCTGTGATCAACTTAGCTGCCGCTTTTGCCCTCATTAGTCTACTCCCCTTCCCATCTGTGATCTCTCTAGGAAGCAAACTATCTCCTGTCTTAAGCTGCTCACTTAGCTGATTGTAGTGGTTATATTTGTGCTTCTCTGTCCTTTACCCCTTGGGTGCAACCCTTACCATTCTCGCCTGCAGCTGGTACCTCTCAATGCCCTGCATTACACTCTTGGTATGGCCACAGGGACACATAGCACTGATAATCTTGTATTCACTGTTCTCAAATTGACCTATGCATCAAACATGTATATTGTGCTTACTATCGTTGCTTGTATCAAACCTGTTTCATGTGTATTACTGTTACCTTGTACTCCACTGTCACCCTGCGCCATGTGTTATGGCCCAGGTCATGCCTGCAAATGGTCCCTGGGATCAGTGCACTCACCCAGTAATCAAAGTCATAAATAAATAAATAAATAAATAAAATACTCTGGCCCTCTGCTCCCCTTTGTGGCGCTTTGACTACCTTCTCAAATTAAAAGTGCTTAACCTCCCGGTGATCCCACAGGCTATGCTTGTACTGTACAACATATCCATATTCAGTCAGCTCCAGCACTGTGGAACCATAAGGAATTGGAACATAACAAACAAGCAAGTCTGCAACATGCTCAAATCATTTCTGCTATGACTTCTGCTTATGCTGCTCCTGCTATCAGGAAATGTTCATCCTAATCCAGGACCATCTGAGCAGGCGGCGGATAAATTGATAAGGAGGGAAGGGTCTCTTACCTTGGCATCTATTAATGTTTGCAGCATCCTCAGCAAACTTGATACCCTCCAAACATTGATTCAGCAGCACAGCCCTGATGTCCTCTCCGTGGTGGAAATGTGGCTAAACCCTAAGATCCCAGATGCTTCAGTTTCAATATCTGGCTACTCCATATTCAGGCAAGACAGGATTACCAAACAAGGTGGGGGCTGTGCCATATACCAAAGGAGTACCCTCTTGGGTCATGTCATTCCATCTTCTAAACAGGGCATCTCTTCTCAGGCCCTCACCATCAAAGTCCTCCTTGGATCCCACAATAAGGAACTCACTGTTGTCTCAGTTTACCTACCCACAAAGGACCAAGCCACTGGTTTCAACAGCATCATGGAATACCTAAGGAGCCAGCCTCATAACTCAGAAACCATAATTCTAGGTGATTTTAATATTAACTGCCTCTCCCCTGAGGCCTCTGTCTATAAGGATGCAGTCATGGTGCAGCACCTCTTACAACTTGTCCTGGCCCGCACCAGGTGCAGCTATAGGGCTGGTACTTTCACACTACTAGATTGGATTCTGTCTAACCATCCGAAACGAATCTCTAATATTTCAGTACTCCCAGATGCAATAAGTGACCACTCATCTGTCATCTGCTCCTGGACTAACAAATTCCACAAACCCCCTCCCAAGCTAATCTACACAAGAGTTATTAATCAGGGGCACCTTTAGCTGCTAAAATCTCATCTAAACAGACTTGACTGGGCAGTGATGGACACACTCAATGACACTAACAAAGCCTTGGACTTGTTAATCAACCGCTTTAACTCATAGAAACATAGAAACATAGAATTTGACAGCCAATAAGGACCGCTTGGCCCACCCAGTCTGACCATTTTCCTACCTAATGGATAAGCTGCAGGTCCTAGTTAACCAGCAGCATACTTCTTTCTACCTTCACCCCCTAGAATTGCCTTATGACTGTCCCATGCATGCTTGAATTCCACCACTGTTTTTGACTCCACAAAATCCTCTGGAAGGCCGTTCCATGCATCCACAACCCTCTCTGTGAAAAAATACCTCCTTACATTACCTCTGAGCCACCCTCCCCATCTTCAAATTATGCTCTCTTGTTCTTGCACACCTCTTTTTTTCAAAGATGCTACTGTCTTGGACTTTGTTGATTCCCTTGAGGTACTTGAAAGTTTCTATCATGCCCCCCTTTCCTCGAGGCTCTACATATTAAGCTCCTTTAGTCTCTCTTCATATGTCTTCCAGTGCAGACCCTGCACCATTTTAGTTGCTCTCCTCTGGAAAACTTCCATCCTGTCTATGTCGTTGCAGAGACTGGGTCTCCAGAACTGCACACAGTACTCCAGATGGGGTCTCACAAGCTGTCTGTACACAGGGATAACAACTTCTTGTTTTGTACTAGAGATGCCTTTCCCTGTGCATCTCAGTATCCCCCCCCAGCCCTCCTTACTGCCCTCTCACTTTGCTTGCCCACCTTTAAGTCATCTGATATGACTACCCCCAGGTCCCTTTCCTTTTTTGTTGTTGTTAGTATCTCACCCCCATTGTGTACTCTTCCCTGGTTTTTGTTTCAGGTGCATTACCTTGCACCTCTTAGCATTGAATCTAAGCTGCCATACATTTGACCATTCCTCTAACCTTGCCAAGTCCCTTCTCATCCTTTCCACCCACCTTGTGCATCAACTCTGTTGCAGATCTTTGTGTCATCTGCAAGAGACATACTTTCCTTCAGTCCTCTGCAATGTCGTATAAAGACATTGAGGGACGATCTAATACTGAACCCTGCGACCCTACTAGTAACCCCTCTTTCTTCAGAGGGACTCCATTTACTATTACCCTCTGTGTCCTATTCTCCAGCCAATTGTTACCCAGGCTATCATCTTGGGACCCACTCCCAGGCTGGCTAACTTGTATATTAATCTTTTGTGTGGGACTGTGTCAAATGCCTTGCTAAAGTCTAGGCAGGCCCTGTCCTCAGCCCCTCCCTGATCTACTACTTTGGTCACCCAGTCAAAAAAATCTATTAGATTCATCTGGCATGACCTTCCCGCTGTGAATCCATGCTGCCTTGGGTCCTGTGCCCCTCTGACCTCTAGGTACTCGACAATTCTTTCCTTCAGAAGTGATTCCATCATTTTCCCTATCACTGAGGTTAAACTAACAGGTCTGTAGTTTCCTGCTTCTGCCCTGCTCCCACTTTTGTGAAGGGAATCACATCTGTCCTCCTCCAGTCCTCAGGTACCACCCCATCCTCCCATGATTTGTTAAAGAGGGTAGTCAGTGGTGTCACTAGTTCTACCCTTAGTTCTTTTAGAATTCTGGGATGAATCCCATCAGGCTCCATTGCTTTGTCCACCTTCAGTTTTAAGAGTTCTTTCAGAACCCTTTCTTTTGTAAATGGGCTGGTATCAACTTCTGTATCCAGAGTGTATCTATTGTTTGTTTTAGGTACCTCCCCCTCTTCATTTGTAAATACTGAGCAAAAATATTTATTATCTCTGCCTTTTCACCGTCATCCTCTGCAACTCAGTCTGTAACATCTACGTGCCACTGAAAAAGTTGAAGGTCAAAGGACGGTCCAACTATTGGATTACTACTGAGCTTATAACACGATTCAAGCATAGGGATCACCTCTGGCACTGTGCTCATGCTACTCTGATGCAATGAAACATACAAAAATACCAAGCAGCCAGAAATGACTGCACTCAACAGATTCAGAATGCTAAAAGAAAATATTACAAGGAGTAATTGACCAACTCTTGGGGTGATGGGAAAAACTTCTGGAACAACCTCAAAGAACTCACTGGCAAGGATCCTAAGGCACCCCCCATGATGTTCAACATACTTGGCACACCAACGCTCGACCTTGGCACCATTACCAATACTTTTAATAATGCATTCTCGAACCTGGACAGTGTGCTTCCTCCTAAATTCTTTGATGACTCTTCCTCCAGTACCCCCCCACGAAACCCCCCAACATGATCACACAGCTCCACAGTTCTTTTTCAAAGAGGTTCTACCACAAGTGGCCTGTAACTATATCGGCAAGGCCATCCACAAGTCCGGGTACAGTGGAGACTCCCTTGACCTAAAACTGCTAGCGCAAGTTCTGGATAAAATTCTTGAACCCTTGACAAAGATCTTTAGCCTCTCATTAAGACTGGGCCAGTTCCCCTCACTCTGGAAACAGGCAACTGTCACACCGGTGCACAAAAGTGGAGACAGGTTCCTTCACACCCACTAAAGACCTACCTCACTCCTCCTCCATTATCTAAGGCATTGGAACGAATGGTGTCAGACAAATTAGTACAATTCCTGGATAAGTATGAAGTCCAATGCCCAGAACAACATGGCTTCAGAAAAGGGCACAGCACCACCATGGCTCTTCTGGAATTTCCAAGATTTATTCACAACATGATCGACAAAGGAAAATGTGGGGGACCAGTTTTCATAGATCTGACGAAGGCCTTCGACACCGTTAATCACCCTCTACTACTTAGACAACTGTCCTACATCAGACTCTCCAATGATGCCCTTCCATGGTTCGCTAGCTCAGGAATCTGGTCCAATGTTTCAGGACAGCAGGTGTTACATCTGATGTTAAGCTAGTCCTCTCGGGGGTCCCTCAGAGGTCCATTCTGGGCCCATTTCTCTTCTCCCTATTCCTCAATAGACTTCCCAGTGTCTGCCAGCAAAAAAATGCTACTCTATGCGGACAATGCAGTCCTATTCTCTAGCCACCATGACACTAAAATTCTTGAATCCCAGCTGCAGCTTGACTTCAAGCATTTATTTTATTTATTTACTTTTTGTTGACCGGGTAAGTGCACTAGACAAATCCTGCCTATTTTCAGGCACGACCCGGAGGTAGGGAGATACAGATGAATGCCATCTGACCTTGAACCAGATTAAGCTGTTGGTGGTATTTTTAATGAATGAGGGAAATTTGGCCCGGACACCGGGGAAATTCCTCTACTCTTTTCGATAAGTGCCATGGGATCTTTAACATCCACCTGAACTACCACCAATCCAGGCAGATGGGACCTCGGTTTAACGTCTCATCTGAAAGACGGCACATCAGAAGTGCAGCACCCCTCTCATGCTGCACTACAGTGTCAGTATTGGGATATTAACCCAAGTGCCAGATGTGGGAACTGAACCCACAGCCCTCTGATCTCCCGGCCTCAAAGGCGAGTGTGCTACCTACTGAGCCACTGACACTGCTTGTTGAAGCATGTTGAAGATTGGTTCAGCATGCATAAATTCATCCTGAACTACAGCAAGACCAAAGTTGTGACCTTCTGTAATCCATGGAGCAGGCACAAATCGCTGTCCCTCAACATAAAGAACATTGCCGGGTTCTCACTTGAACATGTCCTGGAGTTCAAGTACCTTGGTATCACACTGGATAGTACCCTCTCCTACATGCGGCATATTGACACTGTAGCCAAGGCCACCAACATATGGATTGGTCTGTTGCACAAGCACTGTATGACTGTGAATGCCCTTAGACTGGTCATCCACAGCTCTGTCACCTCTATCATTGACTACGGTCTGGCCATTTATGGCTCTGCTTCTACTACTGCCCTCTGCAGAATCTCAGTCTCACTCAGCAAAGCCTGAAGGAGTTTAATGGGCACTGCCCAATATACACACACCTGTGACCTCTATGCACAGGCTTGCTGGCTACCACTCCTCAACAGAATACAATATCAGATCTGCCTGCTAACCAAAAAGGTTCTCCTTGGTCTTATGCCTCCAGGAGTTGGTAAGCTCCTCACTGCCTTCAGTGGTAATCAGCATACATGTAGTGCCCAATCCCAAACCTTCCAGGTTCCTAGATGTTGTACCTCCATAGGTCAGCGGTCCTTCACCTACGGGGCTCCACATTGGTTTGATACCCTCAACAAAGAAGCACTTTCCTCTGCAACACTTGAACCCTTTAAACATAATCTCTGACTATACCTCACCTCTACCACTCAATGTGACTGCTTCTCCTAAAGGACTGCTCCAACCACCACCTAGTTGCTCAAGACCTGTGCCCCACCTCTGACCTGTGCACTACTCTCTCTGGCTTCTGTTTTTCTACATGACCCATTTCCTTCTCCCTCCCTCCACCCTCCTCCCCCTTCCCCCCACACCTCTCCACCATTCTTCAAACCTTATTACCACATCCCTGCGTACTTGACCCCCTTCCCCCTCCCTCCCTATGACAACAGCCCCTCAGCCTGCCTACTTCTTTCTGTCCCCCTCCTACTCTAGCTCAAGCTTACAATCCATTTGCTTCTTAACTCCCTTACTCTGTTACATCATCTAACTGCCGATTTAAGTTGATCTCAAGTAAGGTCTTTTATTTCTAAAGTGTTTAGAACCACAAAACAATGTCAACCATGTCTGTGTTATGCTTGTGTACTATTGCTAACCTTTGTATGTATGTTTCCCCATTTCCTTTGATGTGGAACCTTTGTAAATGAGCAGCTCCTGCTCAAAGGTACCTGTAATCCTAGAGTTTAATAAATAAAAACAAATTTTGAGTTGCCATGTAGAGAAATGGAAAGAAAATAAAGATTAGAGTAATGGGACAGTCATGATAAAGGGGATTAGAAGCTGAACAGGAGTTCTGTGGACCATCTGAAATGGACACTTCTGAGTCCAGTAAGTGGGTCTGAAGTTTTATGGCTTCCCTTTGGCTCTTTGCCAGATTGACAGAATGATAACTTTTTTTTATTTACAAAGTGGGCACACTGAAGTTGTACAACTTTCAGCAAGCTACTTGACCTGCAGCAGCCAATTAGCGATGCTGAAGATCATGTCCTTCTAAATCTGTGTGTGTGTCTCAATGCCATTTAAACTCTGTGTCTGCAAAGAAGTGCATGTTTGTACTTAGAAGCTAGAGATGTTATGAACTTTTAATTTGCTGGTGAAGTTCCAGTGAATTTGACAAATTCACCTCCATAGAGCAATCCACAGAGTTTTGCTATTAGTCTCAAAATTCACCAACAGTATGTGACTTTTCCATCTCTTTTGCAGAATTTCACCCATGAAGTGTGGACATTCACCTGCAAATGGTGGAATTGCACCTATGAAAGGCAAAATTCTGCTGTTTGCGGGAGAAAGTCCACCTTTCACAGGCAAAATTCGGTACTTCACGGGCTGAATTTCATACTTCTCAGTTCACTCAAAAGTCGATGAATTGGGCTAAATTCAGGGATTAATATGTGGAGTGACGTTTCCCAACTCCACCCTTCTCTATTAGTGGCACAGCTCTTCTGTTCTGTTTAAAAAAATACTTGTTTGAAAAACACTTTCAAATCATGAGAGAATTATTAATTATTATTACATTCTGCCTGTGAAAGCATTGAAGATTAGAGTTTGCTAGAGGAAAGAGTGAGATGTTTGCAATAGCATAAAGAGTTTAAGAGTAAGGGTTAGAACAAGCCCAGTTCCCTATGAAATTGACTGAAGTGGAACCAGAAATCAATACTCTTTTAAAACGGTGGTTCTAAAATATTTTTTAAACCATTACACATTTTAAGATATGGAAACATAAAAACATCGTATATCAATATATGAAAAGTGTATCAATATATGATGATAGGGTGCTGGGTGATATATTACTACATGGGAGATTAAGACATAAAACTATTGTTATGATCCTTTCATGTTGATCTGACTCCAAGTTTCCATTTTAAAAATAAAGTTTCTTGACCTAATGGTTCAAAAGGAATACAAAAGGTATACACTTTAAAAGATAGTTCCATAATAATGAACTAACTTTAGACCTTTTAAGCCTAGACATTTTGTGGAGATGATATTTGAACATTCTGAACATTTTGTGAGTCACAAATGTGATTAGCAAGTTTCTAAATATGAGTATGACCATTTAGCTGTCTTGTCCCCATATTCTAATCATTGGAATAGCCATCACAAAATTGGCAACAACCGCTAAATTCATCACATGCAACTCACATGCAAATGAGGGCCACAGCCTTGAATATCAGTCACAATCATATCAGTCATAGTCACATAATCAATGCATATTGCTCCTGCAAAGTGGTGGATAGCGATCGTAAATAGAAAGATCACAAAACATTGTCCTTATCCAGTAATAAATCAACTCAGGGATGCAGAAAACCTATGCAGGGTACTAGAAATTCAGGAAGGACTGATTGAGACAGATCCAGATACTCACCATGCCCCTGTACCAGTTGCTGCTGGAGCTCACTTGGAATATGGAGCAGGCCCAGGCATATGCCAGTCACTTACAGAGGTATGTCCTATGGCAATATGACTCCAGCAGAATCCATAGATCCTGACACACCTACCAGGTGCTGTCTGACCAGCAGATAGTGGACCATTGCTGGTTTGACTGAAACACCATCCCTGAACTGTGTGACATACTCTGGGAGGACCTCCAGAGCACCACTGCTCGGAGTCAGTGGAAATTAAGGTAACAGCAGTACTGTGCTTTCTTTCTACTGGCATATTCCAGATGCTTTGTGGGGACATCTTGGGGATTACACAGTCAGAAATGTCCTGCCTTCTGACCCTGTTCCTAGATGTTCTGACTAAGAGGTTTTAGAATTATATCACATTCCCAATGTCATGCAAGCAGAGATCAGCATCGTGAAGGCATTCTACCAGTTCACATACATGCCCAATGTGCTGGGAGCAGTGGACTGCTCCCAAACAAAAGGTTACTATCTTTAGGTAGGGCCAGAGGGAGGGTACTTCTATGTTAAGACTTGATTTTTTTTTTCTAATCCTATGACCATTCTTGGACAGAAGCAGAATTTGTTGGTGGAAAAGGATCACTTGGCTCACCCAGCCTGCCCATATGGACCCTGCCTAATCTGTCTTTGCAGACCCTAGCTGGTTTCCAGTGATTCTACCTCATCACTGATCATTTCTTAATATTCCCCTATGTCTAGCCCATGCATGCTTGAAGACCCCTACTATTTTCACCTCCACCACTTCCACTGGCAGACTATTCCAATCATCAACCACTCATTCAATGACATTGTAATTCCTCACATCCCTCCTAACCTCCCCTCCCCCAGTTTTATTACATGTGTTCTGGTTCTCGTGCTCTTCCTCATTTGAAAGAGACTCCCCTCCTTTGCCTTGAGAAGTGGGATCTGGTACTGGTTGTCCTGAGAAATGAGCGGGAGTCCAGTACTAGACCCCATCCATGGTGTCCAGACCTAGGAGGCAAAAGGCAAGGATGGCACACAAGCTGGAGCCTGTGGATGTTAGGATCTGAAGGGAGAAGATGGACTACCGAGAGTGCAGACCCACACCCAGATATTAAGGACAGGAAAGAAACTTCTATTAGATATGATGTGGACTACTGGAGGTGGTGGCCTGGGAGAGGCACCGTGGGAATGTCATGGATCTGAAGACCAGGTGGCAGACCTGATATGGTTCATCTATTTTCTGAGTGGGTGATGGTTGGCAATGGACCAACGACAGAGAGAGGTGGAGCACTGATACCAAGTGCTGCTAGAGATGACCTATTTGGTGGAATCTGATATGGCTGTGGATGTCCAGAAGACTTGGCACTGAGAAGAGGAGGGCCCCGAAATGGAGTACTTGTTACCCATCTTGCCAAATTTTTCCTGGCTGTTATCTGGAGGAGGACCCCAATGGAATTATCGCAGACCACTACAGAGTTTATGATTCCTGAGCTCCTGATGTTCCCAGGCTGTTATTGGATCAAGGATGAAGAAGGAGATAAGTCTCCAGGTAAGGATAAGACTGTTATTGGACTTGTGCATACTGGAGTGAAGACTTCAATGAAGCCTGAAGAGGACAAGATGGTAGAAGGGACTTGGGGTGCTAATACTGATACAGAAACAGATGCCATTGCCAGTACCCTGTGTACTGACTGGGGGAAATTTCAGGCAGGGGATCCTGATGTGGCCCAGTTATCGACTTATATTTCAGTCCAGGAGGGTGGCATGGGTACCAGTAGCATGGGGGTGGAACCATTGTGGTCATTTGAGCATAAACAAGGTACCCTGTATCATGTGAAGCACAACCCCCATAATAAACATGTGGATTCCAGAGTAGTGGTGTCCATGGCCTATAGAGAGGAGGTGATGGAGAAAGTTTGCTCCAGTCACTCTAAGCCACTGAGCCATGGGGAAGTCTTGGCAAAAATAACACCCTTTAACTACTGGCCAGGAATGTACCAGCAGGTGGCTACTTATCTGAAGGCTAGTTCTAGGTTTTGTCAGTTAGAGGTACCAGGAATGATAGTGGGTGGAGTAACCCAAAGGGTAGAAGGCCACAAGAAATGGCTCCCTTGGAAGAGGTGGAGACTCCCATGCAGGGCAGAAGGTGCAAGATGGTAGCAGAAAACCTTGGTGTAATCTCTATAAACTGTATAAATGTTGTAAGGAATGATACCCCAGGGCTTTGAGAGGAATCATCTGTTTGCTTTCAGCTTGGTTTATTGTTTAATTGTTTAATTAGTATTTCAGAAAGACCTTTGGGCATGAGCTCTTTTACAAAAGTTCCACGTCAGGGTGGACAATAAGACAATACACATATTCAGTGGTTACAAAGGCCTGATCATTAGGCATTAAAGAGCGATTACATGACAATTAGACAAATAGAAGAAAAAGAAATGGAGCAGTTGTAATTGAATACTAAGCTATTTCTAATCAGTTGCTGTAGGTAGCACACCCCTGGAAACCTCCAAATCCCTTGATAGACTATGGCAGAGTAACTGCATAGGGTTTAATGCTATCCCAGATGACGAGAGGCTGGATGACAGTGAAACAAGGGGACTGGGTTTGGAAACCAACCACAGAGAGCGAGAGGTGGGGGATAGTGAAACGTGGGGGGCTGTGATGGGGGAGCAGCTCCAGAGGGCTTTGTCGAGTATGGTGTGGGGGGTGGTGGGGGGTGGGTTGGGAAGGCAGTACCAAGTGCGTTTAAAGAGGACTGATAGCTTACTTAAGCCCTTGGCTAGGCTGGAATGCAGGCAGGGTTCTCTAGGTAGCCCTGCTGGGTGTTACCTTGGGGGGTAGGCCTGTCTATCAAGTGGGGCCTGAGAAGCAGGTGCATTTTGAGTTAGACATTAGGTGCTGTTTGAGGCCTACTTTGAATTGAGACTGGCTGTTGTTTGTTTGTAATTTCATCAGGAGCTCATTTATCCAGAGGGGGGGCCCGATAGGAGAAAGCACGCTGCCCTTGTGAGGTTCAGCGGAATGGTATGGACAGTGCTCCATTCTTCCTCTGTCTAGTGATGTGTGTTAAGACAGAAGCCTCTAGCAGGTTTCCTATACAGGGTGGGGTTTTTCCAAGGAGTGCCTTCTTTCCCAGGAGGCAAGTTTGGTATCTGATCCTGTCTTTTAGGTTAAGCCAGTTTGTACGCTCATACAGGGTGCAAATATGAGTGTAGTGATCTGCACACAGGGTGAGGCGGCATGCCTTATTGAGTGCAATTTGGACCCTTTTGAGCACTGTATCAGTAGCAGCTCTATAGACCACCAGCCCGTAGTCTATCATGGAGAGTATGGAGCTGGAGACTGAGATTTGGAGTGCGTCTAGGGTGAGGGATTTCTTATGCCTATAGAGGACCCCAATCTTTGGGTTTACCACTTTGACAAGGGAGTCTACATGGTGCGTATAAGTGAGAGAGTCATCAATGGTGACTCCAAGGTGCTTGAACAAGTGCACCTGCTCAATCTGCTCACCAGCCTTGTTGGTGATTACGAGAGGAGCATGCTTGTGTTTGTTGTAGGGGCTGGATTATAGCATGGCCTTGGTTTTCTTGTAATTTAGTAGCAGCTTTTGCCTACTGAACCAGTCCTCGGGTTTATTGAAAGAGTTCTGTAGTTCTGTTTGTAGGGCAACCTGAGAGGTGCAGCTGCTCAGCAGCACGGCATCATCCACATACAGAATAGGTTTGGTGTCACAGGCTGTGGGTAGGTCATTTACAAAGAGGCTGAAAAGCAGGGGCCCTAGCATTGATCCTTGAGGGACTCCTAGGAGTACATCTCTGGAGCTGGATAACATCTGCCCAATTTTGACTCGCTGGCTCCTGTGTGTTAGGTAGTCATTGAACCAATTCACGGTGTTTGGTGCCACCTCCAATCTTTGGAGCTGGAGTACTAGTAGAGAGTGGTTGATGGTGTTGAAGGGTTTGGTGAGGTCAATGAAGATGGACCCCACCAATTTGTCTTCATCCTGCACCTTGTGTGCGTAGTCAGTGAATTCCAGCAGTGCCGTGGTGGTACTGTGTTTTTGCCAGAAGCCATGTTGGTTTGGGCAGAGCAGATTGTACTTACTGAGATATTCTGTGAGTTGACTTGCCGTGATTTTTTCCAAAGCTTTGGATAGTGGGGAAAGGATAGATATTGGCCTGTAGTTTGACACCAGCTTGGGATGTTCTTCATTTGCCTGGAGATGTCTGATGAGACTCACCTGGAATGGGACAACAGGGGCTTGGGGGTCAAAGGAATACCCTCAGGTTTTGATAATGAGAATCAAAATAAAGAGTATATACTGAAAATAAATTTCTAGGCTATTTGAAATGGAAAATGTGCCTAGGGCCATCCGGATTAGATATGGGATGAAACCAATGAGGAGGCCTCAGAAAAAGGGTCGAAGCTGCACACCCTTCCAGGATGCTGGTTGGGAATTAAAATCCCACTGCTTACATCAACTGTCATTCCTGTGTGTTTTAAATCCTGACACATTGCCTCATCTGATTATTTCCCACACACTGTGACATACACTGTGAAGTTCTTGCAGGTCTCTGGCATGTCTCTTCTCACTCTACTGTCTTCCAGGGTGTACATGTTGAGCTCCCTCTGTCTCTTTTCATAGGGATTTTGGTACAATCCCTGCATGCACCATTTTAGTTGCCCTCCTCTGGACTGCCTCCACCCTGTCTATGTTCTCTCTCGGGTGCTTTCTCCAAAACTAAACACAATACTCCATGTGGCATCTCAACAGCGAGCAATAGAGTGACAACACCTTTTCCCTCCTTCTGCTCAATATATCTCCCTATTTGCATCCCAGCATCCCACTGGCCCAACACGTACCTTTTTCATTCTGCCCTGCCACCCTGAGGTTATCAGATGATAAAACCAAGGTCTCTTTCCTGCTTTGTGACTGACAATAACCCCCATTCAATATTTATTTCCTAGGTTCCTATGCCCTAGGTGCATAATTTTGCACTTCTTGGCATTAAACCACATTGCCATGTCCTTGACCACTCCTCACGTTTTCCAAGACCCCTACACATTCTTTCTACTCCTTCCTTATTGTCTACTCTAATATATATTTTGATATCATCTGCAAAAAGATGTTCCTTCCCTTTCAGTTCATCAACAATGTCACATATAGAGATTTTGAAGAGGACCAGTTGCAGTATTGAGCACTGTGGCATCCCTCTGGTCACTCTCCCATCCTTAGAATTAGTACTGTTAATCAATACCCTCTATCACCTATCCATTAACTGGTTTCTAAATCAGTTAGACACTTTGGAATCCAACCTAAGGCTGCTTAATTTCTTAACTAGTCATCTGTATGGCACAGTGTCAAAGTCCTTGCTAATGTCGAGATAGACAACTTCCACTGTCCTTCCCTGATCTAGTTCCTTGGTCACCCAGTCAAAGTACTCAATCAGATTCATCTGTCATGACCATTCCCGTGAATCCATACTGCCTTTTGTCTTGAAGCCCATTGGATTCAAGATACTCTACCAAACATTCCTTTAACAGTATTTCCATTAATTTCCCAACCACTGAGATGACGATCACCAGCCTATAGTTACTTCCCTGCTGCAATACTTATGTAGAGGGCCACTTCTGCTCTACTCCTGTCTTTGGAGTCTGGCTGCATCTAATATATCCTTTATTCTCTTCCCAAGCTTTGATGTATACACTGAACAATCTCACACTGCCCCTAACTTGTGGAAAAAGAAAGAGTGACAACCATCCTGCAGTTTCTTTCTGTTTCTATGGCTGGAGGGTTCAAACTGCTGTGAATGGTCAGTACAGATATTCTTCCTCCCACATTCTCTGGCCATTCTTGTCTTCTAATAAGTCAGTAAAAATGGGCTTGTCATGTGAAGTGAGTATGATTCCATTACAAACTGAAGCCTGGCACAAGTTAAAATGCACTGTTGTATCTATTGCCGTCCCCCCTTCCCCCATTTCTGTTCAGCTGGAAACCCCATGCCCTTGGATAACACAGCTCCAGCTCTGGCACAATGGCAAAATGTGGCAAAGAAATACGGACACTTAGGAGAGCTAGCAGGCAATCTGGATATAATGTACAGCTACCTCTGAATGTGGTTTTCTCTCCGGAGATATTAATCAGTCACATCCCTTTTGTCTATATGCTAATGCCAACACATAATCATTGTAGAAGTCTGCATACTTTGCTCTGGAGAAAACAGCACTAGTTGCAAAAGTTCATATGCATATTTACTATGTGCAAATGAATAATCAGAGTTTTAGTTATAGAAAGCAAAGCGGTAACATTTTTGATCGATCCTCTCAACTGCAAAGTGACATGATCGGATTCCAGTACAACACATTACTTGGCAATTGCTTTGGGCAAGTACAGTATTACTCTGATTCTTATGTTGTGGTTAAACATTTTTGTAACCTTGGTATGCAACCCATGTACACTACTGTGAGCATTTTTAAAATGCCAAAAAACCAAAACCTGTTTTTTTTTTTGTTTGTTTTTGTGCCACAGTTTTGTTTTGATCACAAATTAGTTTTCGCCTAGTGGTTACATTATAAAGAAACACAGAAACATAGAAGGTGACAGCAGATAAGGACTGTATGGCCCACCTAGTCTGCCCTATTTCCCAGCCTAATGCAATACCACAGACCCTAGTTGATCTGCAGCTTACCATCTCTTTCCTATTGCAAGAGTACTGTTATGTCTATCCCATGCATTCTTGAATTCTCCCACTGTTTTTGGCCCCACCACCTCTGCAGGGAGGCTGTTTCAAGAATCCACTACTCTTTCTGTTAAAAAGTACTTCCTCATGTTGCTCCTGAGCGTACCCCTCCATAACCTCATATCATGCCCCCTTGTTCTTGTACACCTTCTTTTCTGAAAGATACTACCCTCCTGTACCTTGTTTATACCCCTGAAGTACTTGAATGTCTCAATCATACCTCCCATTCTCTTCTCTCCTCTCCTCCAGTGAGAATACATATTGAGGTCCTTTAGTCTTTCCTCATATGACTTTTGGTGCAGTCCTTGCACCATTTTTTTTGCCCTTCTTTGGACTGCCTTTATTTTGTCTATCTCCTTTCAGAGATGCAGCCTCCATAACTAGACCCAGTACTCCAGATGAGGTCTCAGTAGTAATCTGTACAGTGGCATAACCATCTCCCTTTTTTCTGCTAGTGATACAGTAGCTCTACCTATCCACCCTAGCATCCCATTGGCTCTTCCCATAGCCTTCTCACGTCATTTGGTTACCTTTAGGGAATCAGATATGATTACCTCCAGGTCACTTTCTTGATTGATGGCCATCAGTACCTCTCCCCCATCTTGTACTCCTTCCTTGAATTTCTGTGCCCCAAATGCATAATTTTGCACTTCTTTGCATTGAATCTTAGCTGCCACACACTCAACCATTCCTCAAGCATGTTTAGGTCCTTTCTCATTTTTCCACCCCTCTGGAGTGTTGATTCTGTTAGTGTTGTTAGCAAAGAGGCATACCTTCCCCTCCAGCCCCTTTGCAATGTCACTCATGAAGACATTAAAGAGGATTGGCCCCATCACAGATCCCTTTGGCACCCTACTAGTCACCCCCTCTCCTCTGATTGAAAGCTGTTTACTGCCACCCTCAGTGTCCTGTCACTCAACCAGTTTCTGACCTGGTTTATCACCTTGGGGCCTACTCCCAGGCTGCTCAGCTTATTTATAAATCTCTGATGTGGGATGGTGTCGATGATTTTGCTGAAATCTAGGTAGGCCACATCCACCACCCCTTCCCTATCTACCTCCCTGGTCACCCAGTCAAAGAAATCTATCAAATTTGTTCATAGAATCATAGAACAGTGGCAGGAAAGGACACACCAGCCCACCTAGTCTGCCCCTTATCCTCCATTACTCATCCCTCCCCCCTCTGGAATCCCTGTCCCCAGCTATACAATTCCACACACCTGTCTCATGCTTTCTTGAATCCCTCCACTGTTTCAGCCACCACTACCTCCTCTGGAAGCCTGTTCCATGCCTCCGCCACCTTATCTGTGAAGAATTGTCCCCTCACATTGCCCCTGTAGCTTCCTCCCTGAAATATTATGCTATGCCCTCTAGTTACAGCCCCTTAATTCCTTTTGAATAAACACCCTTCCTTTACTTTGTTGATCCCCTTGACATATTTAAAAGTTTCAATCATGTCCTCTCTCTCCCTCCTAGTCTCTAATGTGACGTTTGACAAGACCCTCCCAATGTGAATCTATGGTGCCTCAGATCCTGTGCTCTGCAGGATTCAAAAAATATCACAATCCCTCCACCATCAAGTTCAGGTTGACTGGCCTGTAGTTGCCAGCCTCCTCCCTATTCCCGATTTTGTGGAGAGGGACCACATTCGCCCTCCTCCAGTTCTCTGGAACCACCCCTGTCTCTAATGATTTGTTGAATAGGGCTGTTTATGGTTCTGCCAGCACCTCTCTAAGTTCTTTTAATATTTTGAGATGTATTCCATCCAGCCCTATAGTCATGTCACCTTTCAGATTCTCAAGTTCCTTTAGGACTCTTCCTCCATAAATGGGCTGGTGTCCACCTCTCTCCAATTGGTGTCCTATCACCCAATAGTGATCCTTTTCCTCCTCCTTCTTCTGTGAATCCTGAACAAAAATATTTGTTCAGGATTGTTGCTTTTTGTAGGCCCCCCTCCGTAGTACCCCCTTCCTCACTTTTTAACCTCACAATCCTACCCGTGGTCTTCTTTCTTTCACTAATGTGCCTAAAAAAAGTCTTGTCTCCTTTCTTAATTACCATGGCTATTTTTTCCTCCATTTGCACCTTTGCACTCCTGACTACTTTCCCCACCTCCCTCTGCTTTTCCAGATACAGTTCCCTGTCCTCCCCTCTCTTTGTTTCCTTGAACCTATTATTTATCTTGATTCTCACTTGACTTTTGAATCCCATGCAAATTATTTACTGTATGTAAGTCCCTTCATCAAAGATCAGGAATGTTATACAGGGTGTATCCTTCCTTAACTAATGGATCTAGAAAACTCCTGACTTCCAGTTTTCTTTTTAGTCTGTTAGACTATGGTATTAATATTTATGCCGCTACTACAGATAATATTTTGGGTTGACTAAAGGTATCATTCAATTCAATCCAAAGATTTCTGACAAGTGCTGCCTTTCATACACACTCTTGTAATTTACTTAGGCTCTCTGGCTGTATTCAGTGGTGTAAGTGGTAGACAAGAAGTACAGGAACTCACGCACTGGCAACTGTGAAATTCAGAATGAAGATCCTCAATCTAAAGGACAGCGGTGTCAAGACACATTTATCTAATTCGACACTCGTAGATTCAGTTAGAGATACTTAAGTATTTTTAGGAAAATAGCATTGTTGTACAAGTCAAATGTTGTTATGGAAACCCTGATTGCAGATCACAGGTTCAGAAACTGTGACTATGTTGCTGATTTAAGAATTTCAGTTTCAGTATCAGTGGGAAGAAGTATAGGAACTCAGTTCCTGCTGCAAAAAAGGTACAGGAACAGAGTTCCTGTGCATTCCTGTTCACTTTCATCACTGGCTGTATTTCTTTTCACAATAGGGTTCATTTTAAGTCTGTTCAATTTTTATTTAAGGATATTTTGAGTTTGTTGCCCAACTCCATTTTTTCATTATTCCCTAAAGCATTAAATGAATGTGAGACTTGTTCCCCCGTAAGTTAACCTTTTCGATTACACTATGTAAGAAATCAATTGGTCAGAGGTCTTTTTATTTACAGCCCATTTATTTTTCAATTCTCTTCCTTCTTATTTGGTTAAGTGTACTTCATCTACTTTTAAATTTTTTTTTTGGAGAAGGCTTCATGATCAGGAAGAATGTAATTGCTTTGTGACATAGTAATTCTTTGATATTCGTTGACTGAATGTTATTACTGTATTAACTTGTTTTGTAATTTGTTTAATTTAATTTTATTAAAAGTATCGTAATTACAAACCTTTGAGTCATAGACTCCTTTACAAAGACTTCACATCGTAGTAGACCAAGGTGCAATAGACAGTGTGATACATGGAATACAAAGGTGTGCAAACAGAGACAGTGCAATTAAGTACAAACAGTGCCATGGGTGGGCTAAAACAGTGCACTATATGTAAAGAGAATGTGCAACAGACAGTGCATCTTTTAAACAGCACAGATTATGTTCATTAAAACAGAAGCATATACAGCAGCAGGCATACATCTAAGAAGAAAAGTAGGCAGGACAATGGTCCGTTGTCAAAGGGGGTAGTAGCTGAAAGGACTGCATTGACTATGGGCAGTTACAGGTGTGTGAGGAGTGGAGATGGTGCTGGAGTGATGACTTGAAAGGACTGAGTCTGCTTTCATTGGAGATGGAAGCAGGGAGGGAGTTTATCTAGGCTGGGGCTCTGTAGATGAAGGACCTGTGGGCCAACACAGTCCTGAATCTGGGCATGTGTAGGATGGTCTGAGCAGAGCTGCCAATGGAGGGGGGCTAGTAGGGCAGGTTGAAGTAAGGATGAGAGTCTAGGTGGGGTCAGATCACCCATAATTTTTTTTGCAAAGAGGCAGGATTGGTACTGGAGGCACTCCTCGAAGTTGAGAAGATTGGCTAGATCGTAAAGGGTGCAAGTGTGGGTGAGTTTGGCACAGCCTGTAAAAAGGCAGCAGGCTTTGTTTAGTGAGATTTTGATTCTATGGATGGCAGAGTTGACAGCCACTCCATAGACTAGGAGTCCATAGTCACTGAGAAAGAAAGGACTGAGGAGGTGATAGCGAGCCATAGGGCTTCAGGGGGGAAGGCAGTCCTAGTGGCATTAAAGTATGCCAATACACTTGTTTACACTGGTGCAAAGGAGATTGATGTGCTCGTGGAAGGATAGTGCTGGGTTGAAGGTAATGCAGAAATATTTAAAGTTGAGAACCTGTTCTATAGGGAGAGGTTTGTTAGCCTTAAGGTTCACGGGGAGCCACAGTGCCTACTCTGGTTGTGGGAGAATAGAATGGACTTCATCTTTTTATGATTAAGAATGAGACTGTGGTAAATGAACCATGATTCTGCCTGGATGAAAGATTTCTGAAGGGTAGATTGTAGGGAGTGGGGGTCTGGGTGGGAATGGAAGAGTACTGCATTGTCGGCATAAAGGAGGACGTGCTCAGAGCAGGCAGTGAGGAGTGTACTGAGGTACAGACTGAAAAGTTGGGGACCAGAATAGAGCCTTGGGGTACCCCAGAAAGAACTGGACAGCAACCAGAGATGGTGTCATTTATTCTGACACACTGAGAGTGGGAAGAGAGGTAGCTGGTAAACCAGGAGGTGACCCCTTGGGAGAAATCTAGTTGGGCAAGGGCGGCTAGGAGGAGAGGGTGGCTAACCATGTCAAATGCCTTGGACAGATCTAAGAAGACTGCTCTGGCCAGGTACCCACTATCGAGGGTCGAGTGGAGGATGCTGGAAAATTCCAGTAGGGCTGTGGTAGTCGGATGTCCCTGGCGGAAGCCATGCTGTTCTTCACAAATGAGGTTGTGGATAGAGAGAAATTCAGAGATCTGGTCTGCGACAATTTTTTCTAAGACCTTGGGGGGGGATAGCGATTGGACAATAGTTCCCTAGGGAGGTGTGGTCACCACTCTTGTGTACAGGGGTGATGATCGCCACTCTCCAAATAGAGGGGAATTGGCTGAGACGGAGGGAGTGGTTCAGAAGGTTAATGAGTGGGGTAAGCATGATATCAAAAACCTGATGGAGCAGTCCAAAATTCACAGAGTCGTTACTGTGGCTGTGGCAGTTAAGGACTTTTAAGAGGTAGAGTATTGCCTCCTGCTCCAAGAGGGCATGGAAATAGAAGAGGAGGTGGGTGAGGGGTAGGTGGGGGTGTGGGGACGGGGTCGAAGAAATTTGTGGAGAGGATCGAGCTTAAGTCAGAGAAGGTGGAATTAAGAGTATCCACGATGCATTTTGGGTCAGAGGAGAGGATGCCACTGACGCTGATCTGGAAGGGTGGGGGGGTATATGGACTTACCACTGAGCTCTTTAATGTTATCCAAAAATTTCTGGGTGGAACCCCAGGAGGAGGCCAGGACTGATTTGTAGTGGTCTGCTTTTGCTTTATTGATGGCCAAGGTGCATTTGTTATGGGCCTCATGGTAGAGTTGTCTAACTGAGGCCTTGCAAGAGTTGAGGGCTTTATGCTAAAGATTGTCCCTATGGTGCATATGGCTACGTATGGGTTGAGTTACCCATGGGGTGTTAGAGTTTTTGGCAAGGTGTTTAGTGAGGAGAGTGAATAGGTTGCAGGCTGAACTGAAGGAGTGGATGAAGTATGATAGGGCTGCATCAGTGTCAAGTGCCTGGTTGATTGGGGATCAGTCCCAGTGAGATAGGTAGGCTTTTAGCTGTTCCAACCTTCTCGGTTTGAGGTGGTGCCAGAGGGTCGTTTGGGGGGGTGACTTTTGTCACTTGCTCAACCAGGATAAAGAGCATAGGGGAGTGGTCACTATGGGCATTTGGAAGGACTGTGGTGCCAGTAATTCTGTGTGGACAATTGGTTAGGCAATATTGAGAAGTGAGGAGGAGCCATTGGTAGGGTTAACAAAGGTCAGATGAGTGGCCAGTTGTGTGAGACCTAGGGCACTAATAGCATCTTTGGACTGATCTGTGGAATTGGAGAACCAGTTTATGTTCATGTCCCCCAGTTTAATTTGCTCTGCTTTGGGTGGGAGCTGGGAAAGGTGATCAAGTAGGGATTTGAGGGCCAGTTTCTGGTGGCATGGGGGAAAGTAGGAGGTGGTAATAAATAATGATGCCCTGAAGGGGTTGGGTAGGACTTTGATAGTGAGTGCTTTGGCACCATGGTCAAGTTGCGGGGTAGGGCAAGCTTGAGCATTGAAGGAGTCACAAATGCAGAAGGCGTAGCCCTCACCCTGCTTCCCTACCCTGTCTTCCTGGAGCAGGGTGTACCCAGGGAGGTTGATGAAGGATTCAGGGGTGTTTTTGAGAGCCAGTTCTCCACAATTGCCAGAACTTTGGGTTGATGCTGGGTGATCCAGCCCTGGAGCCCCAGAAACTTCTTTAGAAGACTGAAGATGTTCATGGTAGCAAAGTGAAATGTGGATGAGGAGTTGGTGCGGGAGGGTGGGGGCTGGGTTGGGGTGGATGTTGCCAGACATCAAGAGGAGGAGGAATATTATTCTGAGGAGTGCCAGGTGGAACTTGTGGTGGGGGCAGGCAGAAGCCAAGGGACAGGGATGCACAGGAGGGCAGACAGGGATCGGTAGAGTGAGCAGGGTAGAAAACACTAGGAAAAGAAGGGTGCAGGGGGAGTCAGAGGTGAGAGCAAGTAAGAGGGGCAGAGGTACCTGTAGGGGAGGTTTGTGGGTTGGGGTGGTGATAGTGAGAGCAGGGTGCTGGGTGAGAGGGGAGGCTGTAGGATATTGTCACTGAGGTCCAAAGTAGGTGGATGATGGAGGGGTTTATGCCCAGGGGGTGGGGGGGAGCAACATATCAGGAGCAGAAAAGCTAGTTATGGAAGGGTAGGGAGATACTGGGTTGGATGGTGGAAGGACATAGTAGGGGTGTGGGTAGGCATCTGGGGGGTGCTATAAGGGAAACTGAGAGACACCAAGCTGTGAGGCAGCCACAATGGCCCAGCCATAGAGTATTGTTATTTGTGTGCTTGTCACATTTGAAAATGGGCAGATATGCTCATTATGCATACAAGTATATAAAATAAAATAAAATGAACCTCCAGAAAGCTAGCCTTTTGTCTCTTACCTTCCCAGCCATAGTGTTTTTTTCTTTCTCTTTGTTTTGCTTAGTTGCTTAACACAATGGCTTGTTGCCTCTGCTATGCCTCCGGTAAGATTAGCCCATTGTTTCTCTACATGCCCCCCCTTCTTCTACCCCTGCCAGGGCTTCCTTGAGACATTTCCCCATTTTTGAAAAGTCAACCCATCTGAAAGCCAGGACTCTTACTTTCATGTGGTTTGACTCCTCCACTGTTCTCACATTGAACCATACCGTATTATGATCACTGGACCCCAGGTGGCTACCCACCATTACACCAGTGACTCTGTCTTCATTGGTGAGTACCAGGTCCAATGTTGCTCCACCTCTGGTGGGTTTTACCACAAGCTGTTTGAGGTATGCCCCCTGCAGGGAATTCTGAATGCCTCTGCTCCTGGCTGTGGCTGCAGCCTGGGTGCTTCAATCCACATCAGGCAAACTGAAGTCTCCCACCAGCAGCACTTCACCTTTCACTGTCATTTTGTTGATGGCTTCCATTAGTACCCTGTCCATCTCCTCCTCCTCTAGTGCTGGAGGTATGTAGATCATGCCAGTGTGAATGGCGATGCCATTTCCCATCTCCAGGGTGACCCACAATACTTCTGCTCCCACCTGCATTCCCTGAATTTTAGTTGCTTTAATTCTTTCCCTGACATAGATAGCCATCCCTCCACTTTTTTTTCCCACCCTGTCTTTTCTAAATAGAATGTAACCTGGTATGGCTATATCCCATTCATGGTTCCATGTGTACCATGTCTCAGTAACAGTTACAATGTTCAGGTCTGCCTCTGACATCAAGGCCACTGGGTCGTGATTTTATTTCCCAGGCTACAGGCATTCATGCACATGGTCTTCCAAATTTCGTAACCTCCCCTTATAGTAGACTAACCTTCTGTTCCCCATGTCTTTGCTCCCTTCCCCTCCTGTTTTTACTCCCATGGAGAGAGGGGATATGAAAAAGAGAGAGGGGATATGATAGAGACTTTCAAATACCTTAGAGGAATAAACAGGGTACAGGAGGGGAGCATATTTCAGAAAAGAAAGTGCACAAGGACAATGGAACATCATATGAGGTTGGACGGAGGGAGGGAGGCTTAGTGGGAATGCTAGGAAGTATTTTATCATAGAGATGGTGGTGGATCCATGGAACAGCCTACCAGCAGAGGTGGTGGAAGTGAAAACAGAATGGTGATTCAAAAGCGCATGGGATGAACATAAAGGCACCCTGCTGTACAGCAGACAAGGGGAAAGGCAGTCCAGGTAAGAGCAGCGATTGCCAAACTAAGTAGGGACATGGGCAGACTAGGTGGGCTGTATGGTCCTTATCTGCTGATAGAGTCTGTGTTTCTACTGTATGTTTCCTGTCTCTGCCATTCTACCTATCTCAGTTTTAGAGTTTTAGTGTCGCTTTCCCAACCCTAGAGTCCTCCCTACTGACTACTTCATCCTATGGGGGTGGCAGTTATCTTCATCCTGCCTACATTCACCTCCCCTTAGCTAGTTTAAATGCCTGTCAATGAAGCATTTAAACCTCTCACTGAAGAACTTGGTTCCTTCCTGGACAGATGAAATCCATCCCACATGTATAGGCCTGAATCCCTCCAGGTGGGACCCCAGTCCCCAATGAAGCTGAAGCCCTCTGCTCTGCACCAATCCTTGAACCATGTATTGAATCTCATGGTGGAGAGTACCCTGTCCTCACCCTTGTCATTTACTGGTAGCAGCTCTGAAAAGGTCACACTGTGTGCCACTTGTCTAAGACCTCTACTCAGCTCCTTGAAGTCCTCCTGCACTACCCTAATCTCTTCACCAGCCAGATCATTCATTCCCCAGGTAGACAATGATATCTAGCTCTTCCTCCTGCATTGCTGCCCCCTCCGGATGCACATTAAATCCCTCCAAGCAGTGACACTGGGTAGTCACTTAACATCCCACTCTCCCACTCCATCTGCCCCAAGTCTACCTCCCTAACAATAGAATCCTCCACCAGGAGTTGCTTCCTCCTTCTCTGGGGTCCTCTGACTATTCTTCCTGGGGTCTCCACCATGAAGGACCTCCACATCTTCCTAGGTCTCCACTGCGGGTGCCTCCTTTGGACAGCCCTGCCATGCCAGCACAGCATAGGAGTTATGGAGTGGAATGATAGGAGGGATGTGCCTTTGTCCCACTGCCCTCACCCTTCCTGGGCCTGTCATAGTCCAGCCGCTCCTCCACCTAGGCAACCTTTGAGGCAGCGGAGGCTGACTTGGTGATCCCTGGATGAAGGAAGATGTCCCCTGAGTCCTGGCCAACTCAGCCTGGAGACAAGTAACCTCCTCCCTCAGCCCAGAAAGGTGCCTGCAGATGGTACAGTAACCTATCCTCCAGAACATCTCCCAGAAGACTGCTGCAACACAGCCACTGCACTGTACAACTACCACCATGTCTTATTTGTGATCTCTCTCCTGTCACTTTGAATGCTTACTCTTTCCTCCACCTGTCTTTTTTTCCTACCTACTTTCCTTCTGCTTTTGCACCTTTACAGTGCCCGCTCTTCCTGTGCCAGGACAGGAAGTTCCTATATTCCTCTGTAATGTCCTTCTTCTCTGCTCAGAGTCAGACCTCCAGCAGCTGTGGGTGAGGGGAGAATACTCTTTTTCTTCAAGGATGATGAGACTTATATGTCTTGGTAATCCCTCCCTCCCTTCCTGCTCCCAAACAGGAAGTTCCTGTTGTCAGTCATATCCAGTGCCTATAAAAGTGGAACTGGTTAAGGGTGGGAGGGTGGAGGAGTGGGTGGGAGGATAATACTATAATGTAACAGACTGACTCTCTTGCTCTGTCACTGGCAACTGAAGAAAGTCAAAAGTCTATGGATTGAATTTTAAAGGCATGAGATTCTTTCAAATTCTGGAGACAACTACCTGATGTGATAAATAGTTACTAGCAAATACTGCGAAATTAAAAAACAGCAGACATTTATTGAAAACACAAGTTTTGTTGCCCCCCTCTACACCAGATAATGAGGAGAATGCAAACAATCACATACTACACTTTCTAAAAAGCCAGCCTGAAAGGCTGATCAGATGGAACAATGAAGACATAATGCATCTTCTGAATTGTTGGTATCTGCTAGTGGAAGAATGTTTTCCCTTGACATTTCAAAGTAAAAGGTAGATTTAAGATATTCATTGTGTATTTCTGTTAGGTGACTATTCTTGATCCTTGAACAAGAAGTGGTTGTCACAGAGCTGTTTTCACATACCAGTAACAGAGCTGGAGATACAGAGTTATACACTGAAATAAAGTATAGCATTCCTGCATGGACCCCCAAAATGTTTTTGTTGTTTAAATATTTTATTGAAATACACAGCAGACAATAACAATACACAGTATGCATGGTGGCACAGATCGCTATAGTAACATTAGGTAATAACAAAGCCGTGTATCTTAAGGATTGGAGAAATTAAATGGACCCATAAATATTACATGTATGCATCAATCTGGCAGAGACTGACAAGGCTGAGGCCATCCAATAGATATGAAACAGTGGCTGTACACCCATGTATGCTGTCTGACTTCTGTTTGCAAAAAAACAAAAATAACTATATACACCGAACATAGGCAACAAAATAACTATTAGTGTTACAGGAGGTGATAACTAGACGTGTGGGGAGAACTGAACAGGGCTGTGCCCCCTGAAGGTTTCTTAGTGTGGGCTGCTAGCCATCAGCTGTTGGCTGATCCTCTCGGCATAGATCACAATTCAAAAAGGCCCCCCCCAGCATCTATAAAATCTTGGCAGTGACCCAGCAGCCAAGTGAGACATCCTCTCATAAGTTGCTACTAGTCCACCAGCAAGACCGGCAAAGGTGACATGGCTAAGGCATTAGTCCTGTCTGCTGTGTCAGCCAGGGAAGAGGGGAAAGGGGCAGGAGCATCTGGAAGGCAGGTAGCATTGGTATAGGGCATGAAGATATACAGGATTTACTGGGCACTAACTGGATACTGTGTTGCACGTGTGGAATGCTGGGGCAGCCAGGACAGATGGAGAGCCAGTGCTGTAATAATTGTAGGTATATTAAAAAACTTGAAGGTAAACTTGCACAACTTCAGTAAAGGACTGAAATGCAATCCAGCATTAATGAAACAGCTACTGTAGGTTTGTACAAACAACCAAATCCATAATTAAAAATACTGAAAGGGAAATGGTAATTAGACAGATAAATAAAGGCCCCAGTGACAAAAGGAAAGTAAGTATGGATGAGCAGAGTTTAGAAAATGATGGTGACTGGAATTTTATTCAGAGGGGTCCTAGAAAACATATTAGAGATAGAGATCTACCACTAGAATTGATTAATAGATTTGATGGGTTACAGGATGAAGGAAGTACTCCTCCCCCCAAGAGGGTGAAAAAGAGGACTATGCCAATACCTCACTAATGGGGCAGGAAGCACCTAGTTCAGATACCAGTGCAAGAGATGAATTAGTGGTACCCATCAATCAGGAGAGAAGGGAACATCTTGTTAATTCAAGCCAAGACATGCTAGGAAATAGGCCTTTATTAGGTTCACTAGAAAAACCCGGGATAAAGCAAAGGGACATAGTGATTATAAGCAATTCTATGCTAAAAACAGCCAATAGGATGATTTGCAATAATAGGAAAGAGCAAGTTACTGTGTCCAGTTTACCAGGGGCTGGGATAGCCGATGTAAAACAATGTCTAGATGGATTTCTAGAAAATACAGTGGATCCTGTGGTCTTCTTTCATACAGGTACTAATGATATTGGGAGGAAGAAT
This sequence comes from Neoceratodus forsteri, assembly GCA_016271365.2. NCBI lineage: Eukaryota > Metazoa > Chordata > Ceratodontiformes > Ceratodontidae > Neoceratodus > Neoceratodus forsteri. The sequence continues at coordinate 1,000,766,645 of CM057454.1, read as the reverse complement.
TTTGCTGACATCCAAAGAGATTTTGAAGCAGTGGGTAGGGTTCTGCAGAATAAAAACATACCTTTGGTTATTTCTGAGGTTCTTCCAGTCCCGAGGGCAGGCAAGCAGAGAACTAGGGATATAATTAGATTTAATGGTTGGTTAAAAAGGTGGACTCAAAGAGATAACCTACAATTACTGGAGTACTGGCAAAGGTTTTCAAATGTCCCCAATCTATTTTCACCAGATGGGCTTCACCTTAATATTATGGGCTCCGGGTATTGGTGGACAGATTTAACACTAAAATATGCAATATTTTAAACGTATGAGAGGGGTGGGGGGGGGGAATCCCCTACCAGAAATAGTAGAGTCACATGGAAGAGAGAAATCTGATCACTGGACTATTCTGTTACTAAGACCTTAGTCAACAAAAAAGAGGAGTTGGAGGTAATATTAAAAAAGGAAAATATCAAGCTGTGTGCAGTAACAGCAACATGTTGGAAAAAGGAAGATTGGTGAACAAATATGTATGGTTACCAGTTATTTAGATGCGACAGGGAGAAGTAGACGGGGGGTAGCATTATATGTACAGAATGACATCGCTGCATTTGATTTAAAAACTACAAGGGACACTGAATTTGAACAACTGCTGATACAGATTGTATCACCATGGGGGAAGCAAATACTGGTAGGTGTCTGTTATATCCTTTATTTCTTTTGCTGAAAAGTGAAAAAAGAAACCCTCAAACTAATCCAGTGCATCAGGGAACTTGATGTGTCAAAAATATGGTATTACTTGGTGACTTCAATTTTAATGGTATAAACCAGAATTCTTGGTCCCCTTTGTCTCCCTGTAAAGCCACGTTTCTGGAGGCTATTGATTTTATGGCATTGTATAATTATATGCAGGAAGGTACAAGGAGTACTAATACCTTGGACCTTGCTATGAGTAACATGAAGGACCAAATCTACGATTGTAGAGTCAGAGAACCTTTATCTGGGACTGACCATAATATGGTTGAACTAAAAATTGTAACTGGGGTACTATCCAGCTAGGGACTACTGTGATTAGAAATTATAATAAAGTTAATTATGACAAACTAAGGCAGCTAGTTTGAAACTAGGACTGGAGGACAAAGTTCAAGGGTCTTGGAGTTGCTGAAATCAGGAGGGAATTTTAATTATTTTTGCATTATTTGATAGAAACCGAAATTCCCACTAAGGTTAAACATAATTTAAAAGGGAAGATTCCAGCTTGGTATAACAATAACATTCTTAGATTAATTAGAAAGAAAAATAGAACCTACAAACAGTTCAAAAGGGATGACATTAGGGTGTACAAACTTAAATATAAAATGAAACTAAGAGAAGTTAAAAGAGAAATAGCTAGTGCTAAGAAAAACTTTGAAATTAGTTTAGTAACTAAAGTATCAGATAACCAGAAGGCTTTTTATGGCTATTGCATCTTTAAAATAAAACAATAATAAAGTAGGACCCCTATTGGTGGGAGGAAATAAGTTAACTAACCATAAGGAAATGGCTGTGGAGTTGATTAAATACTTTAACTATGTTTATTCAGTTGGGACCACTCCAGATCACATATCTTTGAAAGAAATAGATAGCCTACTAAAAATTTCAGTCGATACAGTGAAGAAAAACTGATGAACTTGAAACTCAATACATCCCCTGGTCCAGATGAATTACACTCTAGACCGCTTAAAGAACTTGTCTCAGTCATTAGTGACCCAATCCAGGCCATTTTCCAGTCTTCCATAGATCAAGGAGAGGTACCTGAAGACTGGAGATGGCAAATGTTATTCCGATTCACAAAAAGGGGCTTAAGTCAGACTGCTTGAACTATCATCCCATCAGTCTGACTAGTATAAGAAGTAAAATACTGGAGTCTATTATTAAGGATTATATTTAAAGCCACTTAAGGGAAAAAGGATATGTGGATATAAAACAGCATGGATTCACTAGGGGCTGGTCATAGGTGACCAGCTTATTATCCTTTTTTGAAAAAGTGAGCACAGCTTGGGACAGTAATCTGTCAGTGGATGTTTTATACATTGACTTCAAAAAAGCATTTGATACTGTATCACATAGGGAATTGTTGTATACTTTGGGGGAATTGAGAGTGGATTCTCATGCTGTTAGGTGGATTGCTGCTTGGTTGACTGATAAGAAGCAGCGGGTCTGTATAAAGGGAAAGATGTCTGACTGGACTATGGTACCCAGTGGAGTCCCCCAAGGGTCTGTACTGGGCCCAGTCCTGTTTAATGTATTGGTTTCATCTATAAATTGAGATGCCAATGCATGGCTTGCTAAATTTGCTGATGATATGAAACTTGGAGCAGTTGTCATTAATGAATTAGATGCAGGGCAATTACAGAACAATATCAATCAAATATATGAAACGGCCATGGGGAAAACATTTAAATTTAATTTAGTAAAGTGTGATATCATGCATTTGGGAAGGAATAACCCTAAATCTAGGTATACTATGGATGGAGCTCATTTATTGGAAACAGATGTAGAAAAGGACCTGGGAGTGTGGATAAATAAAGATCTGGAGTTTACTCACCACTGTAATGTTATTACCAAAAAAACCTATGTCATCTTGGCCTCTATACTGAGAAATACAAAGAGCAGGGAAAGGAACGTTATTATACAGCTTTATCAGTCCCTTGTTAGACCCCATCTGAACTATGCTGGTTGCGTATGGAGACCTAGACTGAGGCGGGACATGAGGAGGTTGGAGAGGGTTTAGAGACGGGCAACAGGGAGGGTGAGGGGCCTGGGGCTGCTCTCCTATGGGGATAGTTTGAGAGAGCTGGGTCTGTACTCCTTACAATATAGGAGATACCATGGGGGCATGTGCCTGATTTACAGGTCATGTAAAACTCCTGATATGTGGGAATGCCTGGGTTTAAAAGCAAGTTCTAGCTTAATTACGAACCAGGGTCACCAGTACCAACTCATAGGGGAGAAATAATTTATTTGAGTTTTGGTAACCGGGTAAGTCAACTGAGTCAATTACAGTCCCTTTTTCAGGGTCGATCTGGGGTCGAGAATCAACTACAAAGGTATAACTGCAACAAGCAGTATAGTTCTCATGTTACAGGGATGTCATTAGGCAGAGTACATGTCAAGACAAAAATGTTGCAAGTACACAAACAATTGACAACAGATTAGACAAGCGATTCATATAAAATATAATAAGAATCAGAGAGGGGCTTAGTTTTCACAATGTATAACATAGAAACATAGAAACATAGAAGTTGACGGCAGATAAGGACCACAAGGCCCATCCAGTCTGCCCATTTCTTTTTCTACCTTATAAATGTGCCATTGGCCTTTGCTCTGCCAGTGGCCTATCTATTCATAGTCATTTGTATTGCTCCCTTATGCCTATCCCATGCCTTTTTGAAGCCCTGCACTGTATTCATAGCCACCACTTCTTGTGGTAAGCCATTCCATGCATCCACCACCCTTTCTGTGAAAAATAATTTCCTCACATTCCCCCTTAATCGGCCTCCCTCTAATCTCATGCTGTGTCCTCTTGTCCTGCTATTTTTCTTATATTTAAACATGTTAGACTCTTTCACCTTGTTTATGCCCTTAAGGTGTTTGAATGCCTAGATCATATCACCTCTCTCCTCCTTTGCTCAAGGGTATACATATTGAGCTCCGTTAATCTGTCCTCATATGTCTTCCACATGCAGTCCGTGCACCATTTTGTTGCCCTTCTCTGGACTGCCTCAATTTGGTTAATGTCCTTGTGAAGGTGTGGCCTCCAATACTGCACGCAGTACTCAGATGGGGCCTAACCAGTGTCTTGTACAGAGGATTATTACCTCCTCTTACGACTTGTGATACCCCTACTAATACACCCTAATACCCCCTAGCCTTACCTACTGCTTTAGAGGTCTGCTTGGATGATTTTAGGTCATCAGTGATGATGATGCCCAAGTCTCTTTCTTCCTTTGTGACTGCTAGCAACTCCTCCCAGCCTATAGGTGGCTTCAGGGTTTCTCTTCCCTATGTGCATGATTTTGCACTTCTTTGCATTAAATCCCAGTTGCCACTCTTCTGACCATTCTGCTAGTTTATCCAGATCTCTTCTCATTCTGCCCACCCCATCTGGATCATCTACTCTGTTGCAGATCTTGGTGTCATCTGCAAACAGACAAGCCTTACCCTCTAGTCCATCTGCAAGGGCACTAATGAAGATGTTGAAGAGGACTGGCACCAGGACTGATCCCTGAGGTACCCCACTTGTGACTTGCATCTCTTCTGACTGTATACCACTTACCACCACTCTCTGTTTTCTGCCCATCAACCAGTTTGCCACCCAGTTGACCAACTTCTGACCCACCCCGAGCCTATCCAGCTTATTTATCAATCTTCTATGTGGAACAGTGTCAAAAGCTTTGCTGAAGTCAAGGTAGGCGACATCAACTGCTCCCCCTTGGTCCACCACTCTGGTTACCCAGTCAAAGAAATCTATGAGATTAGTTTGACAGGACCTTCCTTTTGTAAACCCATGCTGTCTTGGATCCTGTGCCCCTATGGATTCCAGGTGTTGCACTATCCTTTCCTTAAGGATTGCCTCCATAATCGTGCCCACTACTGAGGTAAGACTGACGGTCTGTAGTTCCCGCCTCCTCCCTGCTACCACTCTTGTGGAGCGGGATCACATGAGCCCTTCTCCAGTCTTCTGGGACCTCTCCTGTGCTCAGAGACTCACTAAACAATTCTGCTAATGGCTCTGCTAGTTCCTCCTTTAGCTCCTTAAGTACCCTGGGATGTATGCCATCAGGTCCCATTGCCTTATCCACCCTGAGCTTGCAAGCTCTAGTAGGACCCTTTCTTTTGTGAAGGAGTAGTGCTCACCTCCCTCCCCTGTGTCCATGATGCTGAGCTGTGGGCCCTGCCTACCTTCTCTTCAGTAAATACTGAGCAAAAGTATCTATTTAGGATAGATGCTTTTACAGGGTCCTCCTCCTCACATGCTCCCTTTTCTCCATTAAGCTTAGCAATACCCCCTCTGGACTTTCTCCTTTCACTAATGTATCTATAGAAAGTCTTGTCACCTTCTTTTACTGTTCGTGCTAGTGTTTCCTCAGTTTGGGACTTTGCCCGCCTTACTGCCTTCCCTGCTTCCCTTAGGGCAGTTTGGTATGCCTCCCTATCTTCATCCTGCTGTGTTCCCTTTATATTTCCTGAAGGCCAGCCTTTGGCTCTGACCTTTTCTGCTACTTTATTTGAGAACCAAAGTGGTTTCCTTCTTCTTTGCACTTCCTTTTCTGTCTAACACAATGGGATGTTGCTTCAAGTATTGCATCCTTAATGCTTGCCCACTTTGCCTGTATCCCTCACCTGTGTTTCTTTTGCCAGGGCTAGCTTAACTCTGTTGGCCATCTTATCAAAGTCAGCTCCTCTGAAGTCCCATATTTTGCCTTGGAATGGGATGATTTAGATGTAGTAGCCAAATTGAACCATACCATGTGATGGTCACTGGCCCCAGGTGACCTTCTACCTGGAGATCTGTGATCCCTTCTTTGTTAGTCAGTACTAGATCTAGGATAGCCCTGTCTCTTGTGGGTTGCTGTACCAGTTGTTTGAGGCCCTCCCCTGCAGGGAATCCACTATGAGTCTAGTTCTGGCAGATGTTCCTGCTGGTATTGACCAATCTGTATCCGGCATGTTGAAGTCTCCCATTATCAGAACTTCCCCTTTAGCTGTCATGTTTTGTGTATCTTCTAACAGTAATGTGTCTGTGTCCTCCCTCTGGTCTGGGGGCCTATAGACAACCCCAGTTCTTATGGCTGTCCCATTTCCTGTTTCCAGGGTGACCACAGTTCTTCTGACTCCTTATGTGTATTCTATAGTGGATCAGTGGAATGCTCAGCCAAGTCAGGTGGTCTCTAGTGAAACCATGAACCAATTTAAGACAGCTCTAGATCAATATAAAAGTAGTTATCTTTATGATGTGAGTCTATAAATGGTGCAGGACAATAATGCCCTAATGGCTAAAGTACCTGATCTCTTCCTGTGAATCCTATGAAAGACTGGCTACACACTCTTGGGTTGTAGGGAAATCAGAGGTGTGTCAGCGAACCAGAATAAGGCATTTGGCTGCAGCCCCAGCAACTGTGGCCCATTGTGACAGCTGATGAGCTTTAGGAGTGAATTCTAGGCAACAGCCAAGAAGTAGTCAGGAAGTAATGATCTGCCCGGCGGGAGCCTGGTTAAATGTGACACAGTGTAGCAGCAAAACAGTCAAGTCGCAGAACACTCACCCAGCCAAAGAACAGAAATTCACTACATTAACACCCTACTGGGTGAAACGTAAGTTGTGGTCACCTCTCCTACTGAGGTACTTCCATATTTGCATGCCTTTTTTTCTGTAAGTAAAATTCTATTGGAATTGAACCATTGCAGTGAGTTTTTGTTCTGTGGCTAGGTGAGTGTTCTGTGACTTGACTGTTTTGCAACAGCCAAGAAGCAGTAGCAGGGCATCCACTTGCAAATCAGGTGCCACTACATGCTGCCACATCTTAGTGATCTCAGCCCACTATGATTGTATTAAAGAGCAGGTCCAAAGAACATGAAGCAACCGATCTCCTGCTTAACCACATTTCCAGCAACAATCATTGGACTGAAGTCCAAATCATTTCAATTTGGAGGGAGCATGATGCCAACGTAGGAGAGTTTTGTTCATAATAAGACGACTTCTGCCATCTCTACAGGCATGTTGTATTCTGAACCAGGCCTGTGCCAACTGCTTATCTGATATGGGGGTGTCCATCTCCTTTTCTCAGCTTACCTTTGCTGGGATAGTGGGGTCTAACTGAGCTACCCTTACTGTATATCATGATAAATCTTGCTAGCCTGGCTTTTCTGAAGTTTAAGTCATGTGGTTACAAGATGTGCCACATCTTCAAAACCAGTGTCCTTGCATGCCTTACCCCATTGCAGGATTGCATCTCTGATTTATAAACAGTGGCAGAAGTGCTGCTGGGGAAGCTGGACTCACTAACTGAGTGCTGCAAAACAGTCTACCACCGGGGATCCTGGGCTAAGGGGAATCTGCAGCAGCCAAATTCCTTGCCCCTCACAGAATATCCATTGTATAGGCCCCGCCAAATTTGAAGCTCTGCATTCTTCTACAGTGGTGTGGTAATCCATGGAGTGAGGGATTTAGCCAAATGTTTATGCACTCTCTGTCAATAAGTGACAGAAATCACTGTTGGAGGGAAGAGATATGAAGAGGGGCATTTAGACATGTAAAGAAGCACTGCAGGGGTAGGTGAGCTGGACAAGGTAGTTTCCATCTGTACCCACAATGGGGATTGTATGGTGGGGTTTCTCAAACCATTGAACAGTTTGTGCAGTCATGAAAGCTATATAGTACCCATAAAACCACAGTAGTCCCAACCCTCCCCACTCCAATACTGGAATACTTTCAGCTTGCTAAAATGAGACAGTTTGCCTTTCCAAAAGAAGTGGCCTATAGTAGTGTCCGGTATTTGGAACCAGATGGTGGGGATTTGGATAGGTAGATGTGCCAGGAGGTGTAATATTTTCAGTGCCAACATCAACTGGATAGCATTGGTTTAGCCAGCCAGTGATAAATGCAAAGCTTTCCACCTATACAGATCCATTCAGGTGGATTGTAGGATCTCCCTGAAGTTTAGGGTAACTGTTTTGCCTAGATACTAGTGAAGCTTAATATCTAAATAGGTGATGCCTCCTGGGGACCATTTAAGGCCTAGAGTCTGAAATGCTTCAGCAGAGCAGTGCTTGTTTAGGGGCATAACCTCAGTTTTTGATTGATTAATCCAGAGCCCTGACGCTTTAGCAAATGTTGCCAGGAGGAGAAGCACATGACCTATGGCTTGGTGGGCTTGGGAGAATGGGATGAGCAAATCAGAAGCATCAAGGAAGGTTTTAAATGAGTTTGGGCTGATATGGATGCCTGCTATTCTGGGGTTCTCCCTGGGGGCAATGGCTAGTTACTCTATGGCGAGAACAAAGGGAAATGGGGAGAGGGGACATCTCTGCCTTGTACCTTTCTGGAGTGGGAATGGGGCAGACCTGGACCCAATGGTGAGCACTGAGGCCATAGAGGAGATGTAAAGATGCCTCACCCACCCATTGTACATGCTGCCAAACCCCATCACTTGTAAAATTGCTATCAAAAAAGACCATTCAGCAGAGTCTAAGGCCATTTTGAAATCAACAGCAAAGGCTGTGTACAGAGAGGCTCCAGTGTGGCAGTGTGATGTATGATAGAAAACAGAGATCATAGATGGTCAGATCTGAGATGGCCCTTGATATATTCCACTTGTGATGGGTGGGTCAAACCTGGGAGAGATCCTTCAAGTCTAGTCACCAGTACTTTTTCCAGGATCCTGATGTCAGCATTTATAAGTGAGATGGGCATGTAACTACCTGGGCAGTTGGATCTTTGCCCTTCTTTGGTAGGACAATTATTACAGCTTCCCTCATAGTGGAGGGTAACATGCCTCTAGCCATGGAGTCTGAAAAGTCCTTTGAAAGTACGGGGGAAGTTCTTGTCCCAAGGCCTGGTAGAAGTTGACTGGGTATCTGTCTCCTTCTGGCACCTTATGGGGGTTTATTGAATTTATGGTGGATCAAATCTCGGGGACAGATATATGGGCATCCAGGTTAGATTCCAACTGAGGGGGGATTTTGGGGCTGGGTAATTTTGAAAGAGAGTTAGAGATGTTTGTATGTGATGGGGGTGTAGGGGATGAATATAGCTTTTCATAAAAGAGGGTCATGATCCTGTTTATACCCACCTGGTAAGTTTGTACTTTCCCACCAGATTCAGTTAATTCCACTATCATTTTTGCTGACTGACTGCTCTTCAGCCTGTAGACCAAGAACTTGCTGGATTTTTCCCCTCCATCCCAGTAGACACGTCACAGCCACAGTAGCACACGTTCAGCTTTTCTGGTGAGTTGTTCACTCAGCCTAAAGTAAACACTATTTAATTGTGCTAGGCGTGACTGGGGTGGGTGATTCGTGGCATGGACTTTATATTGTGCATCTAGGGTAGCTAGCTGTTTCTCAAGAGATGTCTGTACAGCTTGCCTCTCCTTGTACCTTTTATAGTGTATGCAATGATCTGGTCTGTCACATTGACCTTAAAGGCCTCCCAAAGTGTGGAGTCCCCTACATATCCAGTGTCATTGGTAGCCCAGAAATCCTGTGCATCTTCCCTCAACCATGGTAGAGATTGTTGGTCTTCAAGTAATAACAGATCCAGCTGCCATATGAGAGGCAGGCATAGCTTTTGTTCCCAGGACAGATGCATCTCTAGAGGGGCATGGTCCGATAGTATAATGGGGTGGATTTTTGTATGGAGTATAAAGTCATATAGGGAGGAGGATACCTACCACATGTTAATCCTACTAGAGGATCCATGGGTGGTGGAAAAACAAGTATAGTACCTCTTTCCTGGGTGGCTCATTGACCATGCATCAAGAAGGGTGTGCTCAGATAGAAGCCGCTGTATAGTGAGAGCTGTCTTTTCATAGGGTTTGACACCCCCTCTGCTCCTGTCTATCCCAGGACCTAGAGTAAGATTAAAATCCCCTCCTATTGGGATTGGGACTTTGTCAGGGTTAAAGTTGGAAAGACTTTTGTTAAGGGAATGGAAAAATTCTGGAGTGTCCATATTTGGATCATAGATATTAGCAAGGATCAGGGAGCCTTCAGAAGTCAAAACCCTAACCGTGATCCAGGGTCAGCATAGGACTCTGTAATTTTCCATTCTAAATCCTTGTGTAGAAGGATGGATACCCCTCTCTTTTTTGCTACAGCTGGACTGTGCAGTTCAACACCCACCCAGCCCTGTTTCAGTTTCACTGCTTCCTTGGAGTTTAATTTTGTTTCTTGCAGGAATTCCATCTGAGGCTTCAGCTTCTTTAAATGGGATATGATTTTTTCATATTTGACAGGAGAGTTGAGGCCTTAGACATCCCAGGAAATTAAACTAGATTTCATTGGTTTATACAATATGTGTCATGGAGTGACCTTATTCATCCCAAATAGACACTCTCCGGGTACCTTCTATCCCTGCCTCCTGAAGAACTATGATAGACACACACTTCCTATGCAGTAGTAAGCATTGGTTAGTTTGGACTCGCCTATAACAACAAGAAAGCAGTAAGTTAACATCATAACATCCTGAAAAATGAAAAATTCTAACACCCCAACCAGAATTGTAGCCCTACCCCCCCACGCAATCCCAACCAAAGACTAGTTGTCACTGTATGCACTGGCAAGCCAGCAGCCCATGTGCTAGTGACCATCGCTGGGTGGAGGAACGCCATCTTAGTTCCAGAGGGAGAGAAGAGAACAAAAACAAACAACCCAAATGAATAGACTGTCTCAGTTGCCAGTACAAGATCTGAGTTTACTCTGTAAATACCTGCATGAGAAGGAAGAAAAACAGGGGGGTCACCATGCCTATCATGTCTGTGTGTAAGACCCCTTCATAATGGGTAGTGGCCATTGAACTCTGGCAAAGGGGGGTAGCAACCTTGAAAGCCTGAGCCAGACTAGAATATCCCAACCCCCACTATGGACATCTTGTTTGAACATCCCTGTATGCCTACTGGGTGTAGCTTACTCCTGGCCAGTTACCAGACTGACACCTCAATTACTCATCAGCATGATAAGAGCTACTGTATAACTTGCAAGGTATAGTGTAATTAACCAGAAAACAAATGGGAAGTCTAGCCATTCTGGGAGCAGCATTTCTCTATGAGTGAGCTGGAAGGTGATTTCCTCTGTCCCTTAAAGGAGACTGACTGCATGACATAACCCTTATATAAGAAATGAAAGGAGAGATGGGGGGGGCAACCGTGACAGACTGGCAGCCCCTGGGAGTTATGGATGTATCTCCTGCTCATGAAGCCACTTCTTCAAGCTGAGAGTGGTCTCTCTTTACATGGAGGCAACCCGTACCTTGATGTGGCTTACACCTCCATCCCCATCTGCTTGCAAAACATCAGGATTATACAAGTTGAGGAACACAAACTACTTAAGTTCCTCATGGAGCAGGAAACCCAGGAAAAACACGGGATGGGGGTGTGGCTAGCGGGCATAGATGGCAGACGCTTGCTAGGTTAGCTCCTTGGGGCACCAGCAATAAAATTGACTAAACAGTTACTTTATGCCTTACTAATATCTTGGAACGGTGTATCTACATTGCTTTATCCTCATGGCGTCAGGTAAACAGAAAAACAAGAAAGCCGGGGAGATCACGTGATGCTTCTGTGAGACGAGCAGCTCCGAGGCCTAGCTCCTGCTCTAGCTCTCAATCAACACTTAATTACAGTTGACTAACCTCAGTTCTATACTCACTTACTATGGATTGTGTTCCTGACAGACTCCCAACGTGATAAAAAAGCAGTTCATGCGGTTGGCAATTACGAATTAACTCAAATATCTGTTGTTTAATTTGGGGCCTAATTCCACTATGGAGGTCGAAATGCATCAGACTCCTGACAAGGGGCCGAAACAACGTAAAGGCCACCCGGGGGGGGGTTCCTCGAAACCTACTACTTCCACAGTAAACCAACAAATGCTGACTCCGCTATCAGAGCAAAAGTTTATGGAGGAACTGCAACCGTTTAAAACAGCCCTACAAGACATTACTGTGGAAATTAAATCACTCAGAGGGGAGCTCTCAGACACAAACCTGGCTTTTTCAGATGTTGCAGCCCATACTACTTCTTTGGAAACCTGTAAGGACAAAATAGAACCTGAGGTAGTAAATGAGAGGCAGCGACTATGTAAAATAGAATCCAAGTTAGAAGATCTGGAAGGCCGAAGTCACAGGAACAACATCATAGTCTTCAGCCTTCCAGAAGACTCTGAGGGATCTACACCTATTCTATTCCTACAAAAGATGCTCACAAAAATTTCTGGGCCCTTTCCTAACAACACTACTTACATTATAGAGAGGCTCATCACTCGTTATGTCCTAAACCAGCAGTTGGGAAGCACCCAAGACCAATCATTATAACATTTCTCAACTTTTTGGATAAAACACACATTCTTGAAGGAGTCAGGAGTCTGCAGCAAGTTCTATGGGATGACCACCAACTGAGATTTGCACAGGACTTACCAACCTCTGTGAGAATGAGAAGATCAGAGTACCATCCCTTAGTTTCTAAATTAATAGCAGTAGGGATCAAGTACAGGGTACAATATCCATCTCCTCTAGCCATCTTACATGCTGATATGTGGCATTCTTTTGATACCGTGCAAAAAGTCACTCCTGCTCTGCATTCTATGCTCCCAGATTTATTCACTGCCCACTGATGCTCCATGATGAGGATTTTCCTGGGGTTCTCTTTCCCATTCACCTGAATTGATTCACCTGGGCTACTTCTGATAATTCTGTTGAATGACTACAGGAGGGCGACAGAGACCATTGCATTGTTGATGAGAATTTGTTGTGTATTTTTCTGTGTTGCTATCAGTGCCAACCCTTATGCGAGTCTGGCGATTGACTCTCCGATTTCACTGATCCTTTTTAGGATGGAACGTCGATATAAGGAACTGGTAGATTTGTAAGCTCATCTGCTGGGAGAACCAGCCTACTTTTGTTTGTGACTTTCCCCAGTGGTCTTCGTTTCCCTCTTCTCTGCGCACGAGTGCTGCAAGACTGTTTTTGTTTTGCCTACCTTTAGTAAGAAGGACCACAAGAGGGCAGCAAATATTCACTGTTCAGACAAGGTGTAGCAACAACTTTTTGTATCAGAAATCAGATTTTCTAAGAATTCTTATGAGTTCCAAAGGCCTGTTTAAGGGTGTTTTTTTATTCTTTATTATTGTGCATATTAAAGACATTGTAGGTACATGTCTGTGCTGGCCTCTTAGACCATTGGGCTGAAATAACTGACTTATGGTTGTTTTGTTTTTTCTACGCCAAACTTGTGATTTTTGGGTGTCATATTGTCACTCACGTTACTGTTTAGCTAAGTTTGTAATTAAGTTACGCTAGCTTCATTAATATGTTGGGGTTGGGGCAGGAGACAAAGGCTCTGGATTATTCTTCAGTCTATTCAGTGAACCATGTACCAGCATAGGGTGGGGAGGGTTTCCACAACATGTGCAAATATTAGGATGTTATGGTTTGCAATACTTATGTTTCAAGGGCTGTCAAGGGTAATGGTCTCTGTACCAAATCAGCCTATTAAGGGTACCGACTACTTTGTTGTGGAAGGGAAATATTGGTTAATGGGAGAGGGGGGAGGGTTTGGTTGGACTATTCTAATAACTTCCATGTATTTTTTTTGTACTCTTAACTTCTAGCTATATAGTATATGATGGGGTGGGGTATTGGGTATGGGAGAACCATAGTTACTTGGGAATTGGAATTAACAATAAGGATGGGGGGGAGGGATCCATATTGCTCACCACTGGATGCTTCTGAAACAGCTTACTGGGGATTTGGTATTTACCACTATGGGCTCATTTTATTTTTATGGAGTATACTGGGATATTTTGTCTGGTTATGGCAGCAATATTTAAATTTTGCTCTTGGAATGTTAAAGGTGCCCAATCCTCCACTAAAAGAGTTAAGATTCTTTTACACCTCCATAAACTTAATATTGACATGGCTTTTCTTCAAGAGACACATCTACCCACCTCACATATTCTTTGCTTAAGACGAACATGGGTGGGGAAAGTACTGGGGGCTGGCTTGGATACCCAAAAATGTGGCGTTGTCATGGTGGTAGCATGAAGCATACCCTTCAGGTTGCTACAATTGATAATCGATCTCCAGAAAAGATATATATTGTTAAGAGCTAGCTTGGGCCATACTGAACTCATATTGGGCTCTGTTTACAGTCCTGTAGGGGATGACCAACAATTCTTTACTAAACTTATGACTAATTTGGCTCCTTGGTCTACTCTTCCAATACTAATTGGCGGGGACTGGAATTTAGTCCTTTGTAATACCTTGGACAGGTCCAACCCCAGACGTTCCCCTTCTACTCCTGCATAACTGGCGCTGAGGGAATTGATGGACTCTATGGGTCTTGCTGATCCCTGGAAGGCCTTTTTTCCTTCAATGAGAGACTACTCATTTCATTCCCTGCCCCCACAATACTCTCTCAAGGATTGACTACTTTTTGTTGGGGATCGAGCACCTATCAAGGGTTAAAACTTGTACTTACCTAGCTAAAGTGATATCTGACCACCACCCAACCCTTTTACAATGGTCTGTACCTACCTCAATGGACTATGATAAAATTTGGAGGTTTAATCCTCAATTATGGAAATCCCAGTATCTGGTAGAGCATCTTCAAAGGTTTATAGAGAATTTCTATGAATACAATGCTCCTTCCATGCCAAAACTTGATGTACTATGGGGGGCTTTGAAGTGTTCACTGAGAGGAGAGATTATTTATTTAGCTTCTATTAGGAAAAAGAAAATCTCCCAAGAATCTTCCCAACTGTTACAGCAAATTAGAGTCTTAGAACAATCTCTCTCCGCCTATTCTAACACAATAGAATTTGAAAAATTAGAAAGCCTCTGTTTCTGATATAACATCCTTCTCAGAAATAAAGCTGAACACCTCCTCTTTTGATCAAAAGCCACCTATTGTGATCTGGGAGACAAGGCTGGGAAATTATTAGCTATGAGGCTCAGGGCACAGGTGTCGGATAGAATTGTGTCAACTATTAGAGATGCCACTGTTACCCTCCATACTTCCCCCAGAGACATTGTCTCTTGTTTTAAGTCATATTATCAGTCTCTCTACTCATGTCCCCCCCTACCCTTTAATAATACTGAATTAGATCATTTTCTCCTAGGAATAGACCTTCCATGCCTGTTCTAACATCAGATAGCTCTTCTGCAAGCCCCTCCTGACTCTAACAGAAGTACATGAGGCCATTGATGCACTCCCATTAGATAAAGCACCAGGCCCTGATGGTTACACATCAAACTGTTATATACTTTTAAATCCCAACTAGGTACCACCCTTCTTAACATTTACAATTACATTTATAGGCAAGGCCTTTCAGATTATAGTTTCACTTCTGCTACTATTGTGGTGCTTCCAAAGCCAGGCAAGGACCCTATGTTGCTGTCAATTTACCATCCAATATCCCTCATAAATGTTGATTTGAAGATTTTAGCAAAAATCCTTGCCAATAGGCTGGCTCAGGTATGGCAGACTCTAAAAAGTCCTGAACAAGTGGGCTTTGTGGCTGGTCGCTTATCAACGGATCACCTGCGTAAGTTCTCCTATCTTATTTCTGCATCCAGGAACTCTAATACTCCATCGGCTTTGGTGTCCCTGGACACAGAAAAAGCTTTTGATTGAGTGTCCTGTGACTATCTGTTTAACCTACTTCCAAAATATCATATCCCTATACAATGTATACAGTGAATAAAACTTCTTTGTTCTCAACCGTCAGCTCATATACTCTGTAATGGAGTTTTCTCCCCTTCCTTCATATTATAACAGGGCACTCGGCAAGGGTGTCCCCTTTCCCCTTATTTGTTTAATCTATTCTTAGAACCTCTTATCAGGAAAACTAAGACCTCAGCATTAATCACTGGTATCCCAATCAGTCATTTCCAAAACAAATTGTCAGTGTACGCAGATGATATTTTACTCCATATTACCCATCCATCTAAATCTATACCTACTACATTAGGTATTATTCAGGATTTTGGCCAACTATCCAGTTACAAACTGAACTTGTCCAAGACAGAGGTAATGTCTTTAAATAACCAGATTCTAAAAGCGGACATTCTCGGACTTTCTTGGGTAAGAGACAAGATGCGATATCTTGGCATATATCTATCTCAATCTAATTCCAAAATGAAACAATATAATTTAGATCAGCTAATAACACACATTAGGACAGTTTTGAACCATTGGGCATTACTCCCTATTTCCCTTTGGGGACGTATTAATATAGTTAAAATGAATGTCCTGCCTTGTTTGTTGTATCCCTTTCAAATGTGTAATCAATTCCTCCCTAAGTCCTGGTTTAGCCATGTTCATTGCATTATATCTAAATTTATTTGGAAACATAAATCCCCTCAAAGGGCACTTTCTAAATTATAGAGATCTAAAGAACTAGGAGGGCTACAAGTCCCTAATATTTATCTTTATTATCTTTCTAGTAACTGCTCAGTTGTTTCGCAATGGCTGAAACCTGCCCTGGAATTTTGCTCAAACCACTACTCCCTATTGTGGTTACAAATAGAAAAGTCACTCTGTACCTCAATGGGTATAGATATTATGGCATTACCACATCAGTCCCTTAACAAAGTTCCTGGCCAGCTTAAAACCACACCCATTATGACAACCCTTCGAACCCATATGCAACTTAATAAGACCCTTGGCTATTCCTTGGAGAAGGATTCCTTTCAACTCATTCTTGGCAATCCCAATATTAAAATCAGTGGAAGAGTCATTACTCACTCCTTCTGGCTGGGTGGAGTGGGAAAAAAGGTTATAGCTTTAACAGAGAATTCCAAGTTGTTAGTATTCCCAGACATAAAAGTAAAATACAATTTGCGTACCTCTTTCTGCTTTAAATATCTTCAAATTTCACAGGTTCTAATACAGCACTTTGGTAATGGCCTCTGGGACCACTATATGGTTGGCCCAGTTCTCAGTACAATCTCAACGAGGCCTACCTCTCACTTAGTCTCCTTTTATTATATAGAGCTGCACAATAGAGTTATGGAATTAGATGGTACCCCTCATTATGTATGGGATAGGATCCTCCCCCAACCCCGATGGTCCCCCGACACTGGCCACATATCTGGGACAGACAGTATAAGGATGTCAGGTGGGACCGCTATAGATTACTCCAGTTTCAGATATTACAAAACTTATATTACTCCTGTAAAACTTTGTAACATGGGGAATCTTCAGTCAGATATGTGCACCAGATGTGGGCTTTAACAGGGTACACTGTTCCACATTCTTTGGGAATGTGCTAAAGTGTCCCCTTTCTGGGAAGATATCCACTAAAGACTAGACCCCTTACTAGAATTACAAAATACTTTTCAACCAGAAATTTGTATTCTTGGGGAATTGGGAGATACTCTAATTGGGAAACACATGACTCTAATTTCCTTATGCGCCAGGAAAGTTATATTATGTCATTGGCTGGACCAGCAAACCCCTACGTATACAGAATGGCACTAAGAAATTCTCTTCGCTTTACAACCAGAGCACCTCCTGGCAAGCATCTCTAAATGTAGTAAGAAATAACAAAAGATCTGGGCTCCTTTGCATACTCTACTGTCCATTTAACGTTCTTTAAGTCCACACTAAGGCTGGATCAGTTGTGTCAAATTGAGCTCCATGGATTTTAACATTTTTAATAATAATCATTTATCTCTTAGATTTTATTAGATTTATCCCCAGTTTTATGTAACACAATCTATATTTTTGGAGATTCTTCTGTTTTCTTACCTGTGGTAAAGAAGGAAGGGAGGAAGGAGGAGGGGGAGGGTAATGGGTGGGAGTTATTTAATTTAATTTAATTTTATTTTATTCTTTTCTTAGATGTTAGTGTTAACTGATCTCAATAAATCCTGTTATTTACGATAGGATGTTAATTTTGAACAGTAATGCTATATAGATGCTCTGTTAGTAGTTAATTTCATCTATGATTCCTATATGAAATTTTGAAATATAGGATCTGGCATGTTGGATTATTGTTTCTTAATTCCTTATGTAATGTTGTTTTGTGTATAATTTTGTTAAATTGAAAATACAATACAGCTTATTAAATCTGAAAAAAAAAGTAAAACAAGCAAGCCATACTCCCTTTTAATGCCCATAACTCCTCCAGTTTGTGTGCCGCGGGAACACCAACTAACAGGCAATAGGATCATGAGGTAGAAGGAGCTAGTGACCATCAGGCGCATGAAATGGATTCGCTCACTAAGACTCTCACCGGAGTTCCGACTACGCTCCTAACAATGCAGCAGGAGATGAAGGCAGGATTCGTCAATAAAACTTCTCAGCTGACTTACCTTCAGTCTGTCGTTACCAGTCTTTTGGAGACATCTGTAACACATGTGGCCCAGATAACTGAGTTGGAGCACCATGTGGGAAAACTAGAAGACTCCTACACAGGGGTCTTAGCTGAGCAGAACTGTGTATTGTCCACAATTTCTGAATTAAAAGAGTGCATCGACGGCCAAGAAAACCAGTCCAGAAGATCAAGTCTCCACATAATAGGACTCCTGGAAGGGACTGAAGGCCGAAACCCTAATCAAGGCCTGCATCAATGAGTGGTGACACAATTGGGTCTGCCGGAGGAGTACTCTGCCTTCGAAATTGAACGTGCTCACTGAGTTGGTCCCTCACTGAAGCCGAGAGATAGACCACGTCACTGCCTAATGAAGTACTTGTGGTATTCCAATAAGGAGAAAATACTGCAGAAAGTTAAACAATCAGGCCCCATCCAGTCTGGAAATGCAAAAGTACTTATTTATCAGGACTATAGCAGGGATTTTCAGAGCCAGCGGCAGCATTTCAATGCAGTTAAAAGTCGGGCTACATCACTTTGGCTGGTCATTTCCTTTTCTTTACCCGGCTAAGCTGCGGGTGGACAGATCTGGTCAGAGTTCTCACTACTTTGCCTGCCCTAAAGCTGCAGAGAAGTAATTTACAGAGGAGGAGTCCAGGGGAGATGGGGTGCCAGATACCTGATCGCTTAAGCCTAGAGAACATCAAAACGTAAGTGCTGGAGGTATGATTTATACTTTTTCCTTGGGGCTCTTATGTCCAATGAACAGTGGATGGGGGCTTTACAGTTGTTGGTGTAAAAGGGCCAGAGGTGTGGGACGGAAGACCTGATGCTTCACAGTATCCAGCAGGGCATTCTATACTATGGCTCCATTGTATAGAATTATTCTCCCAACCGTGTCTAGGAACTTTGGTCTCAGTGGTAAAATGTGTTCCTGTTCAGTTAAAATTTTGCTCCTGATGGGGGGCCTGTGGCTGTTACTTTCATTTCATTATCTTGGGTAGAATATTTTAAAGTAAAGCTTCATTGTAATGGGAAATTACCTCACCCCAGTTATATTGGCCTAGAGGAGTCGACACCTGACTGTACCTAGGGGTACGGGTATCAGCAGGGAAGACACAAGAAGATATTTGGAACACTGGAGCCCCAATTCTGTTACTATCATGCTACAGATCTGATTGCACTGGTGCTTTGCTGTAGACCTATGGTGGATCGATGCCTTGGTTGAGGAAACATTTGTGACCTTGTGATTATTATATTCCACTGCACCAGTTGACTGTTCCTTCCTATATATTGGTGCTCACACAATATCTGCTGAATGGGGTTTGATCCTACTGTTATCGTTACTGATAGTTTTATGAGTGATTACTGTTGAAACCATTTAACTTGCTTTAGGAATTGCTCCAGTTTGAGTTTTCATCTTTATATGCTGTTCTAAATTCAATTCACTGTTATGTAGCAGTTACAATAATTAGAGTTATACACCAGTTGGTGTCCCACTGTCGCTCTACTTATGGTTGGTATACTATACCACTACTGCCTGCTAATTGCAGTGGGAGTTCTGGCAGACTTATTCCTGCCTGAGGGTGGAGGGAGAAGTCTTATCCACATTGGAATATGTTGGAGAATGACAATTCAGGATATTTCCTGGTGGGAGGGAGGATTATGGTCAACAGGGGAGTGGGAGGTCTCAGGGGGAGAATGGGTTTGTGTAGATTGCTGTAGCGCATTCAGGGGGCTCACGAGGGACTGCAGAGAGGGGGTGCTGATGATAGCTGTAAACTGGCACCGCTGCATGTGTAGCCTTGGTGTATGGAAAGTCTCCTGGAATACTGTGCGATGTTGGGTATTAGAGGGATCCTTGTTTGGGGGTAGGGTGGGGGGCAAGTTGGGGATTAAATGGAACAAAATGGATATAAAAGTGCAGATAATATGTGTAGAGGATACAATTGGTGTTTATATATTAGGTAAATATGGCTGAAAATATTAACTGTGTGTCTTGGAATGTAAATGGGCTCAAGTCAATTTTGAGGAGGCGGAGGGTCATGAGGGAGATATGGAGGGTGAAGGCACACATTTTCTTACTCCAAGACACTCATTTTACACCCAGGGAAGAGAACAAAGTTTATGGGGGGTACTTGGCTTTCTGCCACTTTCTCTTTCAAAGCGCGTAGGCTTTGGTATGGATCCCTGGGGGACTTCCAGTTCAGATTATTGAACAGAAGGTGGATCAAGCTGGCAGGTATGCACCGGCCAAAATCAACATAATTGGGAAAGGTGTATTTTTGGTGGGTTCAGTATATGCCCCAATCATTGAGGGCCCAAGCTTCTTTCAAAAGCTTACATTAGATATGGCTAGTTGGGATGGTACTTGGATTTCAGGTGGGGACTATAACTGTGTCATTGATTATGTGATGGACAGATCCAGTAGAATTCCATTGCCTAAGTCACTGAATGCTAAGGCCCTTGGGGAACTACAAGGGGACATAGGGCTGGTAGATGGATTGCACCATGTCAATCCCATTGGGCTGGATTATAGCTTCTTTTCGCATGCACACCACACGTATGCTCATCTCGACAGAATCCTAGTTTCAGGATCCTTATTGGTGGGACTGGAAGAGGCCAACTATAGCCCAATCCTCATATCAGATCATGCTATTCACTTGGTCACCTTTAGGTGGTCGGGAGCATCTAGGATTTTAAGAAACTGGAAACTGGACCCTCTCCTCTTAAAAACCAGAAGTATGTCCAATACATGACTCACTGCATACAGGAATATCTCCAGTTAAATATAAGGGGCGACACTTCTCATAGAACTAGATGGAAAGCACTTAAAGCCTACATTAGGGGCCAAACCATATTTTTGCCTCCCATAAACGTAAGGTGGTGATGCAGGACTTGGTCACCCTGAGGGCTAAAATAGAAACGTGTGAAGAGGCCCATGAACAGAACCCTACAGCTCCCCTTTACAACAACCTTCAAAAGCTGAAGTAGCAATTTAACACCCTGTCAACTGCTCAGATGGAGCATTCTATTTTACTATCCAATGCAGGGGCCTACTTTGATGGGGGCAGGGCAAGGAAATTATTGGCCTAGCAGTTAAAGCGCAAGAAAACTGAGCGCAATGTGGGGCAGATATGTACAGGGTGGGGGACACTAGTCCAGGGATCAGAGGAGATTGGGAAGGCCTTTAGCAAATTTTATTCACATTTCTATACCTCCAAACATAATCCGTGCCAAGAAGAGTTTGACTCATTCTTTGGGGGAATCCCCCTCGACATGATCCCAGAGAGTGTGAGTAAAGACTTAGATTGCCCCTTGTCAAAACCGGAGATACAGACAGCCCTCAAGGCCCTAAAAGGTGATAAAGCCCCTGGCCCACATGGATTGCCAATTGACTTTTTTAAAACATTATAAGCCTATCTTATAAACCCTTTGTTTGATATGATCCTGGAGGGCCTAAGTAAAGGTGAGCTACCCCCATCCACACGGTCCGCCATGATCACAGTTCTGCCGGAGTCGGGCAAGGACCCCACTAAATGTGCCTCATATAGACCAATTTCACTGCTCCCAGCTGACTACATAATTGTGGCCAAAGCCCTAACTACTAAATTGGAGCCCGTGTTGCCCGGAGTGATACACCAGGATCAATCCAGCTTTGTTAAAAGCAGGTTGGGGAAACATAACATCAGACACACTCTGAATATTATTTACAAATGGGGGAAAAACAAGTGTGTGCACAGAGCGGCTGTGGTAGTGCTGGATGCCGAGAAGGCATGTAACCATGTGAAATGGGGGTACCTGTTTGAATCTCTAAAAAGAATTGGGATAGGCCCCGTTTTCTGTGCCTGGATAAAAGCACTTTACACCCACCCACAAGCTCAAGTTCTGATTAATGGCATGCTCACAGCCCCCTTCTGTCTGGGTAGGGGCACCTGACAGGGTTGCCTGCTGTCTCCCCTCCCCTCCTCTATGTCCTTTCCCTGGAACCTTTGGGAGCAGCCTTGAGATCACATCCGGGTGTCAGGGGATTTGTGGGGAATGACAGACAACATAAAATAGCAATGTGTGCGGATGACCAACTCCTATACTTGCAGAATCCTGCCCAGGACCTACCAGTGGTCCATGACCTTATGTGGACCTTTGGTCAGCTTTCAGGACACCGAGTCAACTGGATCAAAAGTGAGTTGCTTCGGGTGGATCAACAGGATAGAGTCCAATTGATAGCAAACCTGGGTGGGTTACAAATGGTCCCTAGTATTAAATATTTAGGTATACAGATCTTGGCATCCATGAGTCAACTGTATGCCCTAAACTTTACCCCACTCTTAGTGAAACTCACGGAGGACTGTGAGCACTGGACAGCCCTTCCCCTATCCATACTGGCAGAGAAGGAGTGGTCAAGATGACCATTCTGCCAAGAATACTTTACTTATATCAGTCATTCCTATCAAAATCCCTTTGAAACACTTTAAACAAATATATGCTCTCACAACTAAGTTCATTTTGGGAGGAGGAAGAGTTAAAATTAAATGCACTACCCACCAACTTCCCCCTCGCAAAGGTGACGTGGGCCTACCAAATTTTAAAAGTTTCTATTGGGCGGTGCAGCTTGCTTTCTTACCCTCGCGGGCAATGGATGTGAGCTGCACATGGTTGGGGTTAGAAAAGGACATGTTAAAAGGGAACCTCAGGAATGACACCCCAGTAGTGTAGTGGCAGATTTAGGCAGGTGCTTAGTATCCAACCCTTTTACGAAAACCTTATTGCAAATATGGGTGAGAGCACATCAGAGTATTGAATATAGAGGTATGAGATCCCCCAACATGAGCTTATTGAATATTATGTGGGCCAGAGCCCACTTCACTCCTATAGTTATACAACATTTATGAGTCTGGAGAAGATTGGGATTGGAAGCAGTTAACCAATTATATGAGGGAAGAACTTTAAAAAGCTTCAGAACTTTATGTGATGAGTGGGGGATACCCCCTGGAGATTTCTTTTTGTACTTGAGACTACGTCATAAATGTGGAGAGTCATTGTCTCAAGAGCACGGGTGATCTGAGCCCTGCCACTCACCATTGGAGGAAGAGTTATTTAGACCACAACCTGGGCAGAGGCTTCCTTCAGTCTATTATCACACAGTTCAGGGTCATCTTCAAAGCCAGTTACAAAACTACATTAAGTGTAGGTGGAGCAAAGACCTATTGTTACCAATAGACAAACTTACTTGGAAGCATGCCTGTGACCACTTTGTGAACTGTTCTCGAAGTAATAAGCTTCATCAAATACAGCTCAATTTCCTGCATAGGGCATACATGACCCCTGTGAGAATGCATGAAATGGATGAATCTAGATCTGAGCTCTGCCCTAAATGTCAAGTTGCGAAAGCTGACTTCATTCATCTAGCATTAGCCTGTCCAAAAATTGCCCCTTTCTGGCATGCAGTACATGAGATCATGAATGAAGTGCTAGGTTATACACTCTCTAAATCTCTGCTGGAGCTCCTGCTAGGTGCGGATCCCTCCTCCTCAGTGCCCGCATCACAGAGACCCTTGTGGTCCTTGGCCCTTATAAATGCAAGGAGGACTATAGCCCAGGTGTGGTTGATCCCGACCTCACCATCTGTGACAAGATGGGCTCATAATCTGAGAGTCTGTATGGCCCTGGATCGAGTAAAGCATAGTGCTCCAGGGCAGATTACTGAATTCCAACTCATTTGGAAACCATTGCTTAAAGCAGTGGAGTCTGGCGTTTTCCCCACATGACCTCACATTTTACATCTGCTGATGAGCACATCATACTGTAGCTTAATTTTGAGTAGACTAACCAACTTGTCCTCGGAAGATCTGCCTTCCTACCACCAGTATCACCATTTCATTATGGTACAATGTATGGTATTCTATAGGCTATTGGACACCCCTAGAGCATATTGCTTTGGAAGCCCAGTTACAAATGGTCTTAACAATGAGACACTGGTATTACTACAGATATATAAATGCCTTCTTACTGTATTCATTGCTCTACATATTATGTAGTGTAAAATGCTGTATGCAATATATGAATCCAACTGTACATGTATTAATGTGCATGATGTATGCACTTTTGTTTCCCAATAAAACATTTTGAAAAAGAAAAAAAACAGGTGGTGGGGGAATGTCCTAACTCAGACTTTTTAACAAAATTTCCAATGCCAAATTATAAAAAAATGATAATAAACTATTTTTCAATATACAGTATTCCATTCTCCATCCAGTCTATATATTGTTTTTCACAAATAGCTGTTGAAACCATATTCCTCGTTAAGTCCTTTAGGCCACATTGTTTGAAGTACATGGATACAAAAGGATTCTTTTTGCTCTTAAAGTTCCTTAATATTTCCATCTCTTTCTGGTAACTTTATATGTTTAAACCCAATATGTTTGAATGAAGCTGCTGACCCATGGTCTCCTTCCTCATATGAGGAAAAGAAGCCTTTTGGATCCACACACTTTTTCTGTATTGAAAAATAGTTTATTATCATTTTTTTATAATTTGGCATTGGAAATTTGGTTAAAAAGTCTAAGATTATAAGGCTACATTAAACTAAAGTGTAAATTGTTTAGATGAACTAGTAAAGAATTGTAACTATTGTGGGACACATAGGGAGGTTAACAGAGAAATAAAAGGTCAAACACCACAGCGTAATCAGAATACTAAGATGAGTAACCATGGTAACCATGAGCATAAGAGACAGTGATCCAGATCAAAGCATCAACTCTGATGAAGCAGGATTCCTTTGAAAGGTCAGCAGGCATTTTGTTGCATCAGTGCACCTGAGGAAAGGTGCTGCTTGAGCAGCTCACACACAAGGAAGTTAACTATGAGCTATGAAATGGCCACCGAGTTCAAAAACATGATCCCCACATAAAATAACAAAGCATTTGGCAAAGAATGGCAATGAACCTAATGGACTAGGCAATAGAGCCATGAAGATTTGCTTGTTATTTTTGGAGTCAGTTTTGACCAAAAATTTTGAAAATGGGACACAGATGATCTAACATTAGGCAGCATATAGGATAAGTACTGTCTCTCCTACTTTATTACACCTCTATCAAATGAATGTATGAATTGAAAGCTTACATGTTGGTGGGATAAATATACCAAGTGATAAACTTTTGAAGGTTGCATTTACCTGTCTGGGCACTAATGGACATCACTAATTTTGAGTAAAATATCTTTGATACTAATAACCACTCACAATTTATTTTTTACTTTTCATGATCAGTATTTCTCTGGACAGGAACAGTAAATCATGACCTGTTAACAACTGGAAATGTTTTTTTTTTATCGATAGCACCATTTTTTTTCCAGTGGAATTTCAATGTTATCCCAAAAAATGTTATAATTTGAAAACAGTATTTATTTTTTACAAAACACTATCCAAAAGCACACCATTTGCACAGGCCCCACCATCCCTGAAAATTTCATGAGGAAATTCCATACCGTCTAGGCTGCAGGTGAGAGCAAAAATAACCAATGTTATGTAGCCAAGCCACTGTAATATATTCATTGCAAAAAGCTTTGCACCAGGCAAAAAGCAAAAACATTATAGTTTTGGCTCTTCTGAGTATTGGCAAATCAGGCATAGCGTCTTCCTTGGGATTATGAACCCTAATGCTCTCCCATTCATTCAGCAAATAAGCTTGAATGTGCAGACTATAAGAGAATAGGGTGAGCATTAGGGTTGATAACCCAGGCCTGATTTTCCAAGACTCAGGATAGCCAAAATCATGATGTTTTTACCTTTTGCTGCTTGCAGGGTGGGGGTGAGGTGTTAGGGTTAAAAACCCTAACAACAAATTTCCCTATTTTTTGGTTTAATCCTAACTGGTTCATTGCTTCTCCTTACTTTTTGAGAGAGTATAGTAGCATTATCATTCACGGAAGTAACTTCAGGACCTGTGTGAACACATCCATGTGATCACAGAAGTGCAGGGCACTCAGGGTCCAAGGCTTCTGTGCTTCTATTTATCCACATGTGTATGTGGGTGTGGAAATGCAGGGCCATCTGTTCCTCCTGAAAAGCAATGTATGTGCTTCCCTGTAATGCTTTTCTTTTCTTTTTGAAGGAATGGACCATTTTCAGTTCCTGTTTCTTGGGGGCTTAGTTCTGTCGTAGTCATTACAACCTTTCTATTGATATATGCATTATCTGTTCACTCATAAGATTGACAGTGTTACAGCTTGTTAAACTTGCAATGTTATCCCACGAGAATTGTATTTCTTATGCTTTTTATATGGCCACTAAATATTTTTTATTGCTGGGTGCTATGTGTTAGTTTTGTAATACCAATTAAGATCTCTATTTTGATATATGGATTGTCCCTTAACTCCAAATATTGACAGAGTTATGATTTGTTAAAGTTGAAATGTGGGAAAAACTAAATCCACATGCTTTTTTCATATGAAGGGATCTTTTTTTGTGAAGTTGTGTCATTCATATGAAAAAAGGTCACTTCATACAAAAAAGAATGTGAAAAAAACTAAGTCCAAATTATTTTTTTGTATAAAGGGAATAATTTGTTTGTATGGCCCTATTCTTTTTTGTATGGCAAAATTCGGCTCTCGAAAAAATGTATTCAAATACTGTATGTTAAAAAACACATTTCTGGGTGATATTTCCAACATCTAACTGCAGAATCCATCTAATGGGGCCTTATTAGCAAGGTATATGTGTTTGTGCCTCTGCAGGATATCATTTTTATGGGTTTTTAAAATAATTACTTTTTGGAAAAAAAAAACAGAAACGAGATGGCGAAAACAAAATTACTCCAGTATGAAACAGAATCTTTTTTCATATGGGCTTTATTCTTTTTTTGTATGAAACAGCTATCCAAATGACTGTACTGAGCCTCCTTGCATGGACAGTGTTGCTGACGTCACAATGGGTGGCCACCTGGGGACCAGTGATCACTGTACAGTGTGGCTCAGTGTCAGAACTGTGTCAGAATTGAACTACACTAAGATGAGGGTCCTGGACTTCAGGAGGGATGATTTTGAGAATATTGGAGAATGCCTCAGGGACACCCTAGCATGGATTGGGAAACTGGGGTTAGTCGAGAACAATGGGCAAAAATAACTGGGGGCATTCAAAGACAACAAATCTCTGTGTCAGACAGGTTTTCAAGAGCAAGGGAAAAAAGAATGCTATGGGTCTCAAGACAAGTAGTGGAGAAAGTAAGGACAAAAAACCTATCATTTAGAAGTTACAAGAGGACACAGAAGGCGGGAGATAGGGAGAGTTACCAGGAGAAACAAAGAGAGGCAGGGAGCGCTGTTAGGTGCACAGGGGCACAAACGGAGGAAGATATTGCTGAGTCAGTAAAAAAAGGGGATCAGATCTTTAGATAGATAACGAGAAAAGAAACACCAAATGAGGGATAGTCAGGCTAAAAGATGAAGGAGGGGATTGTGAGGTAGAGGAACAAAAAAACAAACATTTTTAACAATTACTTTTGTTCAATATTTACAGAGGAAGGGGTAGGTGATGAGCCAAAGATAAGGGACAAGGGCATTAAAGGAAAGGAGGCCGACACTAGTCCTTCTGCAGAGGAAAGAGTCCTCAAGGAACTAACATAATTAAAAGTAGACACGGCAATGGTCCCTGATGAGATGCACCCTAGGATACTGAGGGAGCTCAAGGAGGTGCTGGCTGCACCTCTCACAGCTCTGTTCAACTTATCACTAGAAATAGGGGAGGTTCAGGAGGGACTGGAGGAGGGCAGATGTGGTCCCACGACACAAAAGTGGAAACAGGAAGGAGGCAGGGAATTACAAACCTGTCAGTCTGACTTTGGTAGTGGGTGAAGTAATGGAATTGCTACTGAAGCAAAGGGTTAAGGAATAACTTGTAACACGTGGATTACAGTATTTGAGGCAACATGGTTTCACCGTGGGAGGTCTTGCCAGACAAATCTGACTGACTTCTTTGACTGAGTGAACAGGGAAGTAGATGAAGGAGGAGTGGAAGATGTGGCCTACTTGGTTTACAGTAAGGCCGTAAACATCGTTCCACATAGAAGATGGGCGAACAACCTGGGCAACTTAGGAGTGGGTCCAAAAGTAGTAAAATGGGTAAGAACTTAGCTAAGCAATAAGAGTCAGAGGGTAGTAGTAAATGAGGACCACCCTGGAGAAGGCAAGGTGACCAGTGAGGTTCCATAGGGGTCAGTATTATACCCAGTCCTCTCCAATGTCTTTATTAGTGACGTTGCAGAAGGGCTGAAGGGAAAGCATTCCTGTTCATGCATGACGCAAAAATCTGCAACAGAGATGACAGACCAGAGGTGGTGGAAAGAATGAGAGATGATCTAAAAAAGCTGGAAGAATGGTCAAGGGAATGGCAGCTGGGTTTCAATGTAAAAAAGTGCAAAATCATGCACTTTGGTCTCAGAAACCCAAGGGGCATCATACCAATTGAGCGGGGAGGTACTAGCAACTACAAAACAGGAAAGGGACCTGGGGTAATAATTTCTGATGACGTGAAGGTAGCCAGGCAGTATGGTAAGGCAGTGGTGAAGGCTAGCAGGATGCACGAGTGCAAGGGGGGGCATCACCAGCAAAAAGAGGGAGGTAGTACTACTACTGTATGGATCACTAGTAAGACCCTACCTCAGATACTCTGTCCAGTTCTGGAGGCCTCAGCTCTGGAAGGTCATAGATAGGGTGGAGGCAGAAGAGAGGAGAGCTCCAAAATGGTGCACGGCATGTATCAAAAACCCTATGAGGAAAGACTGAAGGAAACAAATATGTACTCTCTAGAAGAAAGAAGGGAAAAGGGGATATGATAGAAATGTTTAGATATTTTACAGGTATTTATAAGGTACAGCAAGGTAACATTTTCCAGAGCAAAAGATGCTGCAGGACAAGGGGTCACACTATAAAGCTGGAGGGGGGAGGCTCAGAGGGGATATGACAAAATACTTCTTCACAGAGAGGGTCGTGGATGCCTGGAACAGTATCCCAGCAGATGTGCTGGGTGCTAAATGGTAATAGGATTCAAGCATGCATGGGATAGACACAAGGGGACCTTAGAAATAAGGCAAGGGGGGGAAGACTGGAGATTGAGTAGGGTCTGCGGTGGCACAGTAGTTCGGGAATACTGGGAAGACTAGGTGGGACAAGAGGTGCTTATCTGCCAACAACTTCTGTTTTTATTTCTATGTTTTTCTCAGAATTGAAATTTCAAATCATTATGACTCTGGAATGGATTATAAATTTTCACCAAACCAGTGAAAGGCATTACTCTGGCCCATTCCCTTTCTGCCCTGAAAATGTCAGAACAACATTCTGTACCTTCTGGGTGCTAGGCAATGAAAAAAAACAGCAAAAAAAAAAAACCTCAGATTTTTTTCACTTTTTTTTTTGCTATTCATATCCACACATCTGACCAGAACAAAACTTGACAAATCAAGAGACACTGGACAGGATTTTCAAAGCATGTCACAGGGCTTGCATTGAGCCCTGCACCGTGGTATCTAGGTTTTGGCAGTGTGCCAAACCCTTCACCATAATTGCACCCAGTTTCACAATCTCAGGTGCCGTTGTGATGTTTTCCATGCATTATGGCAGCATGCACCAAATATCTGGTGCAAGCTCCATAAAATGAGCTCCCAGGATTGCCACAAGTTAAACCAGGAAAAGTTGGTCTAATTTACAGCAATTGCCACATGGGATAGAAAATCCTGTTAGATCACTGCAAATCCCATGCGCTATGTTGTTGGCGCACTGGAGCTAGTGGCAATCTAAGGCTTTCAAAAATTCGGTCCATTGCCCACAAATCCAGACATGCAAAATTTTATGCAAATCCGTTAGACAATGGCAAAGCTATTAAAGTGCAAAATTAGGGGTTTAACATTAGATAAATAGATAGATAGATAGACAGACAGACAGACAGACAGATAGATAGATACTTTATTTGTATAGCACCCCCTTCCAAAGACTTGGAGTGCTAAACATCAAAAAATTATTTAAAAACAGCAATTAAAATACTTTTCAAAATTGAGTAACAACAATTGAGAATGTTAAACAGCCTGCTCAGTCCTTACTGTAGTGGAGCTACAGTGCCACTGAAATCTCTCTCTCTCTCTCTCTCTCTCTCTCTCTCTATATATATATATATATATATATATATATACACACAGCATAAAGAGGATATGGGGGTTGACTGTGTGATAACTCATTTATATGCTACAGTTGCTAGTGACCTCAAGTAACTTCACGAGTGGTGAAAGATACGAGTGATTGTTTCGAGAGGTCACTGGCAACTGTATCACATAAATGAGTTATCACACAGTCAATCCCCGTATTTTCCTTTTATGCAACAGGCTTTTTGGGGGGTTTATATTCATTTTCATGAAAACTGGGAAATTTGCCATTAGTGCGGATTGCGCAGACTTTGCATGGGATTTGCCCGATTTGTGCAATTTGCCCAATGTAATAGATAGGACTTTGCATGACTTTGCATGCAGTCACTGTGTATAAATAAATGTATACATACAGTGATTCAGATAAATGGATTTATCATATAGTTTATCTCTAAACACCTGTTGCATAAATATATGCATATATATTGTGTGTGTGTGTGTGTGTGTGTGTGTGGTGTGTGTGTGGATAGGTAGATAGATAGATAGATAGATAGATAGATAGATAGATAGATAGATAGATTGAATAAGGGTGGTATACAAGGATCTACACCCATTAAGGGGGCTAATTAGGACAATAAGGACACAAGCCTGAAGGGCAAGTGGCTTTATTGCCCTAATTGGTCCCCAAGATAGGTATACTTCTGAGTGTTCCATCCTTACCCATTATTTGTTGACTATAATATGTCAGGCTGGTTATCATTATGGATATCACATTTGTGATGATGTTATGACACCTGAATGTCTCTTGCAGCAAGGAGGAAATGGTGTGTAATGAGTGCGGGTAGGAACTGGGGCTTTCCTGAGTATGGGAGTTTTTTTGTGTGTCATTTTTCCAGTTTCTTTTGCAGCTTGTTGATTGGTTTGCTTGATTCCTTATGCTGTGTTAATTGTGTTATTAGTGGTGTTCCATTAGGTTTAATGTAGTACAGCTGTATACTTTTTGTTAGTGTAGGTATATACTTCTAATTGTTTGATTCGTGCAGGTTTATAACTTTAATTAGTATAAGTATAAAGCTGTAACTGTTTGATTAGTGCAGGTATATACTTTGAAATGAGAGATTAGTAGCAGGTATACTTTCAATCAATAGATTAGTCACAGGTATACAGGGAAATAAATGATGACATTTCCTATGTGGAAGTGTTTCCAGCCATGTATTTAATATATATTTATAAAATGGGTAAAAGTAAATGCTTCAAATCCAGTCATCTGATTGTATAAAACACATCACATGACCATTTCAGAGTGTGACTGTACACCTGCACGGTTACCACCCTCCAAAACAATTTGACATTTTATAAGATAGCTAAACCACTCTGAGGTGTGCGGTCACTCTTTGATATACACATGCCTTGGATGGTTGACGCACACCAAGACAAGCATATATCAGAGCACGACAGCACACTTCAGAGTGGTTTATCTAATATATATATATGTAAATATATATATATATATATATATATGCACACACATACAATATATAATCATTTAAGCATTCAGATGAGTTTGTAATTTAAATTGCTTAGCAGTTGCTAACACTGCACAAGAAACATTTACTTGTCATCTTGATTATTCCTTGCTGCAGGATGTGCAATACCAAAAAAAGGAAATGTGTCTGGGAACCAAAGGTCAAACCATGTGAGCCAGTACTGTAGCTCAGTGATTGGAGCACAGGGGCAGTATTCTGGGGGCCTGGATTCAATTACAGGTAGGTCATATTATTTCTTTCTCATTACAATTAGTGATAATATACTAAATCCCATAAAGCTATAACATTTACTCATTGTTTGCTTAATTTAAACAGTCACATACAGCTTTTTTTCTTACCAGGATAGAGACACTAAGCTGAAAGCTTGTTTACTGGTGCAACCTGGGAGCACAAGGAAGTTAAGTGACTTATTCAGGGTCACACAGTATGCAAGTGGGGGCTGTGAGATTCAAACCCAGGTCTCCAGGTTTGCAGCTCAGAACCTTAAACAATGCGCTATGTTGCTTCCATGTGTGGATCAAAGGAGAATATCACCAAGTGTTGCACTGCATGAGTTGGTTGGGGCTGAATTACTGCTCATTAATTTAGATGTGTGCCCATAACCTAACTGTGTATAGTCTGTCCCAATAGTCAGGATGATGAGCATGATAAGCTCCTTCCATCATTAAAAGGCTATGACTTCTTTGTTACTACTAATCAGGAAGAATTTAGATTCTTCATTGATGAATAGAAAATACAGTAGAGAAGTAAATCAGAAATTTAAGTAAAAGATTTAGTTATGATATTACAGTGGTCTCATATTAAAACTGAACCTGAAATCAAAGCATGCATTGCAATAAACAGTGCTTTCAAGGGAAAGGATAATAAAGAGATATCAATTTACAGCAATCATGGTAAAGAAAATACTCTGGTAATGGCTTAAAAATAAGAGTTAACTTAAAGCTATGGCAGACAACAAGAAGTTCACCAGGAGCCTTGTTGTGCTTTCTAGCCCTACCGGATTAAAGCAGAGTTGAAACATTTCAAAAAGAATCAGCTACTAAGTAATTATTTAAACATTACAACCCAACAGTGGGAGCTCCACCATCTGTTTCTGACTGCTCTGAGAGTTACTGTATGTATCTGGAGGTGATGCCTATGGTGCTTAATGTCTACTGATGCCCTAAGCAGATTTAGAGCCTAAAATAGAAGAGTGTCAAACTTTTAAATAATACAGCATTTATATATAATGCTCACAGTATCTAACCATTGTGTATTATTTATCTAGATTTTTGGCATAGTCTAAAAGTGCATATTACAGTGTGACTACAGAGAAATCAATGACATTTTAGTTGTAGGCTCTTTTTTCCCCAGTGCAAATTTTATCAAATCTATTACATTCTTACCGAAGCTGATGCAGGTTCTTAAAATGATATTTTTTACTACTGATGGTTCTGAACAAAAAGATATTTTGTACAGAAACATCACTTCATATTTACAAAAGCAAATACACATTCTATCAATAAATGTACTTTTTCTTAAACAGTACAATAATCTTTTAACCAATGTATATTCATCCAAGCAAGTATTTCTGAGTCTGTGTTTATTTATAGTTAATTGCATATTGTGAAGAAGTTCATTCCACAGGACCGGGTCTTTAAAGATAAAAAAAACATGGATCAGAGACTAAAAATATCCTAGGATTGATAAGAAGCAACTGTGAGAAAGTGCAGAGGAGTCTCTTCTGGGGGTTGTGTTTAAGAACATACATACAATTGGAAGGAGGGAGTTCATTATTTGTAGACCATACACAGGAATGGTTAACTCAGCCTTCCTTCCAGGGATGACCAGTTGAGTTGAGCTAATGCAGAGCATTTGTGCTCCCTGCAGTTTACACAAGCAGAAAACTTACATACCCAGTGGTGTAGAAATTTGAGCTTGTTGAGTTCAGCTTCCCTGAGTGAGGAGGAGAGGACAGATTGCCCAAAAGGTAAAACCAGAAGAAGGATGCTGTTCACTATTGTCAGATGTGCCTGTTTAGTGAGATAAGCCCGGATCCTGCATAGTAAGTAAAATTTCTGGTTGAAAATGTTTGTAACCTGCTCAATATGATGTCTGAGGGAATGCTTCTGGTTCTGTAAAAAAAACAAAACAGATATTTTATTGAGGCCACAGCTTATAAGGGTACACCACAAATCAGCATCATTGGCCAGAAGCAATGGTTTTGGCCCCAACAATTTCCAAGTAATTCACTGATAAACAAGGAAAAAAGCATGGGTCCTCATATGGAGCTGTGTGGAACTCCATTGTAATCTCATACATAGAGCACAGGCAGCCCACCAGATTAACTGCCTGAGTGCAGCGAGTAAAGTAACTCCTAAACCAGGGACAAGAGAGCAGATCAAGGCCCATCCTCATTAGTTTGGATAGTAAGAGTTCATGATTAAGTAGTCTAAATGCCTTAATTAGGTAATTGAAAATGGCACATGTGGTGTGACCAGCATCCATAGCACTGAAAATATCAGAGGGGATCATGTGACTAAATTTTTTGACTAATTAGGTATTTCACCCTGAAGTAGGAACATAATGAGAAGCTTCTTCTATGAAAAGGCAAGGATAGGGGCAATAAGCTTAAGCAGGTTATCATGGCCAGCAGTCATCTGCCTTAATGTGCTTCAATAGATCAAGTATCTCCCTCCTAGTAAACAAACTGAAATGAAATTCAGGATTCCTGAGAAATGGATCAGGGGTCAAGAGGAACAACTTGTGAGTGTAACCTAGTTAGGGAAGCCTTAAACTTATCCCGATCAGTGCAGAACCCAATGAATGCATCAGCAACTACTGCGGGGTCAATAATGATATTGGAATCACAATTAACTTTTCAGGTAGGGTCTCCCACTTGGCCTTTCAGGAGGCATTTTAATTGTGAACAGAAATGCTTTGTATCTTGTAGCTTGTCAACTAGTAGGTCTTTTATGTATTTTACTTTAACCTTCCAAAGGTGAGCTTTGTGTCTGTTCTGCAGCTTCCTGTAGTCCTGACAATCTTTCTGCAGTCCAGGGACCTGATATTCATAAAGGTGCAAAGTGGAGTACAAACGTTTGTGCTGCACTTTGTGATTTCCCAGTAGTCAGAGGATGCAATATTCAGTCAGGTAGTCCACCACTCTATCTGACTGCATATAGAGCCATGTTTGTTCAGCAGAAAGGCAACAGGGATCACTGCCATGCAAGTAATAGAGCCACCAGCATGGATAGCGCTGGAGTACTAATTGCAATATTCAGAGGTATCTATGCTAAGGGGCTATTTGTAATTCCATTATGGGCCCATTTGCATGGGTAGTGGAAGCAAGTTTGTGTGGCAGCCCCCCCTCCTTTCCCCTGGACCTATGAATGTGTAGATGCCTTTAGTGCCTACAGGTCCCCCCCATACTCTAAGAGATAGCTCAACATTCAGTAATCTGATTCCTGGTGTACAGTGGTTCCCCCACACCGATCAACAGGCAGCCACACACACATACATAGATAGCCCCGCAAGTGCCTAGTGCCCCACTATCCTCCCAGTTGCATCCCACTATGGGTAGTAGATATCCTTGGCAGCCACTGGTCCCCATCATCAATCCCTGACCCCATTCCAGCAACACCAGTCAGTTCTGTGCTCTGGCTATAGGGCACCCTTCAGGTGCAGGGGCAGACAAACAGGATTCCCTATGTGTCCCTACCCCCCCAATTGCTGGCACTGGCACTATTTCAGCAGCAATCCAGACTGTTCAGCAGCCCCCAAATGCACTGGGCATTGAACACCCTCCCAATGCCCCCCTCATCCCCTTAACAGCATGTCCAGTGCCATGGGAGAGCATGTGGTGACCTGGCTTCAAGAGATTAATTGCACATCAGGGAATGCTGGGGTTGCTACTAAAGGGTGGGTTGCCCCAATAGTGTGAACAAATCAAAAAATATCAGCACTCTATACACATAAAGTAGGTTTTGTTCAGAATGATTTTATTGCTGCAAGTTTTATAATTAAGAAATAGAAATTCCATACAAAATCGTTACTTCGTCAGAAAGCAGATACACCTCAGGGCTTCACTTTTACAGGCTTTGTCAGGAGGCGGAGACTTATAGATGCACAATTCGTTAGTGTGTCACATTTTACATCATCACCAAATACACCAATCAGCATTCCAAAAAATGATTTAAATATCAAGCATATGTGCACAATCAATTATTCAAAAAATAGACTACTCCTACATATTAAACTGAGTTGAACAACTTGTCTTTGCAAACAAGCAAATGTCTCAAAGCATTAAAAAATCTTTCTAGATTCTTTTTGATGGCATCACGGTTTATGCATCAAAAACCAGTAATCACCCACATCAGTTTTCTAATGGTAAAATCCTGGGAATTCACATGAATTAGCAGGAAGCAGTTAATGGTGTAAATCAGCAGATCATACTTTGCACTATAGCAGACCTGTAACATAGAGATGAAAAATAAAAATACTCATTACATCACAACTCTAGCTCATTCCAAAACTCAAACCATAAGAGTTTAAAAGAGGGGAGGAAGAGAATGGGAAACAGACAAACCAAAAACAACATGGAATAAAGAGAAAGGAATAACAAGGAGAAGAAGAAGGAGGAAAGTGTGTGAGAGGTGGACAAAATATATTGAATACAATATATATATATATATACACACAGTATATACAGTATATATATATATATATATATATATATATATATATATATATATATATAGGTGCAGCAGCACCTCTATAGTTAGGGTTGGTTAAATTTTAAACTCAGTTAATTGCACCTTAATAACTTTGCTACCATTTGACAAAATAGCACAAAATGTGGTATGCGTGGTCAGGCTGTTTGAGTCTGAAGATGTGAACAATTCTGTGATAGCATCTTGTATGGTTTTTGAGATAGGGGGATAAAAAAAAGTGAAAAAACTTACTTTGTTTCCTTATTCTTGATATTGGGTATTTTTGCTGTCACCTACAGCCTAGACATTATGGAATTTCTTTATAAAATATTCAGGGATGATGATGCCTGTGCAATGGTGTGACTTTGGATAGTTCTGTGAAAAAATAGTATATATTTTTTGAATTATAATAATTTGGGGGATAATCATAGAATCACAGAATCATAGAATCCTGCTGGCAGAAAAAGACTATCCAGTCCATCTAGTCTGCCCAAAAAAGATAGCCCACTCCTCCCACCCTCCTGTCTCCCACCTCTCTGCCCTCACTCTCCTTCTCTGCCTAGTCCAATGTAGTTGTCCCATGCTTTTTTGAATTTATCCACCATATCAACCCCCACAACTCATTCCAGTAACCTGTTTCATGGACCTACAGTCCTCTCTGAGAAGTAACACCCCCTTACATCACCACAAAGTCTACCCCATTCCAGCTTAAATACATGGCCTCTGGTAGTATTGTTTTTGCTCAGCCTTAAGATGCTACCTCCCTTTACTTTATTTATTCCCGTCATGCATTTGAAGGTTTCCACCATATCTCCCCTTTCCCTGCATATCTCCAGTGTATACAGACCAAGCTCCTCCAGCCTCTCCCCATATGGCCTCTCCTGCATCCCATTGATCATCTTGGTTGCCCTTCTCTGGGCCCTTAACAGCCTATCCTTGTCACCCTGCATGTGGAGCCTCCAGAACTGTACTCCATACTCCAGTTGTGGTCTGACCAGTGTTTTGTAGAGTGGCATGATCACCTCCCTCCTCCTACTTGTGAAGCCACTCTCTATGCACGCCAACATTCTTGTTGCTTTGACTGCTGCTCAATCGCACTGATTCCTAACCTTTATGGTGTCAGAAATCCAAATTCCCAGGTCCATTTCTTGCTCCGTGACCTGCAGTGCCTCCCCCCAAGCCAGTGTGTAGCCCTTGGGTTATTACGACCTATGTGCATTATTTTGCACATTTTTTAATTGAATTGAAGTTGCCACCTTCCTGCCCACTCCTCCAGCTTAACTAAATCCTGTCCTATTTTCTCCACCCCCCTCCCTCAGTGTCCACTCTGTAATAGACCTTCATGTGATCCACAAACAGACATGCCTTCCCATTTAGACCCTCTGCTAAGTCCCTCATGTATACATTAAACAATATGGGACACAGCACTGATCCCTGTGGAACCCTGTTCATCACCTCTAGGTCCTTGGAGTGCTTCCCATTGACCACTGCTGTCTGAGTTCTTCCTCCCAGCCAATCCTTCATTCAGTTTGTAAGCTTGGATTCCACTCCTAAACTGCTTAACTTGCTTACTAGCCTCCTGTGGGGGAAAGAATCAACCGCCTTCCTGAAATCCAAATAGGCCACATGTAGTGCTTCCCCCTGATGAAACACTTCTGTTACACCCTCGAAGAATTCAGTCAGGTTCGTCTGACATGACCTACCACCTGTGAACTCATGCTGGCTGTCATCAATTAGTCCTTACTCCGCTAGGTGTTGTACCAGTCTTTCTTTTATGAGAGCTTCCATTAGTTTGCTTACCACAGAGGTGAGTCTGAATGGGTGGTGGTTGCCTGGCTCATCCTTACCCCCCTTTGATAATGTGGTAACACCTATGACTGCTTCCAGTCCCCCGGGACCCTCCCCAATTCAAGAGAAAGATTGAACAACTTAGCAAGAGGCTCTGCCAGTTCCTCCCTTAATTCCCTAAGTACCCTTGGATGTACTTGATCTTGGCCTATAGCTTTGTCAGTTTTTAATTTTCTCAGTTCCTCCAGAACACTAGATTCCGTGAAGGTGCTTGTGTCCACCTCCTTACCCACCCTCCCCCTTCTACTTAATATAGGCCCTCTTCCTTCTTTCTTGACCACGAAGACTGATGGGAAATATTCATTGAGTATATTTGCCTTTTCCTCATCCCTATCAACTAGTGCATTCCCCTCTCCATTAAGTCTTAGAATCCCTTGCCTGCTTTTCCTCCTGTCACTCACATACTAAAAATAATATTTTGTCCCCTCTGTTTCACCTCCCTAGTTATTTTCTCTTCCATAATGGTTTTGCCTTTCTAATTGTTTTCCCTGCTTCCCTAAACGTTTCCTTATAGACCGCTATTTCCTCCAACCCCTGTGAAATCTTGTGGGCTTTGAATGCCTTCTTTTTCTCGCTAATGGCCTCCCCAACCTCTTCTGTGAACCACAGGGGTTTCCTCCCCCGTTTCCATTTGCTTACTCTCTGGATGCATTGCTCCATGGCCTTGAGGATACCACCCTTTATTGTCCACCAAAGCTGCTGTAACTTCTCTAGATTTTGCTTCCCTTTAAGTTCCCTCCACAAAATGTCCTTCATCCTCCTAAAATTTGCCCTCCTGAAGTCCAGCACCTTGGTGGTTGGTCTGCCCTTTTCTGATCCTGCCCTGAATGAGAGCCTCACCATCCGGTGGTAGCTGTCTCCGAAGTTTGCCTCCACCGCTACCTCTTCCATGCTGTCCCCATTAAACAAAATAATGTCCAGTGTTGCCTCCCCCTCAGTTGGTTCCCTCACTAGCTTGTTGAGGAAGGCATCCTGCATGGATTTTAACAAGTCCCTGCTTTTTTCGGATGTGGCTGATGGGATTTGTCAGTCCACATCGCGTAGGTTTAGGTCTCCTGTTACCAGGATCTCCCCTTTATTGGCCTTCCCCTGTATGTCCCTAGCCATTTCCCTATCTGCCTCCTCTGCCTGATGTGGTGGTCTGTAGACCTCCCCTATCCTTATTGTCCCTCCCTACTTTCTGCTTAAGGTGACCGAAAGGATCTCGGCTGATCCCTTTTCCTCTTTACCCTCTACTGCTCTAATCCCATCCCTTACATACAGGGCTATCCCCTGCCTTTTTTCCCTGTCTGTCCCTCCTAAAAAGACTGTACCCCTGTAACTCCACCTCCCAGCTGTGGCAATCCATCCACCACATTTCAGTTATTCCTATTAGGTCCATGTCATCCTCTCCCACCGCTACTTCTAAGTCTCCCATTTTATTCCCTAGACTCCTGGCATTGGCCAGTGTTCCCTTTCATCTCACCCCAATCCTTTGATCCCCTTCCCTCCTGCTGTCTCTTTTCACCCGCATTGGGAGAGTGCAAGCTAGGGTAGTTCTTCTAGGCCGAGATTTCCCATCTCCCCTATTATCACACTCTCCCCTGTCTAGTTTAAATTTATGCTGACCCCCAGTCTTTCATCTATGTACATCCACAAGTGAGATGTTCTCACCAATACGGATCCGGTGCTAAGATGGGGGTAGCTAACCCCAATCAATTCAATGCACACAGACAGTTTAAAGCATTCACCAGCAATGTCTATAAGCTACTAACTTAGTAGAAAAGAAAACCTATGATGTTCCATTTGTAGTTCCAAAACCAAAGGTTGTTTTATTTTGTAAATGTGTAGCTACAAGAGCCATGGCACCCCAGCACTTCAACCCAAGCTCTTCCTGAGGGGTACTGTGG
Source organism: Neoceratodus forsteri (assembly GCA_016271365.2). Lineage (NCBI taxonomy): Eukaryota > Metazoa > Chordata > Ceratodontiformes > Ceratodontidae > Neoceratodus > Neoceratodus forsteri. The sequence goes on along the minus strand of CM057454.1, from coordinate 1,000,726,491 downwards.
TTTGTGGCTTAGTAAGCCCCTTTTATGTAGCTACACTTTTATAAAATAAAACATGCTTTTGTTTGGGAACTATAAATGGAGCATCCTGGGTTTTCTTTTCTACTATGTTCTCATCTACTGTATGTACCCCTGCAGTTTCACTCTTAGTAATCTAGCCCCTGTATCGCTTATGTGCAAACTGTCCCTTGCATACAGGTCCTCATCTACCCACGTACCCACATATCCCCCCAGTCTCCCAGACATATGAAGGCTTCCTCCCTGCACCACTGTCTCAGAGAGAGGCTGAATCCCTTTACTCTGAGTTGCCTGACTGTGCTAGCACAATGCACTGGCAGGACTTCTGAGAAGGTGAGGGAACTGACAAGCCCTTTGCATCCTTCTGCTAGCTCCCTGAACCTCATTTGAACCACCTCCACCTCTTCCCCAGCTAAATCATTTGTTCCTAGATGCAAAACTAGGTGCGGCTTACCTGCCACTAACTTGATGCAGTCCTTTAATCTAGGGAGAACCCTTCTGGCCTCCATTTCTGGGTTGCAAAAATCTGACCTCCCCTTAAAGCTACTTTCTTCCTTAGCCCATGAATCCCCTTTATGATCTAATCCCCATACACAGTAACTGCTTTTGCATTTTTTTTATCCTCAGGAGTGCCTCACCTCTATTGTCTTGGTCTCTCTGATGCCCTCCTCCCAGTAGAGATGTCCCATCTGCTCTCTTTGCTCTCTGATTCGTCCTCCCTCTGCCACCTCTTTCACACCCCTCCGCTCCTTACTACAAACCAGGAAGCTCCTCAGTACCAGTCTCAGCTTTCAATACTGGTACTCCCGCTATCTAAACAAAAGGAATAGAAACAAATCAGCACTAACAGCAGGCTATAGAGTATTCATAACTGGTAGTCCCCCTTAATTAATACACATTCAGCATAGAGCAAGCCTGCAAGCAACTTTAAATCCAACAAATTCTGCAATAAGCAAGCTACCTAAAATCCCCCTCTCCATACCAGTACACAACAGCATAGAGCAGGTAAGCCTCTTCTGACCAATCAGTTTGCCCCTTGCCCCCACAACTTTGTCCCTTGTCCCTTGGCCAGTGCTGGGTTAGTTACTTTTAAAAAGTAAACAGTTACAGTTACTAGTTACTTTCAAATAAATGTAATCAGTTACAGTTAAACTTACTAATTACTTTTATATAAAAAATAATTAGTATCTGTAACTGTAATGAGTATTACTTTTCATATTACTTTATATTATTTTTGATAACGTGGTTGTGTTTACTCACTGAACATAGCTACTGTATGTGCTTTTGAAAGCTCAAGAAGTGTATAGAAGAAATAAAACAGATTCTAAAGACAATGAATATGTTAGTTTACAATGCAGTACCCATCTGACTTTGCCAGCCACAACAAGAACTACATTTCCATAAATAAGAGCTCTATTAATAACAACAAAAAAAAAAAGACTCACACACTGCATCTACTGCTGTCCTCTGCAATCCCCCCCCCCAGCTGAATCCTGACTTTGCCAGCCACGGCTGTCCCTGGCCTTTTCATTTACATAACAACCACACTCACACTCCAACACACACACACCCTGCATCTACTGCCAATGTCCTTGGTGATCTTTCCCACACAGCTGTATATCCTGAAAATACCAACCACAACTACCCCTTTACATCCCACCCTTAGCCCGCCACCACATATACCCTGCTGCATTTTCTACACTTGGTGATCTTTCCCACATATAACCTGTATTTTCCTCCTGACTATGTAAGAGCTACAACTATCTCTTTAAATTTCCAAAATAAAATCCCACCCTCACTTAAGTAAGTAAGTAAAGCTTTATTTTCATGAGGCGCCCTTTCAAAGCTCAGGGCACCTTAACAATATACAGTAAATTAAATACTCATCATTAAACATTAAAATCAGATAATACATTCTAATATTAATGCCTGGTTAACCTCCCCTTAACTCCCCCTATACTCACACACATGCACCTTGCAGATCTACTGCCTTTCTTTGCCTTGGTGACCTTTTCTCATTTCCCCACAGCAGCCTGAATCCTAACTTTGCCATTGCCAGCCACAGATCCACCCTGCATCACATACAATAAATTCCATCAGCACACACCTGCTTACTCCAACACAATTTAAACACTCTTTCCCACAGCTGAACCTTGACTTGCCACTGAGACACAGTTCTAATTATAACTAAGTCTGTCATGACTATTAAGTCACTGGCTGAATGCTACAACTGAAGTCAGACAGTGTCACTTAACATTCAAATTATCACACAACACACTTGTCCTGGATTCTCCCCTTTTCCCTCACAAAGAGACAGAGACCATTGTTTGCTGTTGTGCTCAGATTGGCAATTAATTTATTTATACATCATAATTCCATATTCCATTTTGTCATTTTCTTATTATTATATCTCTCAGAATTTCATTTATTTCATCCATATATCAATCTCTGATCATCCCTCTTTCTTCCTCTTTTCTCCCCCCCCCCCCCCGTGAAAACCTGGGTGCCTTCTTCTTCTCCTTTTCCGTTAGGTAATGGTGAAAACTGAGACCGCTTTCTCCTTCATCTTCTTCCTCTTTTTGTGTTATTCCTTTTTCTTCCCTCCTCCTTCCCCCTTTTTCCCTTTTCTCCTGCAAGCATCCACCTTTGGCAGTCCATAACCATATTATCATCTGCCATCCACCTTTGGCAGTCCAAACTGTCCGACCGGACGCGTCTGTCATCTGCCTTTGACAGACCCACCATACAGACCCATCTTGACTGTCTTCCCCTTTTGCTCTGCCTTGTAGAGTGGGTGGGAGGGATCAAAACTCCAGCAAAAAGTGGCTGAAATCCCTCTGTGCTGTCCATTATGTACTTCCACTTGCCCCTCCCCTTCCTGTTGCCTGCCCATTGTTCTATCCCTTAGCCCCTCCCTTTCTTTCCCCCCTTCCCTCCTGAGCACAACCATCCTCATGAAAAAGGGAAGGGGTGCACCAGGACAACCTGGTCTGCCCTTTAAAGGGCAAACTCCATTGTCCCGAATTCCCCCCTTTTCCTTCACAAACAGACAGAGACCATTGTTTGTTGTTGTGCTCAGATTGGCAATTAATTTATTTATACATCATAATTCCATATTCCATTTTATCATTTTCTTATTATTATATCTCTCAGAATTTCATTTATTTCATCCATATATCAATCTCTGATCATCCCTCTTTCTTCCTCTTTTCTCCCCCAGGTGAAAACCTGGGTGCCTTCTTCTTCTCCTTTTCTGTTAGGTAACGGTGAAAACCGAGACCGCTTTCTCCTTCATCTTCTTCCTCTTTTTGTGTTATTCCTTTTCTTTCCCCTCTCCCTCCTCCCCCTTTTCCCACTAGCCAGTCTGCAGCTTGTGTTGAATGACTGGCTTTCCCCACTGTTAGGGTATTATTCTCCCTTACCTCAGGGAAGATCCTTCTTAATCCTTTTCTTTTTTCCTCTTTTTTTTTTATATTCCGTTTCCTGCGTGTCCCCTCCATGCCTCTATAAAGCCCATCGTTTCTGTATTGAACATGTCTATGGCTAGATCTGACAGGTACACCCCATCTGACCTGTAGAAATCTTCTACACATTCTTCTACACCCCACAGTATTACCTGTCCTCCCATATTCCTTACCAATGTCCCAACCCTTCTGTTCTTCTTTCTCCTGGCCCTCTCCACAGCTCTATGTCTGTGGTCCTGCCTCAACAACCTCCTTGGTATCATATCTGACCAGACGAGGCTTACCTGAGGCCACCACTGCTGTATTGCTCTTAGGTCCTTTTTATCTGCAAGTATGTGTCTACCCATGGCTTGCCCGCAAGGTCGTTGCCCCCCAAATGTATAATAATTAAGTCTGGACTGGGTCACCACCCCTTGAGTTCCTTCAAGGTGAGAAGCAGCTGTGCCCATCTCATCCCCCGGATGCCACGCCAGACCAACCTACACTGCTTCACATCTTGGTACAGCTGCTTTCCCCAGCCTTTTTCTCTGCTCTCTTATCAGCCCAATAAATATAGGAATGGCCACAGATCCAGACTTCTGTGACCTCCCTCTTCCTATGGGGTTCAAGCAAAAATCATTATCTTATACATGCTCTCAGTTTCATCACAGTAGTATCCCCCACTGCCCTCCCTGTCCCTATTTTGCCCCCCAGATCTGTAAAGAAAACAAAAGCAATACGTTAATTTCTTACTTCAGTGCTCTAATGTATCTCTTATAACTGGTAGACCACCAGTGTCCTTTTTCCAAAATATCATTCACAGTTTTTCCCCCCAATGCCCACTCTGAGGCAGCCAAAATCTGCAAGGAATGGGACGAATAATTAACCGGTTCCTCCCCCATGAATTGCATGCCTTTTTTGAGTAATGCTGTGAGTTGATAGCCGGTGACCCTTCTCCCATCACCAAGCACAAATAATCTCCCTGTCCTGGTCCCATGCTCTGCGGCCAAAGCCCACAGAGCCTGCACTGGGCATACTGCGCCCTCTACCTGCCCCTTCAATGTCACTATGCAACCTTGTCCCCTTTGAAACATAGAAACATAGAAGTTGACGGCAGATAAGGACCGTAAGGCCTATCCAGTCTGCCCATTTCTTTTTCTACCTTATAAATGTGCCATCGGCCTTTGCTCTGTCAGTGACCTATCTATTCATAGTCATTTGTATTGCTCCCTTATGCCTATCCCATGCCTGTTTGAAGCCCTGCACTGTATTCATAGCCACCACTTCTTGTGGTAGCCATTCCATGCATCCACCACCCTTTCTGTGAAAAAAATTTCCTCACATTCCCCTTAATCGGCCTCCCTCTAATCTCATGCTGTGTCCTCTTGTCCTGCTATTTTTCTTATATTTAAACATGTTAGACTCTTTCACCTTGTTTATGCCCTTAAGGTGTTTGAATGCCTCGATCATATCACCTCTCTCCCTCCTTGCTCAAGGGTATACATATTGAGCTCCGTTAATCTGTCCTCATATGTCTTCTGATGCAGTCCCTGCACCATTTTGGTTGCCCTTCTCTGGACTGCCTCAATTTGGTTAATGTCCTTGTGAAGGTGTGGCCTCCAATACTGCGCAGTACTCCAGATAGAGCCTAACCAATGTCTTGTACAGAAGGATTATTACTCCCTCTTACGACTTGTGATACCCTACTAATACACCCTAACACCCCCTAGCCTTACCTACTGCTTTAGAGGTCTGCTTGGATGATTTTAGGTCATCAGTGATGATGATGCCCAAGTCTCTTTCTTCCTTTGTGACTGCTAGCAACTCCCTCCAGCCTATAAGTGGCTTCAGTTTCTCTTCCCTATGTGCATGATTTTGCACTTCTTTGCATTAAACCCAGTTGCCACTCTTCCGATCATTCTGCTAGTTTATCCAGATCTCTTCTCATTCTGCCACCCCATCTGGCTCATCTACTCTGTTGCAGATCTTGGTGTCATCTGCAAACAGACAAGCCTTACCCTCTAGTCCATCTGCAAGGTCACTAATGAAGATGTTGAATAGGACTGGCCCCAGGACTGATCCCTGAGGTACCCACTTGTGACTTGCATCTCTTCTGACTGTATACCATTTACCACCACTCTCTGTTTTCTGCCAGTCAACCAGTTTGCCACCCAGTTGACCAACTTGACCCACCCAGCCTACCCAGCTTATTTATCAATCTTCTATGTGGAACAGTGTCAAAGCTTTGCTGAAGTCAAGGTAGGCGACATCAACTGCTCCCCTTGGTCCACCACTCGGTTACCCAGTCAAAGAAATCTATGAGATTAGTTTGACAGGACCTTCCTTTGTAAACCCATGCTGTCTTGGATCCTGTGCCCCTATGGATTCCAGGTGTTGCACTATCCTTTCCTTAAGGAATGCCTCCATAATCTTGCCCACTACTGAGGTAAGACTGACTGGTCTGTAGTTCCCCGCCTCCTCCCTGCTACCACTCTTGTGGAGCGGGATCACATGAGCCCTTCTCCAGTCTTCTGGTCTTTGATCCATTTTTGACCTCTTAATCTTGATCCGTATCTCTTTCAACCCCCAGCTTATATCTTCCCATTCTAATCCCCCTTCCTTGTCTTCTTTTCTATGGCCTACCAACTCACTCACTCCTCATGGCCCCTGCAAACATTACAAACATAAATCGTGTGAAATATAGGCCTCAGTCTTTGATCTGCATATTGCTGGGAGCACGTCTTTGTTTTGCTAGCCACTGTTCTCTATTGGCCTCTATTGTCTACTGGCCTTGTTTCAACCTGCCCCATCCCTGCATCATTCTTCTAATGAACAATGATTTTGTCAGGTCTTTCCACCCTTTTGGACTGCAGATAACACTAATCTCTGCCAAGTAGACTCCCATCGTGATGTGGGCTGTTCCTTTTTGCCACTGCTCCATGGTGAACATTCCCAACTGTTCCTCTGTGAGTGGCCTACTTATCTCCATCTGTTGTGCTGCTCTGAATGTTTGAAACACTCACCAGACCCCATCGTAGGCCCTCAGAGTCCGAGGCGCCTATGAGATGTGAAACAACAGTTCTGTTCCTTCTTGCCAACGTCACAGATGTTCGTCAGTATGGGCATTTTTTGCTCCTTTGCTGTTGGTTCCAGCCTCTGAAAACGGTCCAGCTGCAGATGGGAAAGGCTGTCAGCCAAGGTATTGTGCACCCCTTCTTTGTGTTTTGCTCTGAATGACATGTTCAGCTGCAAAGCCCTTAACACTAAATGTCGCAATACTTGCATGATCGTTTCTGACCTGGCTCCCCTGTTGTATAGGACCTCCACCACTGCTCTATTGTCACACCAAAATGTCACTTTCTGATCCCTTAATTCCTCCCCCCAGACCAGGGTACATGCCCATATGGGCATGATCTCTAACAATGTTATATCTCTTACCTTGCCGTCCCTCACCCAGCTAGCAGGCCATGGTTCTGAAAACCACCTTCCCCTCAGGTAACCCCCCCATGCCTAGCCCCTCAGCAGCATCTGTGTAAAGCTCAAGGTCTGTGTTGTACACCCACTCCTCTTGCCAGAAAGAGCAGCCGTTATAATCCCTGAGGAATTCCTCCCATATTTTAAAATCCTCCCTGACACCTACCCAATGGTGTGGTCTGGTGACCCTGGCTGTAGCCCTAGCTAACCTTTTTGTGAATGCCCTTCCTGGTCCAATGGCTCTGCAGGTGAAATTCAGGTGCCCCAGTACTTGCTGCACTTGTTTTAATTGTACCCTTCTCCTGCTGGTGTGTACTTGGATCAATTCTTTCAGTTTTTTCACTTTTTTGTCCGGCAGCCTGAATATTTCCTTCGGGGCATCTATCTCAATCCCCAGGAATTCCAGCACCCTGCTGGGCCCTTCTGTTTTTTTCTGGTGCCAGTGGAACCCCTAGTTCCCTGCACAATTCCTGAAACTTGACCAGCAAACCCTGTGTCTCCCTTTTTCCCCTACCAATGAAAAGAAAATCATCCAGATAGTGGATGACTGTTCTATAGCCAGTTTTCTCTTGAAATATCCACTGCAAGCAGGTGCTGAATGCTTCAAATGTTGCACATGCTATGGAACATCCCATCAGCATGACTTTGTAGAAATAGTACTGACCCCCAATTTTAAAATCCAATAGATCCCAGTCTTCTCTCCTAACCGGCAGCAGTCTGAAAGTGGATTCAATATCTGTTTTTGCCATCCATGCGTCCTCAGTAGCCCGGATTATCCAGACTGCATCCTCTAGTGTCGCATATGTCACCTTACTATGCTCCTTCCCGATAAAATCATTCACCAAATCCCCTTCTGGATAGGATAGGTGGTGAATCACCCTGTACTCCCCCTCTTGTTTCTTGGGTACCAAACCCAATGGTGAAATCCGCATGTTCCGCAACGGGGAAGGGGGGTGTCAAATGGGCCCTCTACTCTCCCTGCTGCCTTTTCTTTCTCTATCTTCTGTCTTAACATCTCTTCCCTTCCTTTGACCGACCCCAGGTTGCTCGCCTCTCTCGCTTGTCTGGGACCCCCACACTTCCGTGAAAACCCTGTGCAAAAACCTTCTATAATCATATCCCCCACTCTTTTGTTTGGATATATGTCCAAACAGACTGTACATGCCTCTAACTTGATGGGGGTTCTGGCCACCCTAAACTGCTCTCAATCATTCCTCCTGTTTTTTCTCCCCAGCCCCTCCCTCTCGCTTTGTGCTTGGTTTTCCCGGTCAGTGATTCTGACCCCTTTACTCGTGGTTCCCTCCTCCCTCCTCCCCTGTTCCATGCTCTGCCCTTTAAACCCCTGCCTCTCAAAAAAACAGCTGACCTGACATATGATCCCCGTGCCCCTTGGGCCCATGTCATTTTGCATCCACTTGCCAGGTGCGCTCCCCCGCATTTTGAACAAGTGTGCCGAAAATGACATTGAGGCCATGAACAAAAAGCCCTGTTGTAAACCCAGCAGCACCTCTGGGGTGTAGCTCCCTTTCTCCCCCATTTCCCTTCGGGTGTGGACTGATCTATTACATAATCTGTCCATAAGCTTAGCTGCTTCATATCCCATCTTACATCCCTGAATGTTGCCATTCTCTGTCGAAAAAATTCATCATAGTATAACCAACCCACCCCCCCTTTGCTTTTGCCCTCCTTATTATTAAGGAATATGTGATGAGCGGGATGCCCAGCTCTGGCCTCTTTTCCAGGACAATGATTGAGAAAGTAGCAAAACCTATGAACCACCCATCCCAAGTCTTCCCTTTTGTGAACTTGTCCTCCTCCTTCTTCCCTAAAAGCACTATCACTGCTGCCATTTCACTCTTACCTATGTTCTCCACTTCCTCGTACTCCGCTGCTGCTTCCTGGCTCACCAGAGTGAATATATCCACACACTCCCCTTTCCATATTTTTTCTTTTGTGGCCAGTGGAACATGCTTACCTATCCCCATCCCGGGCGCACCTATCCCCCTTGTAACTTTTCCTTCCTTCTCTGTACCGCCTTCATTTCTTTCCAGCACCTCATTCTCCATCCTAATCTCTGCCAGAGCTGATTCCATTTGCCCTAAACCTCCTGTTCCCAGTGCCGATGCAATTTGACCTATATATTCTTTTATGCTGTCCCCCACTGCGCTGGGTGTGTTACCTGTAACCTTGTCCAGGCCGTGCTGCCTGGCATCTTTCTGGTGTCCCCTTTTTTCACCCTGCAGTTGAGGAGGAGGGTGAACTACTAGGCCTGGGTTCCCCAGGGGGATCCCGACTTGATCTGGGGGAGGTACTGGTGTTACTGGGTCTATAGGATGCAGAGGTACTGGATCAGCCACCTTGGCGGATCCCACTGCCAGTGGTGGTACCCTAATGGGACTGCATGGTCCTTCAGCTGGTCATTTCCCTCTGCCCCCTTTCCCCGGGCCAACTTTCCTTTTCTCCCCAGGTCTCCCTGGCTCTTCCCATTTCACCAGTTCCCACATTCTGTTGGCTTTTTCTGCCAACTCGATTATAGCCCTGTAAGCGTCTTCCTTTGATGGCCTGCTCTTCTTTGGTGCCATGTCCTTCGATCCTTCTCACTGTGAAGACAACTAACAGGAAGAGAACAATATTTATTAATTTATGTTCATTGCAATGCCTTCCTTTGGAGAAAAAAGGCTCTCTCCCTCCTCCCACCACCAGTAAACGACAACTCTGAAGCTTTTTTTCATATATAGCCCTGTACTACTTCTTTATGGACTGTCCCCTTGTCCGGGGAAACAGCCGACCAATCCTGCTGCCTCACCCCTTTTTCTAGGCCTTGACCTTGGGCCCAGTACTTTGACTCATAGCCTCATGTGTCTACTAAGTCTTCCCAAGCCTCTCCCTTCTCCCTCCCATGCTCTCTTCCTTCCCCCCAAGCCCTTCTGCTGGATGTCGGCTATCCCTTAATGTTATCCCCCCCCACATCCTAGGCCATGGTCGCTTTTGTGCTGATCCTTCCCTTCCCCTTATGGAAAAGAAAAACATGTTGCCGAATCACCTCTCCTCTATTTTGGCCTCATTCTGTCCTCTGTCCCTTCTGCCATGTGCTAGCATGCCCGTGGCCGGGTCCCCCAGTAACAAGCCTCCATCCTGCTCCCTTGCCCCGTGGTGTCCAGGTGCCTTCCCTTTTGTCCTTCCTAGAAACAAACCCCCCCATCCGGTATCCCTGAATAAACATATTTTATTCCCACTATAGGGCTTCCTGTACCAACAGCCAAAAATTGCCACGTTGCTTACTTCTTTACATTCCCTTGGCATGTGACGTCATGCCACGTGGGCCACTCGTCGCCCCCCCGAGCCTTTCCGTTGGCCCACTTAACATTCCCTTGACCCCTTTTTCCTTGATCTGCCGCCTCACTATTACCCCTTTTTCTGCTATGCCCTGCCCATTCGCCTCCCTATCTGTATGCCCACATCCATCCCCTGCTCTCCCACGCCGTCACAATGGGGCCGAGAAATTGCTGCTGGTCCCCACTGAGTCACCTCCCTCGTAGGTGATGCCAGGGCTAGACGAAAAGTGGAGGGGGTTTGATAACCCCCCACAAAAACCAAAAAGGATGCAGCCACGAGGTTTCAGGGGTGGGGGAGGGTCCACTTCTCCACCCACGGTCCAGCTGGCGTGCATGCGCATTTGCACTCTCCTTATCCCTCAAACTGCCAGGCTTCCCCTGCAAGATGTACCAGTCTCACTCGCCCCTAACCCTCTCCTACCCCAACTGCTCCTTCCTTTGAGTCTCCCCTCTCTCGCAACTGCCACGTGGCGTGACGTCATCTTTGCACCTCAGGAAAAAATGCCCTACACCACAAACTATCACCACACCTCCCATGTGGCTAAGCCCACCACCGGGCAGACAGCGTGGCCTTCTGAATACTTTTAAAGACTAGCCCCAGCACAAATTGCTTTTCTAGCAGCACAGCACCTAATCACCTCATGATTCTAATGTGACTACCCATCTCCATAACCACTGCCAAGATATTTATCACCACCAACATGCCTGCCTTGTCTCAGCACTACTATCATTACCTCCAAACTAAAACCAGTGAATTGGACATTTTGAACAGCGCATAAACCTTTATATGACCTCTATATAACTTAAACCATTAGCTCAAACCATTCATCTATGCCAGCAATGTTAAAGACCTTCTTCAAACAGCTTATTTGTAAAGCAGTCACCAACAATGCATCTTTAAACATGTTACTATTTAGCATTTATTATTTATTTTTTTGTTTACATTTCATTCCTTGGAAGCTATCTTACCTGCTGTATCTGGTGCACAAACCTCTCCAACTTGTTCTGTCAATCTGATGTGCTGCAGTTCCAAATAAATCAAAACTCCAGCAAAAAGTGGCTGAAGCCCCTCTCTGCTGTCCATTATGTACCTCCACTTGCCCCTCCCCTTCCTGTTGCCTGCCCATTACTCTGTCCCTTAGCCCCTCCCCTTCCTCCCCCCTGCCCTCCTGAGCACAACCATCCTAATGAAAAAGGGAAGGGGTGCACCAGCACAACCTGGTCTGCCCCTTAAAGGGCAAAGTCCATTGTTGCACTCCAGTACATGCCCCTTTGATGAGGATTTTCTTTGAGATGGGTTGGGTGATATGGTGATAGACTAGGCAGGTGGGTGGGTGGATGGCTGATCAAGCAGCCTGCTGCGGCAATTTGACACATGTGGTGTTGGTGGAAATAGGCCCTGAGCCCTGTCTGCAGATGGACTACTTGCCTTTTTCCCTACAATAGCTAGGCAGGCCCTGATTCCCTTGGGGTTTGCATTGGCTACTATAGAGGTCCACGACTGATAACATGCAGTGATGTAGCTAGCTATCTGTAAATTGTACAACTGGCCAATTTGTTGCCCCCTCAAACAAATTTCATTAATTCCTATAGTGATTCTTAGCTATACCATGTAGTGGTGCATAAGCAGCATAATTTGTATATAAAATGTTGCAAAGTGATATATTTAATATTATACAATAGCAAAAACAATTCTCCTTTCTTGATTGATCAGACAAGCACTACACCCGTGATGTTATCCTGGCATAACATCACAGGTGTAGTGCCAGCCACCATGAACCTTACCACACACTCAAACACAGTGACATATCAGGATGTCATCAACTGTCAAAGCAAAACATATTGATTTATTTAAGCGTTTTACCAGGAATGCATACTGAGCAGAGTACTGCTCGACTACAGATGCATCCTGGGGGAGGGGAGAACATAGGAGAACAGTTTACACAGTATAGACAAGAAAATACATAGTGGGAGAAATATTAACATTAGGATCTGGTTACATGTCAGTAGTAGCTTGAGAGAGACAAATTGGTAACCACAGTACGTACAGTATGAGAAAGCACTTGAAGTCAGGATTGACAAGTGAATACATTGTGGAAGATCACTCCATTTGGTTCAGAAACCACTACATGCAGGATTGAGTGTGGCAGTTGGTAGCACAGTTACATACAGCAAGTGTACAACAAAATTAAGTTTTGAGCCATACAAGATACAGTATAAGGTGAGTGGACAATGGTTAGACACTGATGAATTACAAATTTGCTAAGTGCCAACATTCCCAGAGAGTTGCCTAATAGTTTGTAGGCTCCTAGACACAAGCACAAGTAGGGACGAAATTATCTTGAAGCATGGAGTTTAGGTGCGATGGGGTGGTGAAGCGATGAATGTTAGCTGGGAGGGAGTTCCATAGCGAGGGAATGTGGTAGCTGAACCCTGATTGCCCAGTGGAGGTAGATCGGTATGGGACAGCTAGGAACCTGGAGTCTGAGTTTCTGAGTGTGTATGATTGTGCGCTAGGGTTTGTTAAGATGTTGGAGAGGTAGGAAGGGAGCTGCTGAGACCAATGATTGGCCGTAATTTTTGCGCAGTGAGTTAGCCTGCGATAGTTGAGTGAGGTGAGGTTCATTGCTTGATGTAGGGCACAGTGGTATGTACAGTAGAGGCTGTTTAGGGTGAAGTGGCAAAAAGAGTGGAAGAGAGGGTCCAGCCTAGCTAATGTGGTCTTTGGGCCAGCACTGTAGACTACGTCCCCATAGTCAAGGACTGGGAGGATCATTTTATTTATAATGACCTTCCTGGCTGGCAGGGGTATGTTGTCACTGTTCTGGTAAAGTGCACCAAGCCTTGGGTGCAGCTTCTTAAGTAAGGAGTCAATATGTGCAGAAAAGTTGAGGTGCTGGTCAAGCAAGACACTGAGGTATCTGAAGGTGGTGCAGGACTCCAGTGGGGATCCTTCCAGGGTGTGAAAAACTAATGGTGAAGGGAGCCTAGAAATTTTCTGCCTCATCCCAAAGGTTGAGGAGACTGTTTTGCTAGCATTTAGGAGGAGGTTATTTGAGCAGAGCCAGTGCTGGACTGTGATGAAGTCGTGCTGAAGTCTGAACGTAACTTCAGAGGGCGAGGGGCCGGATGCACATAGCACTGTGTCGTCTGCGTACATATGGATGGTGGAGTGTGTGCAGGTGGAGGGCAGATCATTTAGAAAGACCTAGAATAGGAGGGGGCCTAGGACAGATCATTGAGGCACTTCTGACGTGATTGGGAGGGGGTCCGACATGGATGCTCTGATATAGACAGCTTGGGATCTACCAGTGAGGTAGGAGTGGAACCAAGATGAGGCCCAGCCAGATAGGCCAGCCTTAGCAAGTTTTGTCAGGAGAAGAGAATGAGTCACCATATCGAAAGCCTTTGCCAGGTCGATAAAGATGATGGCAGTGATGTGGCCAGCATCCATCCCTGAGATGATGGAGTCAGTAATCCTAAGAAGGGAGATGGTAGTGGAGTGGGATTTCCTAAAGCCAGACTGGTAGGGGGAAAAGAAGGAAGAGGAGTCCAGACAGGTGGATAGGTGAGAGAGAACCAGGCATTCCTGTATCTTGGCAAGGGTCGGTAGGAGGGAGATGGGCCAGTAGTTGCTTGGGTTTGAGGCATCACCACCCTTTGGAAGTGGGATTATGGTGGCATGTTTTCACTCAGTGGGGACTTCTGCTAGGATGAATGATAAGTTAAATAGGGTGGCATGGGGTTGAGCTATGGCAGGGGCCAACAGGTGGAGCATTTTGGAGTCCAACCCCGTGGGACATTTTCCCTTTTCAGGGTTAAGGGCAACCAGTGCATTGTATACCTCATCAGGGGTGACTTGCAGGAAGGAGAAAGGCTGAGATGCAGTGCCACAAGATGTGGTGTCAGTGGGGGCATGCTGAGCCTTGTGCGGGGTGGCCATGGGAGTAGCATGACTGGTAGTGAAGACAGTGTTAAACAAGGGGGCAACTGCTGAGGGGTCAGTGATGGTGTGACCACCAACCTGCAGGGATGGGATTGGTGGTTGTGATGGCAGGCATAGAAGTGATTTGACCACCTTCCAGAAATGAGATGGGAGATGGGAGGAGGAATAGAATGCGCATGAGAAGTAGTTGGCCTTTGCTTGGTGGATTATTTTAGTACTAGAATTGCGGCGCGCTCTGTAGGTCTGGAGGTCGGCCTGGGATTTGGAGGTCTTATAGGTTTTCCAGGCCTTGTCTCATATTCGGAGATGGGCTAGGATATCAGGAGAGATCCATGGTAAATGAGCACCTCAGACTCTGGACCGTCTGAGGGGGGTGTAGTGGTCCCAGATAGTGATGAAGTTGGACTTAAAGAACAACAGTGCCTCATCTGTCGAGGTGAAATGACTGATGCACAACCAATCGTAGTTGCCCAACTCATTTAATAATGAGGGTAGGTCCAGGGATTTGTAGGATCTCGAAAGTAGGATTCTGGGAGGGGGAGCTTTAGGTTTGTTATATTTGCGCACGGTGTACATTCCATGGTGGTCACTAAGGGCATCCAGATGGAGTTCAGAGGTTATAATCCTGTGAGGGTGAGAGATGAGGGACCAATCTAGCAGTGTATGGTTCTGTGTTTTGTGGTTTGCCTGAGTAGGTTCAGTGATTTGTTGTGTTAGGATTAGGGCTGTTACCTTGTCACGAAATTTTCAAAGGGACTCAGCAAGCTAGTTCTGGTTAAAATCCCCTAATATGTGGATCTCACCACCTGCTGCCAGGGAGTTTAAGTAGCCTAGGTAGTCCAATATGTAAGGTGAGGTGGTTTCTGGAGCGCAGTATGTGCCTGCTATGTAGATTGGGATTGAGTGGGGGATGGAGAGTTTTACCATCAAGGCATTTATGGAGTCCAATGGTAGGGATAGGGCAACCATGGTGAATTTGATGTAGGAAGCACTGTACATGGCTATGCCACCTCCTTTTCGGCCAACCCGGTCATGGCGGAGAAGTGTGTATCCCGGTATGGCAAATTCTGAATCAGTGTTATGGGATTTTAGCCAGATTTCAGAGATCATCAGAATGTCTGGGCTGAGAGACACGGCGAGGGCTTGTAGCAAGGTTATTTTACGCAAGAGACTGCTTATATTTACGTGTATTAGTTTGAGGCTCGAGGGGATTTGGAGTGGGACAGAAGGGTTTTGGGTGTGGGGGTGGGTTGGTCCTGGGTTAAGTTCGATATCCCCTGCAAGGAGAAGTAGCAGGGTGACCATTAGTTTGGTGTGATGGGCTATCCACAGAAGTTTTCTGGTGGTGATATGATGTGCGGTTCCGTCAGCTTTTGGTCTCCAGATTTCTGGTAGAAGGACTAGGAGGCTGATTCAGAAAGTAGGTGGGATTAGCCTGGGGCAGGTGGAGAGAATATGGTAGGGATGGGCATGGTGCGATTCAGCTGAGATAGTGGAGGTAGAAATATTTGTTAGCAGCCTGTTGCAAGATGTGATGTGGGCTGGGAGCAGAGGGTACATTGATGGAGGGAGGGACACCCAAGGGGTGATGATAAAGAAGAGTAATAAGTAAAGTTGAAGCATAATGGAGAGGCTAAAGAGCAAGGGTCTGGAAAGTAAATTGCAAAACCTTGTTGTAGTGGCCTCTAGTGGATGGCTGATATAACCTGCAGATGGGAAAGTAGGCTGATTGGCATGTGACTTCAGGTATATAAGGGAGTGACTACCAAGGGTGGTGGTGAGGGTGGTGGGGAGCTGATGTGCAGCATCAGCGGGGCTCTAGCTTATTCAAACTGCATAGTAGCAGCAGCACCATAAGCCATACCTTAACACTGCCTGTGAATTGCCATGGGGGGGCAGTCTGCACTCCAGATCATGGGAGGGCTTCTATGCTGCCCTCATGACCTGAGTATTGCCTCGAAAGCTGTGAGAAAGACGGAATTTAAATAGGTAAGAGGGATGGAGGGAGGGGCTTGGTACAATCTTAAGTAAGCTTTAAACAAAGGAAGTCAGGGTTCAGAGGAGCAGTTACTCCAGTGGGAAAGCTCTAAATAATTTAAACCTCAGCCTGCTTGAAGCGCTGCTCAGAGGTGTCTGAAGGCAGCTGGTAATTTAGAAGTTTCAAACTTCCCTTAGATGGGGAGATCAGATGTGCCTTAAGTAGATAAATTAAGCACTTTATACCTTTCTTTGTGTCTGTGTTAAGCCCCTTGTATAGCACAGCAAGGCAGAGATTGAATTAAGCTGGCTGCAGCTAAATCAATTTTAAACAAATTAAGGTAACTCAACAGGACAGTGAAAAAGCACAGTATGTTAGGGAGTTATGAAAGCAGCTGGTAATTCAGAAGTTTCAAACTTCCCTTAGATGGGGAGCTCAGAGGTGCCTTAAGGAGATAAATTAAGCACTTAGGCCTTTCTTTGTGTCTATGTTAAGCCCCTTGTATAGCACAGCAAGGCAGAGATTGAATTAAATCTGGCTGCAACTAAATCATTTTTAAACAAATTAAGGTAACTCAACAGGACAGTGAAAAAGCACAGTATTTTAGGGAGTTATTAGCAGACAAAAAACTATCTCCACATGTCTGCCGACTTTAAAATTCAAGAGATGCTGCTTTTTCTCTTGTAGCTTGTTCAGACTGCATAGTAGCAGCAGCACCATGAGCCGTACCTTAGTGCTGCCTGTGAATTGCCATTGGGGGGGTCGGTCTGCACTCCGGATCCTGGGAGGGCTTCCATGCTGCTCTCATGACCTGAGGATTGCCTCGAAAGCTTAGCGCTGCCTGTGAATTGCCGTGGGGGGGGGTCAGTCTGCACTCCGGATCCTGGGAGGGCTTCCACGCTGCTCTCACAACCTGAGGATTGACAGACCATCTGACAGAGCATTTCACCAAACTGACAGTAGGCTTAAATGTCAGACTTACAGCCAGTGAATTCTGAGCTGTTCAGCATGGCCTCCTTTAACCAAATGCTTTCAGATGAAAAAGAGAACAAGTCTACCTTCAGCCAACCTAAAAAGAAGAAAGAAAAAAAGTGGCATATTCAGATAAATGACAGTCAGCTGGATGCCTTACAATGTGACTGGAACAAGCCGTCGACTAAGTGGTAAACAAACTGGGCAATAAATTTTCTCTGACAGATTGGCCAAAACAAAAACCAACATAAACCTGCAAACAGTAAGTGCTGAAGACTTAAACCACCACCTTCAAAAGTTTTATTCCTCAGTGTGAACAGTGGAGGGCACACAGTACAGCATAAGTAGTTTTGTCAGCTTAAGACTGGGCATTAACTGCCACCTAAATGAGCCTCTCCTCAGCCACAACATCAACATACTATGCAACCCAGAGTTCCAAAGCTCAAATAATATCTTTGAGGCTCAAGTGAATAACCTGAAATGTGAAGGGAAAGATAAAACAAAACATCATGCTCCCCTCACCACCTCAGACCTTCACTTACTCTGGCACTCAGAAGCTTTAAATGTGATAACCCCTCAAGGACTATTGCACCACATCTGGCTAGAACTGTAGCTCCATTTTGCCAGATGCTGCTGCGAGGGGCAAATACAACTAAAGCCCAGTGATTCTGAGTTTTTCACAGCAAAAAATGGGCTACAGTACGTTACCCTAAGTTTCAAAGAAAAAACATAAAACCACAGCAATCCTCAAGAGAAAAATCATGACAAGTACAGAGGGTGCATGTTCAAAATCCCTGAACACCCACACTGTCCAGTAGCAGTCTTACAAAAGTACTTGTCAAAACTACCTCAAGACCCACTATGCCTGATCCTACACCCCCCACAGATCACTAGCCAGACCATGGGAGAAAGAGACTGTGTGGTACATGCTAAAGCCAGTTGGCATAAATTATCTAGCCTCCATGCTACCGAAAATATGTAAAGCCACTGACCTAGCTACCACCTATATCAAACATTGCCTCTGAGCCACTGCAATTCAACTTCTCAGCAATGCATGGTTCGAAAGTTGGCAAACATAGGTGCTGGAACCGTGGGGGGAGAGAAAGGGGCGGTAGCCACTCCACTTTTTATTTCTGTATGGCAAAAACTAGTACAGAAAAAGTACCCTTTGTACCCTCATAAGTGCCCTGTTGATTCTCAGCCCTTTCAGTTTTTACCATCTTCCTGCACCCTTGCTGGCAAATAATGTCCATCACGAGACACAAAGAGGAGTCTTCACTTAAGAGCTATCGGGGAACATCCAAGAAAGGACCAAGTGGAGAGCAATCCTCCCAGGAGCATCAGAACCCGCTATCAACACGACTCAAACCCACGCAGTGAGTGTCCTCCATGCATCAACATGGCATGTGACTCCACCAACCAAAGAAACAGCAACAACCTATGACCCAGAAAGTTCAAAGCAGCCTAAAACCATAGAAACAAGACCAAGTGAAGCAACTGAACAGGAATCAAATTGCAACTACAAAGTAGGCAACACCCTGCAAGAGAACAGTAACACACAGTTCCTGATCCACGGAAACACAATGTGTGTTTTCAGTATTTACAAGCCCTTAAAATGAACTGCACCTATGAAACAAAAGAAATGTGCAAGTTAAACTTTTAAGATTTACAAATTAAAAAAACAGAACCTGATTAACTCATTCAGTTCAAGTTAATGAAATGCCAAAAAACCTGTAATTTCTTAAAAAACTGTTTTACTGCTATAATTATAAAAACAATTACAAACGTATTTATTAAACTGTTATACTTTTCTGCAGACTACAAATAAAAAACATCAGTTTAACACAAAAAAATTTACCAGTTCACATAATCTAAGAGTTTTAAAAAGGAACTATTTAATGTTGCAAAAAGTTACTTCTCAATTTTCTTCATTAAAATTACTTTAAAAACCAAAATGTGACTCTGTTTTTTCAATTTAACAGTTCGAGCAATTGCATAATAGGAATAATGCATTCCAGGGTGTGAGTCATGCTGGGATAATGTCACTTCTGGGGTGATGAGTCGCACTCAGCCTGTTGCCTCATGCCTAATCACCCCAGGCCCAACGTTACCCCAGCACCACACACACCCTGTCATGCACTATTCCTTTAATAAACTGACAAATGAAACAGTGTTTTCTGACTTTAATTTGCACAGCACGTTACAGATTTTGAACAAAATGGTAATATTAAATGCATGCTTAAAATAGAAAATAGAGTTAGAACTGATGTTTCAACCAAAGGTATTCTTCAGGAATTATCTAAAAGACAAAAAAGCAGGTAAAGGAAATAAGAGCAAAATATGTGAGGAAAGAAAATAGGGGGAGGCTGCAGGAGGAAAAGTGATAACAGGTAAGGTAAGAATAGAATCTGGAACATGAAAAGGTGATGATAGGTCTGAAAATGCATAGTAGAAGTGAATGAGCTGAGGAGTCCTTAAGTGTGAACTAATAAACAGGACCTAATAAGAAGGCTGAAAGGTGAAAGCTATGTGTGCACTCTCATTTTCAGTTTCTACAGATCAAAGAAATACTCAAACTGGAGGGGGCCAGTGATTTACACTGAATCTGCAACAATTGGTACAAGGACACCCAGCGCAACGACACCTCACCAGAGCCATTCAGCATAACAACATTTTCCATAATGAGACAACTAGCGAAAACAACCCCGACACCCATCAGCAGTGTGTTTTTAACCATGTTGAAAGCAGTAGTAGTGTGATAAATAAGGCTACCTTGTTGTCCTAGCTACCATGTTATAGCAAAGATCATGTAAGACAAACCAGTATTAGGTCAAAATTCCTAGGCTAAACATCACAAGGCTGCATGTCTTTGCTCCAGTTGTCGTGCTATTGGTTTACACCACCCTGTAACTCTGGCAGCTCATAATACTTAGACACTGTGACTATGCAAACCTGAATATCAGCAAGGCTACAAAAATGGCACCTCACAGCCATGAAATTTTGCTTAAACTTTTTTTATGTGAAAAAATGGGTGCTCACGCAATGCTTGTCAGAAGGCAGTTTTTTAGCCCGATGTTGTAATAAATTGAGCATGCAGTCAGCTGAGCAGCCTTTGTGTACACTGAAACCTGAATATCAAAAGATGCCTGCACAATCTCTGTATTCCTGTGATGTCATAAATCTCTTGGGTTTCGGACTTGAGGTTTACGAAGTCACAGGAACCCCTAGATGGATCACAGCAACCATAACAGATGGATGCCCATCTGTCATTCTGTTTATATGCAAACATATGAAGAAGTCAGCAGAAGAATGTTATTTGGTCTATCTAGTCTGCTTGTATTACAGGGCCCACAGCTTGAACTACTGTCCCTGTCACTCCTCCCCACTCCTCTTGTCCTCCCTACCCATTATCTTGACCTTCCTCTATGCCTATCCCAGTCTCTCTTGAAGCTGCCCACTATCTTCTACAAGACCAACCCTTCTGACAGTGCATTCCAAGTGTCCACCACCTTCTCTGTAAAGAAGTGCTTCCTGACCTACCTCCTAAACCTCCCCCCTCCATCTTAAGACTGTGTTCCCTTATGTTATGGTTGCCACTCAGCTTAAAGAGATTCACCTGATCCACCTTATTTATCCCTTTCAAGTACTTGAAGGCCCCAATTATGTCCCCCTCTCTCTCCTGTCCTTCAAGGAGTACATGTTCAGTGCCCTCAGCCTCTTCTCATATGAATTATCCTGTTGACCCGCTATCATCTTTGTAGCCCTCCTGCAGACCTTCTCCAGCAGGTTAATTTCCTTTTTTAGGTGTTGGTGCCAGTACTGAACTCCATACTCTAGATGTGACCTCACCAGTGACCTGTACAAAGGCAGTATAATCTCCTCTCTTCTGCTACTGATCCCCCTAGCTATGCATCCAAGCATCATGTTTCCCTTGCTGCTGCTGCTTTCTTGAACTGAGTGGTGTGCTACAGGTCACTATATTACATTATATTACAGTGACTAGTTACTTTTCGGGAAAAGTAATATCATTACAGTTACTTATTACTTTATTTTAAAAGTAATCAGTTACTATTACTAGTTACCTAGAAGAGTAATCAGATTACAGTTACTAGTTACAAGTAACTAGTTACTCCCCAACACTGCCCTTGGCCAGCAGATCAAGACATCATACACACAGCAGCAAAGAGCAGGCTAGCCTGTTTTGCCCATCAGATTTGTCTCTTGTCCCAATAAGCTTGTTCTTTTGTTCCTTGCCCGAAATCAAGCCAGTAACCCTACTTCCTTCAGATGTTCCCAGCCTTCTGCTTCTCTGGGTTGGTGTACCCCCTGATGGTAGTGATTTCACCAGACCATTTAATATGGAGGAGGAGCAGCGTGGGTGGGTAGGAAAAACTTAAACCAACAGAGTTTGGTTTGCTGCTGGGCTTGGGTTTTTAAAGCCCAACCGCGAGTCACATTTCATGCCCTTGGTGCTGATTGGGCAGCAGCAGTGGAGTGTGGCTGCTGATTACCCCCACTGCCGATGTGGCTTTCCAGAGTGGCTACAGCTGATAATCTTACTCACCACCAATGTGGCTTCCTAAGCTGACCCGGCCGCTGGTTCTCCCCGACACCAATGCGGCTTCCTTTGCAGCGATGACTGCTGTCATCCCCACCACCAATGCGGCAAACAACTTAAGCCAGCAGAGCCTGATTTGAGGCTGGGCCTGCATTTTTAAAAGTTCAACTTTGGTAAGAAAAAAATAAAAGTTCAAAAGATAAAAAAAGGTTTACAAGTTTTAACAGGTTATGTTTTATTGTTCGTGTGCAGTGAAATACTGATCGTGAAAGCTAACAAAACAAATCACAAGCAGTTGTTTGAATGATTTTCTTGCCAGTGGGAAAAAAAAACCAACACTTAGGATGTCCGCCATCTGCTTTTTACACTTTTAAACTTACACACACGAAAAGTACAATGTAATTATGTATTGTTTTTTAAACAAAATACCAGAACCTAGCTAAACAGGACCCATTTACCTAGATGTTGGTGTTTGATTTGTTACTTGCCAGAAATACTTGTTCTGGGCATCCAAAACCCAGGTTGCCCAGCTTAGCAAGAGGACCAGTTGACCTGTGTTCTCTGTATGAAAACAGTGGGACTTTCATGACTCCTGCAGCCACAGCTGGAACTTGTGCTGCGGATTGCAGTGAGAACAGTGAGCCACTGTTTCCTTGGTGCTAGTGGAGCCCCAACCCTTGCTGATCCTGTAGTGTTAAGTGATGTAAGATGAAATTGCTCACCTGCTCTTTCACTTTTTTTTGCAGTTAAATTTTATTTTCATATTTCAAACATATACAACAAGCCATGACAAAATACATGGTTCTTATATGGACCCCTACCATCAAAAAAAAATCTGAATTGACAATTTACACAAGAGCCCGGTAACTAACATACAAAATCTAAAATACAAATAAAATACAAACCAACCTCCTCCCAACCCCTACCCCATAGTCAGTGAACCCCTCAAGCACAACTCCTGTAAACTATAGGAATGAGTTGGGGAGGCAAGGCATCCTGTCTTGCCATCTGATAACCTTCTACATACACTTTTCTATGCACATTCATGACCATAATCAGGTAGATGTGGCAAAGGTACAATGTTAATACCCAAATTTGTGTTTCAGCTCATTAAAAAAAGGTTCCAATTTTTTGGGAAACTAGTCCAAGAGTTAGTGGCACTGGTTACACTTATTTCTGCATTTAGGGCAATTAAAAATTCTGACCACCATTCTGAAATAGACAGGACCCCGGGATCCTTCCAATGTCATAAAATTATAAGTTTGGTGACCATGGATACCATAGCTATCTGTACTTTCAGAGGAACTAATGGAACCTTTGAATAATGCTCTAATAAGCAGATTTCTTCTGTGAAGTAGGCAGATATAGGTAAATATTCAGAAATGTGCCTTTTAACCATGTCCCAGAAGATGGAAATCTTAGGACAGGACCATAACTTGTGGTAAAGCAAAGCAGCCCAGGGAAGAAAGTTTGCCTATTCTGTGTAATTTGTATGGCATGAAATATAAATTGTGAAGAACATTAAGTTGAATGTTTTGTAATCTATCATGCTTAATCCACTTCAAATTATGCAGCTAAATAGACTGTCATTGAGCATCTGCAATTGAAGTGCCTAAATTGTTTTTCCAATAATAAGCAACTGGAGCAAATCTCTGCCATGAACTATTAATTAATGCTTTATACAGTTTGGAAACAGGCTTAGATTTTTTGACTAAATCCAGAAGGTGAAGTGAAAAGGATTCCAAACAGTCCTCCCAAGGGGGGTTCCCTAAGAATATTTTAAGGCAGTGATGAACTTGTGCCAGGTAAAACCTATGTTTTGAGGGGAGGTTCCAGCTTCTTTGCATCTGAGGTAGGGTGGGCATAGAAGCATTCTGTGAAAACCTTTTCACACTAATCGGTGATTGTATTGGCAATGCCTTATGGCTGATTGTTGTATTGCCTATTCTTAGATTGGGATTGCTAAAGAGGGGTTGAGAAATATCTTTCTGAAAGCAAAGATGATTACTGTTACAAAACTGGTGGAAGGCCCTGATGCTCCAACCAATGGATGAATCTTGAAGCCATGTAGGAACTGCCTTCCAGGAGCAGTATAAGAGATCTTGTAAGGGTATCTGATCCCTCGTAGCCTGTTCCAGATCTAATTGCAGCCAGAAGGGCTTAAGGAAGATGTTCAGTTGAGAGAGAAACCAGTGCAAGAACCTATTGGCATGTATGGTTAAGTAATATAAATAAAAATCAGGTAATTGCAACCCTCTCTTCTGTCTTGGACCTGTGAGCTTCCAATAGGCTCTATGTGGAGGTTTATCATTTCATAAAAAATCAGAGCAGAGCTGGTGAATCATTTTAAAGGAGGTTTGAGGGAGATAAATGGCCAAGTTATTGAAGGGGTAAAATAACCAAGGTAGGACTGTCATCTTTATTACAATAGTGATGCCCCAGAAGGTTAGAGGGAGTTTTTTTTTCCATCATGCTAGGTCTTCCTTGATATCTTTTAGAAGGGGGTCTAAGTTGAGGTATTTTAACTTGTCAAGCTCTTTTGTCAACATTAAACCTTAAAAGGTTATGGAATTATTCTCCCACTGAAGGTCTAAGTCCTCGATCTGCCACTTATCCACCATGACTGAGAGAGGGTAGACCATGGTTTTATTTTTGTTCAGTTTGTAGGCAGAAATATCATCAAAATCAGAAATGATTTTTAGAGCTGAAGATAAGGAGTTCACCCCATTTGTTAAATGCAACAACATATTATCTGTAAAAAGAGAAAGCTTGCACTTTTGTGAGCCCACTCTAATCTTCTCAATCGACCTCTCCTGTTTGAGGACCCTCACCAGATGTTTGACGTATAAATGAAACAAATAAGGGGACAAGAGGCAACCCTGTTTAGTACCATTTTTGAGGGGGAAAATGTCTGACAAATAGTTGTTACATAGGATCCTCACTGATGGACATTTATATAGGTTACTAATTCTATTGATAAAATTTTCTCAAAGGCCATAATACTGGAGTGTTGCAAACAGATAGGGCCAGGCCACCCTATCAAAGGTTTTTTCTGCATCCAGAGACACAAACATCTCTTGAAGATGAGAATCCTTGGATGCGGAGATCAGATGGCCCAATATTCGGAAGTGATCGGATAGTGTCCGTCCAGAAACAAATCCGGACTATTCCACTCTGATCAGCGGAGTCCAGACTTTGCCTAATCTAGTGGCTAAAATTTTTGCATACATTTTAATTTCTATATTTATCAAGGAAATTGGTCTATAATTACCTATCTGGGTGAGATCTTTCCCTGGTTTGGGGAGCAACACAATCCTAGCTTCAAATAAAGGGGGTCATCCATATAGCCCGCTGGGCTGGGGAAGGGCCACAACCCAAACAGTGGATTCTCTCCAGGTCATTTGCCTGTACAAGGTTCCAGTCACCCCCCAAAATAACTGGCAATTGTCCATAAGAGGCCAAAAGGGAGGCTAACCTAGTAAAGAAGGTGGGTGAGTCTTGGTTAGAAACATAGAAACATAAATTTAGATGGCAGATAAGGACCACTTGGCCCACCTAGTCTGCCCATTTTCCTACCTACAGGATAAGCTGCAGATCCTATTTAACCAACAGCATATTTCTTCCTACCCCCCCAAAAAAATTGCTTTATGTCTGTCCCATGCATTCTTGAATTCTCCCACAGTTTTAGACCCCACAACCTCCTCAGGAAGGCTGATCCATGTGTCCACCACCCTCTCTGTGAAAAAATACTTCCTCACATTGCCCCTGAGCCGTCCCCTCTATCTTCAAATTGGGTCCCCTTGTTCTTGCACATCTCTTTTTCTGAAAGATGCTACCCTCTTGGACTTTGTTGATTCCACTGAGGTACTTAAACATTTCTATCATGTCCCCCCTCTCCCTCCTTTCCTCAAGGGTATACATATTAAGCTCCTTTAGTCTCTCCTCATATGGCTTCTCTTGCAGATCCTGCACCATTTTAGTTGCCCTCCTCTGAACTGCCTCCATCCTGTCTATGTCCTTGAGGAGATGGGGTCTCCAGAACTGGACACAGTACTCCAGATGGGGTCTCACCAACTGTCTGTACAGGGGGATAACAACTTCCTGTTTTCTGCTGGTAATGCCTCTCCCTATACATCCCAATATCCACCCAGCCCTCCCTACCACCTTCTCGCATTGCTTGCCAACCTTAAGGTCATCTGATGTGATTACCCAAAGGTCTCTTTCCATTTTTGTTGTTGTTACTATCCCCCCATTGTGTAATCTTCCCTTGGGTTTTTGTTTCCCAGGTGCATTACTTTGCACTTCTTTGCATTGAATCCAAGCTGCCATACTTCTGACCATTCCTCCAACCTTGCCAAGTCCCTTCTCATCATTTCCATGCCTCCTTGTGTATCAACCCTGTTGCAGATCTTTGTGTCATCTGCAAAGAGGCATACTTTTCCTTCCAGTCCCTCTGCAATGTCATTTATAAAGACATTAAAAAGGACTGGACCCAGTACTGAACCCTGCGGTACCCCACTAGTAACCCCTCTTTCTTCAGAGTGGACTCCATTTACAATTACCTTCTGTGTCCTGTTGTTCGGCCAATGTTTTACCCAGGTGACCACCTTGGGACCCACTCCCAGTCTAGTTACTTTGACTACTAATCTTTTGTGTGGGATTGTGTCAAATGCCTTGCTAAAGTCTAGGTAGGGGGGGAGGTAGTAACAACAAAAATGGAAAGGGACCTTGGGGTAATCATATCAGATGACCTTAATGTTGGCAAGCAATGTGAGAAGGTAGTAGGGAGGGATGGGGATACTGGGATGTATAGGGAGCGGCATCACCAGCAGAAAACAGGAAGTTGTTATCCCCCTGTACAGACAGTTGGTGAGAACCCATCTGAAGTACTGCATCCAGTTCTGGAGACGCCATCTCCACAAGGACATAGACATGATGGAGGCAGTTCAGAGGAGGGCAATTAAAATGGTGCAGGGTTTGCAAGAGAAGCCATACAAGGAGAGACTAAAGGAGCTTAATATGTATACCCTTGAGGAAAGTAGGGAGAGGGGGAACATGATAGAAACTTTTAAGTACCTCAGTGGAATCAACAAAGTCCAAGAGGGTAGCATCTTTTAGTAAAAGAGATGTGCAAGAACAAGGGGACACAATTTGAAGATAGAGGGGGGACGGCTCAGGGGCAATGTGAGGAAGTATTTTTTCACAGAGAGGGTGGTGGACGCATGGAACAGCCTTCCTGAGGAGGTTGTGGGGTCTAAAACTGTGGGAGAATTCAAGAATGCCTGGGACAGACATAAGGCAATTGTTGTGGGGGGTAGGAAGAAATAGCCCACCACACCCCACGGTTACTAAATATCCAACTCTGAGTCTGAGTTATCTCATGGAGGGGGCACAACACCAAGAGCTGCACCACCTTTGTTTGTAGGGACCAAAAAAGTGACATGACAATTTAAAGCTATCCCCCAGAGAAGCCCACATGGAGGCATAGGGGGCAAAGCACCAGAAGAAAACACACTGCCATCCCTGACAGTACAATGCAGACACTCGGCATTGTGTCTGTCACTGTCAGGGATGTCGGCATCACCGCTAAGCTTTCGATACTGTTTCAAATAGAAGATTGATTAATAAGCTGGATAGGCCAAAAGGCCAACCTTTTGGCTCTGATCTTTTCTGCTGATGTTTTTGAGAACCAAAATGGTTTCCTCCTTTTTTGCTCTTTCCTTTCTCCCTAACACAATGGGATTTTGCTTCAAGTACTGCATCCTTAATTCTTGCCCACTTTGCCTGTACCCCTGATCTGTATTTCTTCTTGCAGGTTAGCGTAAGTCTGTTGACCATCTTATCAAAGTCAGCTCCTCTGAAGTCCCATATTTTTGACTTGGAAGGGGATGATTTAGTTCTAGTGCCCAAACTGAACCTTACCATGTGATGGTCACTGGCACCCAGGTGACCTTCTACCTGGAGATCTGTGATCCTTTCCCCATTAGACATTACTGGATCCAGGATAGCCCTGTCTCTTGTGGGTTGTTGTACCAGTTGTTTGAGGCCGTCCACCTGCAGGGAATCCATTATGTGTCTAATTCTGGTGGATGTTCCTACTGGTATTGACTAGTCTGTATCTGGCATGTTGAAGTCTCCCATGATTAGAACCACTGTCATGTTTTGTATATCTTCCAACAGCAATGTATCTATGTCCTCCCCCTGGTCTGGAGGCCTGTAGACAACCCAAGGTTGTATGGCTGTCCCATTTCCTGTTTCCAGTGTGACCCACAGTTCTTCTGGCTCCTTATGTGTATTCCGAATTTCTGTAGCTTTAATATTTTCATTGACATAAATGGCTACTCCCCTCCCTTCCCTTTTTTTTTTTGCACCTCAGTCTCTTCTGAACAGTACATAGCTGGGTACTGAAATCTCCCAAGTGTGCTTACTGATGAACCATGTCTCGCTAATGACTGCTATGTCCAGTTTAGCCTCTGTAATTGTTGCCTCCAGGTCAGGGATCTTGTTTCCCAGACTTCAGGCATTTGTGTACATGATTGTCCACTGGCCAGATTTCAGTGTGTTAGTTGTTGGGTGAGGTCCAGTATTTCCCTGTTACATTGCATGGGGAGCCAGACCTTTTTCCTTACCTGGTGATGCAAATGAACTTCAAACGTGCTGAACTTCTATATGATCACTAGCTCAGGGGGGAAGGGTGTTCTTCTCATTCAATGTATCGGGTGCTGCACCACTCTCCCCATTTGCTAGTTTAAGTATTCTGCAAAGACATCAAACTTCTGCCCCAATGCACTGACTCCCTCCGTAGTCAGATGCAGTCCATCGAATTTAAAGAACTTTCGCTCTCAAAACCATTGCCAGCTACCTACAAATGTGTTTCCTTTTTCCTGGCACCAACCCTTGAGCCACATGTTTAGCTCCCCTGTCTCCCTTCTTTGACTTTCCATCCATCTTCCACCCTCTCCCAGACAGGCAGGATTTCAGAGAAAGAGATGCTGGATGAAATGCATGACACTTTGTCTCCCAGCCTGGTCAGGTGTTCTTTGGTCTCCACAACTGACCAGCTAGCAAGATCACTAGTCCCTATGTGTACTAGGACATTGACATTTTCTCCTGTTTCTTGCATGATTTTAGCAATCTGGTTAGTATTTTTCCATGATGATGTACCTGGGAGACATCTGACCATTACCCTGGGCTGGAGGTTGGTATCAGCTCCCCCAAATGATGGAGTCTCCTATGACCAAAAGTGTTTGGGATTTTCTTTTTGCTTTTGTTGTTTTGGCCTCTGTCTTAGGCAAGTTTTGCAGCACTAGCTCCTGTGCTGCAGTGTCCTGCTGTGCTTTGTCCTCTGCCCCATTGTTTGAGTTCAGAGATAGAGGCAGATACCTATGTGTAGTTATTATATGGTTTGTGGAAGTGTTACATTGGTAAGCACTGAGTGATGGAGCACTCAATTTGCCCCTCCTAACCACCTGCCAAACTCCAGCACCAACTACCCTCTGTGATCGAGGTGCTTCAGTTGGATGTTGGGGAAATGGTGGGGTGGTTCTTGTAATATATTTCTTTCTGAATATGTAATTTGAGGTGTGCAATCTCTGCCCATGCTGCCCAGAGCTGAACCCTTAGAGCTCCGATGATCCAGCATGTAGGACAGCATCCTAAGTCCTGTATAACTACTCCTTTGAAAAGTGTCCTGCAGTACCTGCAGTTGATAATATCCATTCCAGTTCAGTTGCTGAGTTTATAACCTGGTCTGAGTAATTAGAAGGATAATGAAAGCAACATTTTTTTTTTGGTTGTTTTTTAATTAATATATTTTTTGTTTATTTGTTTTTGTATAATTCTTGATAAAAACTTAAATTAATTGTGCCCCTGTAATTGAGGTCACTGTGTGGATACCCCTCTCATCCTCCCCTTCCTGCTTTGCTACAGGAAATGTTAAGACTGTGCTAATCTATAAAAGGAGTGTAGCATGGGGTGGTTGGGGATGGGGTGGGTGGTTGGGCCTGTCCCCTCCCAATAAAGAAGAACCATGGATGAAAGAAACAAGGAGGTAAGAGCAGAAACAATCAACCAACAACAAAGTGCAGTAGCCTTGAAAATAAGCCTAATGATAGCTAAAACTTTAAAACCTGTAAGCACCACCTGTAACAATTTCACAGAAGATATGCCCTGCAGAAACACTTTGCTACAGAGAAAAATAAAGCAGTAAAAGAAGATATACCATGCAAAACACAATTTGAATCAGAGAAGATTACAGCAGTAATTTGTAAGCACAAAACAGTAACAAACTTACAGGCACACCGTGCAATAATTCAGCAGAAAGTATACCCCAGAATAGCAATTTGAATCAGATAACAATAACACAGTAAAATGTAAGCAAAAAACAGTAACAAAACCTGTGAGCACAAAAGAAAATAATAACACACAGTAAATCTGCCTAGTCAAAAGAAGCCTTAATCTTTTTCCTTGCTCTGATAATGTTGTTTCTTGCCCTGTCCTTACAAGCAAACCTAGAAGAAAAGAGCTCAGGTGAAGCTATATGCCTTTGCCAGCTAACCTAGTCTTCCACCTCCAAAGAACCTTGTGCTCCCACAGCAAAATAACTATACTATTAGACTATCTCAAAAAGTAAGGAAATAAATTGCAAACAACTTTGTCAATGCATCAGTTAGGGCTTGACGTGACAAAAGTAGGGAAATAAGATATTAAGGTTGAGCCCCTAACACCTCCCTCACCCAACCCCACCAGCCCACCTCACACACACCCTCCACAGACCAAAACACATTGAAGTGTGCCTCACGGTCATCGGCCCTAACTCTCACCCATTCTCCTGTACTATACCGTATCAATTTTCCTACACCTGGAATGGGGGGAAGAGTTAGGGATCATCACCCAGTCCTATAAAAAAGACATGCACTGCCTGCTTGGACATATTATGGCCAGCTTAGGAGGTGTGCTGAGGGCTCTGCTGGTCACTGTATGCATTCCCATGGCACCAGAGATGCTGGTAAGGGGATGGGGGTTTGGTGAATGTTCAGTATCACTGTGAGGCAGTGGGGCATCTAGACACTGGAGATTGCTGCTGAAGTATTGACAGTGGGGGGGGAGTAACACACCAGGAATCCTGTTTGTCAGTCCATGCACCTGATGGGTTCCCTACAGCCTAGGCACAGAACTGGCTGGTGTTGCTGACACAGGGCAACAGGGCAGGGGATTGGTGATTGGAGGGACCATTGGAAGTCATGGATATCTACTACCAGTAGTAGGATGGGACCAGAGAGGTGGTGGAGCACTAGGCATTTGGGAGGCTATATATGTGTGACTGCCCAGCAATCAATGGGGAGGGAGCACTATGCACTAGGGATTGGTTATCTGAATGTTGTGCTGTGTCTTGGAGGGTGGGAGGACCACTAGGCACCAGAGGCATCCACACATGCATGGAACTGGGGAATGGGAGGGCCACCACACTAACTTGATGCCACTACCCATGGAAATGGGCCCATTATGGGAATGTAAATGTTCCCTTAGCACCTTGCTTGCTCAGTGGACATCTGTTTGAATGTTGGACTGTAAATAAACCATCACACTGGATACTCTGGTTTGAAAACTCCTACTTTTTGGAAATCATTTGCATCCTAAGACAGTGGGTTGTGAGTGCCGTGACTTACAATTCAGGTGATTTCAATTTGTCACTGGTACTCATAACCCTGAGCAGTTCTTACTTCACTGGGACCACTAGGCACAAGGGATCAGGTTATTGAATGTCAGGCTGTGTCTCAGAGGGTGGAGGGACCACTATACACCAATGATAAGGTTAATTACTGTCAGACTGTATCTCAGAGGGTAAGGGAACCATTAGCCACCAGAGATTGGATTATGGACTGTTGGGCTGTGTCTTGGAGGGTGGGAGAACCACTAGGCACCATAACTGTCAGGCTGTGTCTCAGAGGGTGTGGGTACCACTAGGCTTCAAGGAATGGATTACTGAATGTTGGGCTGTGTCTTTGAGCATAGGGGGAGCACTTGGTACTGAGGATTGGGTTACTGACTGTCAGGCTATGTATTAGAGGTTGAGAGGACCACTATCAGAGGTTGAGAGAACCACTATGTACCAGGAAGACTGTTGGTTGGCATGGGGAAAGTGATCAGTTGGGGGGGGGACCTCTGGCCACCAGCGATATGCTCATGTGTACATGGCTCAGTGCCAGAAGGAGTGCCACAGACAACAGTGCAGTGCCTCCAGCAACCACTGGGGTTAAGTGGTGTAAGAGGGGATTTTGTCTGGTGGTACATGCACTGTACATTAAATAAAATATTTGAAGGTACAGACAACTGGGGAGACCAAAAGAAAAGTTGCACAAAAATAAACAAACTGTGACCACAATAGCAATAAATTAAATAAAATACTACATGTTGTGCCATTTACAAATGACTGAGCCTGCCATTTCCCTCAACACCTAGAGCAAGACGATGCCAGAAATCACCATTTTGTCCCTAGGAGCACCTCACAAACAATCTTGTGACAAGTAGCAACCATCTTTATTTGGAATACATACTGTACAGGAAAGGAATTGAACTTTAACCCCTGTCAGTGGCCATCTAAGAAGGGGAACAAAAACAGGAACCTCCTAGCTGTATGTCAAAGTTCACATGACCATCTTTGTTAAGGGCACCAACTTGCTTCAGAACAGCTTCCCTCTATTGGAATTAATGGCAGCCATCTTTAAAAAGGCAAACACATTTGAAATGAATGGACACTGACACAAAAAGCTGATTTTGCAAAGTCATTTGTATTTAAACAACAGAAAAGAAGGATTGGGGGTGAACTTGTTTATTAAAGACATCACTTGATGGACTTTGCATAAAAATAATTGTACTTTGGTCTATGACATCATGTTCTCTGCAGCACTCCCTCTAATATGTTATGTCCCATCCTCTGCATGATGATAGCTCCTTCTCATTCTTACTACTTCCATACTGTCAATCAAAGATCTCCCATGATGATCATGTCTGACAAAGAAAGAAATATGGGTGGAAGAGCATTCTAACATCTACCTTCACACACCTCAATGGTGTGGGGCTACAGAACACAAACCATCTGCAGGACATCCAGTCTTCCATCATATCTCAGGGTATATCAGCTATGCAAAGCATTTAGTATGACCTTGTCTACATTAAAATTATTTCACCACACTCCATGGTGAATAACAGGTTATGACCAACATGCTGTCTCTCATGAAGACACTGTCAACTAGCTTGAGCAGTTCCAGGCCTTGATTCCCTTCAGTTGTTGGACTGAGCCCCTTTGTATATCCAATGTCTTATTCTTGATTTTGAGACAGACTGCCATTTCCTCATTCAAAGCACTTCAAGAACAAGTTAAAGGAAATATTGTCACACTATGTGTAACTTCTACAGATCACTTCATCCAAGCACATCTGCCCTAGTTACTGGAACAACAGCTGTAAGAAACACACCACACAACCCTCTGAACCCATGGAAGCCTTCAAAGTGGACATTAACTCATGTTTAAAATGTCTAATGAAAACAGAATAGGATCAAATTACATCTTTCATTCTTAGGACTGCTCCCATAATGGATTCCTTATGTGATCAAACAGAAGCCAATAGCTTTATGACTTGTGTAAGAATCCATAACAGTGTTCCAGGGCACCAGTGTGCAGTGATCTCAGTCATCATAAATGGTTGTAATCACGACATTTATCCAGGAGCAGTAAGCATTGGTAGACAACTCATTACATCTGTCAATACATTACAGTTGTGGTCAGCTTCTTTCTCTGCTACCTCTGAGAATGCTATGCAACCACCTTGCCAGCCACCTGCTCAACACCACCTTCTTGAAAGATTAATATCTGCTAATGGTGTGGACCAGGAGGACACACTGCTGTGGTTTACAGACAGATAAAGTATGACAACAGGAGTAAAAAGTACCAAGGATGTCCACTGCAACATAATCAGCAAGATGAATGCAAGTCTCACAGGATTAGGAAAACAAGCGCTGGCCAAAAAAAAAAACTTGTGGCTTTTCTTGAGTGGGGGAACATCTCTACTGACAACCCCTTTGATTATCTTAACTCACACAAGCAGCATCCTCCAACTACAATTACCAACTCTGTCACCATCTCACTTCCAAGAGCAGCTGTACCTGTTATGAGATCACCACTTCTAGCAAGCCACATCTCAGTAACTATTCGGGATTGGTCCATGCATGTCTTAATCAGCACTGGAACAGTCATCACAGTCATCAGCACTAACATCCTGAACAACAGAGCTCTTCATCAGTCATCTCATGTCTCTCTGGATGACTTGAAGTACATAATCACAGTAAATGCCAGTATAATACATATCACAAGCATCATCCATCTCAAGCTACACATTGATGCACAGCAAGCTAACATCAAGTTCTGTCTGGTGCCTGATGTATAATTATCAGTGATTCTTGTAATGTGCTTTCTCACAAAGCCATCATTGATTTTTCATCAACCAAACCGTCACTGGACCCCTGGAGGGAACTCGCAGCTACTGACTCAGTCCCTGTACCTCACTAGACAGAGACGATTTTGATTGCCAAGATTCAAGGTGAACCA
This sequence comes from Neoceratodus forsteri, assembly GCA_016271365.2. Taxonomy (NCBI): domain Eukaryota; kingdom Metazoa; phylum Chordata; order Ceratodontiformes; family Ceratodontidae; genus Neoceratodus; species Neoceratodus forsteri. Next base: position 1,000,692,163 of record CM057454.1, on the reverse strand, counting down.
CTCTCACAACTTGTTGGCATCACCATGGGATCTCCCACTCTGCCTTCTTCAGGTCATCTCCCGGGAAACACTTTGTCTGCTGCACATGACAGCACAGTATTCTACAAATGCTGCAACTTTACAGATGAGCCAGTTGTGATCTCCAAGGATACCAGTGTTGGAAAATTTACCTCTTTTTCTGCTGGGATGAGCTCTATCTAATGCAAGAACCTCAGCCTTGTTCTATCTTCTCTACGTCAGTCATCACTATCACCACCACCTCTCTAGCTATGCCAGTGTTATCTCTCCATAAGTGATTATCCTCTTCCAAGCTCCTGACACCTCCAACAGAGAAACAGCGGCTTTTTTATTTCTTGGAGCACTACCCATAAGTTTTTGATGGTATAGACAACATACTGGAATACAGTGATATACTACAACACACCACTGAAGTGCAGTCCAGTCAGAAACCCATATGTCAGCAATCATACAAAGTGGGACACAAACAGAAACACCTTCTAGAGGACATGGTCAAAGACATATGTGAAAATGACACCACTGAATAATTTACAAGTCCTTTGGGGTTACCATATGTGCTGGTGGTAAAGAAAGGGGAATCTCTTTGTGGTGCACTACAGCAAGCTCAATAACAGCATCCTGTATGCACAACAGAAGTTGCCTTAGACAGTCTTGTCACAGCCAGCTCAGCTACTTCACCACACTGAATCTTCAATGTGGGTTTTACCAAGTCATCATTTAACTAGTCTCTCATTCATACACAGCTTGGTATTGTCCCTTGGAACTTTTTCAATTCAAATACCTGCCTGTGGAAATTTGGAACAGTCTAATTACATTTCAGCATGTTATAGAAGCCATAATATATTGGTCATCATAGAGATTTTACCTAGCCTACTTGTACAATGTACTTGTCTTCAGCAGAATTTATCCAGAACACTTACAACACCTCAAAGAAGTGATTGAATGCCTCTGACAAGCCAACCTCAAGCTTTGCTCAGAAAAGTGTTGTTTCATATAGCATCATACTCCTTGCCTGGGACATGTTGTTAGTTCTCAAGGCACCTCTCCAGACTCAGACAAAGTCTCAGCAGTCAAATACCACCCAGAACTTAACAACCTCAAAGACCTCAGAGCTTTCCTAGGCCTGTCTGGGTATTACAGAAAATTTATAAGTAACTATTCCAAGATTGCCACTCCACTGTATGTCCTCACAAAAGGTATGTGTATATGCATGAACATCTGAGTGCAAAGAGGCCTTTGATTCCTTAAAGGTCAAAATGATCTCCACACCAGTATTGGCCTACCCAAGATTTGACCAACCCTTCAAACTCTACCCAGATGCTGGTTCTTTTGCAGTGGTCACTGTGCTATGTCTAGTTCAGGAAGGAAAATAACAGGTTATTTCCTATACCAGGCACTCTCTTTCTTCCATTAAGCACAATTATGGCACCACAGAAAAAGAAAGTCTGCCCTGGTATTTCCTGTAAAGAAATTTGACTGCTTTGCTAGTCCTCATTCACAGCTACCGTTGATCACTTTGCCGTCAGATGGTTTGAAAAGAAAGAATCAGTAGGACATTTCCCAGCTGTATTTCCATGCTCCAGTCCTACAACATTGATGTTCAGTACAGGTCAGGTTGAGTTCACTCCAATGTAGATGACATTAGTCAGCAAGAGTATCTCTCTACATCACCCTCAACATATGAGGAATCCTGCTTAGATGCTCGTCCTTTCCACAAGACAGACATGCTTCCTTTGGACATTCCTACAGCCCACTCTGCCCCGCTTCACATACAAAAGGGCACCCAACCTGGCAGACAAACTGACATAAAACCAACAGACAGGGACCACCACCAATAGTACATGACTACCCAGTTTACCAAAAGGTTGTCATACTTGTGGGAGATTTATTTATTTATTTAGTTTTTGTTGACTGAGTAAGTGCACTAGACAAATTCTGCCTATTTTCAGGCACAACCTGGGAGAAGGGGATACAGATGAATGCCAACTGACTTTGAACCAGATTAAGTTGTTGGTGGTATTTTTGTGATGTAAGTACTGTACAGTAGTAGAAAAAAATGGACACTTTACTATGTAGTGCTAATGCCACAAAAATAAATTGAAATTAGGAAGTTCATGAACTGTGATTCCACCCATGTCATATACCTAGCCACATGTGTATGCGATGCTTTTTATGTGGGAAAGACCAATAGATTACTTAAACAAGGGGTGGAGGAACATGAAAGGCTATAATAAATAGAGACATGATGCATGCACTAGCCATACATGTACCAACACAACAGAAACCCACAAGAGATAAGTTCAATTACTGTGGTAATGAAAAAGTAACACTGAGAAAAAGAGGTGGGAACTTAAAAGAGCTAGTATTAGAAAGGAAAATGACATGGATAGTGCAACTTGGAAGTTACCATCCATCAGGTCTCAATGACAGAATGGAAATATCAGCCATTATTGGAAAAAATAAATGAGATGATTGTTGTCCAATAGTAATATAGCACAATTTGGAAAAAGAGACATTTTGTTGTACAAAAATGGAAAATAAGTATTTCCATTGTTCTTCTATTTTTCAGATATCACATGGCAAGGGTTACCTTGAGTCATGAAGTATGCAGGTGGTAATAATGTAAGGTGTTATCTTGCCTGATTCGTATGGAACCACTATTTGGATATCACAAATTAAGGGAGAGAGCCAAAAAAATGGTGGAAATGGTTGTTCCAACTTTAGCACTTTATAGTCCCCTTACCTATGTATTATTGTCTCCTCATGCCAATAAATTGTTGGAATTACTTTCAGCATTCCTAATAACATTGTTTAAGGACAATACAAGAATTAGAGATAATAGACTCTTCAGTCATTAATATAATTAATTCTTGGACAACATAGGAATAATTCTGGCTCTTTTTAAATGTAAAAATGGTATAGTAAGATGGTACCTACCTACAATTTAGTGGGTTTAGTAATAATCGACTAGTATTTAAAATGTTTTTTTTTAAATAATGCATTGCACATTATTTACCACTTTGTCTCTTTAAGAGAATGTGGGTACTTAAGGGACATACCTTACTATGCACAGTGACTCTAAAGAAAGCTCTCAAGCAAAAACAGTTGCTTCCCTGTGACCTTTGCACTGCTCTGCATTGTTTGCACTCTCTGTGAAGTAACGCATAAATGGATGTCTGCAGCAATTGTAAGTGAATTTAAGTCTGGTTCATTAAATAATTGTTTTTATCTGGATACTCTGTGCTGGCTTGTTCCTGCTGACACATCCATAGGGCACCACAATTTGCTTTGCTGTTCCCAAACACTTCTTCAGAAAGCAGCACCAATCCTCATGTGTACAATCCATCACAGAGCTTCTCACCTCATCTGCATATACACTGTCCCTGGTGACTGTCAAAACTCCACAGATCCTCAGTTCTCAGATATTGCCACTTACTAAGAGACTCAAAATCTTCCTCAACAGAAGCAGCTTCACCAGGATGTACTTTTTCTAGCTTCACAATACTTCCTCAATGATAGTGTGCATTTTCACATCTGGATCAAGGAAGATGAGGGCCATCACACAGAAAGAACTCATGTACAACTGGCTGTGCCTGCCTCTGTAATCAACAAAGTTATTTCCACTCATGCACCTTCACTTTCTGGAGCTCATATGGAATCAAGAGAACTCTCAAAAAGACAAGGCTTCACTTCCTCTGGCCTCACATGAACAAGAACGTTTTCCAATTTGTCAAATCCTACCTGATGTGTTCTCAAAGAAAGCCTCCTGCCAAACTGACAAAGCCACACCTCATTCCAAGGCCAGGAGCCACAGAACTATTTTAATGAGTCAGCACTGACATTCTTGGACCTTTGCCGACATGCTGTGACTCTGGCAACAGATACATTCTTGTTTTTCTGGAATACCTTACACAATACCTTGAACTAATTCCACTGAAAGATATCAAAGATACTACAGTAGCAAATGCCCTCCTCAACACAGTTATTTGTTGTCATGCTGTAGTTTCATGGACCCCCTCATACCTGCATTCTGATAGATGCACTATCTTTCTACTGTTGTTCAAGAAACTTGCAAAATCCTCAGCATAAAAGACAAATACAGTGAGCTATCACCCGCAATGCAATGGACAAAGTGAAAGAATGATGTATACCATTCTAAACATGGTGTTCAAGCACACGTATGAAATTCATAACACTTGGGACTACTTTGTTCCTTTTGTTCAGTTCGCCTACAACACAAACCCCTGTCTTGACAGTACAGAGTACACTCTGTTTTTGTTAGTCTAGGACACCATCCAAGAACTCCATTGGACATGGCTCTTACCCTGCTAGAATTCCAATATCAACCTCCTTGTACATCATCCCCATAATGCAACAGCTTGAACTTGCCAGATGTGTTACAGTAACCACATTTGGACAGAGAACATCTGCCATGCAGAACATGTCAGCAGCCATACCATATGAACCTTCAGTTTCTGTAGGGGACACTGTCTACTTGTGTCAACCTGTTTTAGTTCTGGGCACCATAAAGAAACTGCTCTGCCCTTGTACTGGTTCTTTCTACACTGTGAAAAAGCTTTCTCCAGTTCATGTCCACTTGTGAAATAATTCAGATGGAATGCTTATTCTCAACAAAGTCCACATAAATCATTTAAAGCACAGGTATCTGAGTAGCATCCTCCTGGATGATCTCCATCCTCCCACAATGAAGCTGAACTTAAGCCTGCTACTCTTTCAGATACAGAACTTCTACCTAGTAACTTGCAACCAGTTCTTTCAGATCCTCACACTGTCTTCAGCCAGATTCTGTTGCACCTGGCTTTCACTCAGATGAACTAACCAGAAAGCTTGCTTAGACAAACTATTATGTGACATGGTTGAAGATCTTATGGGGAAGAATAATAGTGTTTTAATTGGAGATTTAAACATCCCAGGTGTAGATTAGAAGTCAGAAGAAGGGGGGAATTACCAAAATAAACCAATATCTAGCAACTTGCTAAACTTGAATTTAGAACAATATGTACAGCAACCAACAAGAGGTAATACTCCAGGGATATAGTCTTCAATGATCCTAAAGAGGATTTTTATAAATGTAATGATCATGAACTGCTGGGTGACAGTGACTATTTTATGGTGTCTTTCAACATTAAAAGGGAGATGGAAAGAAATATGTGATTATCAAAAAGGAAATGCTAAAACAGAGTTAAATATGAAACTATGAAAAATAAGTTACAAACTTGGGAATGGAGAAAAGAGATGGACAGAAAAGATATGGATGGTATCTGGCAAGTCTTTGTATACAAAATAAAATCACTCAATGGGAGGTTTTCCTTGTTTTACTAAAATATAATAGAAAGGGAACAATACTTGCCTCTCCTGTCACTCAAACCTTGTCTCCTCGACCTCCATCCTATTTCTCTCTACCAACCCTTCTTTCTTCCTCCCCATTGCTCTCTTTTCCTTTTTTCCTACAGCCCCTCCTTTACCATTGCCTGGATAATCCCCTGGCAGGGTTCTCAGCATCCTGGAGAGGCAAAATTCATGGTATGCCTCTCTTTTCCTTTTACCTCCTCCCCACTCCCTCCCCCACTCTGTTACTCCTCATCAATTACTGTCAGCCCCAAACTCCCAATAGCACTTGTAGTTTAATTGCACTATTGCTGTAACATAATAATTTGCACAGACTGCATTCTGCTTACTAGTGTGTCTTAGTTCAACTATTTGTTTCCAGTAAGTCATTGTTTACCTTGACTGGTTATGTGCTTCCTGGCTGCTTGATTCAACTGTTGTGTTTTGTGTTCTATAATTATCTGAGTAGTCAAACCCCTTGTTTTTTAGTTAAAAAACTGTTAACTTCCATTCAGTCATTGTTCACTTTATAGACCTCATGCATCATTGTTGTATATACTCATCTGTATATTTGGAATTGTTATGTACCAATTCTCTGTACTCAATCCCCATGTCCCCCATCCCCCAGGTCACACCGGGAGATGAGCAACTTGTTGTTCAGTGTGCCTTCCTGGTGAAACATTTCATTAAATAAATAAATACCAGTATGGAAAATGAGAAGCATGTCAGCGCACATGAAAAGAGAATAATTTTTAAAAGGGCAAAAACAGCAAATGACCCTGAGTTGTGTGAGTAGTTTAACTGTATGGCTAAGAACTGTAAAAAATAAATAAGAAATGGCAAAAGGTAGAATAAAACTTGATATAGCACAAAGCTCTAAAAATAATACAAAATATGTTTTGGCCTTCATGAGATCTAAAAGAGGTGGTGATAGAACAGTAGTACCACTAGTGTAAAATGGGATGACATTTGAAGATGAAAGGGATATTGTAGGCATCCGACATACATTTTTTGGATTCTGTATTCCATGATATGGAGTTCTCTAAGGTTGATAATCCTGAAATTGATAATACATGTAGAATAGAGAAGGATGAAGTTTTAAGTCTGTTGCAAAACATAAATATGAATAAAGCTCAAGGACCTGATGATATGCACTCTAGTGTATTGAAGGAACTGGAAACATTGCTTGCTGATCCAGTAACAAAAATATTTAATACAGCTTTGGAAATGGGCCAAGCCCCATTAGAAAGGAGGAGAGTGGTTGTTATACCCATTAAAAATAGGAAAACAAGTGATAAAGCTAATGTTAGGCCTGGGAGCTTGACTTCAGTGGTGTGGAAACTTTTTGAAAAGATTTTGAATCATGGAATTAACAGAGTCATGGATGAGAAGAACATATGAGATGAAACACAGCATTGGTTTGATGGACTTTTTTTGATAAGGTCAGTAAGGCATTTGACAAAGGACAGCCAAGGACAGCCCATGGATGTGATTTTCCTGGATCTTAGCAAAGCCTTTGATAAAGTTCCACATGCCAAACTAATAATAAATATGCTGATTAAGAGTTTTTACCCAAGACTCGTAAAATGGATTAAACCTTGGTTGAAAAACAGGGTGCAGACAGTTAAACTAAATGGTTATGAATCATCAGAGATCAAAGGGACTAGTGGAGTTCCCCAGGTGTAGGCTTTGGGGCAATCACTATTCAATATTTATATCAAGGATATACAGGTGGATAAAGGGACATTGCTAGCAAAGTCTGTGGATGACGCCTAAGTGGGCCATATTGTGGGCAATGAGCATTATATTACATCACTACATGACGATTTAAATAACTTATACATTTGAGGCCTGATTTTAGAAAGAATACACCAATGCGCAACACAGATGCACCAACGAGAATGGCACAAGTCACAAATATGTCCAGCGAATACGCCAAATGCAGTTCTACATTGTGAGATGCGCTTTGACTCAATGCAGTACACCAATGGTGACTTACAACTGCCCACAGGTACACAAATGCGCAACTGAACATATGCCAAACAAAGGAAGAGAAATGCCAGGGTGGGGTTCTAGAAGCAGCAGTGCCACAACTTGCACCAAGACCAGCCAGAGCAACATAAACCAGTTGGGAGCAGGTGTAACATACACAGCATAGAAAGGAGCAGAGACAGACAGGCAACACACCATGTGAGATAAGAGAGAGTGTTCGAGGAAGGAGGCACACAGTGGCAGTGTGGCACAGGGTACAAAGGGTGCACAGAGGCCACAGACACAAAGCAGGGATGATGGCGCCACCAGGCACAACACCCCTGCCATGGCCACTGATACATGTAGACAGTGTAACCACGACAGGAACACAGCACCGGGAGGCACAGACCAGTGGACAGATGGTGGTGAGACACACCAACGTCCATGCCAGTGGTTCCACCAGCAGGAAACAATGGCATCCTGAGGTGGAAAGGCGCAACACAGGCACCATGCCATCACACAGCTGGGAGGTACATTGTGAGGTGGCATGGTGGTGTGGATCCCAACCCCACCCAGCCATGGCAGCTGTGCGGACTACATGTGGGCTGACTGGGTGGCTGCGACTGCAGCAGGCACAGCCCTGTACATCAGTGGCCATTGAGGGGTGTGGCTTAGGCCTGTGCCACACAGGTATGCTGGCCTGTGCCATGGGCAGTACTGCTGAGAGGCTCAGAGGCATGGGGGTGTACCCTCAGGCACCCCCCATCACGGGGACATTCCCACCCCATGCCTCACCCCAGACCCATGGTCTACAGCCACCCCACATGGGCACTGTGCCACTCACACAGCCACTGTGTAGTGCCTGCAGGCCACTGGCCAGATACCACATACACAACACACCCAACACCACAGCACATGGTGGCCACAGTGGTCTGACCATATGCCCCATTGCATGGGGCAGCGACCTCCATCCTGAGGATCACTATCCCACATAGTCCCCACAAGTGGGAGGGGGGGCTCTGGGTGGCATCTGGGTGAGGACACATCCATAGGATGTCTTCCCCCACCGCAGGCATGGGGGCGGTCTGGCCTGGCCTTACTGCATGGGTGAGTGATGGACCACACAGGTGGTATGTTACCACACACATGTAGCATGTCCAGTACACCACCTGTCACACAGTGGTGTGTGGCCGTACCAAGCCCCCCATATCCCTTGGCACCCTCCCACAGCACAGCCCGTGGTACTGACCACAGCCTTTGCACATACCATATCAGATCCTCTGACTGTCTGCCTGCATATCTCTCACCCGTACTACAGTACGAGGAACGTTCCTCAGTGTGCCTCACAGAGGCTCCCTGTGCCACATTGAGAGGACCTGTTCCACATTCATAGTCAACATTCATGAGCAACACTCCATTGTACATGCTGCATGTCACTGTATCAGTCACTTATTAACAGACATTCTGAACAAACATGCAACAGTTCAACAGTGCACTGAGCTTCTAGGCATTGTCTGTTGAAGTGTTCCACATGCTGCCCATGTGTTCCACATTGTGACAGGCACTGTACCACAAATGGGGGACAAAAGGCTGAGAGATATGCATGCCTGTCCCTGTCCCTCAGGGCAGTAACAGATGGAGTAGGGGTATGTAAGGGGGGGGGTCTGCTGTAGCCCAGTACTCACCAGTCTGCTGAATGTCTGTCCCAGTCCTGGTCTGGATGGCACTGTTTTGGTCCAGCTCTCTCCTACACCCAGGTCTGCAGTCCCTGTACCATTACACTGTGCCTGAACCTAGTGATGCATAATCGCATGTGCTGCACGTGTATTTCGCACATGCATCGCATGTCAAACATCGCACATGCGCATATGCGGTATGCGTGGTGGCAATTGAGATTTTCGATAGTGATGTGTGGCATGACATCTACGATGTGGGGATGCTGCCTGCTTGTTTCACGCATTTGCACATGTTCCCTGCAGACACAATGCAGTTGTGGAATCGGTGTGGGAGCACCTGCATGTGTAGCACCTGTGCCTGCAGGGCTATGTGTGTGTGTGTATGCGTGTGTGTGTGTGTGTGTGCCCACGTGCACACCCTGGGGAGGTCTGTGGCAGGCAGATACCTACCGGCAGTGGCCTACGCAGGGCATTGTTGCAACTGGGGGATACGCCGGACCCAACATGTTTCCGGTAAGGCCCTACCAATGCAATGATGACAAAAGGACAACACACCATAGGGATGAGGTACAAAAAGGTTTCTTGACATAGTGCTCTATACACACGTGCCCAAAGCACAGTGCTCCAAGGTTCAACTCATACAGGTACACGCATGACCCCAAACTCACCCATGCACACAGTCTTGCATACACACACACACACCTATATGAACGCATGGTGCCTCCCCATAGACATGTGCCCCCTGCCATACATATGGCCCCACCCCCACATTGCAGCCCCACCCAGCAATTCCCCTACCTCACAGGTCGTCTGGGCGTCTCACAGCCGTCTGCCATGCACATACTGTCCTCGTACTGACCCCTCCAGTGCTGGTTGCTGGGCTGCAGGAGACCCTGCTGGTCTGGCGGGCTTTGTGGTGCCCTGGAAGACCACCCCTGGCATCACTCCCTGTGGACCTGTGTGTACCCCCACAGGTGGGCTTCTGTGCCTCCGCCCATGCAAGCCTACTTGCCTCTATGCCATGTGTGGCAATGGCCATGCTAGGGCTGCATGGTGTGTTCCCCCATCATGTGCTGAGTGCCTTGGGCCCTGTGTAGCCTGTGGAACAACCTCCTTGGTGTGTCTGCCCTCCTGTATGTCCCATGTGCCAGACCCTGTTCCTGTGGGACTGTGTGAGGGGCTTGGCCTGGCCTGCAACTGTGTTGCCGGCATGCCTGTGTGCCTATGTAGGCCATTGGGGACAGCTGGTCCTGCAGCACCCAGATGGCCTGATCCAACACATCCTCCAGTCCATGGGTGCTCAGTGGGCTGAGCAACCCTTTGACAGTGTCCTTAGCTGCCAACTAATCTTAGTCCGATGCCTCCTACTTGACGGGAATCCGCACCTCCTCCACAGATGGGGCAGCACTGCTGGTGGTGTCCTTGTTGGTTCCTTGCTGCTCTCATGGCAGTCTAGCTGCATCTTCCTCACTGCTGTCCACTGCTTCCTCTACCATGGGGCTGTCACCATCCCCACTCTCCTCAGGCTCTGACATCGGCTCCGGGGTTCCTACCACAGGTGTACTGGCAGCAGGGCTGCCTCCATCGTCTGTTGGGCTGCCATTGTCATCTGACATCATGCCAGTGGCCTGGGCTATGCCGGCACCATCCTGGCCCTGCTGCTGCTGCTGGTCCTGCCTTCTGGCTCTGCTGGGGCCACCTGTGCCAGCTGCCACTGCACTTGTTGTATGGGAAATGTGTTAGTGTGTACCTGCATCACAGTGTGCACTCACCTGCCTGATCAGTGTTACCCTCATAGGTCTGCTTCAGCGTTGCGCTCTGGCATTGCACCCACCACACTTCTGTGCTGTCCCACCTCATGTATACCACCATTGTACATACGTCCTACAACAATGGCATGGACCCCCACCACTGCTGCACTTGCTGTGCCATCCATCCTGGTACAGCAACTCCAGCTGTCACATGGCCACCGTGTATGGCTCCTCACTGTACAGTGGCACCAAGCATGGCCATGCCCATGGGGCAACACTGCATTGCAGGGGCCAGCATCCCTGGGCAACTACATTGCCCCTGCCAGCCATGCACGACCCCTGCAACCCTCACCCGCACTCTGCAGGCACTCTCTATTACCCAGCCCATGCTTGTGCACGGCCCTCCCCCCAGCACACAGTGCATGTCACATCATCCCCCAGTGCAGCCCAGGCCATACCTCAGCATGCCCCCCCAACAGTACACAGTTCAGGACACAGCACCACCCAGTGCAGCACAGCCCGTTCTTGTGCACAGCGCCCCCTCCAGTTTCTTGTGCCCTTGCCTGGCCACTACAGTTGGCCATGGATTATTCTTTTGCAATGCTGCACATGTCAGCAGTACACATACCTGTTCCTGGCCTGCCCCTTGCCATTGTCTGGTTCCCTTGGCCCACAATGTGGCCAGCTGTGGCCATGTGGCATTCCTGTGACATGCCTCCCCACCACTATATCTGCCTACACATTGTCACCCCACCCACCCCATCTTTGTTATTGGCTTCAGTGCTGTTACCATGTCTGGCCTGTCACATACATTGCTGGTAGTTTGTCCCTACCTGTGGAGCGTCCGCTGTCTGAACATGTCCAGCTGTGTTACTCCAGTGATGCTCTGCTGGCTAAGATGTGCTGCTATCCTCCTCTCAGTGCTGCTGAGTGGGTCCTGCCAGGTGGGTCTGCCCCCTGCACCCTGTGTACTGTGCCTATTGTGTGCCACCTTGCTCTTCACCAGGCGCTTGAGGTCATTTCACTTCTTTTGCACATCTCAGACTGTCCTGTGCTGTGCAGTGATGGCATTGACTCTGTGTGCCACCCTGTCCCATGTCCTCTTGCATTTCTCCCTCCTCTTGGTATCACCTCCGTGACTCATGAGGAGTGCATGGTGGTGGTCTATTTGCTCCACTAGGGTGTTAACCTGATCATGTCCAAAATTCCTCTTCCTCCTCTGTCTTTCAGCTGCTGCTTCTGCCATTACTGTGGCATATCTGCTGGTGTATGTTGGGCCGCAACTATGTGTTGCGCACTTTTATATGGTGTATCTTGCATGTCATGACTTATGCAGTTGCATTTGGCATATTCTCACAGGTTCAGAGAACAGCCCATAACTCGCATGTCGCAGTTGCTGTTACGTATGTTCCATAACTGCGTTACTTGCATCTGCTGGGATTTCCTTGCTAGATTCGGGCCCATGGTCGTTAAGGAGCAAAACAAACTTTATCAGCCAGCCAGTCGGAGCAGTGGTGGGATTTCCGCTTGCGACGCCGGCGACCCGGGTTCGGGAACTGATCTGGGTCATCGGAGGGCTGGCCGGGGGGAGTAGGATCGAGCATCCACTGGACAATTCTCCTTCTCCAGAGGGAGGGTGTGGGTAGCGCTCGGAGCGCTGGGGATTCCTGGCGGAGGCCGGGAGTTCTCACGCAGCCGACGCTTGACGTGGGGGGGAGGAGGCGGGGCAGACGCTGGCGTTATTGCATGTCCCTGCCTCCTCTGGGGAGAAAAACAGAAACAGAAGGTGGGCAGGACCACTGTAGGACGACGCCCTCCCTGGAGATCCTCGCATCACCACCGCCGCTGCAGGACCCCAACCAGTCACAGTTCCGGGGTCACGAAGGTGGCCTGCGGCCCCACCCTCCGGGGGGTAAGCCGGGGGGTGACCGAGGATCCTCTACAGCTATAGGCGGTGGTAGAGGTCTCCGGGGGCCGTGACCAGGGCGGAGGAAGTAGGCGGTGGTCCAGCCAGGATAAAGGGCAAATAAAAAAATAAAAAAACTTTATCACTGACAAATGTGTGGTGATGCACTTTGGTAGTAATAATATGCAGGCAGAATATTATATGGGTGAGAAACAGTTAATAACTTAGGACTGTGAGAATCTGAGTTATAGTAGTAAACATGTTAAACTATTCCAATCACTGTGATGAAATTTGGTCAAAGTGTAATAAAATATTTGGAAGTATAAGAAAGAATCTAACGTGTAGGGAGCTAGAGGTGATGTCACTGTTGTACAGGTCACTGAATAGTCCACATCTGGAACACTGTGTTCCAATATGGAATCCATTAACCAAAGGAAATGCAGATAAGATGAAAAGAGTACAGAGGAAAACAAAAATGATCATTAAGGGAATGGAAGGACTAGGTTCCGTGGAGAGGCTGAGTACATTAGGATTGTACAAATTGTAAATGAGAAGACTCAAGGGTGATAAGATATTCATTTTTAAAGCCATAACTAATGAACATCTGAGAACAAATCTGAACATTGACTTTGTAAACAAGAAAAGAACAACTTGAGGTCATAATTTCCAGATATGGAGTATTTCATGTCTGAAGGGAGGACAGTATGGTTCTCTCAGAGTGTAGTGAGAATCTGGAATAGTTTACCAGCACTGGAAGTGGAATGTAACACAGTTAACAGTTTTAAGTTGTATCTAGATAAATATCTGACAATTATTAGCATTAGTGGTTATTCCTGTTGAAAAATGGCAGACAAGCTAGAAGGGCTTGTGCCACCTCTTCTCTTAATATTGCTATGCTCCTATGTTCCTAACTTTTTGGAACATCTCCACCCTCATTTTCTCAGGACTCTCTTGTGCACACCCCTTTGTACTAGATCAAGAAGATTCTTCACAAGAGGCTTGTCAATGGATTGTGGACTTATAGAGTCAAACGGTGTGATGTTGACAGTTTCTAGAATTTTGGGATTGCATTTGTGGACCTTACCCCATCCTGTCAGGAACTGGCTCAAGTAACTCATAACACTATTTCTACTGACAAAAGAAGTTGATGCAAGTCTTGAACTTTTGTGCAACAGGACTCAATGTTCCTTAGGACTAATGTTTCTGTTACCCATGGTATTCCACCAGCACTTAGTGGTTCTTCTGCAGTAAATGTCCTAATGTAACTTTTTCTGTGCAAACATTTTTGCTAATGGTACTGCGATTGCATTAACTTTTTTTTCTATGTTGGCTTGCTTGCACAGCCAACATCTTGGGACATTGCAGCTTTGGAGGTGCAGTTGCTGTTGGGCGAATGCAGGGCACACATCAGTAGGTGCATCCCTCAATCACCAATCAGCCTGCATGCGGGCGCCACACCATGCATACATAATGTGGTGAGCACATCTAAGAAAAGGTCTGCTGCAATCTGAGAAAAGCTCATCAGATGCAGCAGGCCTTTTCTTCCCATGCTCACCGCCATTATCCACATGGTGGTACACCGGCCTCTGAACTGCCAACTTCGGGGGTGCCCAATCCCCCTGTTGGTTACCCCTGCCCAGCCCACTGTACTGCTGATGGGGGAGCTCAGTCCCCATCTGCATAAATAACCCCCCCATTTGTTATATGCCGAGGGGGTGGCCAATCTCCATCAGCATAAAGAACCCCCCTCCTCCCATTGTGAAATGCTGAGGGGGTGCCCAATCCCCCTCGGCTCGGCACCCCCCCGCTTTCTTTGTGTGCCGATGGGGGTGCCCAATCCCCATCGGCATAAATCCCAACCCCCCAGGTTGTGTGCCGATGAGGGTGTCCAATCCCCATTGGCTGCAGACCCCCAAAGAACCAGTTAGGTGGCATGATGGGAGCCCACCCCAGCATGCCAACCCCTGAAATACAAAAACTGTCCGCAACTTTTTTAACTGTAAACAGAAACGGTCCCTCGTAGTCTCCCTACTCACCACCCTCACCCACCCACTGCGCACCCTGCCTCCCCACACCCCCTCAACCCATACTTACCTCCAGAGCTCAGCACGATGATCTTCAGTGGACCAGGAACACGTCTGCACTCTTCAAAGCTGATCGCGAACTGAGGAAATGCCGGTAAGCTGTATAATGGGATAGAGAGGGTTTTTTCAACTTCAGTGGATATCTTTGGCATTTTTTGGTCTTTTTGCACCAAATTATCAACATGGGGTTTTTGGAACCCCTCCTCATGAATTCTGTCACTGTTAGGATGTTAATCGGTCCCAAAAGGTGATTTCACAGTCACTGTGTGGAATCATCTTTCGGGACAGATTAACACAAGGACAGTGGCAGTGTTCATGAGGTGGGCTCTCAAAAAGCCTATGTTGCAAATTTGGTGGAAAAACTCCCCAAAATGGCTGCTTTATGAGCGTGCATTGCGCAGTTGCTACGCACGCTCATACCTTCACAAATTCGCAATATTTTCACACCAGATTTTCAACATTGTCATTTTTCTACACCTTGTGAACAGTACAGCTGTCTTTTTCACATCCTGGCCAAAATGTATTTCCGCACTTTTGGTGCACAATAGCGCGGCCACTGTGGGAAATCAGTGTTTGAGGCAGATTACAAAAATGACAGTGACACTGTTCGTGAGAAGAGATCCTAAAATGCCTGTGTTGAAAATTTGGTGATGATACTCCATAAATGACTGTTACGAAAAGGCTACAAGAGTTGCTGTGCACGCCCAATCTCGCTGAATTTGCAATATTTTCATGGTAAATTTCAACATTGTAACTTTTTCTTTACCTCCTTGAATAGTACAGATGTCATTTGTGACATCCTTGGCCAAATGTTTTCTGCACTTCCGGCGCACAATAGCGTGGTTGATGTGGGAAACCAGTGTTCAGGGCAGATTACAAAAATGCAAGTCAAACTGTTCATGAGCAGAGGTCCTAAAATGCCTATGTTGAAAATTTGGTGACAATACTCCAAAAAATTACTGTGCTACGAGCGTTCGTTGTGCAGTTTGCATGCACGCTGGTAAGTTCACAAACTTATAATATTTTCACTCCAGATTTTCAACAGTGCCATTGTTCTACACCTCCTAATGAACAGTACAGCTGTCATTTTTCACTTCCTGACCAAAATCTGTTTTCGTAGTTCTGGCGCAGAATAGCGCAGTCGCTGTGGAAAGTCCATGTTCGAGACACATTATGAAAATGACAGTGATATTGTTCATTAGCAGATGTCCTAAAATGCCTATGTTGAAAATTTGGGGACTAAAGTCAATAAAATGAGTGTTTTACGAGTGTGCATTGTGCAGTTTGCATGCACACTCGTAACTTTGTGAATTTGTAAGTTTCACTCCAGCTGTTCATCACTGGCATTTTTCCATACCTCCTTTTGAACAGTGCAGCTGGCTGAAAAGTGTTTTTGCATGTCCAGTGCAGAATTGCATGGTTGCTGTGCGAAATCAGTTTTTGGGACAGTTCCAGGAAATGAAGGTGACACTATTTATGAGCAGAGGTCCTAAAATTCCTCTGTTGAAAATTTGGTGCCAAAAGTCCCTAAAATGACTGTGTTGCAAGAGTGCTTTGCACAGTTTCCATGCACTCTTGTAACTTCGTCAATCTGCAATATTTTCATGCTACATTTTTACCACTGGCATTTGTACACACCTCCTTATCAACAGTCCAGCTGACATTTTTCACAGTCTGCCCAAAATATCTTTCAGCAGCTGTGGCACACAATGACGCGCTCGCTGTGCAAAATCACCTTTTGGGACACATTAACAAAATCACAGTGTTATGCATCTTTAGCTCTGCCACTTCCACTGCCAATGCCAGCGTGACAACATTTGGCATTGACAAATGCTTGTCTCTATTGGAATGTCTTTCCCAAAATGACAGTTCCATATTTTGTTTTTCATGTACTACAACAGTTTCATTTGTTTTGCATATCCTAGTTCTGGGTATTCTCCAGCTGCTACTATATTCCATCTCTTCCCTTTTCCCTTCTCAGTACTGTGGCACTTGTCAGTCTGACAAAGCCTCAGGTTACTGGTGTTCCTCCTCCCCAGGTACTACACTGACTGGTCAACATTATAGTCCATATCCCCCCCAGCAGTGAAGCCCTTTTATATTTAAGTTGTTTCATGTAATGCTTGATATTTCTTAACTGTTTTCAAATTTTGTACTATTATATTATTGTTTGTTTAAGTGGTGCTCACTTTCATGACCTCAAGAGTGATGTAAAGTACACATTTAAGCATGGGGCTTAATGTTTAGCTGCCACCCCTTTAAAACACTCTAAACACTTGGGGCCAGATTTTCCAAGAGCCCATAAATTTCTGTAATTTGCCGCTATCTAGGGCTGTGGTACACTATGGTTGCATTATGGATCCTGCGCCTTAGTCAGGAAGAACAGGGTCTCTGCACTACAAACCTGAGAGTTGCCGCATCCGCAGGTGAGTGCCAAAATAATCTGAGCATATATGGGAAATGACGCAGGGATTCAGTTGGTCCCCTGCCTGATAGGAGACAGGATGGTGGTGGGGGCTAAAACATGCTTTGCAGGAATGGTCTAGGGGCAAAAGGGGCATGGGATGCCACAGATTGAGGGCTGCCAGAGCTGCTTCCAGGGCTGTGCCCAGATGGGGCCATGGCACTGTGTGTCACTGGACACCCCCTGTGGTATCATGTCATTGGTATGCTTATTATATAATCAGCACCCATGCTGGGTGTAACATCACTAATTTCAATGCCCACAGCCTCCCCACCTCACTCTATGGCACCCCATACCCCTTCCACCCTCGTATCCAACTTTCAGAGCCCCCCCACCTGACCCACCAAAGTGTGTGCCACTGGCTCAAGGGGTTTAGATTAGCTTAGTCCTGGTCTACCTCTATTCCCTTGCTGCACCCACAGTGGGACTTTCTGAATCCCAGAAGGCGGGATAGTGAAGACCAGCTATAGCGCAGGACCCCTTGTGAACTTGCGTAACCTGCTGAGCATCACAACTGGGGTGCAGTGCCAGTTTGATGCAGCATCTCCCAATTCAGATACAGACAGCATTTCTGAATCAGGAATGCTGCATCTTTTGATGAAAGGAATCAGTTGCATCAGAACTGTTTTGATGCAAGCACCTTGAGTCCTTCTCAGGTTTTTGAAAATCCAGCCCTGGTTGTTGATACAAAATGTTGCACTGCTTGGCAATGCTGTGCTATCCCATGGACAGTCTGGGAAACCCCTCGCACTGGGGCATAGCCTTGTAGTGTGCAGAAGCCTTCTGTGCTGAATAAATGACTTTCAATTTTATTTTATGCATCTGACTCAGTTATTTTCATGGTCCAGCAAAATAGCATCCACCAGAACGGCCAAGAGATGGGCATGGTAGACCTGAAGAGAATGTAAGGGTCTTAGTGGCAGAACAACACCAAAACACCACACAAAAAAATATATATATATACAGTATTTTAACCATTGCATTAAATGCAAAACTATATAACAATCCAGTTCAAGAACAGCAGCTCAATTTCTTGACACAAAATCATAAAGAAAGATGCTGAAACCACTTATTGCAGTAAGGTTTAAATGGTTTCATTGAAAACAAAAAGTGATATTCAGTACAATACATTTCACCCTGTGCACACACAGCTGCAGCGCTTCAGCTCTAAGCCTTCCTCAGGGGATGTAACCCTAGTAAAACACTTCTCTAATTTTATAGGCCATAGCTTATGACATCATATATTTCAAAATGTATTTCTTCAAAATGTGTAAAATTAACATGTTCCCCTTCCTTCATAGCTGTATTATACAAAGTGTAGGGTTGTCAATTAGTAGTGTAAGTGCTCAAGATAGCTTGTGAATTTTACAAAATTACAAACATACAATATTACAAAAGAAATAAAATTGTAATCAAATTAATGTCATATTGTGGGTACACTCAACTCTACAGTTTAGTTCAACGTTTGCTTGATTTGAAGGAGATGACAATATAAATTGAATACGCTTCCCATTTAAAGTCAAAGATAATTTTACATCTTAATAATGACTAAACAAAAGGAGCATAAATCAAGGTGACTATGATCTCTTTAAATACCATAGTGTCCAAGGGATCTAATATCACAAATTGTCCTTGGTTCCATATGTAGCCATTAAATAGCCTTTCTAGGTGACTTATAAAGAGCAAGAAGATAAAAGATCGAAAAGTAGCAAGGCAAAAGTGGTTTGCTGAATACTAGTGTGTATTCAGTTCTTATTGATGGCCATGTCTCCAGATAATCAAAGGTAGAGGTGTAGATCAGATTACCTTAAAAAATAAAAAGAACATAATTTATGATAGCGAAACAGTCCTTTAAATCAGGATAAATATCAGTAATCTGGTTTATCTCCTACATGGCGGTGGGGGGTGATAAGACAGGCACTCAAAGTTCAATATTAATTACTTTCTGTCCTTAGATATGGTTTTATGTCCTAAGCATCATTCAAGCCATTTGATTTTACTGTATTCAATGTAAAAATTCAATAACTTTCCCTCTGCAACAACAGATTATGTCTATCACACCCTCTCACCGGATGTTATATGCATTTCAATCCCATGTATTTCCATGTACTGGTGTCCAAGTCGTGCACCTGAGAATAATGTCTGCTTAATGCTGTATCCATTCTTTTATGTACAATTGTATGGTTATGTTCCTGAATTCTGTCTTTTAGCATTCTGGCAGTTTTCCCAATATTACTAGGATCAAAGCCACACCATAATATGTAAACAACAAAAGTTGTACATGTAATGAATTCTCTAATTGTGATTTTATCACCAGTGGTGAGGAAGATAAATTCTTTACCAGTTTTCACATGTAGGCACACATTACAGTTTTGGCATTTGTAAACCCCTGCAGGTCTCACTGGAAGCCATGCATTTTGATTTATTTTGTTTACCAAGAACTGACTGCTTACTAATTTTTCTTTCAGACTTGTAGTTTTCCTAAATGTCGTTTTGGGTGTGTCTTCCACTATTTATTTTAGAGTTGCATCATGTTTAAGATTGTTCCAATTACTCCAAACTATGTTTCCAATGTGGCTGGATTGTGGAATAACAGATGAATCAGACACAGAGCTTCAGGTTCAATACACAATCTCTGTGTGATGTTTATTTAAAACACAGGGCACATTAAGCAATGGCACATCCCTTCTTCTATACATCAGTTTGCAGCAACAGACTATGCATGTCCTTTTTCTGCACTTAGTCAGCACCTACGGATCCATCTCATTAGTGAAAATTATTTTATTCCCTATGTTGGTCTTTTGTGTTTGGGTGATGGGGAGCTCAAAGAGGAAAACCCCAGAACAAGCTAAAGACTAAGAACCTCAGTGCAGAAGCACTGAAGCAAGGCTTACTCCAAAGGGCATTGGCAATAAAGCCAAGTTTCAAAGAAACATAACTTCACACATACTCCTGTAATGCAAAGCATCATGGGATGCATATTCAAATCGCCATGCAATATTAAGCTGGTTCAGCTTAAAGCAAGAATGCATAGTGCCAAAGGGCTTCTCCAGCATTCTGTAATTTACATGCATTTAAATAACACAAAGCAGGGAGGGTTCTGATATTTGTACCCCGGTAACTTAATTTTTATAATACAGTCCCCTAGTAACTTTTTTACCTTTATCAAAAACATCTAGTGCCATGGTACTTTCAATATTTGCAGATTTCATACACATAAGACATATGCATCAATGTATTTTATCACATAGTACTATTGCATACTAAGTACAACAACGAGGATACAGCCAGTTGTTTTACATCAGCTTGGAAGTCACCGCAATAGCCTCCCTGTATGAGGACCTAAGAGGGAAAAGGAAAATTAAAGATCACACTGTAGAGTAGTCATGAAAGGGGAGGCAGCCAATTTGCTTTGAACTAGACATTGTAAAGGAAAGATTAGGCAAAGAAACAAAAGAATTGTTGCAAAAAGATTTAAGAAAAGGTTGGTCCTCAAGAGTGGCAGGATCTCCCTGTCACATCCAATTAATAGGAAAATAGGTGCCTCCTACTCCACTTCACCTAGGCTGAACACCAGTACCAAAACTGGAAACAAGACTTCTTGCTTTTACATAGGTTTATTTTTATTAAGTGTCTATTTTGTTTAGCATGTAGTCTTGCTATTCACTTAAATAAAATAAAGCTTGCTTCATATGCTTTTATATCCCAACACTTTCAGTTTCTCTCTCCTTAAACAATGCATCAAAACTTGTTTGTGTAAATACTGAAAACATCCTTCCTCTGGTACATAAATTCTTTTCAAAAGATATATATATAATATAAAGTGCAAAAACCAGTGCAATTAAGCCAGTGCTCCAAAGGTTGATTGTTAGTTTGCTAATTTGGGCAGGCGAGATTTGTTTATATCTGTAAGGGCCTGCTACTATCTGTTTGAATCTAACCACATTAATGAGAAATTTGCCTATATAAATCTTATATTAAAACTTTGAATTTTGGATAATGTTTGTAAAATTGGCTTTGAATACTGACAAGGTTACTGTATGTGTTGTAAGGACAAAGTTTAAAAGGTTTTGCTATATTTGTTCTTCATATTACTTCACCCATAAGGAAATAATGGATCCAGACATTTGTGTGGGTAAAGCTTAATTATACTGTATAGTAAGTATATTGAAGATGGGCTACAAACTCAAAACAGGCAGAATTAAAGTCTTCCCATGGCATTAAGGACTTGCTAATTTCAGCATCCACTTAGACCATGGCCAAGGTACATAGTACTGCACAGTCTGTTTTGTTTCGCAGAATGTTACAAGGCAGACTCCTACATCCACAAATATTAAACAGTCAGGCAATTTATATTGAGACAAATTGTCTCATCATGAATTTCACCTCATAAACTACTGATTGTGTGTAGGTTTGCTGCTCTCCTTAAAGCCATTGCAAGCAACTAGGAGTTCATATAACATTTGCCAGACTGATTACCATATCACAAAAAGTTGAAATGATTTTGGTTCACTTATCTGTATGTAAGTTAATCAGATCCAATTCCTTTTAAATTTCAATAGCAGACCCACAGAGTAAACCTGTTGCATGGGAGAACTTTAATTCATCTCATTTTGAGTTTGTAGCCAATCTTCGAGATATTTACTATACAATATTATTAAGATTTACCCACATAGATTTCTGGCTCCATTATTTCCCTATGGGTGAAATAATATGAAGAACAAATATAGGTAAACCTATTTTTTTTTTCACTCCTTCACTGCGGAGTGGGTTGACAGATCATCTGGCTGCTAGCACCCACACCCCCAGACTCAGTCTGGCCAGTGACATGCTCTCCTCTACACAGGCTGGCATGCAGAGTCCCCCCCATGGAGACCTGGATCCTGATACTTTGGGGGGTGCACCTCTCAGGTTCAGGGGCACGGCACATGGTCATCAGCTGCCACAACAGCCCTTCAATTTTTCACCACTATTTTCTTCCCCTTTGGAGCCAGATGTGCAATGGCATCAGAACACTATGTGCTGAAGTCTGACGCACTCCAATCCTCAGCTGTGCACTGCCACCTGCAGTGCTCCTGACGTCTGCCAGTTGCCACTGCAGTGTGACACTGACCCCCTACCAACCCCAGATGGAGGAGAGTTGTCATGGGATGCTCAATCTTCCCTCTCCCCTGCTGATCCCCGATGACCTGAGTCTGCTCCCAAACCCGGGTCATCGGTGTGACGCGAGGTGTGGTGTCCACCACTTCAACCCTCAATGCCACCAGGCCAGTATATGTAAACCATTTACACTTCATCCTTATAACACATCAGTTTGCCAGTATTCAAAGCAAATTTCACAAAAATTATCCAAATTTCAAAGTTTTAATACAAGATTTATGTAGGTGAATTTTGCATTAATGATATTGGATTCGAACTGATGCATAGTAACAGACCCTTACAGACATAAACAAATCTCACCTGCACAAATTAGCAGACTAACAATCAAACAGAGATGGGCGAAATGTGCAGATTTTGTTCCATGAAATATTTCACGAAATTCGCACATTTTGCTAAATATTTAATAAATGTGAAATTTCACAAATGAAATAGAGCATTTTGTCCACAAAATGATGCATTTCAATTGGCCATTGCTTTTTTTAAAAAAAAAATTCTTACACACATAAAGCTTATCTTCCATCCCTCCCGCACCACTGGATGAAAAATTGTTTACATACACACACACACACTCACACACCAGATGCTTTTTAGTGATTATACACTGCTCCCTGGTAGCTGAGATTCCAGTAATATATTGAAGTGCCTTCACCTATCTATGTAACCAGTCACCAAAAACTCATCTGTAAAACCACAAAGCTACAGAGCCTTTATTTAAAGGAAAATCATATCCTTCACAGTCAGTATCAGTGGGGGGAAAATGTACACCAACAGCACATGACAAGCCCGTTTTCTTTTTTGTGCCAATAGAATTTATTTCTGGGTTGACCTGTCTATGGAGGAGCAGGTTCTCCTCTCTCTGTTCACCTTTAGTGTTGAGGCAGGGAACACAAACCCAACTCCTGCTTTGAAATTTGACTCCTGAGATACAGGATTGGGCTACTGGACGTACCAGTGCCTAATACCATCTTCTGTCAACTGTTCAGCTAGTTGCCAACCTTGTACTGTCAGCCACACACCCACTGGGTGATACATCTGAATTAAGATTAAGGTGAGGAAGGGGCTGCACTGCATTTCTTTCTTTATGTTGTAATGCCTACTGTTTTTTTTTCTCCAGTTGAAACTAGTGTCATATGGGGACCAGTTCCATGTGGATGATCCTCAAAGTCAAGACCTAGAAGCACTGGCTTTGCTTTAGGACTGCAGGCTATGTCTTAATCACCCAAAGCTTAGCTATGGGACTTCAGGTACGACTTCATGCTTTCCACATCTCGAGAGTCTACTTCAAAGAAATATAACCCATTTGGCAAATAAGACAAAAAAATCCACCCTTAGAGGTAAATTATGTTTTCCTGTAGGCATCTCTTGGGTAACTGATTTCTTAAACTACAAACAAACAAAAAAAAAGACTACCAAGTCTAACTAATGGTAACATGATTTGCATGCCACTCTGGGCAGACATTTCAGCAGGCCATGGTGGGCATTATACTGGTTCTGGATAGGCATTCTGACACTGCAGCATTTCAGTAGCTTCTTCAGGGCAGGACAGGCATTTTGGCAGGTCTGGTGATGTGGGTAGGCATTTAAGCATCGTAGCATACACAGAAACATAGACTTTGACTGCAGATAAGGACCGCTTGGCCCACCTAGTCTGCCCATTCAGGTAATTCCTTTGGGTTGCTTGGATTCCTGCTGGTTAGAGCAGGTGTTCTGGCAGGTGAAGTTTGCATTCTAGTATAACAAAATTCTAACTGGTCAGTGCAAGCATTCTTGTAGGTCTGGTGGGCATTCTAGCATGAGAGCATTCTGTCAGTCCCTATGGGTCAGGGTGGGCATTCCAGCAGTAATAAATGGAAAAACTGAAATCATACAGGTTCCAGGTGCATTCCAGTTGCAGATCAGTTCTGCTTTGGAAAGGGTGTCATAGTGTTCCCTGGAGAAAAAAAACTTATGATGGGGGAATATGTCAGGAAGTATAAGCACGAAATATACTGCTCCTTCTCTGATTGTTCCCTCCATGTCTTTCTTTACATACTTTGCTTCTATTTTTCTGTTTTTTTTTCTATACTTTTTCACTCTCTCATCTCTCTTGCTCATCTCTATATTTATTAATGACATCCCCACCTCGGTTCCCCACTGTCACTGCATTCTGTATACAGACAACGTGCCTCTATCTCTGAAATCAAACAAAGAGGCAGAAGACACTGCAGAGCAGGACACTGCAGCACAGGAGCTAGCACAACAAAACTCACCCAAATCAGGAACCAAAACAAAAAAGCAAAAAGGAAATCCAAAAAACTTCTGATCATAGGAGACTCCATGATTCGGGGAGTTGATACCCATCTCCAGCCAGGGGTAATGGTCAGATGTCTCCCAGGTACATCAGCATGGAGAGACACTGACCGCATTGCTAAAATTATTCACAAAACAGGAGAAAACATTGATGTCCTAGTACACATAGGGACTAATGATCTCGCCAGCCGGTCAGTTGTGGAGACCAAGGAACACCTGACCAGACTGGGTGACAAACTATTATCTATTTCGTCCGGCATCTCCTTCTCTGAGATCCTGCCAGTCCGGGAGAGGGAAGCAGATGGACGGAAGGTCAGAGAAGGGGAGATAGGGGAGCTAAACACGTGGCTCAAGGGCTGGTGCCAGGAAAAGGACACAGATTTGTAGGAACTGGCAACAGTTCTGGGAGCGAAAGTTCTTTAAATTTGATGGACTGCATCTCACTAAGGAGGAGTCAGTGCATTGGGGCAGAAGTTTGATGTCTTTGCAGAATATTTAAACTAGCAAATGGGGAGAGGTGCAGCACCCCATACGTCGAATAGGAAGAACACCCTCCCCTCAGCTAGTGGTCAAACAGGGATTCAGCATGTTTGCAGTTCATTTGCATCACCAGGTAAGAAAAAAGGTTTGTCTCCCCATACGACGCATAGGGGTAATGCCAAACCTCACCCAACAACTAACACACCAAAATCTGGCCAATGAAAATCATGTACACAATGCTCACAGCCTGGGAAATAAGATCCCAGACCTGCAGGCAATAATGTCAGAGGCTAAACTGGACATAGTAGCAATTAGTGAGAAGTGGTTTACCAGTACCCACACTTGGGGAGACTTCAGTACCTGGATATGTATTGTTCAGAAGAGACAGAGGTGTAAAAGGGGGAGTGGCTCTGTAAGTCAATGAAAATATCAAAGCTACAGAAATTCAGAATATACATAAGGAGCCAGAAGAACTGTGGGTCACCCTGGAAACAGGAAATGGGACAGCCATAAGAACTGGGGTTGTCTACAGGCCCCCAGACCAGGGGGAGGACATAGACACATTACTGTTAGAAGATATACAAAACATGACAGCTAAAGGGAGGTTCTGATAATGGGAGACTTCAACATGCCGGATACAGATTGGTCAATACCAGCAGGAACATCTGCCAGAACTAGACACATAGTGGATTCCCTGCAGGGGGAGGGCCTCAAACAACTGATACAGCAACCCATGAGAGACAGGGCTATCCTAGATCTAGTACTGACTAACAAGGAAGGGATCACAGATCTCCAGGTAGAAGTCACCTGGGGGCCAGTGACCATCACATGGTATGGTTGAATTTGGCTGCTACATCTAAATCATCCCATTCCAAAGCAAAAATATGGGACTTCAGAGGAGCTGACTTTGATAAGATGGCCAACAGAGTTAAGCTAGCCCTGGCGAAAAGAAACACAAGTAAGGGGGTGCAGGCAAAGTGGGCAAGCATTAAGGATGCAATACTTGAAGCAATATCCCATTGTGTTAGACAGAAAAGGAAGTGCAAAAGAGAAGGAAACCACTTTGTTCTCAAATACAGTAGTAGAAAAGTCAGAGCCAAAGGCTGGCCTTCAGGAAATATAAGGGAACACAGCTGGATGAAGATAGGGAGGCATACCAAACTGCCCTAAGGGAAGCAGGGAAGGCAGTAAGGCAGGCAAAGTCCCAAACTGAGGAAAAAATAGCACTAACAGTAAAAGAAGGTGACAAGACTTTCTGTAGATACATTAGTGAAAGGACAAAGTCCAGAGGGGGTATTGCTAAGCTTAATGCAGAAAAGGGAGCATGTGAGGAGGAGGACCCTGTAAAGGCATCTATCCTAAATAGATACTTTTGCTCAGTATTTACTGAAGAGAATGTAGGGCAGGGCCCACAGCTCAGCATCATGGGCACAGGGGGGAGGGAGGTGAGCACTACTCCCGTCACAAATAAAGGGTCCTACAAGAGCTTGCTAAGCTCAGGGTGGATAAGGCAATGGGACCTGATGGCATAAATCCCAGGGTACTTAAGGAGCTAAAGGTGGAACTAGCAAAGCCATTAGCAGAACTGTTTATTGAGTCTCTGAGCACAGGAGAGGTCCCAGAAGACTGGAGAAGGGCTCATGTGATCCCGCTCCACAAGCGTGGTAGCAGGGAGGAGGCTGGGAACTACAGACCAGTCAGTCTTACCTCAGTAGTGGGCAAGATTATGGAGGCATGCCTTAAGGAAAGGATAGTGCAACACCTGGAATCCATAGGGGCACAGGATCCAAGACAGCATGGGTTTACAAAAGGAAGGTCCTGTCAAACTAATCTCATAGATTTCTTTGACTGGGTAACCAGAGTGGTGGACCAAGGAGGAGCAGTTGATGTCGCCTACCTTGACTTCAGCAAAGCTTTTGACACTGTTCCACATAGAAGATTGATAAATAAGCTGGGTAGGCTCGGGGTGGGTCAGAAGTTGGTCAACTGGGTGGCAAACTGGTTGACAGGCAGAAAATGGAGAGTGGTGGTAAATGGTATACAGTCAGAAGAGATGCAAGTCACAAGTGGGGTACCTCAGGGATCAGTCCTGGGGCCAGTCCTCTTCAACATCTTCATTAGTGACCTTGCAGATGGACTAGAGGGTAAGGCTTATTTGTTTGCAGATGACACCACGATCTGCAACAGAGTAGATGATCCAGATGGGGTGGGCAGAATGAGAAGAGATCTGGATAAACTAGCAAAATGGTCAGAAGAGTGGCAACTGGATTTAATGCAAAGAAGTGCAAAATCATGCACATAGGGAAGAGAAACCTGAAGCCACCTATAGGCTGGGAGGAGTTGCTAGCAGTCACAAAGGAAGATAGAGACTTGGGCATCATCATCACTGATGACCTGAAATCATCCAAGCAGACCTCTAAAGCAGTAGGTAAGGCTATGGGAGTGTTAGGGTGTATTAGTAGGGGTATCACAAGTCGTAAGAGGGAGGTAATAATCCCTCTTTACAAGACCCTGGTTAGGCCCCATCTGGAATACTGCATGCAGTATTGGAGACCACACCTTCACAAGGACATTAACCAAATTGAGGCAGTCCAGAGAAGGGCAACCAAAATGGTGCAGGGACTGCATCAGAAGACATATGAGGACAGATTAACAGAGCTCAATATGTATACTCTTGAGCAAAGGAGGGAGTGAGGTGATATGATCGAGGCATTCAAACAACTTAAGGGCATTAACAAGGTAAAAGAGTCTAACATGTTTAAATATAAGAAAAATAGCAGGACAAGAGGACACAGCATGAGATTAGGGGGGCCGATTAAGTGGGAATGTGAGGAAATTCTTTTCACAGAAAGGGTGGTGGATGCATGTAATGGCTTACCGCAAGAAGTGGTGGCTATGAATACAGTGCAGGGCTTCAAACAGGCATGGGATAGGCAAAAGGGAGCAATACAAATGAGTATGAATAGATAGGCCACTGACAGAGCAAAGGCCGATGGCACATTTATAAGGTAGAAAAAGAAATGGGCAGACTGGATGGGCCTTGCAGTCCTTATCTGCCGTCAACTTCTATGTTTCTATGTGGTACTCTATGCTGCCTTTAGTTCCATCGATGACCTCAATGTTCATCTGTCATTGATGTTCATACATCTCCAATCATGGTTCTCCTCCAGCTCCTTAATACTTAATTTACCTAAGACCCAGGCAGTGTTCTTTGGGTCCTCTTGGAAAGTCCATGTCGTATCACCAAAACTTCGTGTAGTTTGTTATGATGGGTCACCAGTCTCAACCACTGACTCCTTTAAATACCTGAGGGTGACACTTGCAAATCTGTTAACTTCAAGATTGGCACCACATATGATGTGCATGACTCCTTAAATCCTGTTGCCAGGATCTTTGTAGCTGGGGGAGGTCCTGCTCCCTAGGCTACTATATGCTCTCCCAGTCCTTTCCCAGGTCAATGTCAGTGTTCTTCAAAAGTGGGACACCAGGTATAACAACTTTTTCAGATTTGCCCTATCTGCCCCTCACCTTATGCACCACTGTTTGCTCTAATCTGCCTTGCACTGGATGTATCCCAGTTACCATCGCTCCTACTCACTGGGATAGTTCATTGACTCCTTGACTAGATATCCCCGACCTGACTCTCTCGGGGCTATGCTTTTCCCTGTGCATTACTCCTGCCATCTGAGGTCCTCTGATGCTCAGCTACTCTCTGTCCCGTACTGCTCAACCAATATGGGGGAACAAGCTTTTACTCATTTCACTTCCAAATACTGGAATTCCTTGCCTCTCCACTTGAAGTGCTCCTTATCTCACTCCTCCTTTAAAACTGCACTTTTTTCTCACCTCTGTGCACTAGATACTTGTGACTGTAAAGAACCTAGCTTGACCTTCTGCTCTTGCTTTTGCTTTGCCTTGACTACTGTTTCTCAGTACTCCAAGAACATCACTGGGCTTGCCCATATTTGACTTTCTCACATCTGTGTAGATGGTTTTTGATTGTATGTATAATTTTCCAAGTATCCCTGAGTGGATACCTGTTAGATGCTGTCATGTTCTGATTGTATGTTACCTGTGACTGTAAGGATGCATTTTGTACTCTCTTGGGTTGTGCCTGAA
This sequence comes from Neoceratodus forsteri, assembly GCA_016271365.2. NCBI lineage: Eukaryota > Metazoa > Chordata > Ceratodontiformes > Ceratodontidae > Neoceratodus > Neoceratodus forsteri. The sequence continues at coordinate 1,000,662,896 of CM057454.1, read as the reverse complement.
AATAGGCAGGGTGATTGCCTAATGTACTTACCTGGTCATCAAAAGCTAATAAATAAATAAATAAAATATCTTCCTCCATTTGTTGTTTTTCCTCACTGAAACCCTACAAATGCTGTAGCTGTAGCAACATGAAGACAGGGCTCTGCTGGGATGCATGGGGGTTATTTTTTAGTGATCAAGATGAAATTTCCTGATTGATGGCTGGGATGTCTAAATGTCTGCATTTTCTCAGGCCTGAAAGTAAGGAGATTCTAAATTTCACTCACCTCTCAGACCCTTCTGGTCAAAAGAATGGCAACTGCGGTTTAATGCAAAGAAGTGCAAGATCATGCACATAGAGAAGAGAAGAGAATCCCTGATGCCACCTATAGGCTGGGAGGGAAGTTGCTGGCAGTCACATGGGAAGAAAGAGACTTGGGCGTCATCATCACCGATGACCTGAAATCATCCAAGCAGACCACTAAAGTAGTAGGTAAGGCTAGGGGGATGTTGGGGTGTATTAGTAGGGGTATCACAAGTTGGAAGAGGGAGGTAATAATCCCTCTTTACAAGACACTGGTTAGGCCCCATCTGGAGTACTGCATGCAGTACTGGAGGCCACGCCTTCACAAGGACATTAGAAACATAGAAACATAGAATATGATGGCAGATAAGGACCACTTGGCCCTCCCAATCTGCCCATTTCCCTATCTAATGGATAAGCTGCAGATTCTAGTTAACCAACAGCCTACTTCTTCCTACCCCCAACCCCTAGAATAGCCTTATGGCTGTCCCATGCATTCTTGAATTCCACCACTGTTTTTGACTCCACAACCTCCTCTGGAAGGCTGTTCCATGCATACATAACCCTCTTTGTGAAAAAATACTTCCTTACATTACCTCTGAGCTGCCCTCCCATCTTCAAATTGTGCCCCCTTGTTCTTGCATATCTCTTTTTCTGAAATATGCTATCCTCTTGGACTTTGTTGATTCCCTTGAGGTACTTGAAAGTTTCTATCATGTCCCCCCCTCTCCCTCCTTTCCTTGAGGCTATACATATTAAGCTCCTTAAGTCTCTCTTCATATGTCTTCTGGTGCAGACCATGTGCCATTTTAGTTGCCCTCCTCTGGACTGCCTCCATCCTGTTTATGTCTTTGCAGAGATTGGATCTCCAGAACTGCACGCAGTACTCCAGATGGGGTCTCACCAGCTGTCTGTACAGAGGGATAATAACTTCCTGTTTTCTACTGGTGATGCCTCTCCTTATGCATCCCATTATCCCACCAGCTCTCCTTACTACTCTCTCACATTGCTTGCTCACTTTTAAGTCATCAGATATTACTACCCCAAGGACCCTTTCCATTTCTGTTGTTGTTAGTATTTCACCCCCATTGTGCACTCTTCCCCTGGGTTTTTGTTTCCCAGGTGCATTACCTTGCACTTCTTAGCACTGAATCTAAGCTGCCATACATTTGACCATTCCTCCAACCTTGCCAAGTCATTTCTCATCCTTTCCACCCCACCTTGTGTATCAACTCTGTTGCAAATCTTTGTGTCGCCTTTAAAGAGACATACTTTTCCTTCCAGTCCCCCTGCAATATCACTTATAAAGACATTAAAGAGGACCAGTCCTAGTAGTGAACCCTGCAGTACCCACTAGTAATCCCCCTTTCTTCAGAGTTGACTCCGTTTACTATTACCCTCTGTGTCCTGTTCTCTAGCCAATTCTTTACCCAGGCTACCATCTTGGGACCCATTCCCAGGCTGGCTAACTTGTATATTAATCTTTTGAGTGGGACTGTGTCAAATGCCTTGCTAAAGTCTAGGTAGGCAATGCCCACAGCCCCTCCCTGATCTGCTACTTTGGTCACCCAGTAAAATAAATCTATTAGATTCATCTGACATGACCTTCCTGCTGTGAATCCATGCTGCCTTGGGTTCTGTGCCCCTCTGGCCTCTAGGTACTCGACATTAACTAAATTGAGGCAGTCCAGAGAAGGGCAACCAAAATGGTGCAGGGACTGCATCAGAAAACATATGAGGACAGATTAACAGAGCTCAATATGTATACCCTAGAGCAAAGGAGGGAGAGAGGTGATATGATTGAAACATTCAAACACCTTAAGGGCATTAACAAGGTGAAAGAGTCTAACATGTTTCAATGTAAGAACAATTGCAGAACAAAGATGACACAGCATGAGACTAGAGGGAGGCAAATTAAGGGGTAATGTGAGGAAGTTCTTTTTCACAGAAAGGGTGGTGGATGCATGGAATGGTCTACCTCAGGAAGTGGTGGATATGAATACAGTGCAGGGCTTCAAAGAGGCATGGGTTAGGCATAAGGGTGCAATACAGATAAGTATGAATAAATAGGCCATTGACAGAGCAAAGGCTGATGGCACATTCATAAGGTAGAAAAAAAATGGGCAGACTGGATGAGCCTTGCAGTCCTTATCTGACATCAACTTCTATGTTTCTATGTTTCTGATACTGTTCCACAGATTCTTCTACATTTGAGTCGAATGATGATTTCATGACATGAGAACAAAAGCACTGAAGTTTTAACAGGGCAATGATTTGGTTTCAGTGCTCCAGCAATCTAGCCCTTTAAACACAGTTGTTACTGAATCCCCTTCAACTGGCAGTGCCCTAACTAGAATCAAGAAGCTGGAGCTGAGGTCTCATCTACAGGTTTGGCACCTATCATCTTAAAATGCTAGTAACATTTGAGGATCATTTCTAACTAGATGAACAGGCCAGACCACTGATATTTTCACTACAGCTCTCGCAGTGCTTTGCAGTACTGAACATCAGTCTAGTTTATAGTGTTGCAATGAAATCTGGAGAAATCCTGACGCTAGCGGGCGAAATTTAGCATTTCACACCCGCAGAATTCATGGGTGAAATGCGTGAATTTCATTAAACATTTCACATGGAGAAATTCATGATTTCGCCAGCACAGTCAGCCTTTGGAGCACTGGTTTAATTGCACTGTTTTCTGCACTTTATATTATATGTATCTTTTGAAAAGAATTTATGCACCAAAGGAAAGATGTTTTAGGTATTTACACAAAGAAGGTTTGCTGCATTTTTTAAGGTGAGTGAAACCGAAAGTGTTGGAATATAAAAGCATATGAAGCAAGCTGTATTTTATTTAAGTGAAGAACAAGACTAAATAATAAACAAAACAGACACTTAATAAAACTAAAACAAAGTAAAAACAAGAAGTCTTGTGTCCAGTTTTGGTGCTGGTATCCAACCCATGTGAAGTGGAGTAGGCGGTACCTGTTTTCCTGTATGTTTTTAAATACTGCCTTTTTAACACTGAGGGCCCCATATTCAAAAGTCTCAGGCTGCATTGTGCAAGTGCCAGAGCCATGCAACTGAGATGTGGCAGCACAAAATAATGGTATATTCAAACATTGCACTGTAAGATGTGAACGTGCATGTCGGTTTGAATATCCCAAACATGCACAATCGTGCAGTGGGATATGCATGGTGCAGCAGATGACCTGGGACCTGTGCAGAGCATAGGAAAATGTGCAATGAAAAGCCACTTGCATGGAGTGCAAAATTGCAGTATTCAGCCAGGATATGCAGATGACCTCATTGCACATTCTGAGCCCATTTCCCACATGTGCAACTCATTACTAGAATGTATTCAGGCCATTTGCATACCCAAGGCATGCACAGTTCCAGTTCTGCAGAGCTAGCCCACCACTTCACAAAGGTGAACAGGAGGTACTGCAGCTTAGTAGGCAGGTGTGATAGAATGTTTGTGTGTGGGTGGGTGAACTGTATTATACTGGATACATTGCTATTATCCATAGCCATGTAGAGGGTCAAACTGGGGTACATGGGGCCCACCAGGACAGTGGCCACAGAGGCCCACCTAGACAAGTAACAGGGGAGGACATGGGGTAACACAGTCTGAACTGTATACCACATGCATGTGATACTCCAGCTCCATATGTAGTGGGCAGCCACCTGCAGTGCCCCACATCCCCTGTATGACAGGAACATGGTGATAACTGCATGGAATGGCAGTGTGCAAAAGGTGGCCAAGTACCCAAGTGGGTGGGACCCACCTGTATGCACCTATGGTGTACTACTGTGGATGTGTGCCACAGGTCAGTCCTTGGTCCATGCCATGCTGCCACTAGAACCACCAGGCTATCTTGGCACCATTGTTCCAGATGCCACCCTGGTACATGCCATCACCGGGTGGCACCCTGCAGGCCACAGGGGTGTTGGCCATGGCCCATGGTACAAGTGCTGCAGTGTGGCTATCTGCTCTGCTGGTGTGCCTGGGGGACACCTGACAGCATTGACATGTGGTAGGTGGGTGTCCGCTCCTGGGAGTGGTGTGGAGGATGTCTCTCTGTGCAGTGCTCATCATGTGCTGGCACCTGTGGCTTTGGGTACATCCATCCTGGCATGACTGCTGTGTATGGGTACCTGCAGCACATCCTGGTGCACCACCAAGGGCTGTCTCAGGGTCACCTGTTTGAGGTTCTGCAGCTTGCCTGTGGGTTGCCGGCCAATTCAGAGCATCACCTGACATTCCTAACTATGCGTGGAGAGTTTTGGAGATGTGCGGCAGATGCGCCACACATAACAGCTGAATATACCAATGAGCAGCATATTCATGTACATGCTCCCTTTTTTGTGTTACATGCATTCTATCTGCACAATTGTGCATCCCAAAATGTGTGACGAATCTCTCCCTTTCGAATATTGCAGTTCCGCGCAGTTTCTTGGATGTACCGTGCATCTCCATTTTAGGCCGCGCATCTCCTTTGAGAATGTAGGCCAGACTATGCACCTAATTGAAGGACTTTGGAGCTGGAAGAAGTCTTTTATATGTTTCCAGTTTGTTCTGACCCTCTGTTAAATTCAGTCGAGAAAGTTTTTGAACCCCCTACATTACTACTCTTCACAAAATGGCCACCTGTTTTAGACTGTAAGCTCTCCCTTTATCTTCTGTTTCACTCTGTCAAGTACCTCATTCAAAACTGGATGTGAGTATCCTTTTTCCCTGAACATCTGTAGCAACTCATTTGCCTATTATGTAAAATCACTATCATTGGAGCAATTCTTTCTTACCCTAGTTAGCTGACTATATGGGATGGATTTTTTTAATTTAACCGGATCTGAGCTGCTATTGCATAGTAATGAATTGGTTGCTGTCTGTTTCCTAAAACATCTGGTGGTAAGATCACCAGTTACCAGATTACTGACAAATGTAACATGCCAAAAAATCAGTCTCTTCATGGTGTACCTTTGAGGTGAATTTCAAATTGCAAGTGTTTCAGTTTAACCATTTTATAAACTCATACCCACACTGCAGTATGCCTCTCCATTTGCACAGACAATCATGTATGCATTGCTCCATTTCACAATGTTTTCAAAATATGGGCTAACTGCCTCATTGAGTACTATCTCTTTTTCTCAAAGTCCCATGAAGAGATTTGCATATGCAGGGGCCACTGAAGCCCGCTTAGCAATCCCACATTTTGGTAAGTAGAATGTGTTGTTAAATTCAAAATAGTTGTGGCTCAGTACAAATTCCAGACTTTTTGTAAGAAAATGTACTGATATCATGTTCCCCATATTTCCTTGCTCAAAAAATATTCAGAAGCCCAAATACCACATCATACCTGATTAAGATATAAAGACGTAACTTACCTCCACATCAATTACAATCCATTGAAACTACTCCTCCCATTTAATGGTTTTGAATTTCTTTATTGTGTCACTAGTGTTCCTTAAGTAGGATGGTAACTTCATCATGCTGTGCTGCAAAAAATTATCCCAAAACTCAGAAAGATGTGCAATTAAAGAACCTGCCCCATAGATGTTTGATCTCCCGGGGGGGGGGGTCCAGTAAATTTTTGTGGATCTTTGGAAGGGCACGAAAAGTAGGTATTTAAGGATGCTCACAGCACAGATACTTAAATTCTCCATTTCCAATTGCTCCCTCTGACTGAGATTCTTGTAACAGGGCAAATAGCTCTCTTTTGAACATGTACTATATATGGGATTACTTCTAAGTTTACAATTGTTATTCACATTCAGTGGCAGATCTTCCACCATTTTCTGGTAGTTTTCTCTTGTTATTAAAATAATATTCCCAAACTTATCTGCTGCTATAATAACTAAGTCTCTTTCCCTGCCTGCCCAGTAATTGCTTATTTTTCTCTCAGTGTTATTTTGTTGAATAAATGCCGTTCCTCATCATTATCTCTACTGTCTGTTACTAGGTTGTTCTGTTTCCTTGCTACAACTTCTTTCTCTTGTTTAATGGTTTTATTTTTGAAGGCTTTATCCAACTGAATAAATCATTGGTGACCCTTAAAGGTAGAGAACTCTTCTTTTGCAATTCTAAGTTCTATGTTAAGCTCTTTGAAGCAGGGAAGAACCAGATCGAGGAGCCGAGGGAGACTGAGGAGTAAATTTAATAAAAATGAAAGAGCAATTAAATCTTCCTCCTAAACAACTAAATTCAGATTCCATTGATTTGACTAGAAACACAACATCTGAGCCTTTTTTAGAACAAAAAAAGAAGGCTGAGGGTAAAGGAGGAAAGCAAAAGGAGGGGAAAGAGAGAAGGATGCTGCAACACAATCAGAAGGGCACTCAGAGCAATGACAACAAAACCAGATTACAAATCATAAACTTCTCTGACTTTGAACTGACTCAAGCACAAACCACATTACTGAAGAGATGCTTAAATTTCTTCTCAACTCCAAGAGTGAATGAATTAACAATTTTTTGTTGAATTACAGAAGTTGTTTAGAAAGTCAGACTCCAATATTTTTTTAAGTAAAAAAGCAAGACTAAAATGGTAGACATGGAGTTTACTGACTTGCATAGACTGGAGACTGAAGAGGACCTTGACTTCTTAATTTTGGCATTAGGCAACTCATCTGTAAGGGAAAGCAATGAAACTGAGGACAGGGCCCTAACTGGTGATATTAATTTGGACATTTAAGTTTACTAGAAGAAAATCAGACTAACAATGAACAAGAAACAGAAGAATAAAATTGGGAAATTAAGTCACTCCAGAGATATTTTCTTTAAATATAAGTCTTTTTTTGTACAAATGTACAGAATAACAGTATTTTAGTTTTTGGAAAAAGAACATTAATACTTCAGGTTAGGGAGTTACACAAATAACTGGGAATACTAGGAGGAATTTGACCAATTTAGAAATACAAGCAATATTTGAGCTGTCATGGAATGAAAATCTAGTCATCAAAGCAGCAGATAAGGGTGGGAATAGGGTTTTAAAGAAAAATGAAAACTAACAGAAAATGGTGGAAGATTTTCTACTAAATGGGAATAACTATTGCAAACTTAGAAGTAATCCCGCATATAGTATATGTTAAAAAGACAGCTGTTTGCCCTGCTACAAGAAGAACAATCAGAAGGAATAACTAGTAATGAGGAATTTAGGTATCTATTCTGTAAGCATCTATATACCAACATTTTATGCCCTTTTAAAGATCCACAAAAATCTGGAGGACCCCCCTCCCGGGAGACCAATCATCTCAGGAGTACGTTCTTTAACTGCACATCTTTGTGAAATTTTGGATCTTTTTTTTGCAGCACAGCTTGATGTAGATATCATGCTACTTAAGGGACACTAGTAACACCATAAATACAAAACCATTAAATGGCAGGAGCAGTTTCCATGGAATACAATTCATGTGGAAGTACATCAGTATACCTCATTCAAGGATGATATGGGTAGTAAGGCTTATTTTGTTTATGTATTTATATTTATTAATTTAAGAGTTTTACCAAGAAGGCATACTGAGTAGGGTACTGCTTGATTTCAGATGCGTCCTGGGGGAAAGGGGACATGGAGCAAGCAGATAATAGTCACAGTAATGTACAAGATATGCTGACTATTTTTTGAGCAAAGAAAATATGGGGGGCACTATACTAGTAGATTTTCTCACAAAAAGTCTGGAATTTGTACTGACCTACAATGATTTAGAATTTAACAATGAGTTCTACATATAAAAATGTGAGATTTCTATGGAGGCTTCAATGGCCCCGCATATGCAAATCTCTTCATGGGACTTTGGAAAAAGAGATACTATTCAATGAGGCAGTTAACCCATATTTTGAAAACATTGTGAACTGAGGGAGATACATAGATGGTTGTCTGTGCATATGGAGTGGCACACTGGAGTGAGCTCCCTTACAGAAATAATTATATGAAATGTTTTCATGCAGCACACATAAAACTATGTGATATGCATGTTGCAAGCATGATTTAAATGTTAAATGGAACTGACTGCATGCATGTGGCATGCATGTAGCAAGCAAGTGTAGAAAGCATGCTTTTTATGTTAAATTGGAACAGTCTGCATACATGTAGCATACATGCAATAAGCAAGTGGTCATTGATAACTGCACACATAGAAGTTAAGTGACTTGCTCAGCATCACACAGTATTCAAGTGGGGGTTTATGAGATTCAAACCCAGGTATTCAGGTCTCCTGGTTTTCAGTTCAGTGATTTTAGCAACTAAGCTATACTGCCTGCATACATATGGCTTGTGTGTACTTCAATACAAATCTGCATACATCTGCATGCATGCGGCATGCTTATAGTCACTGATACACTTTTTAGTTTTCTTGTTCAACATCATCTCAGCTGCACAGTTGAACAGTAGCACACATAGTGTACCAATGGAAACACATTTGGTTCTTTCCATACTAAATGCAGTTACCCACAAAACAACTTAATTACATCTGTCTGGCCTGTACTCCTGCTATTTTTTCTCCAGTTTTGAATGCTTCAAAGCAAACTGACTTTAAAGGACAAACACAAAAGCAGCAATAACTCAACACCCACCTACACAGCCAGTCCTGCCCCTATGCACACACACACACACACACATTGTAGAGGGTGCAGCCTTGCTGCTCCAGACAGCCCACCAATAATAGGTGTAAGTTGAGAGCCTCTTACCCGAATACTAGGAAGCCGAAGGTAAGAGTCTTTAAGAGATGATGTCCATGGGTCAGAGTGTTGGGGTGTACCCCACTGAAATGAATGTAGTTATTTGTTACTTCTATTTCATACATTTTGATGGTGAGTTGGTGAATAAAGGAGGCCAGTGTTCTACAAAAAAGGCCATTGTTTGTTGAGTGGTGTCTTTTATTAATATCCAACTCTCCATCAATAATGTATAACATAGCAATAAAAAAATACCATTATTCATTTCAATGGAGCACACCCCTGCACTCTCCCATGCTCTATGGAATAATGTGTCTGAGTTTGGGAATGTGATGGTCAGCTGCATGGGGGGGGCAGAAGCCTGACTATAGTGGGGTTCCAATAGTCTGTGTATACAATACCATACCACTCAACTGTTCCTGAATGTGAGGGACTGCATTCATTTTACCACTGAAAACTGCTGTGCCCCTCATCCATCCCTCATAGAAAACATGCTGCTCACACAGAGGATGCCCTGTAAATTTATACTTTATGACATGGGCGCCATTTCAGATTTCAACAGGGGGGAGCCAACAACCAGTGGATTACAGGGGCTAGTTAGCCCCTATGTGGCAAGCTCTGGAATGTCTGGAACTTCTCTGAATGGTAAAATGTATTTGTTGTGACTAAAACGCGATATGTAAATTAGGAAAAATTCAAATGTATAAGATTCATCTGTATATGCCATGGAGCAGTGCATTAGTTTTGGGCATAAACCCATGCAGTTACTAACCAATTATTTCCCGACTGAAGTAATACCCCCCAAAAAAAAAATCTATTCCAATTTCTCTCCCCATCTCCATTCCATTCAATACCCATCCCATATGGATCATAAAGCCATCCAAAGGTGCAGAAACATGAACAACACATCAATATTTCAGTCTTGCCTCCTTCCCCAATCCCTCTGTAAAAATAAAAATAAAAATACTACTTGCTGGCCATCTGGCCAGAACCTTTGGTCTTGCCTAGAGTGGCACCAGCCCAGTTTTCAGTACACCTCTCCTCCATCCTTCTGCCCTGAGCTGCAAGCTAGAACTGACCATCCTAGGTCCCCAACATGGTCTTTGACCAAGTCACCTCACCAACCATACTCACTCCACTTGTGTTGCTTGCTTCTTGCTTGGCTGCTGCCGTGGCTGTTGCCACACTGCACAAATCAAGGCCTATGAGGGCTGTTTACACCAGTATCACTACTGCTATGAGGCCTAGCTTGCTGCCGTTGGTGGCATGCACTGTTTCTTTGTGATGCGAGAATAGTATAGTAAGTGGGTAGCCTAGTCTTAAGTTAGCTTCTAGCTCACCGCCAGCCCCTTCAGCCACCAAGAGAGGCAGAGACTCATTAAAAGTAGACCAACAAAGATATGCTGCCACAACACCGCTATTGAGAGTTCAGTGCTCACCAACTCCTCCAAGTTGTAGTCTACAGCCTGTCTACTCTGCAGCAGAAAAGACAATGTTCCACTCACATGACTCATGTGCTCTTGCTTGGCTGGAGTTTCTCCACATCATGTGTGATGTTGCTGCTGCTAATAGGTTGAGGGAGTAGAAAATATAATATAGATAGTCTTTAGTCAGGAGTGCACCTGCAGCATGAGCACAACACAGGCCAGGGGGCACTTATTGTGCAAAAGATTAAATCCAAATTTAATGCCATTATTTCCACACCATAAGAACAACATAAGCACAAATGTGTGTGTGTGTGGGGGGGGGACTGACCCCTCTGCCTTACCTAAATGGCACCCCTGCTTTATGGTAAAAATTAATTCTCAGGGGCTAGCATTAGTACAAGTAAATACAATGGTTTCCACTATGTTCTGAGGTTATATATCTCCATGTTTCAGAAAGTGTCCTGATCATCGTGAGAGTTAGTGTCCTTCATTGAACCTCATTTTAAGTGTCCATGTCCCTCACTTCAGTGACAAAATGTGAGGTATGGTGCATGCTTTCAAGACACTACTCAGCACAAAGAGTGCTGAGCATGGACATAGTGTATATGCTCAATACAGAATGACAGAGAGAAAGTAAATGAGTTGTAACAGTCATGAAAAAACACATTTGTGGCACTAAATATGCATAAGGGGAATTGCATGGCCCAAAACAAAAAATGTCAGGCTTCACAACAAAGAGGCTCCTCTTCACACATCTGGAATGAGGGATATTGACTGACTATATCCTAGGCATTTAATTCAGTAAGCAAACGATACTTTACAAATTAATGGCAATTTAATGATAAAAATAAAAAAGCCATTAGACAACTTGCAAAATGATCAGAATTAATGAGGTTACCTAATTTTAATGGGAAGCAATAAAAACAGGTATTCTAATAACTCTAATTGCTTGCAGTAGAATAAGAAATAGAAATTGATGTGTTTTTAGATGAGATTTGTATCAGCTTAGTTGCTACACACATGGCAAGCATGCAACATGTGAACCTGATGTGATTTTTAAATGATGTGTACACCAGCTTAACTGCTACACTCATGTCAGGCATGCAACATGCAGACCTGATGTGATTTTTGAGCAGATGTTTGCACTAGTCTACCTGCTGCACATGTGTCAAGCTTCCAGCATGCAAACCTGATGTGCTTTTTAGACCTGGTTCACATAGGTTCGTTTTGTGTATACGAACCACATGCAAACATTGCACAATTAAGCAAGTGGCATGCATTCTGCATGTGTGCAGCATGCTTATATTCCTGTAAGGGCTAATGAGTTTGTAAAATGGTTAAATTGCCACACTTAGAATTTGAAATTCACCTCAAAGAGATTTATTTTTTGGATGTTAGGTTTGTAGGTAGAAGAAGAAGAAGAAGAATCAGCATTTATATAGAGCTTTTCATGCACAGTATTCCAAAGTGCTTTACAAGCAATGCTAGACTGGTAGTGAAGTGACTGAATGTGTTGTGGCAGCCATATTGCACATCATCACCCACACACAACCTGGATAATTGCATGAACCAGTTTATGGGAAGGGGAATGTTGGCCAGGACACCAGGAATGTTCCCTGCTCTTTGCGAAGAGTGCCCTGGGTTTTTTTTACTTCCACCTGGACACCCACCAGGACAACACCAGGATGGACAGAAGGGACCTCGGTTTAACATCTCTTCCGAAGGATGGCACACCCCAGCAGTACAGCCCCCCACCAATACTGCACTCGGATGCCAGTGATTTTTTGGTGCAAGTCCAATCCCAGTGTGGGATGAGAACCCACAACCTTCTGGTTCAGAGGCAGATGTGCTACCAACTGAGCCACGCCGACACCTGGTAACTGGTGACGTTGCACCAGAATCTTTAGGAAACAGATAGCAACTGATTCATTACTATACAATAGAAACTCGCATCTGGTTAAATTAAAAAATGCCATACCTTATAATCAGCTGACTAGGATAAGAAGGAATTGTTCCAGTGATAGTGATTTTATACAACAGGCCAATGAGTTGCTACAGAGGCTGAGGGAAAGAGGATAGTCAGACACTGTTCTGAATGAGGCACTTGACAGAGTGAAACAGAAGACAAAGGGAGAACTCTTACAATCTAAAACAGGGAACCATTTCAGGAGGAGTAGTAATATAAGGGGGTCTAATAACCTTCATGACTGACTTTAACAGAGTGTCAGGACAAATTGAAAACATAGTTTTGTGTAATTGGAAAATTCTGAAAAGTGAAGCAACTCTAAAAGTAATAGTGGGGGACACACCCAGAATCACAATTAGGAAAACTGCAAGTTTGAAAGACAAATTAGTACCAGTCAATCCAGTGGCAGAAGAAGAGAAAGATGATCCCGAGTGCAGGTTGTAATTTTCGGCCACCCTCGAGTTTTTTTTAGTCTCTGTCTGAGCCCCCTTCACCCTCCCTCAAATATCAAGGAATATAACACTTATTGATACACATTGAACGTGCCATTGCCAATTCAAGTATTAAATACTTCAAAACAGTTAATTATCAAAATGGTACCATCTGGGACCGTGACACAGTCACAGCAACACATAATACTAATATTTTCTACTCACCTATTTGAATCACCTTTTGAGCACCTTTTGTTCTGCAAACTCATCAATGATCTGCTGTAGGTTCATTTTATTGGCTTTTCATTTTGAATAGATAACATTCCCATTTCACAAAGTCTCTCTTGTCCCATACTAGGTATTCCTTAAGTACTGTAGTGCTTTATAAGTTTAAGTTTTGAAAATGAGCATTCAGCACTGGCTACTGTTACTGGGATGGTGAGAAAAAGCAGAAGTATACTACAAACTTCTGGATAACTGGATGCTAATGCACTATTGTCAACAATTAATACTTTTGCCAAATCTTTCATTGATGATTGTTTCAAGATTTCAGGTTTCAGACAAAATCTGAATGAAAGCAACTGTCCAGGAAAAGCAGGAGAAATGTCTTTGTTGAAATGATGGGCCAGTTTTTCAGCTCTTTTATATAGATCATCACTTGCAGAAATAAGCATACTTGGCTGGATTATGGTGAAGCTATCAGCGACTGCCTGTAAGCTTTGAAATCAATTAGAAAGCTATGAATTTATGATATCAAAGCACCTGTAAGATGCATTCACTTTGAAAAAACTTTCTGAGTTGGCAAGCCTTTCATCTTAAAGGTTTCTGTGGCTTGATTGAACAGGACATGCCCAGACTTGCCCACCCACAAAGCCTTTAAATTGTGACAGAGCTATCAAACTGCAGGAGAGAAGGTTTGGTTAATTCTGCTTGCTATGGAGAGGATTTTTGCAAGTTTTGCTATTGTTTTTAAACTGCAGGAGAGAAGGATTAGTTAATTTTACTTGTTGAGTGACTTAGTGTGGAGAGGATTTTTGTAAGTTGTGTTATTGTTTTTTTTTTAATTTAGCTGAAAGAGAAATATAGCTTAAAGGTTTCTCTGGCTGGAGGGATTTCTTAAATGCTGAAATGTCACTGGGGGTTGGGTTTGAAGGCTGTGACTGAGGAGCTTGGGGAGCTGCAAACTGAACCGAGTCCTCAGGGCAGGTCAGGAGGGAGGAAACAAGGAACAGCCATATGACCTAATTCTTAAAGATATATAAATATGTATAACTTCTGAGTAGGACTGTAGATTTTATGAGTAGGGTTGTGGTTTCCAGTTATGGCTGTAGTTGGCTGTCTTAGGCTGCATGCAAGTGCATTTGGTATTAACATTTCTGTTAGAGGCTGATCTAGGATCAATTAATTTTACTTGCTGTAGAGAGAGTTAGTGTGGAGAGGATTTTTGTAAGTTTTGCTTTTTTTTATTTAGGTTAAAGTTTTCTGTGGTTGTGTTTTTTGAATTAAGCTTAAATGTTTCTGTGTCTGTGTCTTTTGAATTTAGCTTAAAGGTGTCTGTGGCTGTGTTTTTTGGAATCAAGCTCATCGGGTGCACAATGGCCCCAATTAAAACCTGGGGGAGGGTCCTAAAGAGGACCTGGGGCAAACATGTAATATCTGGACTGTATGTGTTTATGAAACTTGGGAATGCTATTGGGTCAGTAATTGTGTTCATAAACAACTGCAGTCAGTATTGAGAAACACCCCACACCCTGGCCCAAGATACATTCAAAGGAGTTGGTGATCCCCACTGGTACCTCCATCAGGTTCAGTTCTGATCTAAAACAGATGGCAACACCCCCACCCCTATAATCTATCCTCGGGCAGTGTATCACAAGGTGTGAGGGAAGAGTTGCATTGGTAAGAGGGCTGATATCTGAGAGTATCGGGCTAGCACCACAGAGAAGGAACAGTAGGTCAAGGGAGGGGTCGGGGAGGAGGCAAACTAGACAGGAAGCCAGTAGATGGAGGGTGGACTCTAGTAGGGCCTAACAAAAGAGGAGCAGCAGAAGGGAGGAGGGAGGAGAAAACACATAATAAGGCAAAGAGGGTAAGGAACATGTTTTCTGTATAAGCAACATATGGGGAAGCAGACACAGGAGGAGATTGCACAAGGGACAGTACTTACAAAGAGGACTGAGTGAGGGGAAATTTCTAGGGGAGAGATTGAGCATGGTGTGGTGAGAGAGGGAGGTTGGCACTCAAACAGGAGGGGAAGGGCTATCAATTGAGAGGGGCAGGGGGAAGACAATGGATAAAATGGTAAAAGCACCGTCTTGAGTGGCCACAGGAATTAGAACCTGGGTGGGGCGGTGGCCACAGGCACAAGGAAAGAGAGGGGGAGGTGTACTAGTGTTGGGGGAATCCATACTCAATGGGATCAAATGGGGCAGCAAAAGGAAGAGGTACAATCAGATATGGGTATAGTCCATACCAGGATTAAAGGCAGACAAGGCAGGACAGGCAATCCTAAGGTGTGCAAGGAGGGGTAGGAGGAAACCGCACATTGTGATACATGTGGATACAAATGACCTAGCAGGGGAAATGGTGGCTGTAACAAGGGAGAGGTTTGAGGAAGTGGAAAGGTTGTGTGAGGAGACTGGGGAGTCTGTGGCCTTCTCAGAGGTGCTCCCAGTACACTGCACAAGCACAGTGAGAAAGGAGAGGATTAGGGAGTTGAATGCATGGTTGGTAGAATGGTTTCAAACTAAGGGGTATGGGGTTGTGGGCGACTGAAGCAGTACCTGGAATAATAACAGTCTGTTTGCAAGGGATAGGCTACACCTGAGTGGGGAGGGGAAGGTGGTATTAAAGATTGGAGAGGTATATTGTGACAATGGTGGATTTAAACTAGATGGGAGGCTGGCAAGTGGACAGCAGGTAGGCAGAGATCTGATAGAGTGGAGTCATAGTCTACTCCCCTAGGCTAGCAGGGAAGGATTTGGGGTGGCCAAAAAGGGAGGGAGTAGAAGGGAGGAGATGGAGGGTAATGAAGGAAATGGGGCAGGATGGAGGGTGGTCTTGCTGAAAGCAAGAAGCTTAGGCAACAAATCAGCTGCTCTACAGGCACTCTTGGCAGTGTGGAGGGTGGATATTGCAGCTGTCACAGAAACATGGGCAACTGAGCACCGGGACTGGGATATGGCAATCCCAGGATACAAATTATACAGGAAGAACTGTAAGGAGGGGAAGGGGGATGGAGTGACAGTCTATGTGAGGGACAGGATCAAATGCACAAGGGATGAGAGAGAAGAAAGGAGAACAGAGGCAATCTGGCTGCAGCTCCTAGACTCAAGTGGTAGGAAACTGAGGTTTGGGGTGGTATACAGGCCACTGTCCCAGTCTGAGGAGCTTTGACAGGGAATTAAAGGGACAAATCAGAAAGGTATGTAGAAAAGGGAAGGTGGTCATCATGTGGGATTTCAACTTGCCTGGGGTTGACTGGAGCATTCCAGTCACCTCCATTGCAAGGGAGCAAGTGCTCCTGGATGTGATCCAGGAAGGTCTTCTGACACAGTTGGTCAGTGTACCTACTTGGCTAAAGAACACTTTAGATCTGGTATTGTCGAATGGGGAAGCAGTAAGGGAAATAAGGGTGGAGGATCCACTGGCCGACAACGATCACCAAACGCTGTGGTTTAACATTACAATGTGTGGGAAGCCAGAGAAATCAGTAACCCAGGTGGTTAACTTCAGGGGGGTGGACTTTGGGAGGATGTGGGAAGTACTGAAAGGGAAACTGGAGGACTTAAGGCAGGAGATGGGCAAGGAGCAGAAATGGGATATTATTAAATGGGGATTACAGAGGCAATGGAAGCCTATGCTAAGACACAGCATAAGAGGAGCAGAGCAAGGAAACCATTCTGGTTGAACAGCGAGGAAGTGGAGGTGGTGAGGGCAAAATAAGAGGCACACCAGAGATATAGGAGGACTGGGAAGGAAGGGGACAGGGAGGAGTATGTAAGATGGTCCAGGGAGGTGACCAGAAAGGTGAGAGAAGCCAAGGTCCATAGGGAGCTGAGATTAGCAGAGGAACTAATTGGGGGGGGGGGGACTTTTCCAGATACATCAGGAAAAAAAGGAAGTGCAAGGATACAATAGTGAGGATAAAAATGGGTGGGGAGTGAAAGGAAAAGGGTGAGAAACAGGCAAAAGCACTGAATGAATACTTTTTCTCAGTGTTCATGGAAGAAAAGGGGGGACCATTACCACTTTGGGTTGGGAGAGTGGGGACCAAGGGGAGAGGAGGTGACAGATGGAAGAACTGAGGGAGGTAGAGTCCTAGAGGGACTGAGGGCACTGAGGGTAGACAAGGCATCAGGGCTGGATGGTATCCACCCCAGGGTGATGAGGGAGATGGCAGAGGTGTTGGCGGAGCCATTGGCAGATCTGTACAGCACCTCACTGGAGTCGAGATGTGTGCCAATGGACTGGAGGATGGCACATGTAGTACCATTACACAAGAGCGGACCAAGGGATGAACTGGGTAATTATCATTCAGCAAATCTCACCTCCATAGTGTGTAAACTCATGAAAATGAAACTAAAGGAAAGACTGGTGTCGTACCTGGAGGACAATGGACTCCAGGATGTGAGGCAGCATGGGTCATTTCAGGGAAGTCTTGTCAAATCAACCTGATACAATATTATGACTGGGTGACAGGTGAGCTGGATAAGGGTCATGTGGTGGATGTTCTTTACCTGGACTTCAGGAAGACCTTTGTTTCGGTGCCTCATGGATGGCTTGGGGGAAGCTAACTGGTGTAGGGGTAGGGGCAAAAATGACAAACTGGATTACAAGCTGGCTGAGTGGGAGGCTGCAATGGATGGAGGTGGGAGGGGAGCTCTCAACTCCAAGGCTTGTAATGAGTGCGGTGCCACAGGGCTCTGTTCTGAGACCACTATTATCTGGTCTTTTCATATCAGGCATTGTGCATGGGGTGGTGAGCAAGATAAGTCTCTTCGCAGATGACACCAAAATTGGAGCAGTGGTGGATGGAAGGGAGGGAGGGTGGAAGCAGCTGCAGGGGGACCTAAGCAAGCTAGAGGACTGGTTAGAGAGGTGGCAGCTGTGGTTCAATACAAAGAAGTGTAAGGTTATGCACTTCAGGGTGAAGAACTCAAAGACAGAATACTGACTGGGGGGATTAAAAGATACCTAAACAACATGTCGACAACAAACTATTCAACAATTTGAATCTGTAAGTGACTAAAGGAAAGGCTGCTGTATTCAGTAATGCTAAAACTACATTTACATAATTGACCTAAATGTTGTTCTAATGCATTAGAAAATTGTAAAATCAGCCTTCCAATTTCAAAAAAAACTGTCTTACCTGCTTCCTGAAATGGCCTCCAAATGTGTTATATGATGACATCATTTGAGCCAAAGTCAGTGAGATATATGGGTCTCTATAATGCAAACTAGTTTTTTTCCCTATGTATAGAATTGTTTCACCTAAATGGTCAAAACCATGTGCATTATTTTGTATAATGCACATGTCAGGCTATGGTTCTGTTCATTTTGTTTACTTTAACATGCTGAAAAAGTGTTTTAATCCAACCGACTTTCTCTGTGACAAACCACAGTGCAGTACAAATCTTGAATAACCTGGGGGTCTAGTGGTTATGGTGGATCCAGAATGCTACAATGAGGGTGCTGGGGTGGTGTGCATGCTTAATGTGCACTTTTTAACATATTTATTAAACCTTTATATTTTCTGCTATTATTCTTTTCTAGTACGTTTTTGACAGAACCTACAAATGTAATGCATAGTTTGAGTGTAAATATTTGTACAATCAATAAATCAGACTTCTTCAACAAAGTGAAATGCAACAGCAAGCAAGTACGTTACTATATGGGGGGATGCAGCCACACCCTTCACCACCCCCTAGAGCCACCATTTTTTTTTGGAGTATAGTTCTTGTGCAGTCTAATGTTAGAGTTCATACTTTCTCAAAACTCAAATACATGCTTGTCTTGTCTTCTTTTTCCATGGGAAATAATAAGAATTAGCATTGATATAGTGGTGTCATACACATTGTATCCCAAAGTGTTTTACAAGCAATACTAGACTGGTAGTGAAGTGACTGACGTGTAGTGGCAGCCATTTCATACATTAAAATCCACACACAGCCTTGGACAATTGCATGAACTGGTTTTATGGGAAGGGGAATATTGGCCAGGACAACTAGGGTCAGGTAGTGATCAAGGTGCTGGCAGCCCCACATCTTATTTCTCACAGTAATCTGCTCATATTTCTTTTCTTCTGTCTTTACCCTTCCCTGAATATAGCAGTACCTTGCAAGATTGGCCTTCTTAGTCCCCCTCTGGTATTCATTCTTCACTATTCCTTCTCACACTAAAAACTGATGAGTTCATCACCTATCTGCATCATGAATGCAAGTAGTGCAGTCTCCATTTTATTTTGACACATCAAATATAAACATATCTTTACAGTAAGTCAGGCTCATAGCAGCAGGGAACAAGCGGAATGATGGGTTTTCCTAACCTTAAAAGATCTAGGCTACCTTTGATTAGGCACTATTAAATGACGGGTGTGCATATCATTATGCACGTCATATAATAGTGCCTAATCATAGGTGGCTTAGATCTTATATGAGTAGGAATGCCTATTTTTCCACTTGTGCCATGCTGCTATCAGCCTGGCTTACCAGAAGATCATGTTTATTATTAATGTGTAAATATAACTCAGGAGACTGTACTAAACACATTCATGATGCGGAAGGGTAGTGAAATCACCAGTTTTAGGTGTGGGGAGCAGGTAAAAAGAATGATTGCCAGAGAGGGACTGAAGAGGCCATTCCAGCAGTGTACAGCTATATTCAGGTTAGTTGAAGATATGAAGGAGGATGCTGAACTGTGAGATCTGAAATGTGGGGCTGCCAGGATCGTGATCACTACCTTACTGTGGATGAGAGTAACCAGCGATGACAAATACTCAGAGTGGCAGGACCGCACCTAAACTGTTACTTGAATTGAGTGTAGGGAGATTGCCCTTGAGTGGGGGTGGGGTGGTGTTGATGTTTGTTAGGACAGTATTGAGGGAGTTGTGTATAGCTCATTCAAGATTTGGGAGGGTGGTAGCCAGCCAACTCACATTATGGAGTACAGCACAGAAAAGTACTGGAGAAGGATTGCTGGGAACTGTCCTGCAGCATTCTGCAGATCACAGGTAAAGGAGTAGACTGACACTGGAAGTCAGGTGGATTCGCTCAAAGTATTAGTATGCCTCTCCTGCTAATAATATTGTTATCCATTGTAAGTGTAGCCCTTATGAGGGCATGAACAGCAGTTTTTCTGGTGGGCCATGATGCTTATTGCTTGGCCCTCCAAGAAGACCTAGTTGTTGGCTAATGAGGTGCAAAAAAAAAACACAACAGGTAACTGTACATACTACCTTCACTGTGCAGAAGGGCGGGGATCCATTCACCGTTTACTGTGGGAGCAGAAGTCAAACACTGAGAATGTGGTCTGGAGAGTGATTTGGGAGGCATTTTTTAACAGTGCCAGCTAATGATGCGTATCAGAATAGGTGTGCACAACTCTCTGAGGTACAAGATTACAATCTGAGGTGTGATAATTCTCTTCATGAGACTGCAGGCAGTACTAAGGACAGGGTATAGATGGTGGGGTGTTCAACAGAAGGCATGCTAGGTGCAGGGGGTTCACATGGAAAAAGAAAGCCTTATTTGTGAATTAACAAGACAGCATGAGCTTTGAAACTGAACAAGACTGGTACTTTGCTGTGTGATCCTGAGCAAGTCACTAAATTCCTTGTGCTCCCAGGCCACACCTGTAAACAAGCTTTCAGCTTAGTGTGTTTCTTCTGGTTAACAAAAAGCAAAATTCAGTGCATCATATAACCTCTAGATCATCAGGTATTTGAAGTGTTGTACTGTAATGCAGTTTGCCAAAGAAAATGTCAACTGGATTGCAAAACATTTTCCGCAAGTTAAAGTAAACAAAATGAACCAAATCATAGCCTAACATGTGTACTGATTAAAATAATCCATTAGATAATACATGGTGTTAATCATTCTGGTACAATTCAAAATAAAGAGGGAAAGAAGAACTAGTTAGCACTATAGAAATGTATGTGGATCTCTGACTCTGGCTCAGATGATGTCATCATGACTCATCACTTAACACACTTGGCAGACATCTTAGGGAGAAACCAAGGCTGTTTTTTTTGAAAGTGAAAGGCTGATGTTTACATTTTTCAAAAGCTATGAAACTGCATTTATGTTATTTACATAAATGCAGTTTTAGCATAAATGTAAACAGCAGTCTTTACTTTACCTTGCTATGAAGCCACATTTTGGAGTTTGCAGTTTTAAAAATCTGCTTGCTTAGGTACCCTTTAAGCTAGAGATCACTGAGGAGGACAAGGACCTAGGGGCAATGGTAACAGAGACCATGAACAACACTGCCCAATGCAGGAGAGCAGCTACAGAAGTGACAAAATGCTGGGGTGCATAGCGAGACGGTTTTTCATCTAGGTGATGAGAGGTGATATTGCCTTTCTACAGGTTACTGGTAAGGCCACTCTTGGAGTATTGTGTGCAGTTTTGGAGGTCATACATGAAGTGTGATATTGGGCTACTGGAGGGAGTGCAGAGGAGGGCAACAAAGATGATCTGTGGAGTGGAGGGGAAAGACTATGAGAGCAGGCTGGGACACTTGAATATGTACACCCTGGAGGATAGAACAGACAGGCGGGATGTGATAAAGACATTCAAGTATCTGAGGGGAATCAATAAAGATGGGGCAGACAGGGTCTTTAAACTCAGGAGGGGGAGGGATACCAGGTGGCATGGGTTAAGAATAGAAAGGGGAAGACTTAGGAGAGAAATGAGGAGACATTATTTCATGGAGAGGGTGGCAGCAAAATGGAATGCACTACCAGAATAGGTGGTATCATGTAACTCTGTGAACAGCTTTAAAAGAGCATGGGACAGGGAACAGGGGAGAGTGAGGGTGGGGAGGTGGAGGGAGGCAGTGGGATGACAAAGGGGAGGGGGGTGGGGCAGCTGCAAACTAAGGATGCTAGCTGCACACTTGAGCAGACTTGGATAGACCAGGTGGTCTGTTTCTGCTGGCACATTCGTATGTTCGTAAGTTCATATCTTCACATAGCTCATCAAAATGTCATTTGACCTGTCTCATGTGCTTTTTTCAAACTTGACTTGTACTCCCCATGTTTCTGATAATATAATTCTGAATTTTGGCTTCATCGAACTCATTTTGAAACGTAAGTAGATCATCCTTGGCATTATGAAGTAACTTTGCAGCCTTGTAAAGGTCTGTGTCTTTAGGTTGCAACAGTTTTGACACAACATTTGCAGTTTGCAGAATGATTGTTTGAAGCATGACAAGAAAAACAAAACTAAAATTTTCCAATAATTTCTTTAACTCTAAAGCCTCTTTGCACTCATTGCCATTTTTGCTCTGAAGAACTATTTTTGTGAGTACCTTCATAATATCTAAATACCAAAACCTCAGTGCAAGGAGTGATTCATACCAGGAAGACCATCGGGTAGGGCAATGCTTTTTCAAAGTAATGTTACTGGAAAGCTCTGAAGTTGAAACAAATGAAGATAATATGGACCAGCATTTTATACCATGGCCGAAAAAAGTGTATAGTCTTTCAATCACATCACAAAAATTCTTCACTTCTGGTATTCCTCTAACAGAATCATTCAGTGTGAGATTTAGGTAATGAGCAGCAAAGTGAATTTATGCAGCATTCAGTTCCTTATGGGATAATCTTGGTTGCACACCAGAGTACATACCACTCATATTAGAGGTCCCATCATGAACCTGACTGCGACCTTTAGATAATTCTAGACTTTCTATTCAATGCAGCTGATTATTGTCTTCTCAAGACCACTGATGGACTAATCACAAATTTGCTGAAAACCCAGGAAAGATTAATTGATTTTCACTTTAGTTGACACATCCCTTTCATCCCTTTCAATTGTTACGTACCGAAAAATTTGACTCAGTTGGTCAGTCTTTGCAATATCTTGGGTGGTATTCCATTATTATGGAGAAAAAAGGTACAGCCTTTATTTCTTCAATAATATCTTGCTCAAAATGCTTTGACAAAACTTCAATGAGTTTGTCCTGTATAGTATAACTAAGAGCAAATCGATCCAATAGGCATGGAAACGAGTTGTTTCAATATGGGATGCTACTTAACTAACAGTTCCACTATGATTGAAAGAAAATTCACACTATTACCTTTCCCTAAAACCTCTCTGTGCCCTCTGAAAGCTGAATTGCACATAGCTAATGTGAGAGTAACACTGATGAGATGCTACACAACTTGTCTCTAGAACTTTTTCGCCTTTTTTATTTGAGTTTGGAATCTTCATTGATTGTTCCATGTAATCGTCACTGCTCATACACTAAACAAGCTTATAAATGAATTATTGATGGGTCACCAGGGTTAGGCCATGACTTCCAGCAGAGCATGGGGGCCCTGGGCTTGGTGCAAAATGCGTCATCTCCCACTCACTTGGGCGGCCACACATTGGATTTGGTCTTTTCTTCGAATCTTGAAATAAGTCATCTCAGGGTTGATCCGGTAAGTTGGTTGCATCATGGAGTTATGGGTTTCTCATTGTCAGCCCCCCCTTAGAAGGTTCTGCCCCTGTGGAGATGGTCTGGTACTGCTATTTGAGAGGTATTTCTTCCATAGGATTGGCGGCGGTGCTGGACCTATCATGTGTGAGAGGGGCTTGTACGGTGGGTATGGAGGAGACTGTGATGGCCTATAATAGAGCCGTCTCTGCCGCCTTCAACTCCATTGCACCCATCTTTGTCCACTCTTTGTCTACATGCTGCAGAGTCTTGTGGTTTGATGAAGAACTGCGTGGTTTAAAGACAAAAGGAAGAAGGTTAGAGAGGCGCTGGAGGAGATCTCAACTGGAGGGGCACAGATTGGCCCTGAATTCACATTATGTTGACTATCAGGGGGCAATCTCTTGAAAGTAGGCATAATTTCCATCAAGAGAGATTGCTGTGGCAAGGAATAGACTGGCTCAGCTGTTCTGCATGATGAACAGGTTGTTACACCTGAATGTCTATGTGTGGGAGGAGCAGGTTCAGTTGCTAGGTGTGAGAAGCTGGTTTTGTTCTTCACTGACTTCACTGCAGGCTTGCTTCACTTTAGGTTAGGAGCAATGGCAAACAGGGAGAGGTGCAGGTCTAGAGGTGCTCCTCTTTTTTTAACCCCCCCACCACAGGCAGTGCTCAGTCCCTGGCCCAATTCCTAATGCCCACTCGTCCCTACCACTGCCTTTGCAGTGGACTTTTTGATTTGATATGTAGATTTACTTTTTGTTTGCTGGCTTGCTTCACTTCAGGCTGGGAGCAATGGCAAACAGGGAGAGGTGCAGGTCAGGAGCTTCTCCTTTATTTTTATCCCCCCAGCTCAGACAGTGCTCAGCTCCCCCATGATCCAATGACCAATGCCCACTAGTCTCAACTGCTGCCTTTGAAGTGGACTTTTTATTTAATATGTAGATTTACTTGTTTGTTTACTTGCTTGCTTCATTTCAGGCAAGGAGCAATGGCAAACAGGAAGAGGTGCAGGTCAAGAGGTGCCCCACTTGTCCCCACCACTGCCTTTGCAGGGGACCTTTTTATTTGATATGTCGATTTACTTTTTGTTTGCTTGCTTGCTTCACTTCATGAAGGGAGTAACAGCAAACAGGGAGAGGTGCAGGTCTGGAGGTGTTCCTTTATCTTTATTCCCCCTGTTCAGACAGTGCTCAGTCCCCCTTCCAGCCCAATGCCCAATGCCCACTTGTCCCCACCACTGTCTTTGCAGGGGACTTTTTTTACTTGATATGTAGATTTACTTTTTGTTTACTTGCTTGCTTCACTTCACTATGACTTCACTTTGACCTATACCTAATGTCCCCACAACTTCTTACATGACCTTTCGCAAGTCTCCATGGCCCAACACTGCCCACCTCTGGTGGGCCTGACTGCTATAGCACTCCCACTGATATCTGCCCTCCCTCATTTACACTCCTCCCCCACCTTCTACCTCCTACCTCCTCCTACCATCTGTCGAGACTGTACCAGATATATCTGTGGGTGCTCCATATTAACCAGATGGCTACTGTCAACTATGAATGTATTTGAAGATAGTTCTTCATAAAGTCTGCCAAAAGTGAATGTATTTTCACACTATACCACCTAAAATTTTACCAGACAATGTTTGTTAGCTGCAACTATTTTCCCCTCTCCCTCCCGTAATTTTTACTATTTGTCTCCTTTTCACCTTGGTTTGATGAGAAACTTTTGTAAATGAGCTTTTAGTTCAAAGGTGTAATTCTGAATTGTTACTAAATAAACAAATAACTTCAGGCAGGGAGCAACGGCAAACAGGGAGAGGTGTAGAGTGCAGGAGGTGCTCTTTCTTCTACTTTTATCTCCCATCAGTTCACCACACAAATGTTCACTTGGCACTTGCCCAGTCTGCAGACTCATGTTTGTTTTGCTAAGTTTTTTTGTTAACTTCAATCTGTTTTTGTTTTTTTGTTTTGTTTCCTTGTCCTTATTCCTTGACATTTCCTGCCTTATCTCCCTCCCCACTGCTGTATTTTTCACCCCAGCCTGTCCCTGAGTGATTGATGCCTGCCTGGTGATGACCCTGCTGTTGTTCTTCTTCTTCTTCTTCCTCCACACCACTCTGGTTTGCCTGTCTCTGACACACAGTGTCTCTGATTGTCAGAGCCTTTAGTTAATTAGTTTAAAATTCCTTGGCTTAATCTGCTATTTTGTTGGCCTCCAACGCTAAACCTCCTTATGTGTATGTATGTTCATATCAGTGCTGCACTATTAGTGTGTTTTTTTTTTTTCGGCGGGGGGGTTCAGTCCCTGGACTGTTGGGTTTTTTTTGGTAGTTTTTTTTATTAATTATTACTTGCCAACAATACAAAAAGACACATTTCTTTACAGTTGTCTGCACACACACACACACACACACACACACACTATGCACACACGTACACACGCACATACATACACAGCTGCTGCATGCAAGCTGTTGCAGCACTTTTTAACACTGTAAAATGGCCATGAAAATCCTGTGCTCTTCCTCTAGCCTAGTAACCTTTAAGCCTTATTCTGACTGCCGAGTGCCTCTGAGTGAGAGATGAGCTGATGAGGAGGATGTAGATTCTGAGTGAGCAAGTCAGACAGAGGAGGCTGGAGGCAAAGACAAATAACAAACACAGACAAGTCAATCAGAGAGAGATAGGAGTCACAAAAAAATGAGAGGAGGATCAATTCTAACTGAGCAAGAGTGAGCAAGCCAAGACAGGAGGCTGGACTCTGGTTGGAGACAAACAAACAAGTAGTCAGAGAGCGAGGAGTCAGTCACATATGGACCCCTGGCCTACCTGCTTCTTGATTCTGAACTGTGCTGTTACACTGTGCCACTGCAGGTGGCTGCGGGTTCCCATACATGGAGGAGAGGAGTAGAGTTAGCTCAGGCAGGCAGCAGCTGCAAACACTACGTCTACTGACTGGCCAGGCCCGGGTCACAGGTGACTGAGACTGAGTAAGGTTGCTGCAGTGCTGGCCGCTGGGCTGTGGCCATGCTGAGTCTTTAGTTCAGTGACTCACTCTCACTCAGAATGCCTTATGTTGCTTGCTGCCAGTTGCCCACACTACACTTGTCTTAGTTTTTATTTATTGTTTTACTCTTAAATTCAGTTTCCTTGTCACTCTCTGACTTGCTCACCAAAAAAGTCAGCCAACAACTAGAGATTCTACTAGCCCACAAACACAGTGGTTATGGACAGAGTAAAGCTCCCTCAGCATCACTCTCTGCACAACACAAGTACTAGCCCTACCTACCCCAGACTGACTGACAGGGCCCCTGTCCTAACAGGTGTCAGCCAGCCTGTCATGAGGTGCAGCTCATGGAAGAACCCTTGGCTGCCCTTTTCTTGCCTGTGTGTTCCTGCAGTGGCTAAGTGCAAAATGTGCCACACCACCAGTCAGTTGATTCCTTTCTGACTTGTCCCATGACCAAAGAACCACCATGTTCATCTCCTTAAGCAGCTGCCTGCACCCTACCCACAACAGAGACTCGGCGCCCCACCCACTGCACCAACGACAACAACAGTAAAGTAAGTAAGTTACTGTCTGAAACTCACTGACACTGTTACAGTAGTGCTATCTCTGTGCCAGGCTCATGCTAATACTTTCCCGACCAGCTCAAGGCCATCTGTGGCACTGCTGCCACCTGCAGTGCTGGCTGCCATGGCTGTGCAGCTGTGTTAAGCTTAAATTAGATTTTTGTTGGCAAACTTTTATTGGGCCCCGTAAATTAGTTGGCTCTCTGGCTGCACTGGCTATTCCTCCACCACTGAGTCAGTCTGGGCAAACATAAGAAATCAAAATTCATGGATTCCAGTGAGACCTGCAGGGGTTTACAAATGCCAAAATTGTAATGTTTGCCAACATGTGAAAACTGATAAGCAATTTATCCCCCCACCACTGGTGATAAAATCACAATTAGAGAAATCATCACACGTACAGCTTTTGCTGTTTATATAATATGGTGTGGCTGTGATCTGTGTTATATAGGGAAGACTGCCAGAATGTTAAAAGTAAGAATTCAGGAGCATAGCCATTCAATTGTGCATAACACATGGATACAGCAGTAGGCAGACATTTTTCACAGGTGCACAACTTGGACACCAGTACATTGAAATTCATGGGATTGGAATGTGTCCTGCAACTGGTGAGAGGAGGTGATAGAATCTGTTGTTATAGAGGGAAAGTTATTGGATTTTTACATTGAATATGGTAAATATGATAAGAATATGGCTTAAATGATGCTTGAGACTTACAACCATATCTAAGGACAGAAAGTAATAAATATGGACGTTTGAGTCCCTCTCTTAACATTGTAACAATCCCCCATATAGGAGATAAACTTGATTACTGATATTTATCCTGATCTAAAGGACTGTTTCACTAACATGAATTATGTTCTTTTTATTTTTTTTATGGTACTCTGATCCATGGCTGTACCTTTGATTCTCCGGAGACATGACCATCCGTAAGAACTGAATATACACTAGTATTCAGCAAACTTCTTTTGCCTTGCTACTTTTCTATCTTTTATCTTCTTGCTCATTATAAGTGACCTTGAAAGGCTATTTAATGGTTGCATATGGAACCAAAGAAAATTTGTGATATTAGATCCCTTGGACACAATAGTATTTCGGGCGATCACAATAACCTTGATGTAGGCTCCTTTTGTTTAGCCTTTATTAGGATGTCGAATTACCTTTAACTTTAAATTGGAAGCTTATTCAGTTTATATTGTCATCTCCTTCAAATGATGTAAAGGTTGAATTAAACTGTACTGGTGGGTTTAGCCACAATATGACATTAAATTGATTGTAATTCATTTCCTTTTCTTTTGTAATATTTTTGTAATTTTGTAAACTTCACAAGATATCTTGAGTACTTACTTTATTAACTGATAACACTAGACTTTGTATAATAAAGCTATAAAGAGAGGAGAGAATTTTCCTTTGAAACACTTTGAAGAAAGACATTTTGAAATGTGTGATGTCATTAATTAGGGCCTATAAAATTAGAGAAGTGCTTTACCAGGGTAAACCCTTTGATGAAGGCTTAGAGCTGAAGCGCTGGAGCTATGTGTTGACAGGGTGAAATGTATTTACTAAATGCCACTTTTTGCTTTCAATTAAAATACTGAAACTTTGCTGCAATAACTGGTTCCAGTATTTTTCTTTATGATTTGTTACAAGGAGTGGTGCCGGTGTTCTTGAACTGTTTACCACTTTAGGGTTTGCTACCCTTATTCAGCACACCCCACTCCATCAACTGTGCGCTAGCAGTGAGGATGTTGGAGTTTGTTATATAACAATCCAACCTTTTGCTATATTTTTATATTCACAGTTTCTGTGTCTCTTATGATTATAACAAAGAGAATAAAGTATGGGTCCGGGTGTGTAACAAGAATTTGCACACACCTGAAGGGTTTATGGGTAGCATCTAACCCCGAGGGTGTGTGTAAATTCGAGTTTATACACACCCGGACCCCATACTTTATTTTATATAATTGCCAGGACATCCCTTATCCCCATAGCAAGTGTATAAAATAAAAAAAGATGTTCGTGTGTGACCACAGCAGTCTGCTTAACAGTGAGTGCGCGCTCTACATCTGTCGGTTGCTCGCTTTTTTTTTTTATTTCATTTTGTGTGGAACCATCATTTTGAAGGTATTTCCCTCATTTTGATTTATTTCTGCCTGCCAGCACTTACCACAGTTAGAGTGGCGTTCCAGAGAGGGAAAGATGAGGCGGACAGTGGCTATGAGGAAGACCGTCAGAGGTGAGGGCATCTGCGCAATGCGAGGGAAACCGGGTGCGTCTTCGCCATTATAAACACTCTTTTATAACAAAAATTATGCCACAGTTTCCCTATGGGAAAAAGGACGTGCCAGTTATTATAGTGCATTCTCAAGTTCTTTGTGTGACAGAACTGCGAATCAAACCTGAGCAGTTTTGTCACACAAAGGACATGAGATGAGAATTTTATAGCTATAAAAGCCTCACAAACAGTACATATCGACATATTACAAATCATATTCAAGACATTTATTTACAAAACTTGAATTCAATTTAAAATCAATGTTTTTACTTTGTAGAATATTGGAGGATCTCCTCTGTTAGAAATGTGACTGTGTTAACTGAATTTAGAACTTCAGAACTTAGGAAATTTTATGATGAGACAACTTCTTATGGTTATGAGTACCTGGAATGTTTAGGAACAAACAGTCCTGATTGACTGATAATGATGTAATGATTTATAATACCATTTAAAGTGAGTTCCTCAGGGTCTTTAACCACTCCTCTATTCTATCTAAATACTGGAAATGAGGGGAGTCATTACACCCTAGTTCCCAGTACTGAACAATCGGTGCTATAAGGCCCCATCTAGTTAGAAAATGAGTGATTAAAGATACTGCAAATTAGTTTATAAATCACAACATAATTCCTAGCCAATCAAGAGTGTTTATTGCTAAACATTCTTGATACTCTTATAGCTATAAGAGGGTTTCAAACATATAGTTAAAAAATTCTTAAAGCAGCAGTACAACCAAATCAGGAAGTGATCTATCAAAATTTGGCATTTTGGCTGTAACCATGTGGCCAAAGTTCCAGTTTCCATACCTGTATATATATATTTTTTTCAGTCATCTTTAGTTTTTAAGATATTTGCAATTTATTTGAATTGTTATGGCACTACAACAAATATGGTGGCTGACTAATTTTCAGCTGCGCTTTTCCTTCAGGTCACATCACGTTTTTTGACTACAGCAGAGGGACCCTCTGCTGACCATTTCTGATGTCCCTGCAAGCCATACCGATTTGCAGTTGGCAGCAGAGGGGGGTTCCAGTGCAACATGCTTGGTGGCAGAAATGCAAAAAAAAAACAGAGGATAACTCATCCAATTACTCTGTGATAGTACAATGCCAGTGGGAAAGAGTACCAGATATATGATCAGCAGAGCACAGGAAATAAACTGTCAAAAAAGTGCACATTTCTTTTTCGTAGTACTGCTGCTTTAAGTTCTAATTTCAGTTGGCAAAGTCCATTTTACACAAAGGGGATTCTCTAATATTCTTCAAAGTAAAACATATTGATTTTAAATTCATATTTCATTACTCTAAAGAAAGCTATTTAATATGATTTATAATATGTTTATATGTACAGTTCCTGTATCTTTTAGTTATACGAAATTCTATGCAGGTCCTTTGTGTGCCAGATCTACTCAACTTTGCTTCACAGTCCTCTCACCCAAAGAACTCGAGAATGTGCTGTAATAACCATAAGAGACACAGGAACTCTACATACAATGTAAACATATATAAGAATTTGAACATGCATAGCATTATAGTAGTTATGGGCTAGGACTTTTTATCTTTACTAGAGCCATATTACTCTAAGGAAGATACTTTAAATGGCAATGAAATGTTTCTGTGTTTTCGGGTCTGATATAAAATGTTAGTGTTGAAAGAAAATTATTTTTGATATTGAAAAAGATTGTCTAAGTTGGTCCTTATATCCAACTGTGCTTTGGGTATTTGATTCAGGATCTTTTTGCATTTGGACTTCTCAAAGCTGTTCTATTTTTCATAGGTGGAAGCGCCAGGAGGGGTTCACCATCATGTAATTCCTCATATCACCCATACGCAACTTGGTACACTGGAGTCGACCATGATGAAGGGCAGTAACTTGCAGTAATGACATGTACAAAATCGTACATGACAAAAGGGCTTAATTGTTATTGACTAACAATGGCTCCTGCAGTAAACTGCAGCATTCTGTGATATTCTGCAGCATTTCTGCATTATATCCTGGCTGTCACTCTGTAATTCAAGGATTTTGATGGTTAAGGTAGGACAACGCAGTCACAAAAAAAGAATAAAGAGGCTTGTCTATTACATAAAAAAATCAATCATGAGGTGTGTTTTTATGATTAAAGAAATGTCATTCAAAATAGTGATTATATCATGTTGAAGTACTGTAGTATTTAACAGAGCCAAACGGGAACACTTTATGGCACTTTCTACCTATGGTATAATTAGAGATGTTGTAAAGTTTAAATTCACCAGTGAAGTTACGGCAAAGTTGCTAAATTCGCCTCTGTGGAGCAATTTGCAAATCTGTGCTATTTGCTTAAAACTTGGAGAAATTCACCCACAAATGGCACTATTTCACCCACAAACAGTGACATTCTGCCATTTGCAGGCAAAAGTCTGCACTTCATGGCAAAATTCAGCACTTCGTGGATCAATCTGCAAATTGTGAATTGTGCTAAATCTGCGTATTCATTCGTGGAGTGAATTTGCCTGACTTCGCCCATCTCTACCTACAATTTGACTCAAAGGATAAACTCTCCCACTCAGTAGTTACAGAAATAATATTAGTACAACTTTTGACAGGATTCTGAGTATCTCTCCAGAGTGTATAAAAATGGTTCAAGTCAATCAAAAATTGAATATTTTATTTAAAATGAAGAAATACTTTTTTGAAGCTATTAAAAAGTCCATTGCCATGGGAATACTCTTGCCCCACTTTGATTACTTTGCTAGTCTTTATTATAGACTTTCAGTTGGAGAGCTTAAAGTGCTAATTATGACCTATAATAAGGTTTGACAGTTTGTTCTGGATTGTTTGTTTTGATCTCATCATTATTTATTGTACCCTAAGCTTGGCTGACTAACTTTAAATAATAGGATTATGTTTTATTTTGGCAGTTAAGTTTTCAAATCTATTTTTTTAATATATTAAGCACCTGTTATCAAATTTGGTTATAGTAAGGCCTCCTATCTGTAAACTGTGCTCTAATAGTGGCATTATTCTGAAAAATACCTACTTTCATACTAAAGTGGGTCCAAGATCATTGTCAGTGGCAGACCCTCAATTTTGGAATGCACTGCACCTTGAAGTTCATTCCTCCACTTCTCTTATAAATTTTAAGAATAATTTTAGGGCTTATCTGAACTCAATGGAGTCATGCATTTGTTTTGTCTGATTGTAAATTGTATTATTTATTGCTATTGTTTTTGTCTTTTGTTGGTTAGACCTGAAAATGGACCTGTCCCTGTGTCATTACCCAGTAAAAAAATGCCATGCGCAACCCACCAATGTGACCCGGCATGATATTCAAAGAGGCATGTTGTACTGCGCAACTCCCGATGCACCAGAGCGCATCGGTAGTGTATGCGGCACAAGTGTGGGGGGGGGTTCCCAAGCATATGCGGCACATCCCCATATTTAGCCCGGATTATGCGATGCATATGCTGGCACAAACCCAGCTTGTACCACTCAAGGGGGTGCAAAGATGTATCTGGTAAAACCAGGATCAAGTCCTGGCCACCCACAGGTGAGCTACCATATTGCAGGGTGCAACACGGCAGCTGCCAGCTGTGGGTGGCTACCTACCCACCCAGAACACTGTCCACAAGCTCCATGCCCTGGGAGTGCTGTGCCCCCCCACCTGTTGCCCAATTATGGGTGTCAGTACAATAACTCCCTGGTGGTCCAGTGGACTGCTCACCATTGCCTGATCATGGGCATCTGTAATGTTAATCCCTGGTGGTCCAGTGGACCTCTCATCATTGCCCAATCATGGGCATCTGTAATGTTAATTCCTGGTGGTACAGTGGACACCTCCCAGTGCCCGATTGTGAGTGGATATATAGCATAACCAATCCTGGTGGTTCAGTGCTACCTCCCTCCCCACCCACCTACTGAGGTCCCCTGCCACCCTGCACCCTCCCAGTCAGTGGTGGGTGGTGACAACATGTCCATTCACATATCGAGCCCATGTAGTACAGTATGGTCTGTATGCCCATAGGCCCATGACAGTACTGTACGCTGTCAGTCGGTGAGCGGCAGGGTGGCATGCTGGCAGGGTGTTGCAGCCCACCACTGACTGGGGGTGCTAGGTTGTGGGGACCTCAGTGGGTGGGTGGGTGGGTAATGGGGTACCACTGGAACACTGAGGATTTTACGCTTTATCCGACAACGATCGGGCATTGGGGGTATCCACTGGACCACCAGGGAGTTTATTTACATATGCCCATAATTGGGCAATAAAGAATGGTCCACTGGACCACCCAGGATGAATTGAACTTATGTCCATGATTGGGTGATGATGAACTGTCCACTGGACCACCAGGGATGAATTGAACCTATTCCTGTGATCGGGTGATGGTGAGAAGTCCACTGGACCACCAGGGATATATTGACCTTATGCCCACAATCGGAGGGGTGGGGTCCACCTAGGGACTGCAGGGCATCGGTCCCCGATGGCTGCATCCTAGCAGTGTGCCAGGTGCAAGTCGCCAGAGATTGGTGCACCACATGCAAATGGGGCCATAATGACATGCAAATGGTCCCGTTTGTGCCTTGCATGCATAATGGCCTCATTTGCATGCCCAGTGCTGAATATCATGGTTGATGCACCTAGCACAACCGCATTTGAGCTGGCGCATCCCCCGGCTCCTTTCCTGCCACTTGTGCCATACGCAGTGCGTGAGCCCTCAATGCCATATTCAATGGTACTGAGCCATGGCACAGCACCATTGAATATCACCTGGTCCATGCCCTGGTGCAGCACAGTTGCACTACACCCAGGCTTGCGCCCCTGCCTGGCGCAGTCTGAATATCTCACCCATTATATTTACAATATTAAATTTAAATTAGCAAATTAATTATGATATACTAAGGTAGCAAGAACCCCAGGATGGAATATTGGATGGGAGGGATTGAGGTGGACAGTACAGCTGAGGAAATAGTCCTTTGAGTTATCATAAGAGTCTCCCTAATACAATGTAACCAATACCACAAGGCCAACAGCAAAGGCAACCATGATGGTGGTGTGTACTAAGATGGGGTTTAATAACAGGTGGAAAGAGGAACTACTACCTCTCTATTATTCACTGGTGAGACCCTATCTGTCATACTTTGAATACTATTGGAGTCTCCACCTAAGAAAATAACAAGGCAGGCTGAGGACAGTTAAGCATAGGGTAACCAAAATGATTCCGGGACAAGAGGGCAGATCCTACAAGGATTGACTTAGGGCACTGAGCATGAACTTGTTGGAGGCCAGAAGGGAAACAGTGATGTGGAAGAGACCTTTAAGTTCCTAGAAGTAATGAATAGGGCAAACTATGAAGAACTATTCAGCAGAAATAGTGATTCAAAAACATGGGGACATGAGTGGACGTTGGTGAAGGAGAGATTTAGGAGAGATGTGAGAAAGTAATATTTTGCAGAGAGAGGGATTGAGTCATAGAACAACCTATTTGCAGAGGTGAAAGTTGCAAAAACCATAAAAGGTTTTAAGCACAGTTGGCACAGAGGTAAGGGCTTTATTGTTACTCAAGGGGGGTAACTGTAAGGAAGAGAAAAAGGAACAGGGAGGGACAATCTAGACCACAGGTCTTGGGGTGGAATAGAGTATACAAGGTAGACTGGATGAACCAATAGTCTCTTTTTCTGCCAGCACTGTATATGTTTCTATACTTATTTGTCTTTATATTTCCTTATTTCCAAATATGTGTTGAGCTAGGACATAATCTTGGTCCCCTTTTCTAACAACTCTTGGACACCCCTCCAACATTAAGTTTTCTACCGGTCTTGCCTACTGTATATAGAATACCCCACATTTAGAAATGGCTAAGTGATTAACTGCTTTATATTGCAGCATATAAAATCTCTATTCCAAACTGTCCTACCATTTTAAGGGGTCATAACATAGTTTGAACTAAGGATTTTCAGACTGAACTTTAAAGCACCACATGTGTGACACCATGTGGGAGTGGAAGGCAACAAGCTTCTACACTTCAGAGGCTGTGAGATATGAACCCAATAGTCCGTAATGCTCATCAGATGTCTGTACATTAGGGGATTTCCACCACATATATTTCAAGTTTTGTGTCTGCTTTATGAATATGCCAGTTTTTCTCTGTTATATTTTAGACTTGCTGAGCTCTTCTGCTGTACGTACTGTAGTTACACATTTTGGACCATCTCTACAGTTAGCATCAACCTCTTTCTTTTTAGAATTGAAGAACTGCTATCTCGGTGCTTTATCTGATGCTTGCCTTACTGTCTTTGTTCCCAAGTAACATTGGAAACCTGAAGGTAATGAAGGAGCAGTGGTTGGAGTGTATGATGAGATAGGACTGAAGGTGGGGTGTCAGCAGAGATTAAAGGTATTCAGAAAGGCTGCTATACCAGTACATATGGATCAAAATGGCAGAAACAGATTGCGGGTCTTAGGGGAAGATCACCCTTGAACAGCCCTTTGGAACTTGGGCCTTTCTTGAAGAAAAGTACTCAAATTCATGACACATTAATACTTTTTAACAGTGTATTGCAGCAAATTGTTGAAAAACATGCTCCTTTTTGTAAATTTAGACAAAAAGTCTAGGAACACTGTATGGTTAAGCAATGCTAATAAGTAATTAATGAGACAATGAGACAAGACAAGCTCAGTATTCACAAAAGAGGAGGAGGGGGAGGTGCCTAATCCAATTAACAGAAACACTCTTGATAGGGGGGTCAATCCCAGTCCTTTCACAGAAGATAGGGTTCTGAAAGAACTCCTAAAACTGAAGGTGGACAAAGCAATGGGGCCTGATGGAATTCACCCCAGAATTCTAAAAGAATTAAGGGGAGAACCAGTGAAACCACTGACTACCCCTTTTACAAATCATGGGAGGATGGTGTGGTACCTGAGGACTGGAGGAGGGAGGATGTGATTCCCCTTCACTAAAGTGGGACCAAGACAGAGGCAGAAAACTACAGACCTGTCAGTTTGATCTCTGTGGTAGGAAAAGTGATGGAATCACTTCTGAAGAAAAGAATTGTTGAGTACCTAGAGGCCAGTGGGGCACAGGACCCAAGGCATCATGGGTTCACAGTGGGAAGGTCATGTCAGATGAATCTAATTGATTTCTTTGACTAAGTGACCAAAGTAGTAAACCAGGGAGGGGCTGTGGACATGGCCTACCTAGATTTTAGCAAGGCATTTGATACAGTCCCACACAAAAGATTAATAGTCAAATTAACCAGCCTGGGAGAGGGTCCCAGGGTGGTAGCCTGGGTAAAACATTGGCTGGACAACAGGACATAGAAGGTAATTGTAAATGGAGTCCACTCTGAAGAAAGAGGGGTTACTAGTGGGGTACCATAGAGTTCAGTACTGGGTCTAGTCCTTTAATGTCTTTTATTAGTGACATTGCAGAGGGACTGAAGGAAAAGTATGCCTCTTTGCAGATGACACAAAGATCTGCAACAGGGTTGATACACAAGGAGGTGAAAAGGATAAGAAGGGACTTGGCAAGGTTGGAGGAATGGTTAAAAGTATGGCAGCTTGATTCAATGCAAAGAAGTAAAAATAATGCACCTGGGAAACAAAACCCAGGGAGGATTACACATTGGGGGGGGGGATAGTAACAACAACAAAAATGGAAAGGACCTTGGGGTAATCATATCAGATGGCATTAGGTTAGAAGCAATGTGAGAAGGCAGTAGGGAGGGCTGGGGTATACTGGGATGTATAGGGAAAGGCATCACCAGCAGAAAACAGGAAGTTGTTATCTCTCTGTACAGACAGTTGGTGAGACCCCATCTGGAGTACTGGGTCCAGTTCTGGAGACCCATCTCCGTAAGGACATAGACAAGATAGAGGCAGTCCAGAGGAGAGCAACTAAAATGGTGCAGGTTCTGCAAGAGAAGGCATATGAGGAGAGACTAAAGGAGCTTAATTTGTAACCCTTGAGAAAAGGAGGGGGGGGGGACATGATAGAAACTTTTAAGTACCTCAGTGGAATCAACAAAGTCCACGAGGGTAGCATCTTTCAGAAAATGAGATGTGCAAGAACAAGGGGACACAATTTAAAGATGGGGGGGTGATTCAGGGGCAATGTGAGGAAGTATTTTTTTCACAAAGAGGGTGGTGGATGCAGGGAACAGCCTTCCTGAGGAGGTTGTGGGGTCTAAAACTGTGGGAGAATTCAAGAATACATGGGACAGACATAAGGCAATTCTTGTGGGGAGGTAAGAAGAAATAAGCTGTTGGTGAACTAGGATCTGCAGCTTATCCAGTAGGTAGGGAAATGGGCAGACTGGTTGGGCCAAGCGGTCCTTATCTGCCATCAATGTCTATGTTTCTATGTTCTATGTTAATGTTTGAAAGAGATATACTAACATGAACAGTAATGTGGATTTATTATATACAAGCAATTGCACAATACCTAGTACAAACGAATTAAAATGATCAAGATCTACACAAACTTAAAATCCAAACAGTTACAATGCTTATAAAATCCAAAACCTTTTAGGAATTTCTTAGAGATCTTTATGAGTCTAATTCCAAAGTAAAAATAAATGTTTGACTACAGACCAATTTCAGTTTTACTTTTTTCAATGTTATTGTGAAAAGTGTTTTTAAACAATTGGGTGGATACTCTAGAAAAAAAAGTAACAGCTCATAAGCAGAAGTAAACTGCGAGCTACACAATCAGGCAGACTTGATAGATCAATGGGCCTTTTTCTGCTGACAACTTCATATGTTTTTATGTTCCTAAGTATGGTGTTAGACAAGGGCACAGTACAGCAACAGCCTTGGCTTGGTTGACCAGTGAGTCGATTGACTCCTTTGATCAGGGTAATTTAATTGCTTATTTGTCAACCTAAGGCTTTCAATCTTTTAAATAATTATATGAAGTTGTCATCGCTTGCCAAACTAGGATGTGGAGGTGGAGG
The DNA here is from genome assembly GCA_016271365.2 of Neoceratodus forsteri. Lineage (NCBI taxonomy): Eukaryota > Metazoa > Chordata > Ceratodontiformes > Ceratodontidae > Neoceratodus > Neoceratodus forsteri. The sequence continues at coordinate 1,000,624,700 of CM057454.1, read as the reverse complement.
TAAATATAGTTTAGGTTGTTTTAAGAATTACCTTAACTCTAGATATCAACAATTTGAAATAGAAGGTACCTGTTCTAAGTCAATGTTAATAATTGTTGGATTGCCTCAGGGCTTAATACTGATATTTTTGCATTTTTGTATGTTTATTGATGGACTCCCTGAGGCTTGCCCTTTGGCAAGTACCCTCATATATACACTGATGTCTTAGCAACTCTGAAATCATACTCTTTTCTTGAGAAAGTTTAACAAAAGTTGCGTGTCAGTTATGACCTGATACAATTATGTCTTAAAACAAATACTGTACGTTATTTCCAAACAAATAAAAACAATTATGACAATGCTATTCGGGATTGAGCAGAAATTGGCCAAAGTTGGGAAACATTGTCATCAAATGTATGCAAGAAATTCAGATTAAGTGTTTTAAGTACTTTACAAATGTTGGGGTTTAGCAAGTATTGAAATATGATGTTTATATATGCAAATCAGCAAAATATGCGAATCAAAAGTTAGGCTGTTTACTTTATATAGAAACAAAAGCTCACTGCTGCAAAGGCTCAATCAGTTCTAACTGACAAGCTCTTGTAAACATCTTCTGAATATGCAATTGTTATTTATTTATCAGCAATCAGAGACTGTTCGGCAGAAATATAATATTTATTTTCATATCTGCAAATTAATTACCTCAGCAACTTACAATATGCATCACTCCTGTCTATATCAGTTGTCTGGCTTGCTATCCCCTAAGGATATGATTTCAAGATTGATTGATTGATTGATTGATTCATTCATTGTATCTATCTATCTATCTATCTATCTATCTATCTATCTATCTATCTATCTATCTGTGTGTGTATATATATATATATATATATACACACAGTATTTGTTCATTCATAAACACTTAATTCTCAGATGTCTCAATTACTGTTTGAACAATTTCTTCTACAGCGCTCTGCAAGCATTACTATTTTGCCTATTTGTATGATGCTTGAGTAGAGATGTTGCAGATTTAAAGTTTGCTGGTGAAGTTTTTGTGAGGTTGAGAGCTTCTCTTGACACATAACATAGCAGAATCTACTTAACCCCCACAAACTTTACAAGGCAAAGTTTTTTTTTTATTTTAAACATAACCCCCAACCCATATACTGTAGTACTTTTACTTTATTTATTTATTTGCTTTTGTTAACCGGGTTAGCACACTAGACAGCCATGTGCCTATTTTCAGGTGCGACCCGGGAGAGTTACAGGTGAAAAACATCATACATTAACAGTTACGGAATAGGAAGAAGTACATATGAAAACCAGGCATTTCAGGGGTGGCTCTGAGGCAGGTGCTGGGAAAATTCATACATAGACAGTTGCAGAATTCGAGAAAATACATAGGAAATAAACAGGTATGACAAGGCTAGCTCTAGAGCACGGTTGGCAGAGTTCCACATGGACAGTTGAGGAGACAAGAAAATTACCTAACATAACAAGCATTTCAAGGCTAGCTCTAGGACAAGGTTGACACTGTGCATAAACAATAGCAGAGACAATGGTAAGTGCCTGTGGGGGGGGTGCCCATTGGCAGGGGGACTGTACCAGGTTGCTGGGCCGGAACTGGAGGAGAAGTGCAAGTAGGGCTGAGGCAGAGGATGAGGATGAGGCCCCCACCCAACCGGGCTAGAGGAAGGAAGGGGCAATGGATTAGGCTATGAGGTACAGGGACAGGGGGAAGAAGGTTTCAGGAAATTCCAGAGGGAAGCTTTAAAGCTTGGATGGGAGTAGGAGGCCCTGACTAGTTCAGGGAGTGAGTTCCAGAGTTTGGGAGTGTATATGTGGAAGGACCGATCTCCCGCAAGGGTGTGGGTCCTAGGAACCAGATGTTCCTGGATTGTCCCAGATCTTAGGTGGTAGGATGGGGCCCCAGGATTGAGGAGAAGGGCTAGGTGGAGGGGAGCCTGAGCGGACAATGTTGTCAATGAATTACCTAGAACGTATGAGCGGTGCTCTCCGGGAGAGCCACTGAAGGTTGTAAAGACTGCTAAACGGTGGGTGAGGGGAGAGCAGAAAGCGCGAAGCGGCAAACGTTGTTGTAGGCTGTGTCCCATTTTGATAGGCTGGTTTTGGGAACTGGGGCAAAAGTTACAAGACCGTAATAGAGTGAGGGAAGGAGGACCCCCCCGGGCGAGGGCCAGGCGGGCGGTGGGGGTGAGGCAGTTATTGGCTCGATAAGCAAGGCCAAGCTTACAATTAGTGGCTTTGCAAACATTACGGATGTGTAAGGTAAGGTCCAGCTGCAGGTCCAGGGTGACGCCCAGGTACTTGGCGGAGGTAACCATCTCAAGGGGCGAGCCATCGGCCCCGAGGATCAACAGAGGAGTAGGGCAGGATTTTATTTCATTCAAGGACCCAAACAGCATGGCTTAGGTTTTTTGAGATTGAGGGTGAGCATGTAGTCCCCCAGCCAAGTATGGATGCGTTCAAAGTCGGTTTTCAGTTGGGAGTTTATTGTGGAGATGTCCTGAGAGCTGGCCAGGAGGATGAGGTCATCCGCTTATAGGGTGGTGTGGGCATGGGTTCTGATGGATGGTAGGTCGTTGATAAATAGTGAGAATAGGGTCGGACCAAGGACGGACCCTTGAGGTACCCCACAGAGGACTGGTGAAAGTTTGGAGAAGGTCCGATTGAAGTTGGTGTGTTGCTGTCAGTTGGAGAGGTAGTTTAGGAACCAAGCGTGGGCAGAAGAAGAGAACCCGAGGGATAGGAGCATGGAGCCGAGGAGGGAGTGATCCACCCTGTCAAAAGCTTTTGAAAGGTCCACAAAATAGCCCCAGTGAGATTGCCTTGATCAGCACCTGCCCTGATCAGTGAAGTGACAACAACAAGAGGCGGTGGACATGCTGTGCCCCTTCCTGAAGCCATCGCTGAGCCTAGGAGAGTATGTACATGTAGTCCTGGGATGTATTGGGAGAGCTGGGGAGGTAACAGCTTTCTCGAGCAGTTTACTGGTGAAGTGGACAGTATGCACATGGGGGCGGGTAGTTCGAGGGTCCTTGGGATTCCCCTGTTTTAAGACAGAACGACTTTGTCCACTTTTCACAGGTCGGGAATGATCCCAGTGTTAATGGAGGAATTGAATAGGTGCGAGACAGGTCTGGCAAGGAGGTGGGCCCCGGTCTGAGACAGTTTGCCTCAAGGCTGTCATGTCCTGCTCCACTGTGGGGAGAAGCCTGAGAGCATCTTGGTCCCTAGATGTCACTTGTCTCAAGTTGGAATGGGGCTGGGGTGGAGACCGGGAGAGGGGTGCCAGGGATGGACGAATGGGGGCTGGGGAGGGGGGGAGGAGGGGGCAGTTTGGAAAACAAGGAATTGGTGTTTGCAATGGTGTGGGGGTTACTGCAGCTGACCCCACCGACAAGCAGGTCAGTGACCTGTGCTTTAGCTGATCCCGCAATAGCATTTTTAATATTTTGCCAGAAACTCCTCGGGTTGCTGCTGGAGGAGAGTAATACAGCTTTGCAGAACCCTGCTTTTGGTTGAGCGGATGGCTCTTTTGCAGGTGTTTGAGGTGCCTATAAGCCATCAGATCATTATTGTTATGGGAGGCCTTGTAGGTTGCCCAACATTTATTCCTGGCTCTCATTAAGGAGTAGGCCCCATTTAGCCATTTGAGGACGTCCCTCACCCTTCTCCTAGTGAGGGGGGCATGTTTACTCTGAAGGGGGATCAGCTTGGCTAGGAATAGATCCAAAGCTCATGAGGGGTCATTGGAGTTAGTGACTCCTGTCCAGTCAACAGCTAGGAGGTCAGACAGGAAGTCATGGGTATTAAATTTGGAATAGTCCCTCAGTTCAATCACTTTGCTAGGGATTTTAGGCTGGGAGATGCCCCAGACACAGTAGATAGGGGAATGGTCACAGATGACATCTGGGAGAGTGCCTAAGGATATGATATTGGCAGGCCTGTTTGACAGGATCCAGTCGATAAGGGATCCTGAGTTCCCCCGAGTGGAGAGCCTGGTGGGTTCGGTTATGACCTGGCTTAGTGTAAGGCCCGAAAGCAGAGGTTCGTACAACTTCATGATTGGTCCCCAACCAGTTGAGGTTGAAGTCACCTAGTACTAGAGTTTTGCTGGGACCCACGCTTACCTGATACAGTCAAGCAGGAGGAGAGACCAGGCAGACCATTCTTGGGTGGGATATAGGTACATATCAGGTGAATCTTCTTAGAGTGACCCAGCAGGAGGAGAGCGTGCAGGAACTCACACGCAGGTGGGTTGGTAGGAGAGCGGTCAATGGGGGACAAGTTTAGGTGCGCCAGGTAGTAGAGGATCACCCCACCGCCCTTCATCTTGCCCGGTTTGTCACTTTGGAGGTGGTTATAACCCGGGAGGGAGCACTGGGCATCAGGTATATGGGGTTTAAGCCAGGTTTCGGAGAGGCCCAGGATATCCGGCTTGTAGAGAGCATCCCAAGCTGTGAGCTCAGTTAGGTTGCGTAGAAGGCTACGCATGTTCAGGTGTGCAATCTTGAGCCCTTTTGAGGAGAGCCGGGGGAGGGAGTTAGGAGATGGAGGGGTGGGTTGAAGATGGGGTGGGGGGGCCATGGCCCTGGTGGGTCCTATGAGTAGCAGGGGAACTTAAGACTGAGGAACAGAACACTTACAGTGGACCAGGGTGGAGGGAGAGATCCAGAGAGACGAGCAGGAAGTTCGGGGGTTAGACTATAAAGGGATTCAGCCACTATGTATTGGTGCCTACCTCGCATGAGCTGTGCAGGGAGAGCAGAGAGCAGAGCACAGGGTGATTAGGTAGAACAAGGGGGAAAGAGGAGAAAAGAAAAAAAATGAATGAAGGAGGCTGAGCTAGATTTGGATGGGATTGCAAGTGAGAGAGAGTGAGCTAGGCTGATATTGCGCCCACTAGTGGTGATAGAATATAACCTGTAGATAGCAAACAGGGCTGATAGGTTATTTCCAGCCCTACATGGTTCACCACAGCCTATATAACAGAGAGCCGACCAAGAGTGGTGGTGGGGGCGGTGGGGAGCCGAACGCAGAGCGTTCGGCGTGGCTAGTGCTCTTGCACCACTACGGAGAGGTAGCATGAGTACTTTTATAAATTTTTAACTTTCAAGACTTAACTGTTATGAATGATACTCTCATCCCCTCACTGTTGTAGGAACTGAGCAACACTCTTTACCACCAGTCCAAGACGTTAAACATATTGACTGCCTGTAAAGCAGTGCAGTTATATAGAAGTAGTCTATTTCCATCTCCCCACCATCATCAGATCAAGCATCCCAACCTGTTCCCAACTCAACCCAATAAAACCACCATTCCCACACCTTGTGCTGCAATATATCCCACCTTGTTCCCCCCACCCCTCACAATATGTATTGTCCAATGGAGGGCAACCAACATAGCCATTTCTCCAACTTGTCCATTTGCCATCTGATGAATTAAATCAGGCACACTCACTGGAGTGATCACTTAATCAGCAACTCAGCTACCCATCTAGCACTGTAAATTTCTACTACATTAAAAAAAAGCATGAAGTGGTACTTCATTGGAGGAGCGCCTCATCACTTCACCATGTAAAGAACTATATGAAGTGTCACTCTGCTTAGTCTTCCCCTGGCAAATCCCCATTTCACCAACTGAAGAATTACTTGAAGTATCACTTCACACTGCACAAAGTCAGGAAACCATGTGAAATATTTTGCGTAGTTAAGTTTCCCAACTTCACACACTTGAACTTGCACCTAAAACACTGGCATTCTAGTGCAGTATTGGGGGTGCTGTACTGCTGGGGTGTGCCATCCTTTGGATGAGACTTTAAAACAAGATCCTTTCTACCCATGCTGGTTTTGTCCTGGTGGGTGTCCAGGTGGAAGTAAAAGAACCAAGGGCACCCTTTGCAAAGAGTAGGGGACATTCTCGGTGTCCTGGTCAACATTCCCCTTACCATAAAATCAGTTCATGCAATTATTCAGACTGTGTGTGGGTGTTGATGTGCGATATGGCCACCACTACACATTCACTCACTTCACTACCAGTCTAGCATTGCTTGTAAAGCTCTTTGGGATACACTGTGTATGAAAAGTGCTATATAAATGCTGATTCTTCTTCTTCTACTACTGCTTTTGAGCCAACAGTTGGGACTTTACAATAGACAGGAAGTCATTTTTTACCCCTCTCTCTCTGTTGATTTTCATTATGCACATGGTGAAGTTTGACAAGAAGACAACGCAAGGTAAATGTGTTTTGTAAGGTGCCCAGTTCTGAAGGCTATATATGCCATATGGCAAGAAAGAGCACAGTTTTAGGAAGAATTTGACTGAAACAGTTGGATTAACAAAGCCCATAAGCTACATTTAAAAAGTGGATTTTTAAAACAGGTATAAAATATCCAGCAAAGAGGCTTTGTGTTCATAATATAACAGAGCATTCTAAATCAGGAGTGCTGCCAACCAAGCACAGTAGTCTGATGATTTTGAACTAGACCCAGGGAATACAGAGGAGATCAACTTTGACAGAGGTAACAGACCACACCGGTGGGGGGGGGGGTTGAGAGCTTTGAGTTAGTCATGGCTCAAACCATGTTTGGCTTTTTAAGTTAATAAACTTACTATATCTTAAAGTGGATGCACCATGAAACTGGTGGCTAGTTCAGATCAAGAAGCACCAGTGTAATATGCTCCCTGATGGACAGCAGTCAAGCAGGTTGTTGCATTTTGCACTAGCTGCAGACAGTGCACCAATCACACAGGTATCACTAGTTACAGTACACAGCAGTAATCCAATATAGATGTGACAAAGGCATGTATCAGAGTTCCCAAGTCAGCTGGCACAGGATAAGGCTTAAACTGGACAATGTTTCATACATGGAAAAAACCAATGCAGACCACTGCTGACACCTGATGTTCCAGTGTCAGCTTCCAATCAACAATGACCCACAGACTTCCTGCCTTATCCACAGTCCCCTGTGTGGTGCTCATTAATAATGGCCAAGCAGCACCACCACTGTTTTTCATTGACCCTTGATGACCTGGTTCTACCAATAGAAAATAAAGGAATAATACATGACAGGGTGTGTGTCATGCTGGGATAACATCACACCTGGGGTGATTAGGCACAAGGACGCAGGCAGAGTATGACTAATCACCATAGAAGTGATGCTATTCCAGCATGACACACATCCTGGAGTGTATTATTCCCATTATACAATGGACCATACCTTTTAATGGAGAAGAACAGAGTCAAATTATGCATTTTAAGATGATTTTCATGAATAAAATTGATAAGTAACCTTTCACCACATTAAATAGTGCCATTTAAAACTGATAAATTAGCCATTTAAAACTGTTAAATTATGTAAGGTTTAAAACATTTTTTACAATTATTTAAAATACCTTAATAAATAGAACTTTTGTGCCACAGTTTAATAAACATAATTTTTAAACCAGTTTTGAACCATTTTTTTGTCCAATTGGTTTAAACAGGAAAAGCACACTAAGATGAAAGCTTGATTACAGACGCGACCTGGGAGCACAGGGAAGTTAAGTGACTTGCTCAAGGTCATACAGTATGCAAGTGGGGGCTGTGGGACTCAAATCCAGGTGTCCAGATTTGCAGCTCAGAGCCTTAAACCACTGCGCTATGCTGCTTCCCAAATGTTGAATAAATAAAACAGGTTTGCAATAAATATAGCAGTACAACAGGTTTCAGAGGGTGAAATGCATTAGTAAATTAAGTTCTGTTCACTGAATTTTTAACCTTAGTACATTCAACTTGTAAGCAGTTTAACTTGTTTTGTCATGGAGGTGCATTCTGTTGCTCTTTAAGGTTTGAAAATGTTAAATACACACATGCTGTTGCCTTGAATCATGAAGTGCATGTTGCTGTTCTCTTGGAATGCTGTGGTTTTAGTGTGATAGCTGCAGGTCGGTTAATTTTCATTTGCTTCGGTGTTGCTGGTTGCCACAGTGTGTTTCACCTTTGAACTTGGTGGTGCAGAGGTTAAGGCAGTCTGGTTCTGGATTAGTGGAGGCAGTCACATGGCAAATAGCTGCTTGCAGGTCAGTTAGTGCATGGGTTCAAGTCGGCTGGCTGGCATTTTGGGCTGAACCTGAGAGGATGGCACTCCACTTGCTTTGCTCCTGTGATGGTTGGTCCCAAGTAGCTTTTCAATGAAGATTCCTGCTTGTGTCCTGGGATAGACGTGATCTGGTAACCTTTGAGCCATGCATTGCTTAAGAGTTGTATAGCGGTGGCTTGAAGACAATGATTGGTTTACATGGTTGCTAGGCCAGCGGCTGTGCATATTTTAGTTAACATCATGGCTAAGTAATTTATACTTAATGGCTCCAGTGTATACCATATGTGTTCCTGCTCCCATGATTTTGCAGGAGATTAATGGGGATGCAGGAACAGGCAAGGAGGATTTTCGGCAGCTTTGAGAGGTATTTCTTGAGGGCTGAAACTGGGCAGTGTTGATGTCCTGGGATCTGAAACATGCAGCCCCTGTATTTGTCCCAGTCTTTTTCCAAGGGGTAATTATGATTTTTTGGTTTTTCATTAAAGTGTAACATTACATATTCTAGACCATTTTTAGCTGTTAGGAAATCAAAGCTGGTTGGTTTTAATTGCCTCTGTCTTTTGTAGCCACATCCGACAAAATGCAGCTGGAGCTGCAGCCAGATGTAGTGTAAAAGTCCTTGAGGGGTATCTGGGCTTAAGGCTGGAGACTGTCAGAGGAACTACAGGTCAGCATTGCTGAGGGGAAGGTAATGTTTAGTTTTATCTGTACCCCCCATAGGTTTTTTATTTGGGCACAGAAAATATTATTTGTGCTGTGGGAGTCTGGGTTTGTGAGAATGTTGAGATTGTGGCTGAGGGGAGGTTCGTTCAGTTGCCGGTTTATGCCAGTTCTTAACCTCACAAAGTTGCTGATGCCATATTGGGTTCCCGCCGCAGTTCTGACAGATGCATAAAACTTTCTCAACACATTATTTAACTCCATAGGACTTACTATTTGTCGATCTATTTCTGTTTCAGAATCTTCATGTCAGTCTGTGAATACTTTCATGGCCCAGTTAGTTTGGCACTTCGTTGATGGCTTGCTGCGGTTGCATTCTAGGGCATCTAACTGGCTTTCTTCAACTTGAACATGTCATTTCTTTTCTTTTGTTTTCTTAGGCTAGGTGTTTTTGCTGGCATTCTCTTTGTCTTTAAGGGCATTTTGTTGATTGAGGCCATCGTGAAGACAGTGAAATCGACTGGTGGTAAGTTTGACTTTAACAGCTGTAGGCCTCTGTCAAATGTGCTGTGAGAATGACAGATTTTTCTCTGTGGTCAGCTGTTTACGTAGTGATACATCATGGAGGTCAGCTTTGTGGACAGGCTGTTTGGTTACTGGCACCACATCTGTTATGTTATGCCAGGATAACATCACAGGGGTAGTGTCCTCTTGATCAATTACAATGTTAGATTCTTTACTGCACTGTATAATCAAGTTTTGATAACATGATACTATGCCTGCTAGTAGTCATAAATTTCATCAATGCACTGGTCCATCATAGACATTGCATAACTCCTGCTTGGTGCGCAAACATGATACATCTGGATATCATCAGCATAGCAATAAAACTCCAGACTTTACTGTCTAATGAACTTCCCCAATAGCAACATGTACACTGCAAACAATATGGAATGCATGATCAAACCCTGAGGCACTTCACAGCTGAGTGCAGCATTCTGCAAGATGCAAGTAACTAATGCCACTCACTACATCTAGGGCTCAGATCACTGCAGCACTGTCCCAGTGAGTCCTACATAGTGCCTTGGCCATTCCAACAGCACACCATGGTCCACTGTATCCAATACCAAGGAGAGATCCAGCAGGTTCAGAACAGAATAAAGTCTCCACCTCTCACTAGGAGGAGGTCACTGACACCTTAACCAGGGCATTCATGGAATTATGATGAGACCTATAACTAGGCTGGAGAGGCTTGTAGATGTCACACTTTTCCAGGCAATTCTCCAACTGCACCATCTAACTTTTCAAGTACATTTTCAAAAAAAGAAAGGTTTGAAACAGTCATATTAATAGACAAAAGGTCAGAATGTTTGTTTCCAGAAGAGACTTCAAAACTGCCCCTTCGCTGTAGACAGAAAGACACCCTCCGCCAGGGAGCACCTGAAGATCTCAATGAAAACTGCACCCAGGACAACCACACAGAAGCTGAGTAGGCCCTAGATTTAATGCACAGTAAGTAGGGTGCAGTCCCCAAATCACCTGAAAGTCCTCATCAACCAGAACTGACTGAAACTTTGCCCACAAAGGCAGTACCTAAATCTATCCTTTGACTGGGTGCTGCCAGACTATGACAAGTCACTTAAGGAGATCCCTGTTTGAATGGAGGATACCTCATCAAGGAAAAAATAATTGAACTCTTCACAATTGAAGCAGAACCCGCCTGTTTGCACATGGATTAGTTCAGAGTTAGGCCTAAGCCTGACCAGCAAGTCTCCAGGCTGGTGGTGTACTAGGAGTCTCTCATTGCTTAAAATCCACAAATAGTATATAAATAATAGTAAATAGGGGTATTTCTGCTGGGTATGTACATATCTACCACAGAATGTGAAGGGAGGGGGTTGAAAACCCCATGCCCAGTATAGGTGGTTGATAACACCCCTTTTTTATGTTGGCGCACTTGTGCAGCCAACATCTTGCGGCAGTGGAGATTTGGAGGCAGGGTCGCTATTTGGCGAACGCAGGGCATGTATCAGTAGGTGCATCCCTCATTTTCCCCAATCAGCCTGCATGCCGGTGCCACACCATGCATACTAATGTGTCGAGCACATCTGAGGAAAAGTCCACTGCAATCCAAGCAAAGCTCGTCAGATGCAGCGTACCCTTCCTGCTTGCTCAGCCACATTGTATTCATGGCAGGCGGCTGCCCAACTGCTGACTTCAGGGGTGCCCAATCCCCCTGCCGGCTTACTGTGGCCACAAAGTATGTGCCAATGGGAGACCCCACTCCCTGTCGGCATAAAGCAGTCCCCCCATTTCTTATATGCCGAGGGGGTGCCTAATCCCCCTTGGCTCTTGCCCCCCCTTTCTTTGTGTGCCAACGTGGGTGCCCATTCCCCGTCAGCATAAATTATCCCCCCTTTTATTGTATGCTGACAAGGGTGACCAATCCACCCCAGTGTGCCAAATCCCCTCAGGAAAAAAAAAACTGTCCCTCAATGTTTTTTTTTTTTTTTACCCTGTAACACAAAAATGGTCCCTCGTAGTCTCCCTACCCACCACCTGCACCCACCCACTGCACACCCTGCCTCCCCATACCCCCCTCACCCCATACTTACCTCTGCAGTCTGGCGCGATGATCTTTGGTGGACCAGGAACACATCTGCACTCTTCAAAGCTGATCATGAACTGAGGAAATGCCGGTAAGCTGTATAATGGAATAAATAGGGTTTTTTCAACTTTGATGCATATCTCAGGCATTTTTTGGGATTTTGGCACCAAATGTTCAACATGGGGGGTTTTGGGACCCCTCCTCATGAATTCGTGCACTGGCAATGGCATTATTGGGTCCCGAAAGGTGATTTTGCAGTCACTGCATGGAATCACCTTTCGGGAGTGAGGAATGAAATGACAGTACCATTGTTCATGAGGGGGGCTCTCAAAAAGCCTATGTTGCAAATTTGGTGGGAAAAATAAAAAAAAATAACTGTTTTATTAGTGTGCATTTCGCAGTTACTACGCACACTCATAACTTAGTGAATTTGCAATATTTTCATGCCACATGTTCAGCACTGGCATTTTTCCACACCTTCTTGTGAACCATACAGCTGTCATTTTTCACATCCTGCCTGAAATGTGTTTTCGCACTTCCGGCGCAGACTAGCGTGGTCGATGTGGGAAATCAGTGTTCAGGACAAATTATGAAAATTGCAGTTATACTGTTCATGAGCAGAGGTCCTAAAATGCCTAAGCTGAAAATTTGGTGATGATACTCCATAACGTGACTGTTACAAGCATGCATTGTGCAGTTTGCATGCACGGTCAAAAGTTTGCAAATTTATAATATTTTCACTTCAGATTTTCAGCATTGCCATTGTTCTGCACCTCCTTATGAACAGTACAGCTGTCATTTTTCACATTCTGACCAAAATGTGTTTTCACAGATCTGGCACAAAATAACATGGTCGCTGTGGAAAGTCCATGTTCGAGACATATTATGAAAATGACAGTGACACTGTTCATTAGCAGAGGTCTTAAAATGCCTATGTTGAAAAATTGGGGCCGAAAGTCCATAAAATTAGTGTTTTATAAGCATGCATTGCGCAGTTTGCACGCATGCTCGTAACTTCGTTCATTTGCAATATTTTCGCTCCACATGTTCAAAATTGGCATTTTTCCACACCTCCTTATGAACAGTACAGCTGTCATTTTACATATCCTGCTTAAAATGTGTTGTTGCACATCTGGTGCAGAATCTCATGGTCACTGTGCGAAATCAGTTTTCGGGGCACTTTGAGGAAATGACGATGACACTGTTCATGAGCAGAGGTCCTAAAATGCCTATGTTGAAAATCTGGTGCCAAAAGTCCATAAAATGGCTGTGCTGCAAGCGTGCATTGTGCACTTTCCATGCAGCCTTGTAACTTCACACATTTGCAATATTTTCATGCCAGATTTTCACCAATGGCATTTGTGCACACCTCCTTATCAGCAGTACAGCTGCCATTTTTTACAGCCTTCCCAAAACGCGTTCCCACAACTGTGGCGCACAATTGTGTGCTCGCTGTGGGAAATCACCTTTTGGGACACATTAACAAAATCACAGTGCCACTGTTCATGAAGGGAGGTCCCAAAATACCTATGTTGAAAATGTGCCTAAAAAAATCCCACAAATAATTGGGTTGCGGACGTCTGCTGCGCAGTTTGTATGCATGTTCATTGCTTCACCAATATTTCATATTGCCACTCCACATTTTCAACGTTGTCATTTTTTAAGCCTCCTCATGAACAATACAGTTGTCATTCTCCACATCCTGCCCAAAACTGTGTTTTTGTCCCTCTGTCACCAAATGCCACAGCCGCTGTGTAAAACCACCTTTCAGCTAACAAAGTGATCGTGCGGCTTTTCATGAGGTGGCCTGACAAGCAGCCCATGTTGAACATGTAGAGTGAAACTACCACTATGCACCTATGGTGTTAGGGTTTCCAACTGTAGCACCCCACCTGGTACGCATTGACAGGTGTCAGGGCTGTGACGTGGGATCATCACATGTAATGCTCATGCCATTCCACCCCCCAATGCCCACCCTGCAGCCACTGACAGGCATCATGGTGTGTCTTGCACTGTTCGGCTCAAAAATTCACCCCACACTCCTATACTGCACCCACATCAGTGTATTCCCTTATGGAATGGGGTGAGTATAATGCCCAAAGATCCCAAAGCACACCATGACACTTGTCAGTGTCTACAGGGTAGGGTGAGGTACAATGGCATGAGCATTATAACTGACAAGCCAAAGGCACACCCAAATTCCTGTCGGACTGTACAGGGTGGGGGTGAGGTTGGCATCACTTCAATACTTCACTGCCATTCCTATTATGCGCCTCTAGCTCCACCACTGCCAATGCCAATGTCAGCGTGACAACATTCGGCATTGACAAATGTTTGTTGTATTCCATTATGAACACAAGCTCACCACATGGAGAGTAGTTTATGTAAGGTATTCCCTAGAGATAAAGGGCATGGGTTTTACAAATGAGGAAGCTGCAAAAACTCTTGCACAGAATTAAGTTAACGCACAAACTTTACTATGGGCATCCCAGGCAGGTTTAAGAGCCCCGCTGTGGAGGATGACTTCCGGATTTATTTATTTATTTATTGAATTTTGTTGACCAGGTAGGCCCACTGGGCCCCGGAGGTCCCTTTTTCAGGGGCGACCCGGAGGTAAAAAATAACATACAGGTAAACAGAACAGTAAAAGCAGGTAAGCAGAGCTGTAAAAATAACATACAGGTAAACAGACAGTAGAAGTAGGTAAGCAGAGCTGTAAACTTGCGTAAATACCAAATGGTTTAACAGTGATAACACACGTAAGGCAATATACTCCCCTTCATGAAAAAGAGGATCACTGAAGTTATGCCCTTCTCCACGTGCATAGGGGAGAGAGAGGGTAAGACCGATTTGCATCTACACACATAATGCTCAGTTTTAAGCAGATCAATTCGGTTCAATCCGTAAATAAACATCTAGCTCTAGCCATTTAACCCAGCAGAATATGTTGTTCTTCTGTCCAGGCAAGGAAGGGGGACTACTGAAGCTTGAAAATCAAATTCATAACTACTTTTGCTTGTCATCTACTGTACTTGCGGATCGGAAGGGAATACAATAATTATTTTAGAAGGGAATACAATAATTATTTTAGTGTGTGTATGTGTCTGTTTGGTGTGGTATTTTTAGAAACTGCCCAGCTTTTCTTTGGTTCCCTTAAATGCTTCAGCTACCAGTTAATTAGTGGGTCAGTCTTGGACCAATTGTATTACAGAGACACTTGGCTTCATGATGCTCACTGCTTGGCAGTTTTTTTTTTGTTCACTGAACAGAGACCTTATTAGCAGGTGCCATTTTTAATTGATATGATGACATCTGAGATCTTTAGAGCTCTCTGGTTCACTAGACTGCATATCTCAAAGAAGTCTGTGAAAGTCTGTTTTGCTATCTATTTAGTTTCATACAGTACATTTGCACAGAGCTGCATTTGGCAGTATGCCTTCCAGGATTACAGAAAGGCAGAGCACAAATTGTAAAACAATACCAATCATGGGTATTGGTATATTCTGATTCCAACTGGTAAGTGATTATTAAAAGCTCACTGTCTTTAGGTAACTAGGAAGGCAGTAAATCTTATTATTAATTGCATTTTCTCCAGAGTAGTCATTTATATACCATGTTCTATTAGTATTTTTAATTATGTTAGCACATACTGTTGCCAAGTTCTGGTGTTTTGAGACTTAACTCACTGCCAGTTTAAGACATAATTTTTAAGGTAAGATAGCTGAATGCATGCTGATTTAATGAGCTGTTTCTACTGCTGAAGGTTGATTGTAAAGGCTTAAACTGACTTCTCAGATACAGTATTGATACTCTTATACCCATTCAGGGCTGTGTCTTGATTATAATTTTAATTTTAAATGCTGCATATTAAGACGGCTGTTGGCTCAGTGGTAGCACTCTCACTTGCGATGTTGATGACCCGAGTTTAGGAACAAGCTTGTGTTATTTGAAGCTGGGGTGGAGGAGGCTCAAGCATCCTATGGATACACTCCTTCTATGGGGGGAGGGGTTGCAATACTCAGTACAGTAGGGCCACAGGGGTGACAACAGGTGGCAGTGCAGTCGAGGGCACTGTGGGAGGGGCAGGTGCAGGACAGAAGTTTGGTACAGCAACTGCAACACAGTTGCATGCACACACATATAGGACCTCCCTTGCATGCCTATGTCAGTGGGGAATGGGTGAAAATTAAAGAAAAGCCCCACCATCTAATAGATGACAGACCCTGGTGGATCAGAGAAGACAGGACCTGCATTCCCTAACTGACTGACCTGATACAGCACATAGTGTTAGAAAGGGATACTCCTGCCTTCCCCACCTGTAGGGAAAGCCATGTATGTATGGAGGTAAGGCAGTTGTAGGGGTTAGGTACTGGTGAAGCCGAGGCACATAGAGACACCCAGATGGAGGCCGTGATGGTAGCATGAAAGGGGGCATAAACAGAGAACTTAGAAAATGCTGCATTTTGGAAATTATTTTATGTTTATTCTTCTGTTATTGCCATAGAATCAACTGCTGACTTTTTATGCTCTGCAGTAATGTAGAACTGTTCTTAATGGTTGTTGTTTTGTTTTTTTTTTTTGGCTTGTTTTTTTATTTCCTACAAAACAATTGCAGTTAACTTAGACAGGACTCTTTTTTTTATAAGTAGTAAATCAACCCAGAAATTAGTGGTTCAATTGTATGCAATCTTGTGTACAAAGATACATATGTTTAGGTTACATTTTTATCTGGAACCAGTCCATTAAGTTTAAATTAGAGGCAGTGGTGCACCCTACTTTATACTGACAAAGCTAATTTGAAAACTGAATTATATATTACTGCTTTTTTATGCTGCCCTTTGGCCAAGGTATTTTCCCAAATCATTGAACCAAATTCAAGTGTGGGTAATAGTATGGACTCTGCAATTTTTATTTTGGAATCAACTGTCATACAGTCCTTTATCCTGTACAAGGCAACTAATTTGTGATGTATAATTCTAGTAACAATGTAGTACAAATGTGCATTGCTCAGTTAGTACACTCAGAGGTAGCATACCAAAGAGGCAGTTTGCAAGATCAGTGCATAGGAGCTGTAAGAAGACACAAGGGAAGAAGAAATATCCAATTTGTTTGGTTTCATCTGTGCATCTCTCCAAATCAAACACACACTCTAAATCTTCACACCCAGTACAAAACACCATGGATATGCAAATCCTTGGGAAGGGCACTCTGACAGAGCTTCACCAGAACATACATGAGACAGTATGATGGAAGGCTTTTTGCCAGTGGAGACACTGTACAGCCATAGAGAGACTTTCTCAAGTGGATACTGAGCAGCCCATTATGGAACATGCATTGTATACTGCCACAAAGTGGTGTGTGCTACAGCGTAGGGAACACAGGCTGCACATGGTAATGAGATGTCATCTCATTTTTAGGGCTGTGGGCAGAGTCTACAGGCCTTTTCTGATTGGCTCATATCTTACAAAAATGGCCAAATGTGGAACCTTCCATTGGACTTTTGGAAGTATCCTAACGAAAGTCCAATGGAGCTAGAATCCCTTCCCCATGATTTGCTGCAATGGAATAATAGCGGCACTATTGCGGCTGTTACTTCCACATTACGGGGCATGGACTGCACATGCATGACTAGTGCAGATGTACAGTTCCACTGGTGCTGTCATATTGTGAATGGCAAAATGCCATTCACTGCAACTATGCATGCATGAGTGTCGCTCATGAGCAGTTGCATCACCGCCACCAGCAGAAAAACCCTCTCACTGTTGCTGTTCTCCAACACTGAAATCAGGGTCCCCAATCCCCATGTCAGAATTATGTAGCCCTCCAAACTCATGTGGCACACAGGGAGCCCAACTCAGTGTACCCAAATGTACTTCTTTGCCTTGTGCCGACATCGGGGTGCCCAGTCCTCATGTTGGCAGCACGTGCCCTCCATCCACTGATGCAGCACACTGGTAGCCCACCCCAGTGTGCCCAAATTGTTTGTTTTTTCTGCCCCTACTGACATCAGGTGCCCAATCCCCAATTCAGCATAAAGTACCCACCCTCCCAACCCATGTGGCACACTGGGAGCCCACATCAGTGTGCCTAAATGTATATATATATATATATATATATATATATATATATATATATATATTCTGGGAAATAAAGAAAACCTTCCCCAACATGTTTTTTTACCTGTAAAAAAGAAAATGGTCCCTCATCATCACCCCAATCCTCCCTCTCCCATATCCACCCTCTCACTGTGCACCTACCTCCCCACACCCCCCTTGCCCCATACTTACCATCGGAAATTGGCGCTGTGAACTTCTCTGGAGTGGGCATGTCTGCACTCTTCAAAGCCAAGCCACAAACTGAAGAATCAAAGGTAAGCATGCTACAGTGGCATTCAATGGGGTTTTCAACTTAAGTTGATAACTCAGATATTTTTTTGAATTTTGGCCCTAAATTTTCAACATGGGGTTCTTGGGACCCCACTGCATGACTAGTGTCAAAGTCATTTTGTTACTCCATCCCAAAAAGTGATTTTGTGGTTGCTGTGCAGAATCACCTTTTTTGGACTGATTAATAAAATGACAGTGCCACTGTTCATAAGGAGTGGTCCCAAAAAGCCCATGTTGCAAATTTGGTGAAAAAAGAAAAAAAAAATGACTGCGTTACAAGTGTGCATTGCACAGTTTCTACTCACACTCCTAACTTTGCCAATTTTTCATATTTTCACTCCATATTTTCAGCATTGCCATTTTTGCACACCTCCCTTTTAACAGTACAGCTGTCATTTTCACACCTGTAGCACGTAATGGCATGGTCGCTCTATGAAATCACCTTTTGGTGCAAGTGAACAAAATAACACTGGCACTCTCATGAGGAGGGGTCCCAAAAAGGCCATATTGAAACTTTGGTGCGACACCTCCAAAAAATGGCCAAGTTACGTCCGGGCGTTCCACATTTTCTATGCATATGTGTAACTTTGGTCATTTGGCAGCTTATCACAGACATGTCGGCTCTGGCCAAAGCTTGTTATGTGTGCAGTAGCCAAATTGAAGCCTTTTGCTTATGCTAGCAGCACTGCTTAACTCAAACAATACTTTAAAATGGAAGGCAAAGCACAAGCCGATTTCTCATTCAGTCTTGATGGTGTTTTGACAGATGCTGCTAAAACCTCTGTGGATCAGTGTGGGGGGTACAGTAATAGTTACTGTTCATTGCAGACCTCAAAGCTTTTACCCACTGTACCTTCTTCCTAATCTCTGTACCTATTACTATAGTACCTATGGAATCTGGATCCACTGATTTTAAACCATGTAATGATGCCCTCCTCTCCAATGAAAGCAAGTTATTCATTAAAAACATAAAAAAATAAATTAAAAGCATTAAAAATAAATTAAGCAACAATAAATGTAGGACATTACATTGACCATAATGGGTCTACTTCAACTGATGTGGAATTTTTGTGCTCTGTGTTCTCAGGAACGAGCTTCATCATATTATGCTTCTTATTGGAGAGAATGTGAAACTTCATGTAGGTGTCATCAGGAGGAGTTGTGGTGATGTGAAATGAATATATATATATATATATATATATGTATAAATATTATAGAGGCATGGTATTTAGGGTTATGAAGGCATTTCTATGTTAAATTTGAAAGTTTGCGCATTAATAACTTTGGACTCGTTCAACAGATTTGCATGAAATTTGGTATGCACAGTGGGGCATGACAGATCTCTTGATTTGCCAAATTTTGTTTCAGTCAGACTTACAGTTTTGCAAACCAAAATGCTGTAAAATGCACTTTTTGCCAATTTTGTGTCAGTTTGTTTTTATTTTGTCCATGGCACTGCGCAGCCATTGTGTAGCATGCTGGTCTGCAACTTGGCACATTGAAACAGCTTCAATCAATCAATCAAACTGCATTTATAAAAGGTGCCTTTCCAAAACCAAGGTGCCTGTACATAACATGATAAAATCAATATAATTAAGAGAATATTAAAATTAATCCAATCCTGCAACATTTAAAAATCATTATATGCAAGGCTAAAAAGGTGCATTTTTAATGTCCACTTAAAGCTTTGGACAGTCGGGCAATCTCGTATCTGACGAGGTAGAGAATTCCACAGGTTTGGGGCCATAAAGCTAAAAGATCTGGCTCCAGAGGTCTTCAAACGAACCCTGGGAATCTCTAGCAATCCCTCGTCAGTGGATCGGAGACAGTGGGAGAAACAGTAGGGACAAAGGAGATCTTTCAGGTAGCCAGGACCCTGATTGTGTAGGGCCTTATAGGTCAGCAAACCAACCTTGAAGGTGATTCACCATCATACTGGCAGCCAATGCAGTCTGCAGAGCACAGGTGTTATATGACTGGACCTAGAGGAACCAGTCAATAGCCTAGCTGCCGCATTCTGCACTAGCTGCAAGCAGCGAATATCAACTCCCCAGTAGCCCAAGATAAAGGGCATTGCAGTAGTCAAGATGGGAGGTAATGAAGGTGTGGACCAAAGTAGGAAGATCATCAGGAGAAACCAGGTGCTTCACCCTGGCGATGTTCCTCAGATGGTAAAAAGAGGCTTTGACAACTGCCGACACCTGGGATTTAAGTGTCAAACAGTCATCAAACACGACACCCAGGTTCTGTACCCAGTGTGAGGTAGTTAGTTGAAAACATCCAAACCATAAACCTGAGGGAGATCATTCCAACAAACCCACCTCCCAGCGTCCTGGGTCCACAACCAACACCTCATTTTTTTCTGAATTCAACAGCAGCCAGCTCACATTGTCCAGTCCTGGATTTTGGCTAGACAGTTGTTAAAGACCGAAAAGGCAGCATTTTGGCCGGGCACAAAGGACATGTATAGTTGAGTATCATCTGCATAGCAGTGAAAACTCAAAATGTACTGCCTAATGATCACTCCCAATGGTAGCATGTACACTGCAAACAACATGGGTGCCAAAATGGAGCCCTGAGGCACCCCACAGGATAGGGTGAATGATGCCGAGGAAAAAATCACAGACACCACCCTCTGAGTCCTACCCTCGAGGAAAGAGCGAAACAAGCTGAGGACTGTACCAGACAGTCTAGAGATAAACCGCAGGTGCTCCAGTAGCACACCATGGTGTCAAATGCTACAGAGAGATCAAGAAGGACAAAAAAGGAACAAGTCCTTCGATCTCTCGCTATTAGGAGGTTATTTAGTACCCTGACAAGAGCTGTCTCGGTACTATGTCTCTTCCGAAATCCGGACTGGAGAGAATTATAGATATTGTGGCTGGTCAAATGATCATCCAGCTGCAATGCAACCACCTTCTCAATAACCTTACCCACAAAGGGAAGGTTAGAGACAGGCCTTTAGTTAGCCAGACAATCCGGTTCCAAGGTGGGCTTCTTAAGAAGGGGCTGAACCACAGCCTCCTTCAGAGGATTTGGAAAAATCCCCCCTCTCCAAAGACTTCCAGACTATCTCAGCAAGGACTGGGCTGATTTTATCCACACAGCCCACTAGGAGACATGTGGGGCATGGGTCCAAACCAAAGTTGGTTGGACGCAATGATTGGATAACCATCACTATGTTATTGATTGTGGGAAGGCTTAAGTCAGACCACACAAACTGGGTGTCCGACATCTCCTGCTGACCATCACAACTCCCATTTGGGAGGGTCAAGTGGATATCAGACCTGATTGTGGCAACCTTATCTGAAAAGAATTGAGCAAACTCCTCACACCATTCTTGAGAAATGGCTCTTCTGGGCTGAAGACAGATTGGATTGCACAATCTGTCCACAGTCCAGAAAATCTGAGCTGGTCTCTTCTGTGCAGTAGCAATCTCTCTGGACAGGAATTCTGCCTTCTTATGAGAGATTGCTGATGTGCTGACCCAGCTTGGGTCAAGGCACATGCCACTTTTTGGTGAAAAAATATTAATTCATTCAAAAGTTATTAAAGTTTTATGTTCCCATTATAAGTCTATGGGAACATCTATATGGTTATTTTGCAAAAGAAGAATGGGGTTTTGGCCAGCTGGTCCCTCCTCAAGGATCAAAGAATCTTTGATCATGAGGAATTCTTTGATCGTGACCACCGCCATCTTGTTTTCATTTTGCTGTCAGAAAAAAAACAAATATCTCAGCTCAGGGGTGACTTCTGAAGTACGTTAAAACTATGATGGGTTTTGCTCAGGGGTCTTCCCTCTATTGAGCCATGGCTGTGGTTCCTTGTAATTATGTCGAAAAACAGAGTTTTAAACTTTTAAATTATTTGGTCATGGCTCACTAATGATCTTTGATCGCAAGCCTGCAAATTCTTTGATCTCAAGATTCTTTGACCACGATCTTTGACCGCAAGGTAGGGACTAGATGGCCAGATTTAAAAATCAAATATCTCAGCTCAGGGCTGACTTTTGAAGTCAAACTAGGAAGGGTCTTGCTCAGGGGGCTTCATTCTATTGAGTCATGCCTGTTGTTTAATGTATTTCTCTGAAAAAATTGAGTTTTAAAATTTTTTAATTCTTTGATTGTGAACCTGCAAATTATTTGGTCATGAACCTGCAAATTCTTTGATCGTGAGATTCTTT
The DNA here is from genome assembly GCA_016271365.2 of Neoceratodus forsteri. Taxonomy (NCBI): domain Eukaryota; kingdom Metazoa; phylum Chordata; order Ceratodontiformes; family Ceratodontidae; genus Neoceratodus; species Neoceratodus forsteri. The sequence goes on along the minus strand of CM057454.1, from coordinate 1,000,602,780 downwards.
GATTGCGATCTTTGTTAGCAAGGGAGGGACTAGATGGCCAGATTTGGAAAAGTATGTCTCTTTGCAGATGACACAAAGATCTGCAACAGAGTTGATGCACAAGGTGGGGTGGAAAGGATGAGAAGGGACTTGGCAAGGGTAGAGGAATGGTCAAATGTATGGCAGCTTAGATTCAATGCTAAGAAGTGCAAGGTAATGCACCTGGGAAACAAAAACCCAAGGGAAGAGTACACAATGGGGGGTGAGAAACTAACAACAACAAAATGGAAAGGGACCTGGGGTAGTCATATCAGATGACCTAAAGGTGGGCAAGCAATGTGAGAGGGCAGCAAGGAGGGCTGGGAGGATACTGGGATGCATAGGGAGAGGCATCACCAGTAGAAAACAGGAAGTTATTATCCCTCTGAACAGACAGTTGGTGAGACCCCGTCTGGAGTACTGCATGCAGTTCTGGAGACCCAGTCTCCGCAAAGACATAGACAGGATGGAAGCTGTCCAGAGGAGGGCAACTAAAATGGCGCAGTGTCTGCACTGGAAGACATATGAAGAGAGACTTAAGGAGCTAAATATGTATAGTCTCGAGGAAAGGAGGGAGATGGGGGACATGATAGAAACTTTCAAGTACCTCAAGGGAATCAACAAAGTCCAAGAGCATAGCATCTTTCAAAAAAAGAGGTGTGCAAGAACATGGGGGCACAATTTGAAGATTAGAAGGGGGGCAGCTCAGAGGTAATTTAAGGAAGTATTTTTTCACAGAGAGGGTTGTGGATGCATGGAACGGCCTTCTGGAGGAGGTTGTGGAGTCAAAAACAGTGGTGGAATTCAAGCATGCATGGGACAGTCATAAGGCAATTCTGGGGGGGGTAGGAAGAAGTAGGCTGCTGGTTAACTAGGATCACAGCTTATCCATTAGGTAGGGAAATGGGCAGACTGGGTGGGCCAAGCGGTCCTTATCTACCGTCAAAATCAAAATCTATTTGGAGGGATCAGATAGCCCAATTTTCACAACTTTTAAAATTAAATATCTCAGAAACGGTTTGGTCTTTTAACTTGATATTTGGAGTTTGCTGAGGGGATGTCCTGTAGATATGAATGAAGGTGTTTAGGTGTCAGAAAATACATTTCTTGCAGAGATATTGCATGGCACAGTTTACATTTTGTGGAGAGTATTTTTGCATGGTAGTACTGGCTTGAAATTTATAGGTTAGCTAACCTTACTGCCATGGACGTACTTTACAGTGGTTAAGTGTGTAAAATGCAAACACGTGCAGAATTATGCCACTCTGACAAGTGAAAACCTCAAACTTTAAAATATAATATCTCAGGAAAGGTTTGGTCTTTTAACTTGAAATTTGGAGAGTGGTGAGGGGATGTCCTGTACATGTGAATTATGGCATTTAGGTGTTGGAAAATGTACCTGCTGTGGAGATATTGTGTGACACACTTTACTTTTTGTGTATAGTGTTTTGCATTGTGGTAGTGGCTTGACATTTATAGGGTAGCTAGCCTTACTGCCATGGAAGTCATTTTCAGTGGTTAGGTGTCTGAAATGTAAACAGGTATGGAAATTATGCCACTCGGATGAATGAAACTTTGTTTTGTTTCAAGCTGGTGACTCCCAACAATATGTGCTCCCACCAATAGATATGATATTCTGTACTTGTACTGTTATGTTAAGCAGAAATTTGCATGTTGGTGGGAGTGCAGGGATCAACTTGCCCGAGATTGACAGACACCGGAGTGTGTCATTGAGGTTGTGAGGCTTAAATGTCAGCCCATTCCTCTTTACTGTGGATTGTGAATATGATAACACATGGAATGGGGTGACATTTATATATATAAATATGTATATATGCCAGTATCCTCCTGGATAACCCGTACCCCAGTGCATTTGCTCTGGGTTTTTTTTTTTTTTGTAGTTCTTTTCTCTCTCTACTTTGGGCTGTCCATGACCCAAACAAATAAGATCCCCTAAAGCGTGGCTGGCTTCCTCTCCTTGGGCTGAGAAACAGATATGGCACACTGATGAGTCCAAATGTGAATGAAACACATGTCTGTGTCTGCTGTTTCAAGCCTTTGCTGATTGCATTGTGAGGCCTTTTGGCCCAATGGAATTCTGCTTAAAGTTGAGCCACTCCAAATTAATTCATGGGCATTTGCATATACTTCCCATTATGCTTTGCATTAATGGGGTATGTGCAATGTGTGTTTTGTGTATATGTATATATATATATATATATATATATATATATATATATATATATATATATAAATGTATATCTGAAGTTGCTTGGAAAAAGGTCTTATGCTGTCAGATCTGTCTGAAAGTTGTATCAGAAAAAAAATCTCTGCCATTTCTTTAATGAATATTGCATCATACTACTGAGATGAATCAGATGAACTAGTTGTGCCACCCCCTTTTACAGTGATGGATACCGATCCTACTATACCATCTGTTGTGAAGTTTTCAAGGAAGAAGAAGATTGTGTCAATACATGCTGCACTAATGTATGATAATAAAGTATGTTGCATGTTTGAGGGAGGAGAAGCTTGAAGAGGATGTGACTTCTTTTTTATTTAATTTAATTATTATTATTATTCAAAAAATGTGGCTTAATTTATATTCTAAGAAAACATGATCTGTAATGGAGAGAAGTAGGATGATAAAGAATGTGTTGTTTTCAGAACTGGTCAATGCCTATGGTTTTTATTTTCATGTCATAATTGTCAGTTATTATTAGTAATACATTTTTCATTCACTAAAAATACCACCAGCAGCTTAATTTGGTTCAAAGTCAGTGGGCATTCATCTGTATTCCCCTCCCCTTGGTTGTGCCTGAAAATAGACAGAATTTGTCTAGTGCACTTACCCAGTCAACAAAAACTAAATAAATAAATAAATACATTTTGCTTTATTGCATGCCAAGAAAAGAAGAGCTATGATGGAGGGATGGGAATATTGAATAAGATACATTGTTTTTAAATCCAGGACACATGACAAGATGCTCTATGGGACTGTGAGCATTTAAGGAAGCAGGAAGACAGCTTGTCAGTATAGTTCAAGCATAGTAACATAGAATTTGTAGGCAGAAAAGAAAACGGGAAGCAATGGAGAACAAGGAGGTGAGGAGCTCAATGACAGAGGGAGGGGATATGTATATCCAGTGATCTTATCAAAGAAAATGTGATTTGCATTCTTCCCATATCATGCCAGCTGAAGAGTTCCTATTATTGTTATCCAAAAGAAAGCTGACTGGCTCTTTATGGATCGAGGGTAGGACATCAGAGTCTTTAAGAACGAGAGGGTCCAGCAAGTGACAAGGCAAGTAGAGTTCCAAGTGGCCTATGTGAGATGGAGGTGCACTGGGGGCATGATCAGAGGTGTTCAGTGATATGCTAGCAGTGTCCACTAGAGCTTTTTTAGGAAAGGTATGTCATCCAGGTGTCCAGATGTCCGTAAGTGCTGTGAGCCGGTCAATGGCAGGTATAGTCTCAGGCCATGGGATGGAAGAGATACCAAAGACACCACGTAACAAAGAGGACCTAGTTCTTTTTGAGTAATGTAAGAGCCTGAGCCCATCTGAGGTGAGATTTTATATCATAGTGACTTCTGTCTATGGCAGGCTCCAGGATAAGGCTGAAGTAACCCCTCCTACCAAAGTGGGCACAGACGTGGTGGCGAGAAGACATATTCTGTAGGCAATATTATGGAGAAGTCAGGAAGATCCTTATTGGGGGTGTAGATGTTGTCCAAAAGAATAGGGTCAGTTTGTACATCCATCAGGGCCAGTAGTCTTCTGCCTGGGTGGGGATAGGTGGACTAACTCTACTGTGTGTGCCTTCCTCTTAAGAAAATTGTGGAAAAGAATGTCATCCCACTTTTTTGGCAGTGCAGATACATGTAGCTTCCAGTCCACCCAATGCCTTTGAAGATGGGTAGAGTCTATGGACAAGAGTTTGGTCTCCTGTAGGAAGGCCAGGAATGAATGTAGCCTCTTTAAGTGGGTTAATACCTGTTTGCATTTGACAGAGAAGTTAAGTCCTTGCACATTCCATGTGTGGCATATCACATCACCCATCATTAACAAATAGATAAGCAAGCAGTTTGAAGGGATCATCAACCAATATGTCAGCCATTTCTTCTGCAGCCAAGCCTCTATTGAGCCAGGTAGAGCAGAATGGTGAATTGTGGGAAAAGGGAGGCAAACTCCCATAATGGGATGGTAATATCAAGGTAACCTTTCAGTATCTGAACAATAGCAACAATTCCTTCATACTGAAACAACAATAAGAAGTCCAGTATCGTATGGAGTGGAGCAGAAGTTGTCTGGGTCCATGTAGGTATTGAAAACCCTTCCACTCCCCTCACCAAGGCATGATATTGGTAATAGCTTGCACTGTAGGGTGTAAAAGCAACAGTAAGTAACAGATTGCAACCCACGGACTGAAGTAACTATCCCCCACACCCAGAAACCCCTATACAAGCATAACTTTTAAACAAATGTCATAAAATTATTGACATTAAAACTCTAGCTGAACAAAGCAGGTCCCTGCCTGGTTGCAAGACATATATAATGCTTCCCAATGTTGGGCTGTACAATGATGGTCTAGGGAATATCAGGGAATCAGGGCTAGACCACAATATGCAGCCCACCTGGTGATACCTCTGAGAGTGTGAGGCCAGGATTCTTAGGCTGGTTTACCTCTGAGGCTGCACCTCAAGTTTGCCCATGGTGCAGGGCAACCCAAGACAAAATTAAGAAATGGAGGGTGGTTGACTCAGGGCTGAACTAACCCAGCCCATTATGGCTGCACTTGCCTGAACATCCTCCTTGGATGCCCCCGTGGTGTCCACTGCTTGCCAGGGGGAACACATAACATTACATTGCATTGCAGGGAGGATACACAAAGCACCAGATCACAGTCATGTCTAAGAAATCCCACTTCCTGTGAGTTAAAGTGGTTGGGGCCCACTGCTAGCCCAGCCTATGGGCAGGAGGGATTGGGGCCATTTGGGGCAGCTGTTCCACATTACATACACTAGAATGGTTTGTATCTGGCTGGTCCATGCCTGTTATTATCAAAGCAACCATATAGTGCAAACCCCTGAGATACCCACCAGTTCTCCTTCCATTGTTAACCCCCCATTTCTGTCCCTTGGTCTACAATAGCCATGTGAGAGCAGTAAGAGTCCTGGATTGTTGTGGTGGGGGGGTTCAAAACCTGTGGTTTAAAAGGGCTAACAGAGCTCACAGTTGTAGCTGGTCCTTACAAACATGGGGTGAATAAAGGAATAATGCCTGACAGGGTGGATGTTATGCTGGGATAACATCCCGCCCAGGGTGATTGGGCCCAAGGCCACAAGCCAAGGGCATTCAACACCCAAAAAGAGATGTCATTCCACCATAACACCCACCCTGGAGGGCAATATTCCTATTACACAATGGCTTGTTGTTATATATAGAACAGAAAATAATTTTATAGAATGTTTGTTAGTCTGGAAAAATATTTTTGTTTCTTAAGAGAAGATGATAATGATGGAAATGCAAATCCAACAAACAATCAGCAGGGATGTTATGCCAGAATAACATCTCTGCTGTGGTGACCAACTGACTAATCAGAAGCCAGGATTCTTTCTTGCCTTTGTATAATGAGGAATAATCCATGGAGAAGCACAGACCAAAAGACCTTATCTATTATGGGTAAAGTTCCCAATAAGACTTATAGAAGTCCAGACCATGGGAATTATTGCTAACAGTTTTTGAAGGAACTTATGTGGTCACAGAAAAGTATCTAGATGTTCACAGCATCACACAGGGATTGGTCAGGGTGGTTCCTGAGTCCCTGAAGACAGAGTGCATTAGCTCACTCCCTTAGTGTCTACAACCCCTGGTCCCATGCCTTGGTGAAAAAAAAAAACCTTTTATAGGCACTCAAAGACTATGTTGTGGTGAATTCAATCCCTAAGTGGCAGGTGGGTCTGTGCAGGAACTTGAATTTGGAGAGCCTTATCCTGCCATGTGTCAGCAGGGCACTTTGATCTGGAGGTAAGCAGGGGAAAGGATGCTGCTACCACTGTGGCCCAGGATTTTTCTGGTAGGTCTTTTGCAGACTGCTGCTTCAGTTTGCTTGGGAAGTGAGTGGGTGGATCGGGTTGCATCCCATGTGGCTCTGTGTGCTCTATATGCTTTACTGTGGGTGGTGAGGAAGGCCTAAATTGTGTGCATAGTTTTTTTCACCTGGAGGGTTCCTATGCCATCTGAGGATCCCTCAGATTCCTCCCCTTGGCTATTACTGCAGAATCCGAGGGGCTAGAGTGCGGAGTCAGTCTTTTGACTTTGGTGGCTGTGGGGTCATCTATGACTCCTGCATGAGTAGGACCAGGCTTCAGTCTCTCCCATCCAATTTCATTGTTGCTTTTTGGAGTCTGCCTGGGGACCAGTATCCATCTTGTCTTGTTCCTGGGCAGTAGTGGACTGTGAAGTGCAGCTGGGATGGCTCATTCTGGCAAGCCAGTACCTGTGCAGAAAGTCCATCTCTACCTCTGGGGTTACAAAATGCAAAGGGGTCCCATTATGAATTGCCAGCATTGTGGCAGGGAGAACTGCAAGCTCAGTCAGTGCACAATGTGCCTCATGCCTGTATAGGCATGGTGCTTGTTAAAAAGTTCATTGGAGATATCCTGCTAAAATGAATTCTGTGCCCTGCCATTCAAGTATACCCAGCTTCCTGGATCTGCAAAGGGTGGCCTCTTTTGGTATTAAAACTGAGAAAGTGGGCCGAGATTGGTCTTGTTCAAGCTGTTGAAAAGCTGTTGCATACTTCAATTCAACTCTTTCTGGAAAACCAATGAACTTCAGGTAGTTTTAGCAGCTACAGTTCTCAGGTCATCTATATTGTCCTGCAAAGCATGGATGAAGTGACGTTGCTCCCTCACAATGGCAGGGAGGTCATGGATTGCCACATTGTGCCTATAAACTCAGCACTTCATTTGCATAAGCCTAGCTTCATTTCTGTCAGTTGCCTGCAATGTTTGCACAGAGGCTGCTTTGATCTTCCCCATCTCTTGAAGAAGGTGAGTGAGCATTCCCTATATTGCACCTAGGTCCAGCAGTGCCTTCCCACCGGACACCATGCATGGCTTGCAGTGACACATGAAGGCCAGAAGGAGGAGCTCAAAGGTTTTGTGAATACAGAAATTGTCCAGTAAGGTTGTTTTTGAAAATAAACTCACTGATCAGATGACCTGACTTACTACTCGACAAAGCAGTAGATTTCATTGGAGAATGAGTGTTATTAGTGGCAGATAGCTTGAGATAGGTTGATGCATGGAGAAGAAGAGAATTAGGCTGCCATCTTGCCGAGGGTCAAGCCACGTTCCCCATGCCTTTTTTTAATGGAGTGCATGTATACTGTTATGCAATATGTGCCATGTATACAATTGGAAAGTATGGTGTCACCATGGCCTAGTGAAAGTCTGGTGTATAGCATTACACCTCCCTCTCTTTTCAGCCTATCTGTAGTCTAGCATTTGTACTTCAGAAAGATTCAGCTTTGGAATGTATTTATTTTTTGTTGACCGGGTAAGTGCACTAGACAATTCCTGCCTGTTTCCAGGCACGACACGGTGGAGGGGGATAAAGATGAATGCCAACTGACTTTGAACCAGATTAAGCTGTTGGTGGTATTTTTAGTGAATGAGGGAAAGTTGTGCAGGACACTGGGGAAATTCCTCTACTCGTCAGAGGGGGAACCTCTGTCCAAAATGGTGGACGCACCCTTGCCTGCTGTGGAGGGAACTATGGAGGTGGGAGACTTGGTCTCAAGTCCTGCCTCTGATCCTATGGAGACCTCGACTGCACTTACAGATGTCTTGCAAGTTATTGTTACTGCTTCTGCCTCAGGATCTGAAAACAATATTCAGGTCGCTATGCCTGGACCTTTGCTCTCTCACTCTGGACTGGACACTCAAACTTCCTTGCCTACTGCTGCAATACCGGAGGATTTTTCTTCCTCTGACCCTGGTGTAACCTGTACTGAAGAAAAGGAGATCCAGAAGCATTTAGCCACGGCAGAACATCTTTTTGCTATTGCTAAAATGAAACTGAATCGGGAACTTCATCGGATATGAGCTGACAGATTAGCTACTTCCCCTACTGTGTCTGATGTTTCTCGGGGACAGTACACAGTGACACCCCTAGCTAGTCTATCAATGCTGCTTTACTGCCCACCTCCCCGATGACTACAGTGAGTACTACCTCAGCCTTAGTTACTACTTCTGATCTGCCTCCTGTGACGATGTCTCCCTCTATGTCTATGCCCCACTTTGTGGAACCCTTTGCAGCACCTACCTGGACAGTGGATTCGGCGTTACGAGGTGCTGGCTGGGTTCAGGAGCCTGTTGCTGGGCAATGGATCTCGAGTCCATCTCCTATGCGGTTCCCCCACCCCAAAGACTTCCCTGAGCTGCAGCACACACCAGTTAGATCTGTGGCCTCTCCTGACCCCTTGTGTCTGCCTAAAGAATTGGAGCTAACTCAGAACCCTGTTTTAGATCATTTACTGGGTTCTCCATCTCAGGCTTCTTCTTCTCCACTACCTACGAAGACTCTGGATCCAATACCACTACAGCCACCCCAAAAAAAAATGGTGCCAAGCCGTTCTTTTTCCTCTTTATTTAAATTTCCGATTCAGGCTGCTAAGAGGCATAATGCTGTTCGCTTAGCTTACCTGGGGGTTACCTGAGCCTCCAGACCGTGTGTATGTGGTACGTACACTTTTAAAGGACTCATTAAAATTATTTTCTCACGAAATCTATGCTCTGATTCACATCTCAAGTGAATCCACTTTTGATATAAGTTTTCAAACATCTAGGGGCTTGGAGCGTTTTTGGTCGAAGTATCATGCCTTGAGGAACACTGCACTATGGACCCCATTTCAGGCTGTTCCTCTTTCCAAACCAGCTTTCAAGAATATTACTATTCTGTTTCGGAACAAGGGTGTTGACGTGGCTGATGTTGTCTACTGGCTGAAACAGCGTTGTGACATCCAGGGTCAGCCTGAAGCTATTTTGGATACCAAGAATATCTGGACTTGGGGCTGGAAGGTTAAGGTCTTGTTACACTCCAATGACTCTGGTCCTGTACACTTACCTAACTCTTTTTTCATTGGTCATGATAGGGGGGTCCTGTTTACCCAGGTCAGCCTAAGGCTTGTTACCGGTGTGGTGACCTCTCACATCTTAGCAATGTGTGCGATAAGATGAAATGTAATATCTGTGGGGAATCGGGCCATGTGGGGGCACACTGTTTGAATGAGTGTAAGTGTAGCCTTTGTGATGAGATGGGGTATATGTTTCAGAATTGTCAGTGGGCTGCACATAATCAGGATTTTCATGATGGTGGAGTGGACCAGCGATTTATTATTACACAAGCACAGAAGGCTTGTATTCAGACCACCTTGGTTGTACCTCCTCCTGTAGCTGTACAGCCCTTATTGCTGGCCTTGGTGCCTGTTGTACCCCCAGGTGTAGAGCCTCAGGTGGTTTCTTTTCCTGAAAAACCCTCAATTGTGACTTCTCCCACCCCTGAACCTGCACAGTCTATTTTACCTGTCCCAGATCCTGTCCCAGGTCCAAGTACTATGCCACCCCCCCGAGTGCCCACTAGTGCTATACGCCGCAGGTCGATGAGGAATAGTCCTCGGGTTGTACTATCTCCTCCATTAGTGCTGGAGCCCCCTCCTGTGCCCCTGTCTAATTCTTTTGAGCTACTCCAACCTCTCTCAGATGATGCTGGAGGTGAGTCTGACTCTTCCTCCATTGCTTCTTCCCTCCCTGATGGAACCACTGATTCTGAATTTCAACTTGGTACTGGTCTTTCTCAGAAGCAGAAGGCCAGAGTAAAGCTTAAAGAGAAAAAGATGGTTGGGAATTGGAAATCGTAATGTGTTTCTCTGACTTGTTTCAGTAATATGTTTCACTTTGTTTGCCATACTATTAATGTAAATAGTATGAAGCGTACGGCAGAAAGGAGATTGATTTTTTCCTTTTTGCAGCTTTTGCCTTTGGGGATTTTTTTGTTACAGGATACTAGGATTCATACTACACAAGAGATCCGACAAGCACAACAGGACTGGTTACTGGGCCCTTCTTTTTGGTCTATATGTCAGGACTCCTGTTCGGGACTGGGGATTTTAATCAATATCCCAGATTTCTGCTTGCTCAAACTATTTGATATGGCCTCTGGTAGAGCGCTCATTCTAGATTTTGTCATTGGGCCCTGTCCCTACCGGTGATTAACAGTTATGCTCCTCAAACTAAAACTGCACGTATAGCTTTATTTTCTTTACTTCGACCGTACTTGCACACCTCTTTTCAAGTATTATTTTCTGGTGATTTCAATTGTGGTTTAAGTCTTCATGATAAGAGCTCCTTTGTCACTACTAAAAAATTGTTTTTTGACTCCCATGAACTGGGGAAATTGGTCCACACCGCCCATTTAACTAATGCCTATTACTCTTTTACTACACAACACACTCCTGCATTCCAAAAGGGTAAACTGGCCACTCGAATTGATTTTGTTTTTTTGTCTTGTACAGTATCAATTACTTCTGCTGTAGTACAAGCTGTTGCGTTTTCTGATCATAAACTTTCTGTTGGTCTTGGCTCTGCTGTCCCTTCCCATAAAGATCCAGGACTTTGGAAATTCAACACATCCCTGTTACAAGTCTCGACATTCCTGCAGTCCCTCTTGTCCTTCATACAGGCCCTTAAATCTGTTTTTATATGTTGTGAGGACCCTATTCAGTGGTGGACTGATACGAAGCTTGATTTGGTTCTTTTTTTGAAAAGTTATAGTGGCTTGAAATGTAGGAGGGAATATTTAGCCTATTTGCAGAAGAGGGTACATTTCCAGTCACTGTTAACTATAGCGTATACGATGGGGCAACACCTTTCTCAACAATTACAATTAATACAGAATGATATATTGAATTTCCAATCTCGGCCATCACAACAACTTTATCAACACAAATTTAGTATTGCGGGAACATGTGATGTTGTTTGCCCTTTTGAGTCAAATTCCCGTCAAATTGCCCAGAAAAATATGACGTGCCTTACTAATTCTGCAGGTACTTTATGTACCTCTCTGTCTGATATTTGTCAGATTGTGACAGATTACGCTACAGCCCTATTTTCTCCTCTTCCAGCTGTAGCTGGTAATCCTGTGACCTTGTATAGTGACCTTGATATCTCCACCCCTTCCCAGACAAGTTTGGACCAGGCCTGTTTACCTATAACAGAGCAGGATCTGAAATTAGCCAATTCCTCTTTACCTGTACAGAGGACTCCTGGTCTGGATGGTCTCCCCACGGCCTTATATAAGGTGCTGGGTAACCACTTGGTCCCAGAACTTACATCTGCATTTAATTCCCTGTTACCGTGCGAATTTATCCCCTTGGAATTTGCGAAGGGTACTTTGATTTATATTTACAAGCAGAAAGGAGATATTCACTCTCTTGAGAATGGGCGCCCTTTATGTATGTTAAATACTGATTTTAAGTTATTGATGAAAATTATTGTAAAGCGTTTGGTGGGAATCGCAGAGGTGGTTTTGCATCCTGCTCAAACATGTTCAGTGCATCATAGGAGGATCTCTGATCACTTGATTCTCCTTCGAGAATTATTTTCTCATGGGTACGCGGACTCGGTTTCGGGACTTGTTGTCTCAGTAGACCAGAAAGCGGCTTTTGATTCTGTTAGTCACAACTTTTTATAGGAAGCACTTCATTTTATGCATGTACCGGACGTTATGATACGATGGATTCGTGCTTTCTATAGAACGGCTACTGTTGTGCATGTAATGAATGGTTGGGTAGGACCTATGATCCCCATAAAGAGAGGGGTTCATCAAGGCTGTCCTTTGAGCCCTTTGTTATATGTATTTTTTTTAGACATTTTGCTTTGTCGTTTAAATGCCCATCCTCAGATTCATGCTATCTCTAGTTCTGCCCTGCTCTCGCCTTATAAGGCTATTGCGTATGCAGATGATGTTTGCTTTATAGTAGCCGATGAGGCCTCTGTGTTTTTTTCTTTTCAGGGGTGTTCCACTTTTGGTGACTTTTCTGGTGCAGTTTTGAATTTTAATAAAAGCTTGGGTGTTCGGTTAGGTTCTACATTAGCCCCCTTGGATCATATTGGCCCTTTACGTTTAGTTGAGGGCCCTATTCGTATTTTGTTTTTTGGGGGGGGACTCTAGATTCAAATTTTTTTAACTGGAATGCTAAACTACAACAAGGTAAACTTAAGGTGGCTTCTTGGAATAGGGGGCAGATTGGGAAAAAATGTGTCTTTCTGATTAAAACCTATCTGATACTGACCTTTCTCTATTTGAGCTATATATTCCCTATCCCAAAATAATTGGAAACAGCAGTTTTTAGCCTGTTTTTTTCAGGCTCTTTGGGGGAGCAGGTTAAATCCGGTAAAGCGGAATGTTACCTATTTACCTATTACTGAGGGTGGTGTCCATATGATTGATCCTTCGTTATTCTTTTCATGTATTTTTCTTAATGCAAATCTCAGGCCTTTGCTGATAAATGCTCAGAGGGGTGGAACTCTGGTTCTATGACTCTTGTAGGTTTTGGTTTCATCAGTGGGAATGTAATTCATTAAATGTGTTACGACAACCTGCTGGTACACCCAAGTACGTTAAACATATATTTTTACATTTGAAACAATGGAAGATCTCTGCCCAGATGTTATTAAACCATTCCCACAAAGTGTTATACAATAATTTACTCCTGACTGTTTGTGCTATACAGCTGCCCTTTGAAAAGTGCCCTAGCCAACATCTTTCTTCCCTCTTGTCTTTGTTAAGATGTAAGAGGGTGCCAGGCCATATGTGGGATTTCCACTAGCTGTCATGCCATGAAAGGATTAATGTAAAGGCAAATCATAAACACAAGCAGTCTCAAGACCAAATGTGTTCTCGACTATTGTGTATTACTGAACCTGAAACTATTTCTCATTTATTTTTTGATTGCTCTTTTATTAACAATTGGTGGTCTTTTTTGGCACAAGCATGGGATACTCCCTTCTTTCAGACGGTTTCTTACCTGAATATTGTATGTGGAGTTTTTTCCCCTCAGTGGTTGCTTTGGAACAAGGATACTCTGAACCTTGTTTTTGTCATAATCAAATGGAATATTTGGATGGTATGTTGCCTGTTTACTTTTCATCAAAAAGACTGCTGTTACGTGGAGCTTGAGAAAAAAATTGTACAGGATCTGAAAAACATTTTTGCACATGAAAGTACCTTATTATCAGAAGCAACACTTCTGGAACTTTGGACGGCTCTTCCTTGGAGAACGGATTCTGATTTTGCAGTTACTTGATTGACTAAATATAAATTTTTTTTCTCTATGTTCGCTTTGTGTTAGGTTTTCTTTTTATTTTTTGAGTTTTTCTGGTTTTGAATGTCATAATTTGTTTATTGTTGTATGATTTCTGTTTCAATAAAACTTTCCCCCACTCTTTTCAAAGTCATTCACAGATTTGGGACTGTCTAGTACAGTATGCCCTGCAAGCCCATTGGTCCACACTGGGGACCAATGGGCTTACAGTCCATACTGTACCTGTCATTCGGCGGGTGGCCGGGTGGTATGCGGGCAGGATGCTGCCACCCGCCAATGACAGGGGGGGAGCGGGTGGGCAGGGGGCTCTGTGTGGGTAGGGGTGCCACTGGATCACCAGGAAATTTCATTATGGGGTATTACCATGATCTCTGCAATGGGCAGGGGGCCACTAGACCACCACAAACAGTCATACTGACATTGATCAGGGAATCGGGGACTCAGGTGGGAGGGGGGACCACTAGACCAACAGGGATGGTCATGGCTTTTATTTCTGGGGAATTGGGGACACGGGGGGCCACTAAACTACCAGGGATGTGTTTCTTATCATATACCGTGTGATCGTGGCTATGGGCGGGGGGGGTGTCCTCCAGACCACCAGGGTTGTGTGTGCTTGGGGACGGTGTTCTGGGTGGGAAGGTGGCCACCCACGGTGGGTGGCTGCTGACTTACACCTGCAATACAGCAGCCCACCTGTGGCTGGACAGGATTTGTTTCTACTTTTTTGGAGCTCAGCTTTGAGCCTCCCTATGTGGCACAATGCAGGGTTGCACCAGCATATGCACAGCACATCCCAGGCTGAATATCAGGATGTGCTGCATATGCATGGTCATGCCCCCTGCATCTGCAGTGCATACAATTACATTGCGCCCCAGTGCATCAGGATTTGCGCTGCACAACAGCCTCTTTCAATCATCCCACTGTTAAAGAACTGTTGCACTAGCACAACTCTGTTGTGCCAGGTGCAACCCCTCTGAATATCCAGGCCAAGAAGTACAAAATTACAGACAGAATCATTTTTACAGTCTAGCTTTCACCTGCTCATACATTTAAGATCTTGATCACTTCAAAGTTATTTCTCCATGTCAATTACATCATTTAATGGAAGGCACAACATTTTATCTGGCTGTGCATTATTTACAAGTACCCTGATTAAACACAATCAATTATGTGTTTTAACTGAAAGTAAAACTTCAACATCAAGGCTAACAGGCCCAACTGTCCACTAACTGTCATTTCCATTCTGATTTTTCTTATACTGTCACACTCTCTGGTCTCAGGAGGATGGTGGCTGGGGTTGGAAACTGTCTTAATCATCTCCTTGTCTGGGTTTTACATTATACTCCTCTCACCTCTGCCATAGTGTTGTCTGCTGATCAAAGCAGAGTCAAAGAATGGCTGTGAATCCTTCTATTTTGCAAAGAAACTCAGCTCTTGATTTCTATTCTTCCACCATAGTAATAGTGTGCTGCAACCACCAGGACATCATCCCATTAAAGTTACCATGCACAGTGCCCGGAAGAAGTGCTATAGAGTAAGATTCCTCAATCTAGGGTAAAGGGTCTCATGTACTGAGTGAGGGAACCTTCTCATACCATCTCTGCAGGATCACATGGATCTGCTTGCAGTATGTCTCTATCTCAGATCGAGCCCAAAAAATGTGATGGTGGGAGCCTCTCTGCCCACACCCTGTCCAGTTCAGATTTGTTTTGCCTTCTTTAAAATAACATCTGATGAACGGCGTATGGAAGAATTGGACAAAGCATTTATAATGATACTTTCTCCAACCTGGTAAGGAGGAGACCTTCCACCCCACCTCTAGTGTTGTTAGCCATTCTTCTTCTCCTATTGGGGTCCCTGACTTGTCCTCTCACTGCCATCTTAATTTTTCTAGTTTGGGGTTTGCTTTAGTCTGCAGCATCCTATACACTCTATTGATGGTACTCCCTTTCCCTTTTAACATGGCTATCCAATATAAAAGTTCTTCAATCAGGGTGAGGTCTTTACCAACTTGGGCAGCCAGCTTATTAAAGGTCAGGTAATACCTTATTGAGAGGTACCAATAAAAATCCTGTTTAGGAAGCCTGTATCTATTATGCAGGTTTGCAAAGGACATGCATGCGCTGCTGTGAATCTTGTGCTGGTATCATGTTAGGGACAAATGGTTCCATCTATGGAACCCTGTGTCTGTCTTCAGTGGCAGGAAATTGAGGCCACCTATAATACATGACAGAGGACCCAATAGATTGGGAGTATTAGTAATTCAGTGGGCCTTCAAAAGCATTTTAAGGGTATGCCTAGTCCATAGATTTGGGAGATCTGAGAGCAGATGTAGTGATAGAGGAATATGTGGCAATGCAAATAGTGGGGCTAGGGTCACCCCATGCCTCTATTTCTAGTCACCTAGAATCTTGCCTGTTTTGTCCAGTTGATTACTGGAACTATTTGGGCCACTAGATTGTACAGCCTAAAATCAGACATATCTTGCCCTACCATTTCTCTGGACAGGAAAGCAACTTATGTCTTAACCTGTGTCACCCGCACGCCCAGACAAAGGAAAGCAGCATCTTCTGCTGCCTCCTCCTCCAGTACACTTCTGGGATTCAGACAGGCAATGCCTGGAAAAAGAATAAATATCTCAGGTGGATATTCATTTTGAGAGTGGCAGTGCAGCCTGCCAGGCTCACTGGCTGCTGTTCTCACCTGGCCACATCCACATTCACTTCTAGAAATAGCTTTTTGTAATTAAGAGCAAACAACGAAGAGAGGTTTGGCGAGAGTCCTACCCTCAAGTAATGTAGCATGTTGTTGGGATTCCACCTGATTGGCCATTGTGCTTTGAAGTTTGGTGGGCATTGGCCTCCATATACATATCACTTCTGCTTTGTCCTGGTTGATTTTGTAACTGGATATGGACCCATACTCTCAATTCCTCCAAGAGGCCTGACACAGACATCTCCACAGATGAGAAGTAAAATAAGGAGTCATCTACATATAGGGAGATCTTTTGTTTGCTAACCTACCACACCTTCTTGCCCCCTGCATGTCTCTATTTCCATGGACTGCCACTGCCAGTGGCTGTATAATTGAAGGGAAAAAAGCAGTAGCAACAATGGGCAGCCCTGCCTCATACCCCTGGTGAGACTAAACTGGTCTGATAGTAATCAATCATCTTTACCCATGCTTGCTGGGTTGTGTATAGAACTTAAACAAAAAGATCTACCCCACTGCTTGGTATACTATGTTCAATGAAATGTTCTAAAGCAAACAGAACAGCACCACCTCCTTTAGCCCTAATGATTTTAATAGTGATGAGCACAATGTCCTGTTTAGACATCTGAATCATGTACAGGGGTTAAAGCATAAACACTTTCAGTTTGTGCTATAGAGAAGAATGAGATGAGCCCAAGAGGAAGGGACTATGAGACTAAGCTTTCTAGAAGAGACCCTTTCTGGTGTTCCCAGCTGGGGGCTTTTAAAAAAACAAGAATGAATTATAATACAGAATTAAGGACATTTTTGTAAATAGGAGGCCATTTGGCAAATTATTATTTGTACTGTTACCCAGTAGCCATTGGCAGTTAGAAGCAGTGGCACAATTATAAATGTGACAGGCGAGGTGGCTACTAGCGGCACTAAATAGGATGGCAGCTTAAAGATCTGCTCCACAACACAGAGGGAAATATCCTTTAAAATCCTTTTTCTACCAGCTGGTATTATATCCTCACTCTACTGTAACATGTGGGGTAATACTCAAGCTACACTAATTTAGCTTCATTGATGCAAAAAGCCTTTATTTGCTGTGTGGAAATCACTATTTTACTGAAGAGCCTCCTGGACGAGGTAGGCCTGAAAATATGGCTGAAGGCCGCTTGCCACAAACCTGGGAGCAACTGTCAGTTGAGGCAATGTTAAGCCAACTTATGGCCCAGATGGCACAAGTCACTGTGGCAACTAATCAAAACACCCAAGTGGTTCAAAATTTAGATGCCAGGATGCTACATAACGAACAGCGGGTCTTGGCGACGGAGGAACATGTTCAGGACTTAAGGGCAGAATTAAGAGATTAACAATTGGATCATACAGATGCTGTGCAGTAAGATGAATGACCTCAAGAATCGAGGTCGCTGTAATAATCTTCACTTCCTGGGTTTCCCTGAGTGTGTATAAGGCAAAGATACTGAGGGATTTCTACAATTAGCCATCACTGAAATGCTGCAGTTGGACCCATTGATACCACTCCAGGTGGAACGGGCACACTGTACGTTAGCCCCCATGTCTCAGGTCCAGGACAGACCACGACCTATCATAGCCTGATTTATTGATTTTAGGGACAAAGAGAAGGTCCTAGCTAGAGCTCATAAGTTACAGCATGTAGTGTGGAGATCGAATAGAATCCACATCTTTCAGGACTTCTCTAAGGATCTGTGGAACAAACGCTGAGCATATTCTGAGGCAAGGCATAAAATGCACAGTGTAGGACTATCCTTCTCTTTGCGTTTCCTAGCCATGATGTGGATTATGCATAATGGGGTCCCGAACAGTTTTGAATCTCCTGATGCACTCATGGATTTTTTACGGCACAGCTGCCCACAAGAATTCACCACCACTATCCAGGGAGCCCCTTCAGCAAAAACTGCTACTGACGGGTTAGGTTGCCACTCCTCTCCATCAGTGAGCAGGCCTGCAGTTTGGCAAGACCTCAGTGAGCAACACTGGGAACTCCCCCCAAAAGCACACCAAAAGAAGCAATCCTTAAGAAATGCGGCTGCTGGGAGCATCCTTCAGAGAGAGGGCAAGATGACACAGAGAGGCCACAAGCATGGACACTGTGGCTCCAGATCCGTTACAGGCCTAGTACACTGCTAATAGATATGAAGCTATACACCCCAGCTCTCTGGATCAACACCCAGGCATCATGGATTCGACCATGGAAGGCAGGCCTACTACTATGTTGCAGCCCAGCTACCTGTCCCCTTCAGCAACTCCTCACCAGCCACAGAACGGAGCTACAGATAGCGGAGGGCAGCATCCACCAAAGACTACGAGGGAGGCCTCCTCTACCAGTGGAGATCTCACCTTCACTGTGGACCATCCTGAGCACTCTACATCTCCAGGGCAATCAATCAGAGAAAACACACCGGCATGGTCAGATAAGTAGTCATCCTTCTATTTTCTTTCTATTCCTGTTCTTTTAATCCCCCAAAGGAGTTGTAGGTATGGGGCGAGTTTGGGGTGTCTGAACTGATCATCAGTGGACAATCTCCTCGGCTGACCCATCTGCTATCTCTTCTCCATGTTACCTATGTAAGGGAACTTTCGAGCCCCTCTTCACCTCATCGTTGACCCCCAACTTGCACTGCCATATGGCAGAGAAGATGCCTCACTCCTATACTGGGAGAGATTCAACAAGGCTTACCAACAAGCTCTCAGTGGATGTCCTGATCAAAGGTCCAGGCATGTCTAGATGGCAAAGAAGGCCTTTTTTGTATCAACTGATTAAACAGAAGAACTTTTGTGGGTTCTACCTTGCTTACTTGTGTGTGTGTGGGGGGGGTGAGGTCCGCTGGAAAGCTGTGTCATATAATATGAAAGTATTTGTCAGCATGCGTAAACTGTTGCGCTGAATGGGTAGCCAGAATATGTTTTACATGAGAATCTAAGTGGGGAATGGCACAGGCCTGTGCCCCTCTGGTATTTTTTTTTATTTTATTATTTTTTTTTCTATCAAGGGGAGGTCTCCCAGCCCAGACACTGGGTGACTTACAGTACACTCTTCGTAAGTGTGACGATCCTGACCTCACCAAGAATTTTGTTGTGAAAACACGTTGGCACCCATCAGCAATAACCCTAGGCTCGCCGAAATAGTGGGAAGTTCTCCCCCACTTTCTTTCCTGCAAACCCCCACCTCATTAGAAACATTGTGTAATCTCACTTTAACTACTCCATCTTCTGAGCTACACTGCTGGAGCAGCTCTCTCAACCCTCTGGGGTTGCAATGAGCCATGTGGTCCAACCTTCTTATTGGGTTGCTCGATTTTCTCAGGAGGAACCTCCCCCACACACTCACCATAGTGCTAAGGAAGGATGGATACCACTTGATAATTCCCTGGGAATAGGGGCTGGTCTACACCAGGGCTCTGCAGCCGAAGAGACGCCTCTATATCTCCAAATTGCATGGTATACTGTGCACAATGTATATAGTTTGAAAATGTTTATGTATGTTTGTTTCACAAGAGACACACACAGATGTTTCATTATTTGTTAGTATAAGGTCATCAGGTAGTGGCAGGGTATATGGGCTTTACCCACTCTCTCCATATCTGGTGGCGCTCTATAGAAATTTGCCTCTTCTGGTTGGGCTTCCCTCGCCCCTTATCTGCTGGTTGTTCTTGATATATCTCTTAATTAAATAATTGCTCCCTATTACTAACAGGTGATATCACTTGTCTGACATACAATGTCAGAGGACTTAACACCTCAAACAAGAGAAAGCAAGTTTTGGGTCACCGTAAGAGACCGGGAGCAAGGGTCGACTTCCTGAAGGAATCCACACTTACGTGGGGGGGACTGAAGAGGGAGTGGGTAGGTCAGGTCATTCATGCCTCGGCCTCCTCTAGAAAGAGAGGGGTGGCGATTCTGCTTCACAAGCAACTACAATGGAAATTGCAGAGACAAGTGAGAGACCCTGAGGGTAGATGGGTGGTGGTACTCATCGATACTGGGGAGGGTCCTCTGATCCTGGATAATGTATACGTTTCAAATGAGGACTCACCCTCCTTCTTTCACAAGTTGGCCCAGGTGCTGGGATCCATAGCTCTGGAAGACACCCCCATTTTATTAGAGAGCAATTTTAATCTTACTCTGGACCTTTTGCTGGATAGATCCCCTTCCTATACTGAGCCCCACTCTAGGGCTGTAATGGCAGTGGCTCAGTTACAACAAGAGTTGGCCCTTACGGACATCAGGAGAATATTTCACCCCTCCCAGTGGGACTACTCCTTTCATTCCCCAGTACATAGTTCTCTTAGTAGAATAGACTTCTCGCTCACTTCTTCTACTATTACTAGTAACACTGATAATACCCTTATTCATCCCTTAGTTATCTCTGATCATGCCCCTGTGCATCTTTCCTTCACATGGGACCCCTCTCTCCCTAAGTCTGTGGCTTGGAGGCTGGAGCCATTGCTACTTCATGACCCAGACTTTCCCCCTTGGCTTCAAAAGGAAGCAACGGAATTTTTTCAGCTTAACCTCATAGCAGATACCTCTGCGGGTACCACATGGGAAGCATTCAAAGCTACTCTAACACTGGTGGTAATGGGGTATGTGCGCCGGTGCTGAAAGAGGAGGGAACAACATTTGAGGGGGCTTGAATAACAATTCCGAGAAGTGGAGCTTGCTTTTAAGGTCCTTTGCGTCCCTTCCCTTGGGTCAGAAGCAGGTCACAAGGTCACCTCTCTGAAGATGCAAGTGAACGAGCTGGTCTCTAGAAAGGCAGAGATTTCAATCATTAGACTCAAGCATAAATATTGGGAAGGGGGAGAAAAGGGAAGAAAGCTGCTGGCATACCGTCTCAAAAAGGAGCAAGCCGAAAGGTGTATAGAGGCTTTAGAGGATGCAAGAGGTAGGACCCAGACCTCGGCGCAAGGTATTAATCAAATAATGATGGATTTTTATTCCTTGTTATATAAATCCTCCAGAGCCCCAGACCCCAAGGGGTCCGCCCATTTCTGGAGTCCCTACATCTACCCAAAATCTCGGAAGCCCAGGCTAATGGGTTGTGCCTGAATATAGGCAACATTGTTGTCTAGTGTACTTACCCGGTATACAAAAAACAAATAAATAAAAAATAAATAATGCCCTAGATGCCCTGACCTCAACCCAGGAGGTGGCAGACACCATCCTCTCCCTCAAAAAGGGAAAGTCCCCAGGAGGGGATGGTTTCTCTATTGAAGTGTGGCAGCTGTTGCATCCCATAATCTCTCCGGTACTGTAACAAGTATTTACTGAGTCATTGCAAACAGGGTCTCTCCCTTCATCCCTTAGGGAGGTGACTATTACTGTCCTACCAAAAAAAGGTAAAGACCCTCTTAAAGCATCCAGCTACCGCCCTGTTTCACAACTGAATGTTGATAGCAAGGTGCTAGTTAAGATTCTAGCTAATAGACTTAATCCTCTCTTTCCCAGTTTGAGCCACCCATCCCAAGTAGGTTTTGTTAAGGACTGTTTTAGCACTGACCATATTAGATCATTGGTAAATTTAATCCATAATGCCCAAACATTATCTTCCCCCGCTGCTGCCATTGCAATAGATTTCGAAAAGGCCTTTGATTGCCTGGAGTGGGACTATGTCCAACAATTACTTTGTACTATGGGCTTGGGGGCAGGGTTTCAGGCCCGGATTGGGGCAATATATTCATCCCCAGGTGCATGGATACTCACCAATACAATGCTGTCGCCCCCATTCATACTAGGTAGGGGTGCCCATCAGGGCTGCCTACTTTTCCCACTACTTTCTGTATTGGAAATAGAACCCCTGGTGGCCACTATTAGGCAAAATCCTCTAACTTCTGGGATCCAGGTGGGAACAAGGGCATACCCTACTCTTATGTATGCAGACGACTTGTTGCTCCCTATAGCCAATATTGTCACCTCCTCCCTCCCCCTACTGACAACCTTGTCAGATTTCTCTACATTTTCAGGGCTGAAGATTAACCAGGCCAAGAAGGAGGCCTTACCTTTAAACTCTAAGTGTACCTCTCAAATGGTTACTCATTATGGGCTCTGATGAGCCCCGGAGAGGATTACCTACTTGGGCATTACTATCTCTCCTAATTTGCATAAAATCTGGGACCTGAATATGAAACCACTTTTGTGTCCATTCGTACAGAAAAGGAGAGATGGAAGTCTCTTTGACTGACACTTGTAGGTAAAATATCCACAATTAAAATGGTCACAGCACCAAAAATTATGTATCTTCTCACACACATTTCTTGGAAAATACCTCATTATTGGTTTACTAAGTTAGACTCTCTGCTGGGATCCTTTTTGTGGGAGGGTAAGAAACCTAGGTACAGTAGAAATAAGCTCAGAGCTCATTGGTCGGAAGGGGGCTGGGGTCTTCCATGGTTAGAAGGCTATAAATGGGCCTTTCAGCTAACTCAGACATTAAGATGGTTCCTTTTCCCTGAACACAACGCTCCCCAGTGGCTGGATATGGAAAGAGAGAGGTATGTCAGGGCAGTCACATGGTACTATTGTTATTTAACCATCCCCCTAAGGGCACTCGCTCTCATCCCACTATAGGTCCCTCTCTAGAATATTGAGCCATGGTGCATAAGAAGTTGGGTGCCTCCCCATCTCCCCTAAGACTTACCCCACTACGGGGCAATAATGAAATTACCATCAATAAACAGCCAATTGTATGGTCCTCATGGGAACATAGTGGTATCTCATTGCTTCGACATATGCTCATTCCTGGTACAGATAACCTTAATTCCTTTGAGGGCCTGCGGAGCTCTTATGGGATCTCTCCCAAAAACTTCTGGAGATTCATAGAAACACAGACATAGAAACATAGACTTTGATGGCAGATAAGGACCACTAGGCCCATCTAGTCTGCCCATTTCCCTACCTACAGGATAGGCTGCAGATCCTAGTTAACCAACAGCCTATTTCTTCCTACCCCCACAAGAATTGCCTTATGTCTGTCCCATGCATTCTTGAATTCTCCCACAGTTTTAGACCCCACAACCTCCTCAGGAATGCTGTTCCATGCATCCACTACCCTCTCTGTGAAATAATACTTCCTCACATTGCCCCTGAACCGCCCTCCTTCTATCTTTAAATTGTGTCCTCTTGTTCTTGCAAGTCTCTTTTTCTGAAAGATGCTACACTCTTGGACTTTGTTGATTCCACTGAGGTACTTAAAAGTTTCTATCATGTCCCCTCTCCCTTCTTTCCTCAAGGGTATACATATTAAGCTCCTTTAGTCTCTCCTCATACGGCTTCTCTTGCAGACCCTGTACCATTTTAGTTGCCCTCCTCTGACTGCCTCTATCCTGTCTATGTCCTTGCGGAGATGGGGTCTCCAGAACTGGACACAGTACTCCAGATGGGGTCTCACTAACTGTCTGTACAGAGGGATAACAACTTCCTGTTTTCTGCTGATGTTGCCTCTCCCTATACATCCCAGTATACCCCCAGCCCTCCCTACTGCCTTCTCACATTGCATGCTAACCTTAAGGTCATCTGATATGATTACCCCCAGGTCCCTTTCCTTTTTTGTTGTTGTTACTACCTCCCCACCCATTGTGTATTCTTCCCTTGGGTTCTTGTTTCCCAGGTGCATTATTTTGCACTTCTTTGCATTGAATCCTAGCTGCCATACTTCTGACCATTCCTCCAACCTTGCCAAGTCCCTTTTCATCCTTTCCACGCCTCCTTGTGTATCAACCCTGTTGCAGATCTTTGTGTCATCTGCAAAAAGGCATACTTTTCCTTCCAGTCCCTCTGCAATGTCACTGATGAAGACATTAAAAGGACTGGACTAATCTGGAACCAGCGGTACCCCACTAGTAACCCCCTTTTCTTCAGAGCGGACTCCATTTACAATTACCTTCTGTGTCCTGTTGTCCAGCCAATGTTTTACGCAGGCTACCACCCTGGGTCCCACTCCCAGGCTGGTTAATTTGACTATTAATCTTTTGTGTGGGACTGTGTCAAATGCCTTGCTAAAGTAGGTAGGCCAAGTCCACAGCCCCTCCCTGGTCTACTACTTTGGTCACCCAGTCAAAGAAATCTATTAGATTCATCTGACATGACCTTCCCGCTGTGAACCCATGCTGCCTTGGGTCCTGTGCTCCACTGGCCTCTAGGTACTCGACTATTCTTTCCTTCAGAAGTGACTCCATCACTTTCCCTACCATAGAGGTCAGACTGACAGGTCTGTAGTTTCCTGCCTCTGTCTTGGACCCACTTTTGTGAAGGGGAATCACATCCGCCTTCCTCCAGTCCTCAGGTACCACACCCTCCTCCCATGATTTATTAAAAAGAGTAGCCAGTGGCTTCACTAGTTCCTCCCTTAATTCTTTTAGAATTCTGGGGTGAATTCCATCAGGACCCATTGCTTTGTCCACCTTCAGTTTTAGGAGTTCTTGCAGAACCCTTTCTTCTGTGAAAGGACTGGGATCCACCCCCCTATCAAGATAAGATCTATCAAGATTCAGATAAGAAGTGCCATCCTTACGTACAGGCATAAGCAGCACCAAGAGCAACAAATCTCCCAGGTAGAGTCATGGCTGGCCCTTGAAAGAGGACAGTCAAGCCGGGTATATGCAGCCTTTTGGAGCACCATCCCATCCCAAGCAGAGGAATCCAAGCATAAATGGGAGAAAACACTGCATGCCCCTGTTGCAAACCTGGAGAGGAAGTCTTGTCTAAAACTAGCTCACGGGGCATATCCTGACACCAGTAGTCAATTGATACAGAACAAGATAATTCACTCCTGGTACAGGACTCCTGTAGTCCTTGCCAAGGCAAAGCTGGCTCAGTCTGGCCTGTGTTGGAGGTGTCAGGAACTCCCTGGTGACCTGTTCCATATACTTTGGTCCTGCAGGCTGATCCAGCCCCTATGGCAGGACACCTGTGAGATGGGGTCCAAAATACTTAGGAAGCTTGTGGCTCAGTGCCCTGAGTTGCTGTTATTAGGACTCCGGACCCCTTCCCCTCACCTTCGTCTCTCCGAGTTTAAACTAATTCTGACACTCAGTATACAGGTTAAAAGACCCCTACTGTGTAAATGGCAGTCCCAGATAATCCTGTCCTTGGCGGAGGTTCTTACCTCCATGGCTCAAGTTGCCAACTGGGCCAGCATATCACATACTGTGACCAATACCTTCTTTAAATATACTGCCCTCTGGACTCCCTACCTTCTGTTTTTGAAACCTAGGGAGGGAATTGGCTGAATAGGCACAACTATGCTACTATAATGGTCTCCTCTCATGACGCATTTAGGGGCAAGTGCTGGAGAGTTTGTTAATGAGTTATAGGGGACCCTGCTCTATGGATGACGTGGTATAATATCAGTAAATGATAGTATCTTCACTGACAAAGAAGACCTGTTTGCTTTGTGTGTGTGATAGCTTGTATTTTCTAGTCTTAAGGTAGAGGACAGTGGCCCTGGACCTCTTATAACTTCTGATGCTTTGTCAAATACTGCAGTAACTAGCAGGATGGGGCCAGGTAAGATATGTTTTGTATGAGCTAGTCATAATGCGATGCACCAACTGCTAATACTTTCAAAGTTAATCTCCAGCTGGATAGGTGTTGTACATCCAGGGACAGAGTCTTATCGTACTGCTTACCTGGCTAGTATATTCAGTTTGTTACTATTTGGCCAGCATGTTCCGTTCTCTGCTTCTACAGACATATGTAACAGTCTGTAAAATCTTTGCAATGTATCCAACTGTTTTAATGTTTGTATCATCTTAATAAGTCAAATCAATAAAACTTATTAACCACTATAAATGTGACAGGCAGTAACCAATGTGATAATCTATAGAAGATCCCTTTAATTTGTATTCTTTTGATGTGGTAAGGAATGACATTTTCTTGACACACAGTCGAGTTATGTCACTGGTCTTGATTTATCTAAATGAATTATAATCCCTCTAGTTTCTTTCTAATTCACATGTGTATGGTGTGGTGGAGTCTTTTTTTAATGTTTTTGACACTTGATAAATTGTTGCAATTTTTTGCAGTTATTACACTTCAGATTGTTTCAGGTGGGGTTTGAATGTACTTTTTTTATAAAGTGTTGCATTTGTATGTTAATTAACTGTGATTTTCTGTGCACTGCCAGTTTAAATATGTGAATTTAAATTCAGGTGGAGCAGGGCTGCTAAATACACTCCCTGATTGTGCCTTAGCTAATCTGAAAGTCAGTGTAAGATAGCATACAGTTAGGACTACTTTCAGACAGCTTGCTCTGACTGGAATGCGGTAACTTTGTGAATCTGGGGCTGTGTTGGCGCAGTGCATAGAAACAATGCACTAAGTCAACAGAGCCCCTCACTGAAAATGTCTCACTTGAGCTAAATGGAGATATTGTGTTCTAATCAGGACAGTGTCAGTGTTCCAGTGAGCCATATTCTGTCCAACCATTCTAATGGGCCACTGGGCATAGAAGGAAGTAAGGGCCATTTGTATGCTTATTCTGGGCCATGCTAGACCCCCTGATACCTGCCAATGCCTACAGTACTATCCAAACCACTTCTTAAGTGGAGTGTGTCTTAAATGCCCTGTGTTTCAGTGCCAGCAATGTATCCTTTCTATTTACAGAGCAGTGCATTGCTGTGCTGTTTTTCTGTATGGCGAGATTACTTTGTTTTGAGTTGGAAACACTATCCTAGTTATGGTGGAACCAGTAACCTGCAAGTGGCAGTTATTAAACCGGTTCTGAAACTAGTGGATCCTCTCTGTTTGCATCCTAACATCCTGGTTGCTATCACATATCCTTTATGGAAATGGGAAAAGTTGTTTTTTGACTGTTGTTAATTATCAACCCAGGTGCCTTTCCTCCTCTTAATGTTCTTCTCTTACCCCATCCATGCAAGAACTTGTACAGTATACAGATTTCTACTACCAATGCACATTACTTTATATTTCGTGGCACTGAATTTCAACTGCTAAATACTAGACCTCTTCTTCAAAACCTCCACATCCTTTCTCATGCTGCTTATTCCATTATCATTGTCCATTCTCCAAAAGAATGTTGAGTTGTCTGCAAACAGTCTCACTTTCTCCTACACCCCTGCCCCTATGTTACTTATAATGATGTTAAAGAATAGAGGCCTCTGGATGGACACCTGAGGCACCCCACTAGTTACCTTACTCTCTGAGTCCTGACAACTAGTTTAGAATCAGTCACCTCAACCTCTCCACCAGTTCTGGGTTCCCCATGGCTACCTTCTACAAATGTCTGCTATGTGTCACTGAATCAACGGCATTTCTTAAATCCAGTTACAGGATATCAACTGCTTGGTCTCTATCCACCATTTGGGGTACATGATTGAAACTTTCAAATTATCAGAGGGAAATTAACAGTGTGGACAACTTGCATCTGCTAGGATTAATCAAGGGTCTATTACAGGGGGTTATAGCTCTAAACTGGTAGGGGGATTTAAAAGGGGCACCAGAAAGTATTTCTTCATGGATGGGGTAGTTGACAAGTGAACTGTCTACCACAGGAGATGCTCAATGTCAAGATGGTTTTAGGTTTTAGGAGAGAGTGGGATAACACATGGGATTCATGAAAATGATGGGGGGGGGTCTAATGGGGCAATAGTGTAGACCAAGCAGATCCATGAGAATGGAACTTCTCGTAAGACCTATCAGTGCTTGACTTGTGAGGAATTAGAAAGAAACTTGGCAACTAGATGGATCAATAATCTTTTTCTGCATGCATATTTTTATGTTTCTATATTTCTTTTTGAATCACAAATTTGAAAAAAAAATCAACTTTGCTGGTGGTGAACTACCCCTCATGAACCCATATTGATTCATATCCATATGCCCATTTACTTTTAGGAATTCAACTATCCAGTCCTTTATAATTGCTTCTAGTACTGTAGTGCTCAGTGGCAGGTTCTTTCATGTCTAGTCATGTTGTGACACTGTTGTCACAATGCCCTGAGTGATGACTAGACAGAGTGATGGAAACACATAGCAATTGAACAGTTATCAGTAATAGCTCTGTCTATTCTTGATAGGTCATCTTTGAAGGTGCTGACTGACATGACTTGACAAGAAGGAATCTGTCACTGAGCACGTCTGTAGATCTGCAACTACAGATGTCAGATTCACTGACCTTTAGTTTCCCATAATCTCCCTATCCCTACTTTTCTGTGCAGGGGAACGGCATTATACACTCTTCAGTCCCTCTGCATCACTAGTGATGGGTGAAGTGGCCCCAATTTGCTCCACGAAGTGATTTGCAGAGTGAACGTGAATTCGTGGAGTGCTCCACAACGCAAAGCGGAGTACTTCACGTTATAATGGGTAAAGCGAAGTCCATTGAAAACAATGACTTTGTGTTACTCCACCTTCCACTTCGCCTCACTTCACCTTGTTTTTAAGCTTCAATGGTGAATTTTGTAGTGATTAATGGGATTTCGGGTCACATGGGCTCTAGATTGTTCTGCACAGCCTCAGTTTGGGGCTGTGTGTGTAGGAAGCTGTAGGAGACAGTCTGATCTGTGAGCTCTCTGTGATTCAAACCTTCGAAAAGCTGTTAAAAAAGCCTTTTTGAGTCATTTTTTTTGCTGAAACTTTAGTTCATCGATTATAGGAAACCCTCCTTTGTTCATATCATCAAGCATTTATTGTCTGTGAATGGATTTTGAATGTTAATCTACAACATTCAGTCTGTGTATGAGAGACAGTGGAAATGTGTTTTAGGGGAAGGGCGTATCTGTGGTGTAGGTAGATTAACCTGGAGAAAAAGTCAGTGCTTTCTGTTTTGGTGATATTTTTCTTGTATGACTGTGTTAATGTACACACAGTAATATTTTCTATATTTCTTGCCATTTTTTATGCTGATTGTTGTGGTGCAGCAGTGCATAATTTTAGTTTGTTTAAAATATGTGGTTATATTACTGAAGTTTTCCATTTGCTATGCATTACTTAGTGTGGGTGTGAGTATGTGTGTGACATGTGTCATCAAATCAGACACCTTTTATTGTGCCACATAATAATGTCAGCAATGTGAACCTGCTATCCACTGCAGCTGTGTGATTTTTGTACTTCTTTGTGGTATCTTTACTGGTACTAGTACTAGCGACTGTTACTGCAGCAGTACAGTACACTGCCCCCACGGCCCGCCCCAACTGGCAAAGGTATTCTTTTCCAGATTTGAATTTCTAATGGTGAGCACTAGTTAGGTGTTATGTCTTTGTGTCTGCATTTCTTCAGTGCACAGTGCAATCTTAATCTGTCTGTGCATTTGCATCTCTTTAGGGCCCAATCTCCATCTGTAACTTAAGTCACAGTTGTTTTTTTGGGTTTGCTTCAGAGTACTGGACAGTTGTGGTGCTTAATTCTGCATGAACATTGTACTCATTAATATGTATTTTTAAGTCAGGAAATCATCATGAGTCACTTGTGATACAAACCACGTTCTTCATCATCACGGTCACAAATGCAGTCACAACTCACGATTCTCGATCATTCATGTTACTAATCACAACATTAATTATTTTTCTATTTACTTGGATGTATTGTAAGCCTGTTTTGTAGTATCTCTCCAGGCTTCACCACTCCACCATTGTACTCATTGATATGTGTTTTTAAGTCTGTGAGTTTTAAGCTACAGCTCTTCAGGGAAGTACAGCTGTAGGTGGTAGTCATTCACATTTCTTCATCATCATGGTCACAAATGCAGTCACAAACCATGGTCACAAATGCAGTCACAAATCATGATTCACAATCATTCATGTTATGAATCACAACATTATTTTTTTTCTAGTTACTTGGATGTATTGTAAGCCTGTTTTTTAGTATCTCTCCAGGCTTCACCACCCCAGCATTGTACTCATTGATACATGTTTTTAAGACTGGGAGTTTTAAGCTACAGTTCATCGGGGCCCGGGGAAGTACAGCCATAGGCATTCGCATTTCTTCATCATCACGGTCACAAACGCAGTCACAAATCACGATTTACAATCATGTCACGAATCACAACATTAACTTTTTTACTAGTTACTTGGATGTATTGTAAGCTCATTTTGTAGTATCTCTCCATGCTTCACCACCCCACCATTGTACTCATTAATGTTTGTTTTTAAGTCAGGGAGTTGGACAGTGTCTACAGTACATACACAGACTGGAAAGAAGACTGACTGCACACATGCAGTTTAGCACAGTATACTTGCACTTCTCAGAATACAAAGTGTCACGCGTACGGAAGACAACAAAAAAAGGACATCATTACATACAAGGGTCGGGGATGGTGGAGGAATCCATTTTAAAACTCAGCAAGGAAGGTGTTGGGGGCACATAGTGTGAGAAAAAAAATAATGTGAGATCCCATGGTGATTCAGCAGCAGTTCCAACATAGACATGGTTTGCAACTGATGTCCCTCTATGTGATCCAGCCACTGCTCCACAGCACTTATCCTCTGGGGGCCTGGGGGCGGGGGTACTGGTGGAGCAGCAGGTGCTGCTGTGGCCCTCCTCTTCTTAGGGATGCCACAATACACAGCTGCACCCTCTGACACAGAATGGCCAGCAGGTGCAGGCATGGTCTGTTCTGTGGCAGCCTGCCACCGCAACTGCTGGTGATTGAGAATATGGGAGTGCTGGCCCCAGTACTCAGGTGAGTACCCCAGGAGCCATGGCACACCTTCACCTCACATAGGTGGCACTTGACCACACTGCTGTCCCCCCGACACAGTCAAAAAGCTGGCAAACAACAGAGGTGCGGGGAGAACCAGGCACAGGCAGGGGATGGCCAGATGAACTCACAGCCGGCTGTTCACAGTGATGAACAGGGATGGGATCCACACCTGGGCCCGTGGAAACAGGCACATCCTGCTCCAGAGGACCTGGTGCTGGACTTGGTGGTGGTGGTGGTTCAACTGCCTCAGAATCAGGACAGGAGGAGGTGATGGTCCTGCTTCTGGGGGGGGGCACTCACAAGTTTTGAGCGGTCCAACAGGAATGGGCACCCATGCCCTCCACACATGCATGTGGTATGACGCTTACCACTACCACACTCTCTCAGAGCTGCCCCCGCCCCAGACATTCAATCACCCTGGTCCATCTCTCCTACTGAGCTCCCTCAGTCTTAACAATCACTACTCACACTGAAACACAACACACACACAGTCACACAGACAAACAACTACATATAAAGGTAAGAAAAATTAAATTTACAGAAAGAACAAATTAAGTAAAAAAGAGTACAGAAAAGACAAAAAAATGTAGCTTTTAAAATAGCTGTTGGGTCTAAATCAAAGTTTAAATCTCCTCCTCACTCTGATCTAAAAGTATCAGCAGTCACAAAACACACTACTCTCTCTCCGTCTGCACAGGAGAAAGTAAAAGTGTCTTGCTTGTATGACTCACTTTCTTCCTGCCTAGCTAAAGAGCATGTGATTTACAGTACTGTAAGCCATGTGATGTGTGGGGGGACTGCCAAATCTGAAACGCCAAGTGGATCACTTTTAGAATCCTAATGAGGAACTTGAAGTCCATTAAAAACAATGACTTTGCCTAACTTCACATTGCCATTCCGCCTTAACGTGAAGTGGTAATGACAAGGCGGAGTGAGCATTTTGCATTGCCCACTCCATGTAGCGGAGTGGCAATGTGAATTGCCCACTTCACGTTCACTTCACCAGTGGAATTTAAATTCACTGCATCTCTATGCACCACACTCTTTGCTAGTGGTTCATTAAATATAGTATGTCTGCCAGCAGTGGTACATTCATAGAAACATAGAACATGATGGCAGAAAAAGGCACAGTGGCCCATACAGTCTGCTCACCCTGCCTACGATATCTGTCCTAAGCTGGCTTGTGTGATCATCCCACTCTTTTAGCCTTTCTTCCCCAACTCATTTGCTACTGTATGGCCTTGTGTCAGTCCCACCTCTGTTTGAAACACCCACTGTTTTATATGTTACCACTTCATTGTACTGTTCGTTCCACTTGTCTACTTCATTTTAACAAAAAAGTGCTTGCAGTTATTTTTTCTGATTTTCCTTTAGCCAGTTTTAATGCATTTCCCACATGCTTATGGTTGTGCTTAGGATGAATGTCTTTTCATACCATCCTGTTAATCCCATGCAGGTATTTGAATGTCTCTATCATGCTCCTTTCTAATTTCCAAGATATACATATTGAGGGTCCACAGTCTCTTCACATTGGTATTTGTCCTCACTCCCTGGATGATGTGACTGCCCTTCTCTGTACAGGCTCCATCATCACACAAATCATCTGTAAGTATATGCTTAGAACATTGCACAGTACTCTAAGTCTCAGTGCACTAGGGTGTTGCAAGTGCCTGCCTTGTCTCCATCATCACCCTTGGTGCATCCCATCCACCCTCTTGGACTTGTTTACCTTTAGGTCCCACAGACCCTGTGGTACTCTTTTCCTACTGTATATATCCCATCTCTAACTTGTTGTGACTAGCTGTATCCCCAAATTTTATTATGTGCATTCTCTCTATACTGTTTCTTGTTTGTCCTTTTCCCTAAACTACATGAAAAAGGTCTTATCATTTTTATTAACCACTGCTGCTGTCCATAGCTCTGGGTTTGCCTTAACCTTCCTAATGAGTTGCTTTCTTTTCGCTATGTTTTTATGCACACCTTTCAATTGGCCTTGTTTTGCTTTCTGTCATAGGCCCTGACAATTCTCTTTTTTTGTATTACACCATTACAAATCATCATCATCAACAGATAAGAGTAATAATACAGACTTATGCATTTATGTTATTTACAATTGTCATTTTCATCATTTTTTTGTTCCTTATCCATCCAATTGATCCACATATTCTTTTGATTTTAAATATCTATCAAAGTTGGACCAGACTTTCTCAAATCTTGTCTCATGGGTCAATAAAATATAGTGTACTTTTTCAATTTTATAAACATCTGTCATTAGATTCATCTATATTTTATAATCCAGTCATTTTGTGTCTTTCCACATTTTTAGAATCCCTTTATGTGTGTTTATGGCCCTAAACTACATATAATAGTTGTGTAACACATTTAAACTCACTTTAAACCCTGCCAAATGCACAGTAATGCATTTGGGTAGAAATAATCCCAACCACACATATTATGTAGGCAACACCACACTTAGATGAGTGCTAGAAGAAAAAGATCTGGGATTGCAATAATGTGTGCAGAAAAGCTAATGGGATATTAAATTGCATTTTAAAACATGTAGCCAGCAGAAATAGAGAAGTCTTAGTCCCCCTGTACAGAACCCTGATGAGGCCAATACTCAAGTATGGCATGCAGGTATGGTCACCATATAATAAGAATGAGATAGATAGGCTGGAGAGGATATAGAGAAGGGTGACATGATCCATTAGGAGCATGGAAGTTATGGATTATGATACTAGGTTGGGGGAATTGAACTTGTTTTCTCTGGAGTTCAGGAGATTAAGGGGAGATATGTGCCTACTATTCAAAGCTCTAACAGATCAAGACCTTTGGGAGAGGTTGATATTGTTTTTCCGTGAGCAAGTTTACTCCACCAGAGCACACTCACTTCAGTTTAGAAGTGAAAATTGCAAAACATGGTGGCACAAAACGTGGTTTAATCAAAGGGTGTTGTCTCAGTGTGGAACTCACTACCGAGGAAGAAGTAGGCAGTACATCTTTGGAGAGATTTAAAGTACAATTTGATAAGTTACATCAATTGGGTGGACTACAGTTTTAAAACATGGTGAGCATTATGAATGCAAGTATTTCTTTTAGCTCTGTATATACCTATGTTATTTATGTATTATATTGGATCTTATTAATTTAAATTTGTCTATTAGAAAATTATGAGTTCTATGTGTTAATAATAGTGTACAGTTATCTCTCTTAAGTTTAATACTTGTGATTTGATATATTGTTTTTAATATTTTGCTCCAGTATTTGTTCAGTGCACTGCACTCCACCATCATGTGTTGCAAAATAGTGTTTTGTTGTTTACATCTGGGCCATTAATTAGTATAATTTGCATTCATCAAATTTAATCTATGAGGGGTGTAGTATGTACAATGTATTATATTAAAATATATTAGTTGAAGCTTTGCAGAAATTATACCAAGTTCCTTTAGATTCTAGATCAAATTCCACTGATTACTTGTAAGTTTTTTGTAGTTTCTCTTCCACTTGTCTTTTAATCTCTGTAAGTTGTCCACTAAGTTGTTAATTATATACAGATAAATTTGAGAAATGAATTTAGTTTTATTTGATTGATTTACTATTTGTTCTATTTCTGTTTCTTTTGGTTCCACCTGTGTATCCCAGTTTTTCCTGATGTAGTCCCTTATTTGTAAATATCTGAAAATTTTATTTTGATTTAAAGTGTATTTATTTTTAATAGTTTCAAAGTCCATTAGACCATTTTCATTGAAAATATCCTTATTTCTTTTATCCCTTGCTTATCCCAGTCTCTAACGCCACTATCAGTCATTGAGGGAGGAAAATTATTATTGAGATATATTGGGGTGTGTATTGACATTTTATTTGATATTTTAATAATCTTAATACTTTCTCCCACATGGTATATGTTGCAATCATCACCCCACATTTAGGTTTATCACTTAACGTTTTTTGTTGTTGCCATTGTCTACTTGAAAAAAGTATGTATTTCATTTTTTCATAACTAATTGCTTTTTTTTTCTATTTAGGTAGCTATGAGGCAGTCTTTATGTTTAAACCAATCATGTGTGGTAGCAGCATTTGCAGCATAATAATACCATCTGACATTCTGACATGCCAAACGCCTTGTGTTTTAGTAGCATATCATTTTCCCAACTTCAGCTGAGGTCTTTTGTCACAACAAAAGAATTTAAAAATGCTGGAGTCTAGTGATTTAAAGTATTTTTCATTTATGATTATTGGTGTATTCTGGAATTGAAACAGAACTTTTGATAAAATGTTCATTTTAATTATGTTAATTTTGCCAATTAAAGTGAGTGGAAGTGATTCCCATTTTTGTAATTCCTGTTTTGTTTTATTATGTAATTTTTCTAAAAAACTGTTTTGAGTTATCCTGGTCCAACCTGATGCCTAAGTATTTCATTGTAACTATCCTTTTAAGAGTCAATTTTTGAGCAGTTGTAAATGGATTACTTTGTGTTTTAGATTCCATTAATTCTGATTTTTCCCAGTTTATTTTGTATTGTGATATGGTTTTAAACTGTGAAAGAATTTCCTTGAGTTCTTGACAAATATGATTCAAATTGTTACTATAAATCAGAGCATCATCAGCATGCAAGCTGATTTTCTGTCCAGTAGGTCCTATTTTAAGTCCAGTAATATTAGTATTAAACCTAATTTTAATAGCCATAGGTTCAGTTGCTAAGGCAAAGATTAATGGAGACAGTGGTCATCCCTGCCATGTGCCACAATGCAGGTTAATTAAGCTAGATAGTTGTTTGTTTTTATTCTAGCCATTAACTTAGCATATAATATGTCTATCCATTTTCGAAATTGTGGCCCAAAATTAATTTAATCAGGTATTATCTTGACATACAACCATTCTACTCGGTAGAATGCTTTTTCAGCATCTAATGATATTATGGAATAATTGGATTTTTTAAAATGTTTTATTATATTAATTGTGCGACATATGTTATCCTGTAATTGTCTGTCTTTTATCAATCCATTTTAGTCTGGGTATATTATATCCATTAATATGTTATCAGGTCTTGTTGCCAGAAATTGTGTAAGTAGTTTTATATCTGAGTTCATTAAAGATATTGGCCAGTTTGATGTGGGTTGTAATGTGTCTTTTTCATTTTTTTTTGAATAGCAGAATGGTTGCTTCCTGTGCAGAGAGGTGTAATTCATTATTCTTTATAATATTATCAAACATCACTTTGAGATGTTCAGCCATCTGTTCACTAAAGGCCTTGTGCCTGTCACACCTCAGTTTGAAACACCCACTGTTTTATATGTTACCACTTCATTGTACAGAATGTTCCACATATTGTTTGTGGTGTACATGCTGCCATTGGGAGTGATTATTAGGTGGTATGGCTTAAGTTTTCACTGCTATGCAGATGATACTCATCTGTACATGTCCGCTTAAGTTTTCACTGCTATGCAGATGATACTCATCTGTACATGTCCTTTGTGCATGGCCAGGATGCTACTGTTTTGGTTTTAACAACTGTCTCATCGAAATCCAGGACTGGGTGAATGTGAATTGGCTGTGGTTAAACCCAGAAAAAAATGAGGTGTTGTTTGTGGACTCAGGTTGCCAGGAAGTGGGTTTGTTGGCACTGATCATCTTCAGATCCATGGCTTGGGGGTGTTCAGCTAACTACCTCAGACTGGGTGTGGAACCTGGACATCATGTTTAATGATGTTTTGACACTTAAATCTCAGGTGTCGGCAGTTGTCAAAACCTCTTTTTACCATCTAAGGAGTATCGCCCAGGTGAAGCATCTGGTTCTTCCTGACAATCTTCCAACCCTAGTCCACACCTTTGTTTCCTCCCACCTTGACTACTGCAATGCCCTCTACCTTGGGTTACTGGGGGTTGATATCCACAGCCTGCAGCTTGTGCAGAATGTGGCAGCCAGGCTGTTGACTGGTATGTCTAGGGCCAGTCATATAATACCTGTGCTTCGCGGACTGCACTGACTGCCACTATGGTGGCAGATCACCTTCAATGTTGGTTTGCTGACCTATAAGGCCCTGCATCACCAGGGACCTGGTTACCTGTAAGATCTCCTTCACTTTTTTTCTGAATTTCCTTCAGCCCATTTTAATGAATTTCCCATATGCTTGTGGTTGTGCTTAGGATGAATATGGCTTTGCATACCATCCTGTTTATCTCATGCAGGTATTTGAATGCCTCTAGCATGCTCTTATCTCCTTTCTAATTTCCAGGCTGTACATATGGAGGTTCCACAGTTTCTCCATATCCTGGGGTACTCTCTTCATATATATCCCATCTCTAACTTGTTGTGACTAGCTGAATCCCCTTAATTTTATTATGTTCATCCTCTCTATGCTATCTCTTGTTTGTCCTTTTCCCTAATGCATCTGAAAAAAGGTCTTATCATTTTTATTAACCACTGCTGCTATCCATAACTCTGGGTTTGCCTTAACCTACCTAATGAGTTGCTTCCTTTTCTTTCTGTCATAGACCCTGAACATTCTGTTTTTGTCCTGAATTGCAACCCACATTTGTATATTGTTTTCTTTTCTGTTTTTGTATTTAGGACACATGTAATTCACTTACTGGCTGCTTCTTAAACTGTCTCTTTTATTGCTGCCCACATTTTTTGCACCCTCTAACTCATACTCTACATGCAAAATCACTGCTCCATTAAGAAGCTAAGCAGGGTTGGGACTTCCTTAATGTTAAGGACAAACTTCAGGTGACCTGAACCAGCTGGGTGATTGTTTTGACTCCTGGAGCCACAGACTGAATTTTCTGAAGGAAAATGCAAGATGTTATATTCAGGAAGAAAAAAACAGAGGCAGAGCCTATATACTGTACTATGCGCTATCCTTTTTTGATACAGTGGAAATGGAAAAGGACTGGTGGCCATTATAAATAGGGGAATGTCAAGAATGTCAATAAGGGTTGCAAAATGCTGCGGTGCATCAAAAGGGGGAGGAACAGCAGGGCAGAGGATGTTTACTTGCCTTTTTTCATGACACTAGTCAGATCCAGCTTGACTACTAATTGCAGTTCTGGGTTCTTACATGTATAAATTACATTGAGGTAGTCAAGAGGGTGCAGTACAGCGCAATCCAAATTATCAGGGGGTTCAGAAGACAAAGACTTCATGGTGAATCAGTGGCTCTTAACATATTCACATACAAAAAAAAATGTAATCCTGCACAGGGTTGCTCTAGAAGACATGACTAAAGCCACAGCAATTACAGTTCTCATTATTAGAGGCAGCAAGGCATTGTAGGTACAGGACTATAAAAAACAAAGCTTGGTTGTAGGATGAAAACCAATGGATATTTATTGCAATTTATAGCAGCAACAGACCCCCAACCATGTCCTGAACATTCCACACAATATCACTGGAGCTTTGTCAATGGTTTTCATGCTGTGACAAAGCTTCTTTTTTTTTTCAGTCCTGACCAGTGTTGCCCTGCTGCCTGCAATACAGAGACATTAAAAAGAGGAGGCTGAGAGGGTGCATGATCTTAGTTTTCCACATAATCAAGGGTATCAACAAGATTGATCAGCAAGAGATGCTTGATTTGATGTCCTCCATCTGGAAATGAGGACACACACCCTAAATCTTGGAGGTGGTAAATTCAGGGTTAATGTTATGTGACACTTTTTTCTGCCAGAAGGAGGTGAATGTATGCAACAGCCTTCCAGTGGAGATGGTGGATATGAAGACTGTAGAGGCCATCAAGGTAAGCCTGGACAACATTCTTTCTACAAAAAGAATCACTGGTTACCCTGGGTAGTAGAGTTGCTAGAGA
Organism: Neoceratodus forsteri; assembly: GCA_016271365.2. NCBI lineage: Eukaryota > Metazoa > Chordata > Ceratodontiformes > Ceratodontidae > Neoceratodus > Neoceratodus forsteri. The sequence continues at coordinate 1,000,564,166 of CM057454.1, read as the reverse complement.
TCCCCTATAAGGTAGTACAGGTTTGCATAGCATACTTAATCATATCCATGTATAAAGCATTCATTGGACATGACAGACTTAATATTGAGTCCTTTCTGACTTTAAATGTTAAATTGAATTCACTGCAGTTTTTGCATCTTATTGTATCTGTATACTCTCCTTCTCCCTTCCTGCAGGATGGCTCTGGAAATTAGCTGTTTCTTGCTCAACATATTTTTCCTGGTAAAACATTTGAAACACAAAGATAGATAGACAGACCGAAAGACAGACAGACAGATAGATAGATAGGTACAGATAGATAGATAGACAGACAGACAGACAGACAGACAGAGGCATGGGGTTATCATGCCACAAACAAAAAACATGTGGCAATCAATGCCACAGCCATAAGGGTGTAAGCTGAAATAACATTGGGTAAAACACCGACAACCACAGAAACAGTGCACGCCCGAAAAACTATTGTCTCAGGTCTCCTATTCTGCCATGTGCTGGTGTCTTAGCCATTCCACCATGGGCATGGCTTGACCAGGAACCCAACACATGGCAACTCGTTACATTCTCCACACAGCTCAGTTAATGACGTGCTGTCTTTCATGTACAGTATTAACCAGGTAGATAGAGATATAGATAGATAGATAGATAGATAGATAGATAGATAGATAGATAGATAGATAGATAGAAGACAGACAGAGTGATTGATTTCAGGACCTTCCATTTTTTATGACAGAAGATGTTTTCTGTAAAGCAGGATCTTCTCACAAAGTATTTTTGCGCTTGATTATATCTGCCATGAAGTTCTACTTTTCTGCTGATGAGTTTGACATCACAGTCTGCTAACACCAAAATTATTTTGTTGTTACAAGCAGTGAATTATGACTGGGGAGGAAAAGCAAAAGGAACAACTTATGTCTAGATGGCAAGGAGCCTTTTTCAAGTTAATATGTTTAGTAATAAATAATGAAATGCTGTGAATTCAAGTTTTTGAGAAATGTTACAAGATTTATAATATTCCAATCCCAACTGTAATTTCCTGTGCAGGAAACTGAAAAACAAATCAGCATGACTTAGTATCTATATGTCTTAAAGTACGTGCTTATCCTCTCTGTGCTGAATATTATCATCTGTCTGTGTTCTAACGTCATTGAGCTTTTCCTTCTCTTCCTGTGCAGTATCTCCTCCATCTCAGCTAACCTCTCTGTAAATGCCTAAAGGCTGTTGTAAGTGATCATGGTTTGTAAAACACAATGGGATTCAGTGTGTATTCTAGGTAGTAAATAAGATGAAATGCTTTTCATTTCTACATGATTAACAGCGGAGATAAGTATCTTGTTGTACAATTATATAACATGGCCCTTCTGGGAGCACTGATTCTTATTGTAACTAGGAGTTAAAGTACTTAGCTGCCGTGTTGCTGAATTTTGAAGTTCAGTTGAATTAAACTAAATTGTACTATTCATGGTGAAAATGATTTTTCTTTTACTACTGAGATATCTGGCAGAGACCTCCATTGACATGGATGCCTGAAATTTTCACTTTAGAATACTTGACGCAAGTTTTTGAAGTGTCTAGTACTGCAGGAAGGGAATTAGAGTCAAGCATTTCTTATGGAGTATGCATCTGAAAGCCCTGAAAAAGGCAAAGAGGACAAAGCTGCCCTATGAAATGTCACACAATATTCCCTGAGGGGAGATCTGGGTTTGAATCCCACAGTCCCCACTTGCATACTGTGTGACCCTTAACAAGTCACTTAACTTCCTTGTGCTCCCATATCATACCTGGAAACAAGCTTCAGCTTAGTGTGTCTTTTCTGGTTAAACAATGCCCTCTTTCTCTTATTTATAAAGCCTAATAGCAATGGCTATGGAATTTTCAAAAGTCATGAAATGGACAAAACTCCTAGGTTGGGATGTTCGTATTGTAAGTCATAAAATCGTCACATCTGCTAGTTCCTTTAATTTCAGAAATTGCCCTAAGTCTAGACCATGTTCTATGCTGTTGGAGCCCTGTTTATTGAAAAGTTGGGCTTCTCTACAGTACTTCTATTTGTTTCATAGTACTTTACAACCAGGTTTGGATACAAAAATGCTAGACATAGAGTAGCTGTAAATGACAGACCAGGTTACTTCCAGTCAGGAAATTTTGTCCAGGAATATTTATATCTGAACTTTGCAAACTGGGCATAACTATGCCAGTGTTTTGAAAACTGGACTTTGTTATGTCCTAGCTTTGAAAATTTGACATATGGGCAATCTGGCTTATGTCTAAAATGTAATAATTGAAAAATGCATCTGGGCAAAGACTTAGAACCCCCCATCTCCAGGCACAGGCACTGATTAAAGACAGGGAAATTAAAAACAACAGTTGGCTAACACCAACAAAATGTGCCTATTGTAACACTACTGAGGTACAGAGTGCATCAGATATACTGGGTTATTACCTTAAACTGGTCAGCAGGGTTGTTATTGGTCACTGCTAGGTGGCAATCAGGTAAGGAGCAGGAGAGAGAAGAGAGAGCAAACATGGAGAGGAAGTAGATTGGTACTAGAAGCGACAGAGTTGAGGTAGGGGTGCAAGGTTTGGTTGACAGGGGGCCTACAAATGTGTTTAAAAGGGGTGGGGCATGGTGGTTCTATGTCTTTTGCCTCTAAGATTTTAAAGAAGTAGCCTATTAATCAGCTGTGGGTAAGTAGGACATGAAAATGAAAAGATGGTGAGGTGAATCATTAGAGGTATCAAATGGGAAGGGATGGGGTGAGGAGGTCTATCTGGGTTGAGTGCATGCCAGGCATGAAGGCCATAAGGCCAGGTATGTAGTACACCCTACAGCAAGGAAACTAAGAGGGATACCCCATATAATAGTGCACCTCAGAACAAATTATCTGGAGGGAAATAGTGTGCAGGAGGTACAAGCTAAGTTTAGAGAACTGGACAGAATTTGTCAAAATAAGGGGAGCACAGTTGCATTTTCTGAACTCCTACCAGTGCCTAGGGCCAGCATAGAAAGAAAGCAGAGGATTAAGGACTTCAATGAGTGGCTGGAAAAATGGTGTGTTGATATGAGGTTTCGGTTGGTGGGAGGCTGTGGAAATACAATGGGTAATAAGGAGCTGTTTGCGAAGGGCAGACTGCATTTGGGGTATGGAGATGAAAGGAGTGTTAAAGGATAAACTGGGGGAGTTTATTCTTGGGAATTATGATTTAGACTAGATGGGGGGGCTTAGACTTGAGGGACAGGCAAAACTGGAAGAGCCTATTTCTTTCCCCCAAACTGGAATTTTGATGGAGAGGAAGTGCTCACTGAGGGGCAAAATCAAAGGGGAAAGGGGTGGTTAGAAAGAAAAGGGTGGCAGGTTGGAAGGTGGTCTCCACTGATGCAAGGACCCTGTGAAATAAATTACCTGCATTGCAGGCAATGATGTCAAGGTGGGGGTTAACATGGTTGAAGTGGCAGAGATTTGGGCCACCCAGCACCACAACTGGAACCTTAATAATCCCAGGATACAGAATGTATAGGAGGGACAGGATTATTGGAAGAAGAAATGGGGTGGAATTATTTGTAATGGAAGGGATAGATTGTAGCAGGGATGAGAGTGAGGAAGGTAACATGAAACTGTTGTGGTTCAGCTTGCAGGATGCTAAAGGAAAGAGGGTCAATATGGGGATAGTCTACAGGTCTCCAACTCAAACTGAAGAACATGTCAGGGAGTTGGTGAAAAACCTTATTACTCACTGTAGCAGGGGTAGAGGCAGGACATAGAAACATAGAAACATAGAATTTGATGTCAGATATGGAACGCTTGGCCCACTTAGTCTGTCCATTTCCCTACCTAACGGATAAGCTGCAGATCCTAGTTAACCAACAGCCTACTTCCTTCCACCCCCACTAGAATTGCCTTATGTCTGTCCCATGCATTCTTGAAATCCCCCACTGTTTTTGACTCTACGACCTTCTCAGGAAGCCCATTCCATGCACCTACAACCCTCTCAGTGAAGAAATACTTTCTCACATTACCTCTGAGCCATCCACCCTCTATCTTCAAATTGTACCACCTAGTTCTTGCACATCTCTTTTTCTGAAAGATGCTACCTTCTTGGACTTTGTTGATTAACTTGAGGTATTTGAAAGTTTCTATCATGCACCCCCCCCCCTTAATCTTCCTTCATACGTATTCTGGTGCAGACACTGCACCATTTTGGTTGCCCTCCACTGGACAGCCTCCACCCTGTCTATGTCTTTTTGGTAATTGGGTCTCCAGAACTGTACACAGTACTCCAGATGTGGTCTTACCAACTGTCTGTACAGAGGGCCAACAACTTCCTGTTTTCTACTGGTGATGCCTCTCCCTATGCATCACAGTATCCCCCCAGCCCTCCTTACTGCCTTCTCACATTGGTGGCCCACCTTTATGTCATCTGATATGACTACCCCCAGGTCCCTTTCCATTGCTGTTGTTGTCAGTATCTCACCCCCCCCATTGTGTACTCTTGCCCTGGGTTTTTGATTCCCACGTGCATTACTTTTCACTTCTTTGCATTGAATCTAAGCTGTCATACATTTGATCATTCCTCCAACCTTCCCAAGTCCCTTTTCATTCTTTCCACCCCAACTTGCATATCGACCCTGTTGCAGATCTTTGTATCATCTGCAAAGAGACATACTTTCCGTTCCAGTCCCTCTGCAATGTCACTTATAAAGACATTAAAAAGGACCGGCCCCAGTACTGAACCCTTCGGTGCCCCACTATTAACCCCCCTTTCTTCACTGTGGACTCCATTTACTATTACCTGCTGTGTCCTGTTGTCCAGCCAGTGTTTTACCCAGGCTGCCACCCTGGGACCTACTCACAGGCTGGTTAATTTGTTTATTAATCTTTTGTACAGGACCGTGTCAAATGCCTTGCTAAAGTCTAGGTAGTTCATATTCACAGCCCCTCCATGGTCTACTAGCTTAGTCACCCAGTCAAAGAAATCAGTTAGATTTGTGTGACATGACAATCCTGCTGTGAAGCCATGCTGCCTTGGGTTCTGTGCCCCACTGGCCTCTAGGTACTCAACAATTCTTTCCTTCAGAAGGGATTCCATCATTTTCCCTACCACTGAGGTCAAACTGACAGGTCTGTAGTTTTCTGCCTCTGTCGTGCTCCCACTTTTGTGAAGGGGAATCATATCCACCTTCCTCCAGTCCTCAGGTACCACACCATTCTCCCATGATTTATTAAAAAGGGTAGTCAGTGGTGTTACTAGTTCTTCCCTTAGTTCTTTTAGAATTCTGAGGTGAATCCCATCAGGCCCCATTGCTTTATCCACCTCCAGATTTAAGAGTTCTTTCAAAACCCTTTCTTCTGTGAAAGGACAAATATCAACCCCCCTATCCAGAGTGCTTCTATTGACTGGATTAGGTATCTACCCCAGCTTTTCCACTATGAATACTGAGCAGAAGCATTCATTCAGTATCCCTGCCTTCTCACTGTTGCTCTCTGCCCAACCACCTTCCTGTTTATTCAGCCTCAGTATCCCTGCCTTAGTCTTTCTTTGCTCCCTAATGTACCTATAAAAGGTTTTATCCCCCTTCTTAACCAAGTTGGCAATCTTTTCCTCGGTTTGGGCCTTTGCTATTCTGTCCATCTTCCCGCTTCCTCCGGTTTTAACTGGTACAGTTCTCTATCCTGCTCCTTCTGTGTTTCCTTATATTTCATGAATGCTATCTTTTTCTCCCTTACCTTCCCTGCCACTTCTTTTGAGAACCATAGTGTTTTTTTCTTTCATTTTGATTTGTTTATTTGCTTCACACAAAGGTTGTTGCCTCTGTGATGGCAGTTTTGATGTGTTCCAATTGTTGCTCCACCCCAACTTCTTGCCTGTTTGCTAGTGCTTTTCTGAGGCACTCTCCCATTTTGACAAAATCAGCCCTCCTGAAGTCCAGTACCTTCACTTTTGTATGGCTTGACTCTACAGCTAAGTTTATCATGAATCACACTGTTTGGTGGTCGCTTGTTCCCAGATGGCTACCCACTTCAAGATCAGAGATCGTCTCTCCGTCCCATTTGAGAGTACCTGGTCTAAGATTGCTCCCTCAAGAGTGGGTTCCAAAACTAGTTTTCTGAGACATGCCCCCTGTGGGGCATCGAGAATGTCTCTACTCTTGGATGTGGCTGCAGCAAAGGTGCTCCAGTTAACATCTGGCATATTGAGGTCCCCCATCAGCAATAGCTCCCCTTTCTCTGCCATCCCAAGGATGCCTTCTATAATTTTCTTGTCCATTTCCTCCCCCTGAGACAGGGGTCTGTATACAACCCCTGTGTGGATTGTGGTGCCATTTCCAGTCTTCAGGGTGACCCACGGTGCCTCCTCTCCTCCATGTTTACCCTTTAGTTCTGTTACTTTGATCTCTTCCCTTACATAGAGAGCTACTCCTCCTCCTCCTCTTCTTTACTCCATGTCCCTCCTATAGATTGTGTACCCTGGTATGTTGTCATCCCAGACATGGTTCTCTGTGTACCATGATTCTGTGACTGCCAGGCATCCCTCTTTCATTAAGGCCACCATTTTGGTGAGCTTTTTACCTAGACTATGGGCATTGGTGCTCATTACCCTCCATTTATTTACAGCTTTATTTCTTTTTGCCCCACCCCTGCCCTTCTCCCTATTGACTGCTCTATCTTGGGGTTTACCTCACTAACTTCCCTGATTTTTGGGGGGGTGCTAGGATTTCCCTTCTCCTTTTCAGTGCTTCCCCCTTGGCTAGTTCAAATGCTTGCCAATGAAGCATTTAAACTTATCACTTAGGATCTTGGTTCCCATCCTGGATAGATGCAGACCATCACACCTGTTTAGGCCTGCATTCCTCCAGATGGAGTGCCAGTCCTCAATGAAGCCAAATCCATGAGCTCTGCTCCAGTTTTTCAACCAGTCATTGACTCCTGTGGTGCAGAGTACCCTAGCCTCATCTATGCCATAGAAAGTAGCACTTCTGAGAAAATTACCCTGTGTGCTACTTGTCTAAGGCCCCTCCCCAACTCCACTAACTCCTGTTATACTGCCCTGATCCCATTCTCAGCCAGGGCATTTGTCGCTAGGTGGATAATGGCATTCAACTCATCCCCCTTGCAGCTGTTCCCATGATCCTGAGGATTTGTTTCCTGCCCATCCAAGCCATGGTGCCAGGCAGGCACCTTACCTCCCTTTCTCCTCCCTCCCCCAGTTCTACCCCCAACAAGTAAGTCCCCCACCAGGAGTTGTTTCCTTCCCCTGTGGGGTCCTGTGCCACCCTCCTGTGGGTCTCCATTGTGGAGGTTCCCAGCATCCTCCTTGGTCTCTACTGTGGGTGCCTCCTTAGAGGAACCATGCTCTGCCACAGTGGTGAATGAATTGTGGAGAGGCACAACTTGAGGGATGCACCTCTCTTCCACCACCCTCACCCTCCCTGAGCCCACCATGGTCCAATCACTCATCTTTCTTGGCAACCTCTGAGGTAATGGTGGTGGCCTGGGTGGTCCCTGGGTGGGGGAGCAGGTTTTCTGAATCCTTGCCAGGTCAGAATGGAGACAAATAACCTCCTCCCTCAGACCAGAGAGGTGTCTGCAAATAGGGCAGTGGTGGTGGGAGATTTTAACCTGCCATGGATAGACTGGCGCATGATGGCATCAAAAAATGCCAAAGAGCAATGGATACTGAATGCATTCCAAAATGTATTCCTGTCATAACTGGTGGTAGAGCCGACCAGAGAGGGAAGCATCTTGGACTTGGTTCTGGCCAATGGGGATCGGGTTAGGGATGCAGTAGTTGAAGACCTGCTGGCAGGGAGTTACCACTCAAAAATATGGTTCTTTCTAGACATGAGGGAGATGGTAACCAGACAAACACCAGGGTACTGGATTTCAGAGTTGTGGATTTTGGGAGGATGCAGCCATTCTGGAGGGACACTTTAAGAAAACAAGTAATGACATGGACATGGAAAGTATGAGGGAAATTTTGAATTTGGGGTTGTTAGAAGCCACGGAAACTTCCACAAGGATTCAATGTAAAAAGTCTAAATCAAAAAAACCTAGCTGGTCAACCAGGGAGGTGCAGGATGGGGTAAGGAAGAAAAAGCTACCCTACTGAACATACAGAAGAACCTGCAGGGAAGAGGATAGGGAGGATATATAAGAAATCAAAGGAGGTAAGCAGGGCATTCAAGGAGTTTAGGTTGGCATGGGGATCAGGGAGGGGGAGAAGGGATTGTTTAGATATATCAGGGTGAGGAGGAAGGATCCCGGCTTACAATGGAGTGGGGTGGACAGAGAAGTGAGTGGAGTCAGCTGAGGTATTAAATGAGTACTTCTGCTCTGTCTTTAAAAGGAATAAGGATGGGCCAATCACATGGTGGTTAGGGTAGGGATTGAAGAGAGGGGAAACCAATTGCTGGGGTGATACCAGAGAAGAGCATTTGGAAGTGCCTAAAGGACTTGAGAGTTGACAAAGCCCCAGGCCCAGGTGGGATTCACCCCAGAGTTTTAAAGGAAATTACAGCTTTCCTGGAAGTACCTCTGATGGAGTTATTCAATTCCACCCTTCAAATGAGACATCAATGGTGGGGAAACTATTGGAGATCATGCTGAAGGTAAGGCTGGTGGAGTTCCTGGATGCTAAACACCTTCAAGACATCCAGCAACACTGATTTATCCATGGCTGATCTTGACAAAACAAATCTGGTCACATTTTATGATGGGGTGACAAGATTCCTGAATGGAGATAGGCCAGTTGATGTCTTATATCTGGACTTCAGCAAGGCGCTTGACCTGGCAACACATGGGGATTCCTGGGCAAGCTGAGGAATTTAGGGTTAGAATTAAGGATGTTGAGTTGGATTGGATACTGGCTAAGCAACAGACAGCAATGGGTGGTGGTAGGGGGGAGTTATCAGCACCTAGGAGTGTCATTGATGGGGTCCCACAAGGATTGGTACTGGGACCACTGTTATGTAATGCCTTCATTTCAGACATAGCAGAGGGGGATAGGAGCAAAATGAGCCTGTTTGTTTATGACTCCAAACTAGGTGTGGTGGTGGATAGTGAGGAGGAAGGAAAGGCACTCCAGGAAGACCTAGAAAGACTTGAACAATGGTTGGAAACATGGCAGCTGGATTTTAACTAGGGATTGGTGAACTGGTTCGTTGAAAATACAAACTGACCCAAACATGCTGAAGTGTTTGGAAACAAATGGCTTCTGAATACTTTCGGCTATTTGGATTGTTTCAGATGGCTCCTATCATGGGTACTGCAGCATGAGAAGTGCCAGAGCAGGAGGAACCCCCAGGAGGGACCAGAAACAAGACTCTGAACCCTAATTGGATGGTCGAGTTGTCCATCGCTCTAAGGAGGGACCTGATTGGGTTGCTGCTCTAGCAATTAACGTGGTCCTCCTTAGAGCTACGCAGAGGAATCAGGATGACAGAGTAAAAGCAGCAGCTGCTCTTGGCTGCTGCTTGCTTTGTGGATCGCTGAATCAATTGTTTTCTTCTGTGCTTGTGCTGCTTGCATTTTTTTCCCCCTTGGGCAAGTGAAGAAGTCCACTGCTAGTCTGTCACTCCTAAAAAAAAAAAGCAGAATTTTTTAAACTAAAAGAACATAAGGGAGGGAGGTATTGGGAACTTGTGGAAGTTGGGGTGGGGAGTAGGGGACTGGGAGCCTGGGATTCGGGAGGGGATTGCCAGCAAGGACTGGATGTAGGGCTCAGGAGGGAGTTTGGGATTGGGATGGGGACTGGACTGGGAACTGGGGAGTACAATGTATGGGAGAGGAGGCTTAGACAGGGTATCTTCATGAACATGAGCATTGAATGATGAGCCAGGATGGAACTTGAAGAGAGACACTAAGGGCAACTTGTCAGAACTAGAGTGTTGTGTGTATAAAATCTGACAGCCAGTCAGTGCACTACTGCCACTCCTTGCATACTGTCTGTGTGACCCCCTCTCCTGTGTCAGATAGTGTTAGGTCAGGCAGGGTCCCCCAGAATTTCAGTGGGTATACTAGCAGCAGTGCCTGTAGCATCACCCTTAGCATAGGTGGTGTGTGAAATAAAATCTCCCAAGACTGCCAGACGGTCCTCATTGCACCAGTGACACTTCTTGCATAATGTCTGTGTTACACCCCCCAAGAAGTCAGTCAGCTGTCGTCTTCCTCCCTGTGCTCACTCAGCTGGGTATAAGCTTTGACTTGGTGGGTAGGGCATTCCATCACATCATGTGGAATAAAGAAAAAAATTAAAAATCATTGAAGGGAAAAAATCCTGTGTCAGAGAGGGTTAGTCCAGGCAGGGTCCCCTAGAATCTCTGTGGGCATACTAGCAGCAGTGCCTGCAGTATTGCCCTTAGTGTAGGTGGTGTGTAAAATAATATCTGCCAAGACTGCCAGCCAGTCATCAGTGCACCAGTGCCACTTCATGCATACTCTTTGTGTGCCCCCCCACAAGAAGTCAGTCATCTGTCATCTTCCTCCCGTGCTCATTCAGTGGGGTATAAGCATTGGCTCAGTGGGCAGGGAATTCCATCACATCACATCACATGGAATAAATAAAAAAATGAAATGAAATCACGTTCCTGGTCATCACTGTCATGAATTTCACATTTGGCAACTATTTCTGGAAGCTATGTTCCATCCAGTATCTGAAGCTCCAGGAAGCGCTAACCACTGTAACATGACTCCTCATCCTCATGACGAATCACATACATGGTTACCACGGCCATGAAGAAGCTCAGTTCCATTTAATATCTGAAGCTCAGGGAAGCACCACAACTGTTACACAATTCCTCATCCTCACGACGAATCACGTTCATCACAGTCACGATCATGTTCACATTCGCGGTCATCACGGTCACAATTTTCACATTTGCCAACTATTTCTGAGATCTTGTTTTAGTACAATACCACAGCAGTAGCATACCCTTCCAGTAAGGACAGCAGCCTTGTCTCTGAGATACAAAATACTTAAATTTTGTCTTCTTGAGAAAGAGAAAACATGCATAATTACAACTCTATTGAGTTTTTGTTGTCCTGTTTGGAACATTATAAATAAACTATCTATTCTCTAAACACATACTATGTTTTGTTCTGTTCTCATAAAAGTGACATTACTAAGAAAGTATCTAAAAGCTGCATAACAAAGTTTACCTCTGATTCTTCTGACATAGAAATTCAACAAAAATACACCTACAGTACCTGTTCCACACTTTGTGATTACAGAAGAAACAATTTATGTTGGTACAGCCCTGTTTTTTTTTTAATCTTCAGTTTCATCATGAATCAGGACACCCAGTTATCATGTCACATCACTCACAAGCCTTGGTCCAGTATGATGTTTCTGTTAGTGTTCACGTTCTGCATGATGCCCTACTAGTAGATGGAATCGAATCTTTGTCCTCACAAGCTGGCTGCATTTAATCCAGTAGCTACTGTATAATCTCAGAGTGATCACTGTTTGTAGCATGTGTGTTTCTCAGTTATACAGTTCAGGGAAGAACAGCTGTAGGTATTTCAAATTTTTTTCAATGGCAACTATTTGTGGAAGCTCAGTTCCATCCAGTTTCTGGTGCTCTGAGAAGCACTGCTATTGCCAACATGACTCATATCACGTCACAACAAATCATGTTCATGGTCATCACAAATCACACCACTTCAACTTTTTGGTGCAATCCTGCATTTTTTTCTTTCTTAATCTTCAGTTTCATCAAGAATCAGGACACCCAGTTATCATGTCAAGTCACTCATGAGTCTTGGTCCAGTACAATGCTTCTGTTGGTGTTCACATTCTGCAAGATGCCTTACCTGTTGTGTTCCATACCAAGAGCTGTTGCTGAACATAAATAGTGACATACATTACAAACACGTTGTCCCCTTCTACTAGGTTTACTAGGTTTTAATGGGAAAAAGAAGGCAGTAGCCCATCTCGATTTTCCCCCACACAGTGTGGGCTCATTAAGACAGAGGTGACCCTGTTAGCCAACTATCAAGACCTCTTTTAAAAATATTGACACTATCTGAATCAACCAGTGCTTGGGGTAATTGGTTCCAAAGTCTGGGTGCCCTAACCGAGAAAAAATGTTTTCTAAGATTAGTACTAGCAAATGGAACTAATAATTCTCAATTATGGCTTCTTGGCACTGTACGGCGATTAGTAAAATGGAGGCCACACTTTCTCATAAGTTCAGTGTTTTGCATAAGTTTGTAAATTAATATTTGATCTCCCCTATTTCTTCTGTTATGCGGAGTATGCAATCCTGTCAATTTTAGTCTATCTGGGTAAGAATATTAGATAGTCTTGGAACCATCTTTGTGGCTTGTTGCTGGATCTTCTCTAACCACTTTATGTCACCTTTCAGATGGGGGTTGCAAAAAGGAGACCCATAATCAATTAGGGGGTGAATACATGCCCTGTAAAGAGGTATTAAACACTGTTCATTTCTTGTGACAAAGGAATGCCGAATTTGTCTGAGTATGCCATTTGTGGTATTGGCTATTTTTAAGCAATGGCCCAAAAAGGTTAATGATGATTTCACCAAGATACCTAGATCTCTTTCTGTATTAGTTGATTTAATACAGTTGTTGTTTATATAATAACTATATTTTGAGTTCCGGGTGCCGTAATATAAGACCATACATTTGTCTATATTAAAATCCATTTTGTTAATAACTGCCCAACTTTCAATTTTTAATAAGTCGAGTTTGAGTGAATTATGGTCATAATCATTATCAACCATGCCCCCAAGTTTGGAATCATCAGCAAACTTACATAGCCAATTTTTATTACTTATTCCCATGTCACTAATATATACATTGAACAGTATGTGGCCAAGCACTGAGCCCTGCAGTACCCCACTGGAGACTGCAGCTAAGTTTGAAACACAGTCGTTTATAGAGACCCTTTGTGTTCTGCTTGATAACCAAGCATTTATCCAATTTACTAACCCTACAGAGTATCCCAATGATTTTAGTTTTCTTATTAAATTTCTGTGGGGCACTTTGTCAAATGCCTTGCTAAAATCCAACAGTATGACATCCATATTTTGTTTATTTTCTAGGCCAATGCTAATGTTATTATAAAAAGTCAACAAAGTTAGTAGTGCAGAAGTGACCAACTTTGAAACCATGTTGGGTAGAGTCTACTATATTCAGTTCCTCCATTTCCTTCTCTAAGTAGGTTTTTATTATTTTTTCAATGGTCTTACAAATAATTGAGGTTAGGCTAATGGGCTGGAAATTTTGAACAAAAGATCTATTTCCCTTCTTATGAATAGTGGTTATGATTGCTGATAACCAATTTACTGAGATTTCATCAGAATGTAAAGATTTATTAAATAAAATGAATAAGGGAATTGAAATTGTCTCTGCTGTATCTATAAGAAATCTAGGATTAACTTGGTCAGGTCCCAGGCTGGTGGATTTCTTTAAGGCTTTAAGAAAAGGGAGAATATCTGCAGCCATAATGTTATAGTTTTTTATGAAATTTTGACTTACTTTCGAGTCACTACTGGGCATGTAATAATCTTTTTTAGAGTAGACAGAGCAGAAATAGGAATTAAAATAATTTGCTATTTCAATGTCTGAATGAATTATTTTATTATCTAGTGTTAAAGGCCCTATTTTTCTAGAGTTAGCCTTTTTATTATTTAGGCATGAAAATAATATTCTATAGCCATCTTTGATATGGGCTAATTTGAATTCTATTTTCATCTTAGCCTTTTTAATCATATGTTTTAAAACTTGTGTTGCCTTTTTATATTTACTGTAGGCTTCATTGAGTCTTTTACCTGTTTTTAGTTTTATGAATAACTTTTTTTCTTTTAATCTGAGTCATAATAGATTTATTTAGCCAAATTAGAATTCTGCCTTTTTTGTTATATTTATTTTTTGTTGGCACATTTCCTTTCTAGTGCAAAAATCACATCAATTAGTTTTAACCAGCCCTCATTTACCGTGAGGCCAAAGAAAGGTTGTGACCATTTAACACTATTTGATTTATCTGTAATCAATCCAAAGTTAGCATTGTCATAGTTTCTAAAGACAGTTTTTTTTTATTTAATCTATGGTGTACACCCATTAATTCAAACATAATGGAATGATGGTTGCTATTGCCTAAGGGATCAGATGCTAAAATATTGGTGAGTTTGTGACTAATGTTGGAGATGAGGAGATGGTGGGAAAATTTACTAGTTGTGTTAGACCATTCTCAGTAGACATGTTCAAAAAACCAACGTCTTGTTTGTTATTGCTAGAATCAGTGGACCAGTTTATATGGGGCATGTTAAAATCGCTTATGATTACCACGTCTTTATAATCAGAGAATATATCAATGTCCTTAAGTAAAGCCTCCCTATAACTATAATCAGGAGAAGGGGAGTTATAACAGTTTCCCACAATGATTTGGGGGTGACCTTGGATCTGAATAGACACCTATATAGATTCTACATTTGATGTTGACTGTAATTCATAAGATGTAATGTCTTCTCTAACATAAAATCCCACTTCCCCACCTTTTTTATTATTTCTGTTTTTATGATAAAGTTTGTAACCTGGAATTTGCTGATTCCAAACAGAATTTGAGTCCCACCAGGCTTCAGTTATCCATATTATATCTAAGTTTAATAATTTACTTTTAGCCTCTAGTTCTGCTAATTTAGTGATATTCAGTGATCTAGCATTTAGAGACAAGAATTTGTAACCCCTGAGGGACTGGTTTACCCTATGATTAAGAGATAGGGGAGATACCCCTTTCTCTCCTTCTACTTTAGTTTAAATGGTTTGTAATTATCCTCAGAAGGGATTTCCCCAACATGGTACTACCCTTTCTATTAAGGTGTAGACCGTCCCAACTATATAAAGGAGATTTGTCTACAAAATTCTCCCAGTGGGTTACACATGCTATGTTTTGGGATATGCACCATTTGCAAAGCCATTCATTTGTTTGTTTAATCCTAGTAGTGACAAGATCCATTGCTCTAGGGATGGGTCAAATTTCAGAAAAGCACACCATGCAATCTCTATCTACCATCATGTTGTTTAAAGCAATTATGTCCCATTGTATGGACTTGTGGTTGGAGCTAGGATATCGTTAATTCCTGCTTGTATAATGATTAAGGGATTTTGAACAGAGTATTTTAAAATATCAGGTATCATGTTGGTAATGTTGGATGCCTTAGCTCCTCTAAAACTGGAACAGGTGTGATTTACCTTGTCCTGCCCACAGACAATCCTGTCCATGTGTTTAATTAGAGAGTCCTCCAATACAAAGATCTGTTTTGAGTTCCCAGTAGGATGTTGTGGTGTAATATCTGGGCTATTGTACTGATGGGTAGGAGAAATTTCAATACCAGAAGGGTCATTGCAATTTGGTGGAGAAAGAGGGCCATTATTTAAAGTAATGCTTTTTACTTTATTTCCTCTGGGTTTAGTAGTGTTAACTAACTTTGACTTTTCACAAAACATGGACATGTTAGATTCATCCACTAAGTCATAATCCTCATAGTCTAATAGGGTTTGATATCTATTATGTAGAGGGACCTGATCAGAGTGATAAGTTTGACCACCTCTGCATTTGGTTTTAACTTTCTGTACCACAGCTCAGTCTTCAATATAGGGAGATGAGGGAACCACAGTGTTAGTTGAAGGGGAACAGTAGGGATCATCATTTAATGAAGGTGACTGAGGGCTAGTTAAAGTATACTGAGTAACTGCCTCATCTATAAAGCTTTCCAGTTGTGCAATATCAGTATTTGTACACTGTCCGTGTAGTATACTAGCTATTTCATTTTGTAAAATACAAATCAACGAACATTTGTCACACATAAAGGTGTTATCAGATTCTCCATAACAAAACATAGAACAGTTTACACACTGCTTAATAGGGCCCTCCATTTTAATTGCAAAATGTCAGACACAGGAGACTGGATTAAAAAGAATAGAGATCTGGGACTTGCCTGCTTTTGGACCATATCATCGTCATCCTCCAGTAGGCACATCCATAGTCACATTATTCACTCCTCATCGCATTTCACTACTAATGCATTTTAGTACTACTGAGCAGTGGTTTAATTGCTGTTTTTCTATAGATATGATGATTAGAAGCTATTTGAAATGATTTGTTCACATACAATTACCATAAAATGATAAAGGTTATAAAAGGTCCGGATAAGCATCCACACCTTTTTTGGCTTATCAGAACATTTTAGAACCTCAAAACCTTTTGAGATTCTCCCATCCCTAGTTTTTACACATGAAAGTGCAGCATTCTGCACTTGTGTGCTAGAAATGCAGGGTGCAACTACTATTTGGGAGGGGTCAGCTTAATAGTTTCAGAGGAGGAAAAAGATCTGGGAGTAGTGATAACTGGAAAAATGAAGCACTCTGAGCATTACAGGAAGGCAGAGGCTAAGCCAAACAGAATGCTGGGGTGCATTGCTAGGGGGATCACTTTTAGAAGGTATGAGGTAATACTGCCACTGAACAAATCCTTGGTGAGGCTGCACCTGGAGTACTGTGTACAGTTCTGGCTACCTTACCTGAAGATGGACATTATGCTCCTGATATGGGTCCAAAGAACAGCATCTGAGATGATCCTTGGAATGGGGCTAAGCCCTATGTGTAATGATTTAAGGAGCTAAACGTGTACTCCCTGGAGGACAGAAGGGACAGAGGGGACATGATCGAGACCTTTAAATTCTTGAAAGGTATCAATACAGTAATCACTGAGGGTTTATTCAGACTGAAGGGGGAAGGGACCATGAGGGGACATAGCCTAAAATTGGTAGGGGGAAGTACAGATGGGATTTGAGAAAATATTATTTCATGGAAAGGGTGGTTGAGCCTTGGATGTCACTACCTGAGGAGGTGATATCAATGGAATCAATGGGAGATTTTAAGAATGGATGGGACAGATACATGGGCAAAGTTCAGGTGGGAGGGAGGGAGGGGACCAGTTGGGGTGATTGCAGAATGGGAATCTGGGAAGGGATGTATGGAAGGGGGAGGGTGAGGCAGCAACAGTGGTTAAACTGTGAGCTGCATCTTGAGGAGACACAATAAACCATGAGGCCTACTCTGCTGGCAAGTTTGTATGTTCGTATGGAAAAAAATGCAGGAGGAACAGCATGGGACATGGAGGCATGACAATTATTAACAAGTATTTGTCAATGTCGAATGTTGTCTTGCTGATACTGACATCAGTAGGGCAAGAGTTGAACAGATGCATAATAGGAATGGCAGTGAAGTATGAAAGTGACATCAAACCCCATATCACCCTACAGAGACTGACAGGCACTGAGGTGTGCCTTTGGGCATCAGCCATAATGTTCATGGCAGTTCAGCTCACCCTACCCTGCAGTACGACAAACATCTCATTGTGCCTTCGTGTCCTTGGGCCTTATGCTCACCTCATTGAGCTATAACACTCATGGCATTTTACCTCACCCCAATCTGCAGACACCAACAAGTGCCTAGGTGTGTCTTGGGGTGTTCAGCTTTACAGTCACCCCATTTCATAAGGACATACACTGAAATGGGTGCAGCATAGAAAAATGGGGTGAACGGTGGGGCTGAAGATTCCAAGGCATGCCTCAATGCCTGTCAGTGGCTTGAGGGTGGGGGGAATGGCATGGTGTGTGCATGACAGCCAGCAATGCAAAGGCACACTCCTGATACCTGTCAGTCTGCACAGGGTTGGATGTTATGGTTAGAAACCCTAATGCCCTGGCTGTTTGTTGGTATTTGCACTACAGGTTTGCAACATGGCATTTTTGTGACCCCCACCTCATGAAAGTGTTTGGGACCTCTGCTCATGAATAGTGGAATTGTGATTTTGTTAATCTGTCCCAAACGTTGAATTCTCATAGTGACTGCCCTATTCTGCGCCAGATGTGGGAAAACACCATTCGGGCAGGATGTGAAAAATGACAGCTCTATCATTCATAGGTAGGTGTGAAGAGATGGCAGTGTTGAAAATCTTGAGTGAAAATATTAAAAATGCTTGAATTTATGAGCATACTAGAACCTGTGTAATGCACACTTGTAACACGGTCATTTACTGGAATTATTTCACCAAATTTTCAACATAGGCATTTTGGGATCTCTACTCATGAACACTGTCACTATGATTTTCTTCATCTGTCCTGATCATTGGTTTCCCACAGAGACTGAGCCATAGTGCACCACTTGTGTGAAAACTCATTTCAGGCAGGATCTGAAAAATGACAGCTGTACTGTTCATAAGAACATGTGCAAAACTGACAATATTGAAAATGTTGGATTTTTTTTAGTTATCATTTTTTTTCTCTCCTTCCACTGCTGGCTTGTCCTCACGAGGGCATCCCTAGCCCCATCCCCCGGCATCCACCAGCCGACGCTGACCTGAACCCCAGGGCTTGCCCCCCCGGTGGGGTTGGTGAGGGTCCCCAACCTCCCAATAAAGTCTGGATTTAGTGGGCCAGTGCTGTGGCTAGCCAGTGGTGGAGCCTGAAAGGCACCCTCTGCCATTATGCATTGCAGTGCTTTTTCTCCTCCTGTTCTCCCCAGGAGTCAGGACAGTGCAATGTCACCAGCAGAGGGGACCATGCGCTCCCTCCAGGCATCTGGCCTGACTCCTCCCCAGCTTGTGGTGCAATGCCTTGTCCCCCAGCCTCCACTGGAGGGTGAACAAGTGCTGACCACCAGATACCCCCCTCACCAGAGAAGGACAGCAGTCCATCAGATGCTCAATCCTTCTCCTCCCCTGCCAATCCCCGGCAGCCCATGCTAATTCCCGAACATGGATCACCGGCATAGCACAAGGTATGGCACCAGTGCATCAGCCCTCAGCACCACCAGGCTGGCTTATAATGTTGAAAACGTTGAGTGAAAATATTACAAATTGTCGAAGTTACCAGTGTGCATGGAAACTGCACAACTCACCCTTGTAACATAGTCATTTTAAGGACTTTTGTCACCAAATTTTCAACATAGATATTTTAGGACCTTTGCTCATGAACAGTGACACTGTGATTTTTGAACTCTGTCCTGAACATTGATTTCCCACAGTGATCATGCTATTCTGCTCCGATACTGCAAAAACACATTTCTTCCAGGATGTGAAAAATGACAGCTGCACTGTTCATAAGGAGGTGTGAAAAAATGCCAATGTTGAAAATCTGGAGTGAAAATATTGCATGGAACTGCACAATGCACACTCATAATGCAGTCATTTATTTGGAATTATTTCACCAAATTTGCAACATAGGCTTTCTGGGAGGACACTTCATGAACAGCAACACTGTCATTTTGTTACTCAGTTCCAAAAGGTGATTCCGTGCAGTGACCGCAAAATCAACTTTCAGGACCGAATAGCACCATGACAGTGACTGAATTCATGAGATGGGGTCCCAAAAACCCCATGCTGAAAATGTGGTGCCAAAATTCCCCAAAATTCCCCAAAATGCTTGAGATATGCACCAAAGTTGAAAAAAATGTAGTTATTCCATTACACAGCTTACCGGCATTTCTTCAGTTCGCGGTCAGCTTTAAAGAGTGCAGATGTGTTCCCGGTCCACCGAAGATCATCACGCTGGGCTCCAGAGGTAAGTATGGGGTGACAGGGGTGTGGGGAGGCAGGGTTCACAGAGGGTTGGTGTGAGTTATGGGAGGGACCACTGGACTCAATGAGGGACCATTTTCTGGTTTACAGGTTAAAATAAAAACACAAAAACCATTATGGGACTTTTTTGTCTTTACAGGGACTTTTGGCATGCTGGGATGGGCTCCCAGCAAGCCACCTGAATTTTTTTGGGGGGAGCTGTAGCCAACAGGGGATTGGGCACCCCCACAGGCCATACAAAGTTGTGGGGGTCGCAGGAGCTGAGGGTGATTGGGCACCCCCTCGGCACACAATAAATGGGGGGTACATTATGCTGATTTAGGAGGGGGCATGCTGTCAAGGGGATTGGGCACCCCTGTCAGCCTTCAGAGGGATTGTGGAAGGTGATGGCTATCCCTAGGCTTCTGTGGGAACTTTGAGAAACTGACGGGAAGCCGCCACCATGTTGCTTGAGAGGACACCAGATGAGGCAAGCAGTAATTGGCTGCTGCAATCAGAGACTGCCCGGTGGCGCTAACTGATTGCAGTGACTAATTTCTTTAAAGGTGGTGGCGCATTTTCTGAATTGCTGTCATAGACAGCGTGCTCTGCCATTGGAGCCACAGAGTCCAGCCACAAAAAGCAGTGGCACCATTGGCTGCAGAAGGACCATATCTCTGAAACCTGCTTGTTCATTGAAGCAACCACAATATTTTGTCTGTGATGCTCCAAAGAGTTGGAGAATAGCAAGAGCTGTGGGTACAGCATAGGGCAATCATAACTGTAACAATTTTTCTCATGCAAAATGTGCTTACTTGGAACCACTGTGCTGGTGTGTGGGAAAGGAGATTTGACAGTTATGCTTGTATGTTTCTGGAAGTGTATCTGTTACTTACCATGCTGGGTATGCTCCTCTTCTGCTTGTGGTACTGGTCAGTGGACCCGAAACCCAGGCAACTCTTGTAAATTATACTCTAATGTAATAAAAACACCATAGTGAGTACATACTGTATGACAATATGAGGTCTATCCTTCAGTAACAGGCATAATCACAGTAATTGCATACATAGTGGCCATTAACTGTGCATATGGCACATGGTACACTTCAATGAAATACTGCATACATGTGCACAAACATGCACAGTTCTCTTTATTCATGTGAGGCAGGTACTACAAAATCAACAGCCAACTCTGTCATTTCACAGTACAGTATACGTTATTATGTCAAGTAGAAACAGCACAAGTAAATGTAAAGCTTAATGTATATTCTATGGGGGTAAGCTAGGATTTTTACTTGGAATAACATGAAAAAGAAACAAATGGATGCAGCACATCGGCCTGTTCATCTTGAGTGATATCACTATGAGTAAACAGTAAGTAACCGTATACAGTAAGTATCTATCACATGATAAATATCTATTCATATGCAACATGTTAAATGTGTGATCATTATGTAATAAGCTAACAATGATATTACTCCCATTTTTCATCAAGAATACTTACCTTTAAACTGTCCTAGATCCTGTTGACCCCCCAATGAAACATATAAGTACAGAAATTCAAGAAACCTTTCAGTAAAAGTACAAAACATACATGCAATATTAATACAGAAAGAATACATGAAAGTATTGCTATAACTGTGAAATATGTATTTACTTCCCCCTGTTGGAGGTGCAAGTGATGGAACTACAGGAATACTACTAGACAGAATCAGCATAGATATGAGACCTACGTAAGTATGTATATTTACATACCTGTACTTGTAATCATAGTACAATTCCTACACCTGAATAGTCATACAAATAGTAACTGAGAATTTACAAAGAATATGTATGCATATATATAATTCTTTGCAAAAAAAACTTTGTTAATGCACTAGTTAGGGATTCAGCATCAAAAGTAGGGAAATGTAGTGTTAGGGTTTCCAATCCTAACACCCCACCCCCACCATTCAGGCAGCTTCAGTCGTGGGGTATGTCTTGGTGTTGTCAACCCTAATACTCACCCCATTCCATCAGTAAATAAGCTGAGATGGGTACAGTATATTAGAATGGGGTTAGCATTATGGTTGACAACCCTAAAGCACACTCCACTCCTGTTGCTGCCTGCAGGATGGGGGTGGGATTATAGGGTTGGAAACCCTAACACTACATTTCCCTACTTTTGATGCTGAATCCCTAACTAGTGCATTAACTAGGGCCCTAAGCCCCCATCCATCCATAATTCAGAAGACACTGTGGTTATCTCCCATTCCGTGCTGCACAGCACCAAAGACCTTACATTGCAACGTTATTCTGTGGGAATCACATGAAAATCTGAAACCTGTATAGCTCCACAAGAAAAAAATATCTTTTCACCAAACCAGTAAAATGCATGTCTCTAGGACAAGTCCTCTGTATTCTGAAAATGTCTTACAAAAATTTGAAGTCATGTCTTCACAGAGCAGTGGCAAAGAAATGACTGCATACACTTCACATTTCAATGTTATCTTATGGGAAACAAAGGAAACTTTAACCCACCAGAACTCCAGATCAAAGTGAACAGCTTTCACAATACCATCAAAATGCACATCCATGAAGCAAGCCCTTTGTACCCTGTAAATTTCAGATCACTATTCCAAACTGTTTCTTCAAAGTGAAGTGACAAAAAACAACTGTAAAAAAAATATTTTTCACAAATTGCAAAACAGGATAATTTTGTCCATCCTTTTTCAAAATTTGCAAAAAAACCAAAATCCTTTTTCACAAATTGTAAAACAGGATCCTGTTTTGTAATTATTTTTTTATAAATTTTCAGAAAAAGGATTTTGGCATGCTAAAAAACACACATTTCAGGTGATTCATGCAAAAACTAGCACACCAATCTGATAGAATGGGACCCTGATTAGCAGAACACATGTTGGTTACTTCAAAAAACATAATTTTTTTCTCTTTTTTAACTTTATTTGCCATGCTAAGAAAAAACAAGATGGTGGCAGCACAAAAAAAAAAAAGATTCCTCATTTGCCAGAAAGGATTTCTCATAGGTGATACAGGATTACACATTTGTGACACAGAATCCTATTCTGAAGCTCTCATCTAACTTTTCTCATTGAAAATAATGGGAAATGTTAACATTTAATAACTTTGGAACAGATTAATATTATTTCACCAAATCTTCAAAAGGCACATCTATGGCACACAACATTTCTAGTCTAAAATTTTCAGACAAAAATCCCAAGCCATTTTTGTGCAGTGGCATGACAAAGAATTTTACCAAAAAAGGTAATTTTCAGATTTTCTGACACTCCGTAACTCTGCATGCATGCATCCAACCATAATGATGCTTGGCATATCAAGAGATCTGCAGTCTCTGATGGTGCTTGCAAAATTTCATGCAAATCAGGTGAATGGTTGTGAAGTTATTAAAGTGCAATATTTCGAGATTAATAAAGAAGTGAAGGTTGAACCCTAACTACAGGGGTGTGACTGCGCCCCTATAATAACACTCCATATCTCCACACCTGTACATCTGACCTGAATATAACTTGGCATATGAGGAGATCTTTGATCCTTGATGACACATACAAAATGTCATGGAAATCAGTTAAACAGTTGCAAAGTTATTAAAGTAAAAATGCACAAAAAAAGATTCCCCATTTGCGACAAAGGATAACTCATTTGCAACACAGGATTTCCCATTTGTGACATAGAATCCTGTTTTGAGGCTCATATCTAACTTCTCATTGAAAATAACGGGACATTTTTAAATGTAATAACTTTTGAATGGATTAATATTTTTTTCACCAAATATTCAAAAGGCACAACTGTGGCCCAAGACCTTTCTGCCCTAAAAATTTTAGACAAAAATACAATGCTGAGTTTGTGCAGCAGTGTGACAAAGAATTAAAAAAAAAAGTAATATTCAAATTGTTTGACACTCCATATCTCCGCACCCACACATCCGACCAGAATGAAACTTGGCACATCAAGAGATCTTCTGTCCCTGATGGTGCATGCAAAATTTCATTCACCAGTTTGGTTACTGCAGCTCTGTTGTTACCTTCCATCATTCGTGATAGTCGCCATGGCCAGCATTAGCCTGTAGATCCTGTATTGTGGCTATAATTTGTATATGCTGTGGCAGTCAGGGCATTTTGAGATAGATTGCAACATTGAGTTACAGTGTTGTTTTGTATCATTAAGTTTGCATGATTAAATGGAACAAGGCACCACTGGAATCATCTGTAACAGCCAGGAGCCACAAACTAATAGGGAGCCACTCTGACAGAGGGAGAGGTTCATGTTTAGAAGAAATTGCCAGTGTAAGACAGAGAAGGCTGCATAGAAAGCAAGAATGGGCTGTGGCAAGTACAGATTTTGCTAACCAGCCCCAAGAATTAGAAACAGTATTTGTACAACTGGAAAGGCTGTTACTTAAAGAAACATCAAAACATAGACTTTGATGGCAAATAAGGACCACTTGGCCCACCTAACCTGCTCAGTTCCCTATCTAGAGGATAAGCTGCAGATCTTATTTGACCAACAGCCTATTTTTTCCTAACCCCCACAAAAATTGCCTTATGTCTGTCCCATGCATTCTTGAATTCTCCCAAAGTTTTAGACCCCACAACCTCCACAGGAAGGCTGTTCTATGCATCCACTACCCTCTCTGTGAAAAAATAGCCCCTCACATTGCCCCAAACCATCCTCCAACTATCTTCAAGTTGTGTCCCCTTGTTCTTGCACATCTCTTTTTCTGAAAGATGCTATC
The DNA here is from genome assembly GCA_016271365.2 of Neoceratodus forsteri. Classification (NCBI taxonomy): domain Eukaryota; kingdom Metazoa; phylum Chordata; order Ceratodontiformes; family Ceratodontidae; genus Neoceratodus; species Neoceratodus forsteri. The sequence goes on along the minus strand of CM057454.1, from coordinate 1,000,539,839 downwards.
CTCTTGGACTTTGTTGATTCCACTGAGGTACTTAAATGTTTCTATCATGTCCCCCCTCTCCCTTCTTTTCTCAAGGGTATACATATTAAGCTCCTTTAGTCTCTCCTCGTATGGCTTCTCTTGCAGACCCTGTATCATTTTAGTTGCCCTCCTCTGAACTGCCTCTTCAATCTGTGGCATAATTTTACCAATATGGAAGAGTATGTACAATGCATTTCTGTACCAAGGGGACTGAGTGTTGATAAAAGACCAGCAATTGGTTTAACTAGTTTGGCCATAAGGATGAATAAGAGCAGAGGACCGCACATGAGTGTTCACTGGCATTTGTTAAATTACAGATAAGTAGGTCTTCCTCCTAAAAAGACAGACTCATTTGTCTCAGGTCCTGAACAATAGGGTGGATGCTAGGCATGGGACAAGCAACAGGGAGGGGTAGGAGGGGTGGTTGTCCTGGAGAACCTGAACTGAGGGTAGGGCACTCATGGAGATAGATAGGCAGGGGGATTTCAGAGAGGGGCGGAGCCTCATGACATCATGCCAGGAGACGGGAATGCGATTGGGTTAGGAAGGGAGAGAGAGAGAGAGAGGAGGGTTAGCAAAATGGGTTTAAAAGGGCACACAAGGCAGAAAGAGCTCACAATTTGCTTCGGTAAAATCCTTTACTATGAAGCACATCAGTTGGCAATTATGATTCTATAGCACATCAGCATGGCAACTTATTTTAGTTTTAGTTTTAAGTTAATTTAAAATTTGTAGCTTGTGAGCAATGAGAGATATTCATAGTAACTTGTTGATCCAGGGGATGCTTACAGTGAGGGTGCCAGTGAGTCAGTTGTTGTTACTACAGTGGGTAAGTAAATAAAGGAAAGATAATGAAGACAGGTACAGGAGACTGAGCAGTTTAAAATGTATCCATTTGGGCTGATGCAGCATTGAGAAGTATGCCTGGTATGTAAGTTATTGGCCACATGGTCATTAAAGGTTTCTTGTTCAGCCTGGGCCATGTGGCAGATTGAGCTTTTTAAAATGTATACGGGACCAGGTATGCCTGGTAGGTAAGTTATTGGCCACATGGTCGCAAAAGGTTTTTGTCTTTTCAGCCTGGGCCATGCTTCAGATCTGTAATTAGAAACTGCATCGTTTAGGCTGATGGGTTGGCAAGATGGTTTGGTGGCTCAGATTAGTCCCAGGATGGCTAGTGGTGTGGGAATGCAAATCTCATGGTAGGACTGAAGTTGGGGGTGCCGGTAGCATCACTGTTTTGGTAACAGCCCAGAGAGTTGGGGATAGTAGATTTCCCACAAAGGCTATGAGGACCCATATAATGCTTGGGGGCAGTGGGCGGGATAGTTGAAAGGTGTTAGTAGCAGCACTGCACTTGCAACAGCCAGGAGAGCTTGGGATGTGGGAACTAGCTAGGGGACTTTTAGGATCCTTGTAAGGCATGTGGGGCAGGTGGCTGGATGGCTGCCCATTAATGAGAAGTTGGTGCTTTTCAATCGTAGTAGGATCAGAGGTTAAGAATACAGCTGGTAGGGGGAGATGCAAGCTAGGTGTGTTCCGGTTGCTATGATTCTAGTTCAGGTGCGTATTCCCTCGGGGAATGTGTTAGAGGATGGCACAGGTAGTGTTGGTTTCCTTGTGGGGGTCATTAGAGAAAGGCTTTGGGAGCAGATTACTGGCTGGGAGTATAGCAGGGAGAAGAGATCCCCAGGTTGGAACAGAAGTCGGTGAATTACTGTTTGAAAACAAGCACGGTCCAACTTGGAGCTGTTGGTTCAAGTCCTAGGAGCTAAAAAGACATTGGTTGGGACAAGAATAGCAGATGCATGTCTAGGGGTGATTGTGTTCACATTACGGACACCAAGGGGCAATAGGAAATTTTCGTATTCGAGGTGCTCTACTTAAAAAAATAAATCAGAAGACATTTTATGTAGGAATTTCATTGGGGACAGGATAAGTGCACTTAAAAGAACCTGGGGGAGGGGGTGTGGGGGATAATTGAAAGAAAAGTTTGGTGGTTAATATTAACAGTTTCTGCAATTCTTTTCATCTTCAAGTTGCAGCTCCACACAGCATGGAGCCTAGGATGTATCACCATTGAAGATGAAGATGGCAGAGTCTTTATGGACCAGGGTGGGGAAGGGGCAACCAAGGCATTGGATGAGCATGGAGGAATGACAGAAGGGGCAAGAGTGAAAATAGGGACTGAAAAGGGCCCGTGAGTTAGGGTAGCAGGTGGGCCCTTTAAGGCTGTTACAACCAGGGAGTCAGCAGGTCCAGTGCCATCACCAGCACTGGTTGCAGAACCAGTGCTCTGGCCGGGCCCTACTCCTCAACCACCCCTCTGACTCCACAGGCCACCACAGAGGCGTTGGCACCTCCTGCGCCTACCGCAACCCCCAGGCCTCAGGACCGTGGCCATCATGAGCCCATTAGCTCAGAGCAAGTACTGGGCTGCCCCCTCACCACAGGAAGGAGGGACTTCACATCAGAGGGTATTACTACACGGTGTGTGTAACAGTTGGTAAGTGCCTGGGGGGGGAATCAGGGGGGTGCAGTCTCAGGACATGGGGGTAGAGAACTAAGCCAGAGAAAGAATAGGGCCAGGAATGAGCTGGTCTTTCATGGGATTCAGAAGCAAGGTTAAAGGGAGGCACCTGGATAGTAGACAAAGCAGAGGAGAACAATGAGGGTTGAAGGGGACAGAGATGGAGTCACCAGGGGCAGAATAAGGGCTCAAGGGTCACGGGGAACAGGCCCCCCCCAAAAAAGAGGGGAGGTAGCAAGGTTTAGCAGGAGCTACGCTGAACCTCCTTTTTGATTATATGGATATAGGGGAGGAATATGTCTGTTCCTTTAGAAAAAGGATGGTTTCCTTTTAGGAGAACTTATGAGAAGTGAAAGGTCAGAGTATGTGAGTGGGGGGTTGTTAGTTAGAAGGAACAGCAGGAGCGAAAATGTGTCAGGTGGCCTGCAGGCATTAGTTGAAAGGAAAGTTTTGGGGTCAATATGACAGAGGACTGGCAGGATGGAGATGGGGGGGATTTCTAGAACAGGGTGGGGGTCTTTAGCCTACAGGTTCAGAGAAGACTGGACAGAGCAAAAAAATAAAAACATAAAAGGGAGGTTGAAGAAAGCAGAATAAGGGGGCAGTGCCCCTTTTACCCCTCATGGGGGGGAATAGGGGTAAGATTGACTGGACAGAAGAGGCAGTGAGTTCTTTAAGGGTGGCCTGGAAGATTTCCTAGTGAAAAGCCGGTACTGAGGTGGCAAGTTGTAATACCAGGTAGGGGACACAGTAGGGGTGTTAAGAAAGGCCAATGGGGCATGCCAGTGTGCGTACTACAAGAAAGGGTATGTGAGGTGGCACAGGTGTTGACACATGAGGGTAGTTTGGGTACAGGGCAACAACCCTTACCTGGTTTGGTTCTCCCCCACTCAGAGAAGGGATGGAGGCACCCTGCAAAGCAGGAAAGGGGGGCTGCAAGAATTATCGGAGGGGACGGGTCACAAAATGAGTTACCTTTGGCATCAATCGGGAGATAATTTGCATGGGACAATTATCCTTTCAATCTGGGAAAGGAGGTAAAAGTCAGGAAGAATGACAAGCAATTTTAAGGGAGGTGTCAGAATCTAGGTGTACACTGGACACCGAATATATAGGTGGTCTGAAGCAGCAGCTCATAAAAAAAAAAACAGTAGGGGGGGGGAATCTTTGTTTACTCACTAGCCAGAGCTTCCAGGGGCTGACAGGATGACTGAACTGAGAGCAACCATCTGGGTTATCTTCAGAGCACAAGAACATGCAAAAGCTATCCGGTGCATATAGCAGATTAGCAGAACGACTTTAGTTATTCTTTTCACGCCCCGTGATAGGCCATTTCAATCTGCCACATTAATGAATTATAGCAGCCCACTTAGGGGTCAGAGTAATCAGCTGTGGGCTTGCAAAGTTTGATGGTGCAGTGGGCAATCCTGCAGTAGGGCAGGAATGCATCAAATTTCCCCTGAGATGTTTACCCACTTGGCCGAATTTAGACATCTAGGAGGTTTCTGAGCCACATGTCTGTCCAGTCTGTTGGAAACTGAATATTGGCTCTAGGTCCTGATATAGGAGGCTAGGTGCAAAGCAGCAAAATAGTATAAAGAATGGGGAAAGCCTAAATGCTGAGGCAGGGGCAGGTCAATCAATTACAGTGTGGTTTCCATGGAATAAGAAAGGAGAAGTGGATTCAAACAGTTAGCAGAGCATAATTAGTAGCCAGTTGACAACGCACATGAGTATAGGAGTTTTGGCAGCAGTACTACAAGGGCTGAAAGCCTCCCTGGTGGGGTGCGATCAAATGGGCTCCATGTGCAGAGTTAAGGAAAGCAGCCTGATGCAGGAAAATGGCAGACGAGCACAGGTGAACAATGGGGAAGCACTGTAGTGTAAATAGCAAGTTGATTGCACAGGCCCGGCGAGTATGGTCCAGGGGTTGCTCCTGGGCAACCGGGGAACAGGGACACAGTCCCAGTGAGTAGTGGAAAAAAGGGCAACAAGATGGGAAACGGCCCCACAGAACATCCAAGGATGTGGGACACGCTTGACTCGGGGGATCCTAGTTCCCTTTTTGAATACAGGAGTCGTATTCCAGGGGACGTCCCTATGGTAACTTCTCTCTCCCCAGTTGATAAGGCAATAGCAGAGGTTGCCGAGAAAAGGGGGGTGGAAAAACAACCCAGAGGGGCCATTAGTTACTGAAAATGGTGTATCCCAAATGGGAAATAGGGCATTTGGACCACAGGGTGGAAGAGGAGATCGGATGTTTGACCTGAGGGGGTCTATCTCTTATGCAAACATTTAATTTCAGATCTCTGCATTAGAAGAACCTAAATTAGATTTCAGTGAGGAATCATTTGAACTCATAACAGGGGAATTAATTGATGCTGTCTCTTTAATAGGGAATACAGATAATCTGATGGCCTCATTGGGTGAAGGTAACCCAAGTGTGAGTCCAGATCAGATGAATTATAATGATCAATCATCATTATTCAAATTAAAATCCAATTTCAGTCTAGGCACTATTGATGCAGGAATTTTGGTTTCACAGAAAAAAGCCATGAGTGAGGTTGAAAAATTGTTCAGTAAACGATGGAACTTAAGTAAAGGGAATTTTGTAGAGGGGGAGAAGAAATTTAGGTGGGCTCCAACTTCCTCAGATATTGCATTATTATTTTTCTTTACAGGGTTCTAAAAATTTTCAGTTGGGCCAGCCCATGGTTGACCATTTATATGTTCCTAATTGGTTGCAGATAGAAAACATTTTGGAGGAATTATATCACCTTTCTCTAGGCTCTCTGTTATATATTCCATTTCCTAGGATTCCCTCAAAGCTCAAGGAATACCCCATAGGGTGGTCCATTCAGGCCCACTCACAGTTCTGCCACTTTCTGCATTTACCTTATCAGAAAGATGTTTCTCAGCCATTATTTAACAATCCAAATCTGTTAATTGGTAAGATAATTATTACACCAAATACACAGAGGAAAGAGTAAGTATTCAAAAAAACAGTTAAGGGGCCAGAAATAAGACATGATGGGAGTGGTGCAGTTCAGTGGCTGTGGAGCAGCAGTCTTCCGGGAGAAGTTCTGGAGGATGTGGTGTTGTCCCATCTGCAGGCACCTCTCTGAGCTGAGGGAGGAGGTTGCTCATCTCCTGGCTGAATTGGCCGGGATATGGGGGACCTCCTCTCCCAACCAGGGACCACTAGGGCCACTGCCATTGCCTCAGAGTTGCCAAGAAAGAGGAGTGGTTGGACCACAGTGGGCTGAGGGAGGGTGAGGCTGGTGGAACATAGGTGCATCCCTCCAGTTGTGCCTCTCCACAATTCATGTGCTGTTCTGGCAAAGCGTGGTTCCTCTATGGAGGCACCAGCAGTGGAGACCAAGGAGGATGCTGGGAACCTCCACAAAGGAGACCCACAGGAGGGTGGCATGGGACCACACAGCGGAAGGAAACAACTCCTGGTGCGGGACTCCATTGTTAGGGGATAGAACTGGGGGAGGAAGGGGAGAGGGAGGTAAGGTGCCTGCCTCGTGCCATGGCTTGAAGGGACAGTGAGCAAATCCTCAGGATCACCGGAGCAGCTGCATGGGAGAGGGAGCTGGATGTCACTGTCCACCTAGGGACAAATCACCTGGCTGAGAAAGGGATCAGAGCAGTACAGGAAGAGTTTGTGGAGTTGGGGAGGAGCTTTAGACAAGTAGCACACATGGTAACCTTCTCAGAGGTGCTGCCTGTCTATGGCATGGGTGAGGTTAGGGTACTCCATACCATGGGATTCAATCAGTGGTTGAAAAACTGGTGCAGAGCTCAGAGATTTGGCTTCACTGGGGACTAGGGGTCCACCTGGAGTGATGCAGGCCTGTACTGGTGTGATGATCTGCATCTGTCCAGGAGGGGAACCAGAATCCTAGGTGATAGGTTTAAATGCTTCATTGGCAAGCATTTAAACTAGACAAGGATGGAAGCACTGGAAAGGAGCAGGGAAATCCTACCCCCCAAAATCAGGGTAGTAAGTGAGGTTAACACCAAGATAGAGATTTCGATATGGAGAAGGACAGAGGTAAATGGAGAAAATGACAAAGGCAATAATGATAGAGATTGGGCAAAAAGGGGTAAGGCCATCTAGAAATGGAGGGTAATGAGTACCAATGCCCACAGTCTGGGCAAAAAGTTCCCTGAACTGGCGGCCTTGATAGAAGAGGGATGCCTGGATATCATAGCAATCACAGAAACATGGTAGACAGAGAAACATGACTGGGATGTTAAAATACCAGGGTACACAACCTACATGTGAGACAGGGAGGTTAGAAGAGGGGGAGGAGTAGCTCTCTATGTAAGGGAAGGAATAAAAGCAATGGAACAAAAGGGTAAACAGGGAGGAGAGGAGGCACTGTGGGTCACCTTAGAGACTGTAAATGGCACCACAATCTGCACAGGGGTTGTATACAGACCCCCATCACAGGGAGAGACAATGGACAAGGATATGATAGAAGGCATCCTTAGGATGGTAGAGAAAGGGGAAATACTGTTGATGAGGGACCTGAATATGCCAGATATTAACTGGAGCACCATTGCTGCAGAAAGATCGAAGAGCAGGGCCATTCTTGATGCCATACAGGTGGCATGCTTCAGACAGCTAGTTTTGGAACCCACTTGTGAGGGAGCAATCTTAGACCTCGTACTCTCAAATGGGACAGAGAAAGGATCTCAGATCTAGAAGTGGGTAGCCATCTGGGAACAAGTGACCACCAAACAGTATGGTTCACGATAAACTTAGCTACAGAGTCAAGTCATACAAAAGTCAGGGTACTGGACTTCAGGAGGGTTGACTTTGGCAAGATGGGAGAGTGCCTTAGAAAAGCACTTTCAAACAGGCTAAAAGGAGGGGTGGAGCAACAATGGGGAAACATCAAAACTGCCATCACAGAGGCAACAAGCCTTTGTGTGAAGCAAATAAACAAATCAAAATGAAAGAAAAAGTCACTATGATTCTCAAAAGAGGTGGCTGGGAAGGTTAGGGAGAAAAAGATAACATTTTGGAAGTATAAGGAAACACAGAAGGAGCAGGACAGAGAACAGTACCAGTTAAGGCAGAAGGAAGAAGGAGAGAAGTCAGAATAGGAAAGGCCCAAACTGAGGAAAATATAGCCAACTCAGTTAAGAATGTGGATAAAATCTTTTATAGGTACATCAGGGAGCACAGAAAGACAAAGGAAGGGATAGTGAGGCTGAATAGAATGGATACTGGGTGGGCAGCGAGGGGCCACGAAAAAAGCAGAATTACTGGATGAATACTTCTGCTCAGTATTCATAAAAGAGGAGGAAGGGGATGTGCCTAATCCAAGTAACAGAAGAACTCTGGATGGGGGTAGATTCCAGTCCTTTCACAGAAGAAAGGGTTCTGAAAGAACTCCTAAAACTGAAGGTGGATAAAGCAATGGGGCCTGACAGAATTCACCCCAGAATTCCAAAAGAATTAAGGGGAGAACTAGTGACACCACTGACTACCCTTTTTAACAAACCATGGGAGGATGGTGTGGTACCTGAGGACTGGAGGAAGGCAGATGTGAATGCCCCTCACAAAAGTAGGAGCAAGACAGAGGCAGGAAACTGTAGACCTGTTCATTTGACCTCAGTGGTAAGGAAAGTGATGGAATCACTTCTGAAGGAAAGAATTGTTGAGTACCTAGAGGCCAGTGGGGCACAGGACCCAAGGCAGCATGAGTTCACAGTGGGAAGGTCATGTCAGACATATCTAATTAATTTCTTTGGCTGGGTGACCAAGGTAGTTGACCAGGGAGGGGCCGTGTACATGGCCTACCTAAACTTTAGCAAGACATTTGACACAGTCCCACAACAAAGATTAATAATCAAATTAGCCAGCCTGGGAGTGGGTCCCAGGGAGGTAGTCTGAGTAAAACATATGGCTGTACAACAGGACATAGAAGGCAATTGTAAATGGAGTCCACTCTGAAGAAAGAGGGGTTACTAGTGGGGTACTGCAGGGTTCGGTACTGGGTCCAGTCCTTCTTAATGTCTTTATAAGTGACATCACAGAGGGACTGGAAGGAAAAGTATGCCTCTTTGCAGATGACACAAAGGTCTGCAACAGGGTTGATACACAAGGAGGTGTGGAAAGGATGAGAAGAGACTTGGCAAGGTTGGAGGAATGGTCAGAAGTATGGCAGCTTGGATTCAATGCAAATTAGTGCAAAATAATGCACTTGGGAAACAAAAACCCAGGGGAAGATTATACAATGGGGTGGTGGTTGTAATAACAACAAAAATGGAAAGGGACCTGGGGGTAATCATATCAGATGACCTTAAGGTTAGCAAGCAATGTGAGAAGGCAGTAGCGAGGGCTAGGGGGATACTGGGATGTATATGGAGAGGCATCACCAGCTGAAAAAAATAAGTTTTTATCCCTCTGTACAGACAGTTGGTGAGACCCCATCTGGAGTAGTGCGTCCAGCTCTGAAGACCCCTTCTCCTCAAGGAGATAGACAGGATGGAGGCAGTCCAGAAGAGGGCAACTAAAATGGTGCAGGGTCTGCAAGAGAAGCTATACAAGGAGATACTAAATGAGCTTAATATGTATACCCTTGCAGGAAGGAGGGGGGGCATGATAGAAACTTTCAAGTACCTCGGTGGAATCAGCAAAGTCCAAGAGGGAAGCATCTTTCAGAAAAAGAGATGTGCAAGAAAAAGGGGACACAATTTGAAGATAAGGGGGGGGCAGCTCAGGGGTAATGTGAGGAAGTATTTTTTCACAGAGAGGGTGGTGGACACATGGAACAACCTTCCTGAGGAGGCTGTGGGGTCTAAAACTGTGGTAGAATTCAAGAATGCATGGGACAGACATAAGGCAATTCTTGTGGGGTGGTAGGAAGAAATAGGCTGATGGTTAACTAGGATCTGCAGCTTATCCTGTAGGTAGGAAAATGGGCAGACTAGGTTGGCCAATGGGTCCTTATCTGCCGTCAAAGTTTATGTTTCTATGTTTTTATGTTGGGGGGTATCAAGGTTGATGCTTTACAAGAGCTGATTGTTAATAACAATATTTTTTCCTTTGCTGAAAGTAGACCCAAATTCACTCTACCTGTACATAAATTCCTTCAATATGTTCAAATTAAGCACTGCTTATGGCAGGTTCTTGATAACCCACCCTGGCATCAAAAGGCAAGAACTTTATTTGCTAAAATGTCTTCTCTGAATGTTCAACAAAAATCTGTTTCACGCATATATGAAAAATTATGTACTCAGGCTTGGAGTAGGTTGTCCCCTACTGCTTTTTATTGGGATCCAGCATTGGGCTTACAATATTCAGTCACTACTTGGACAACTACCTGGAGGAATCTGTATCGCTATATCAGGAAGGACAGATTACATATGATTCATTTTAATATTTTACATAATTTATATTATACTCCATACAGGTTATTTAGAATGTGTAGGATTTGGGACCCTATTTGTTCCAAATGTTCTCATGTTCTCAGGGAGAGGCACATTATTACCTGTATTTTGTTCTTGTTCAAAGATCTCTATTTTTTGGCATACTATTTAGGATTTAGATACTCCTTTATTTGATCACTTCCGTTACTTTACAGTTGAAATATAAATTGTGGGTAATTATGACAAGATCTCATCAAAAAAGGAGAAATAATACATGGCTTTAATTGTGGGAGTAACTAAATTATTCTGATTAAGACATTGGATCAGTGACCAGGTTTACCCATTAAAATGGAGACTGAAATTAAGCAACTCAAATATAAGGGACTCAGTGTCAGTGCTCATCATGTGAGCTACCCTGAAAAGGTAGTGATGGGTGAACAACAAGGTGACTGGAAGAACAGGAGGGGGAGTCGAACAGGATGGAATGTATGTGGGAGGTAGTGCAGAGAGAGGCTGCCAAGCTGGTTGTGTGGTGTGGTGGTGAGGTTCGCTGGCTACAGTGGGGAGTGTGCAGGGTTCAGGGCTGCGGAGGTGCACAGCATTTTGTGTTTTGCAGGTGGGAGTATTTTTTTTTATAAATTTCTCCCCCTTCCCGACATGCACCCCCCTGGAGTTGAGAATCTTTAGTGAGGGAGGTGTAGGGCTGAAGCCCCCGGGGATGTGTGAGTGGCACAGTCCCCTGCATAAAAACACATTTGTTTTTGCCTACATATCTTCGATGGAAATGTACATTGCCATTTTGGTTTTTCAGTGATTTACACACGCTATACCAAGGATCGCTATTTGGTGATCGCCGTTATAACATGAAACATAACCAGGTACCCTATATGGTGGAATGGGTGCAAGAAATCCTTTCTGCTTTAAATATGGAAAGGGCCATTGCTGCTTATAACCATGTTACTCATAAATTCCAAGCCTGCTGGGACCCTTTTCTCTTATTCATCCTTATCAATTAATTTTCTTCCTTTCCCCTTAAGCAACAGGGGTACTTTAGTAATGGATTTTAGAAAGTTCATAGGTTATGAAGTCTGCCCCAGATATCATAAATCATTGTCTCTATGTAGATTTTATGGGTTATACTGCCTGCATGTGATGGGATAGGGTAGTGGGCGGGGGTTATGTTGGGGTAGATTACTGTATTATGTGTTATTAGATTTTGTTATTTGATTCTTATTGTATTGTTATGATTATTTATTGCTGTGTTGGTATTTGATATTGTATGATATTTTAATAAAGTTTATTGAGTTCCAAAAAAAAAAACATCTATTCTTAATTGAGTTTTGTGAGGGCAAGAAAAAAAGTAAAATCTTTAGAATGAGGATGTAACGTCCTTCATGGATCCACCAGTGAAAGAGAATCTATCAGCTGACACAGGGCTTTCTGATTTGGGGTATTAGCAATGGCAGAGGGTCCAGATTTATATAAGTCACTGTCAAGAATAATATTCCAATCTCCAGCTATAGTTTATGGAATGCCAAGCCATTTTGCTAAGTGCAGAGAAAAGTTTACAAAAAGCTGGGATCATTCCAAATAGATCCTTAAAAAGATGCCAAAATAATCTCCTTATGGTCTAGAACACTGTGAACTATAATAAATCTTGATTGTAAGTCAGTAATCACCTGGTATACAGTAAAAGTCCCCTGACTTGCAATAAGTATGCCTACACCAGCTCTTTTCTTATCTGTGCCCACACCAAAGACTTGACCGAACCAACTTTGCCTTAAAGAAACTAAATCTGCCATAAGAAGATATGTCTCCTGCAAAAACATGACTGATGAGCCATATTTATTGAGATGGGACAGCATTCAAGATCTCTTTATTGGGGAATTAACACCTTTAATATTACATGATATTAATAAAAAGGTTGTCATCTGTAAAATATAGTATCCACATACCTTCATGGGACTTCCCAGTACAATAGTTTTTATGACCTTATTTAATCAACACATATTTCAAATACAATAACCTTGCAAACAGTATTACAATTTTCAAAGAAGCTATAGAATATTCCCTTGTATTTAAGCACTAATTAAAGTATTTATCCTCCACCATACAACAAACATGCTTCTGATTATCCCCCCCAAAAAAAGAAGTAAACCCCAGCAGATTAACAAAGGAAAACATTTGTATGCAATATCAAAATTCACAATAACACTCCCCACCTCGCACACTACTTCATGACTGAGATATTGTCATGTTGAGGTACTGCATAGGCAGCTTACTTGGGGTCACTATAGTAATAACAGTACTGGCCTTCACTAATGAAACAAAACATTCATAATTCCCAAATATTATCATTGAAACTGTATCATAGCACATATAACTTTAGTAGATGAGAACTGCATAACATATACTGTACAAGCTGTCTTGGATGGTTACCTGCTTAGAAATTTATGCTGGTTAACATGGTCATGTAGCTGCAATTATCCCTTAATTGAGCTGCTTATTGTATTCCCCCCCCCAAAAAAAAAACATTTAAACAGTATGATTAGCACAAGTCAGCTTCACATTACCAATTGTTATCCATCCACCCCTTTGCTATAGGAAATGGAGCCAGTAAGTAAATTGAATAGTAGGTCCTCCATTTCCACACGTAACACTTACAATCAGGTTTTGGCTCCACTTTCTATTCATTAACTTTAAGCCACATTATAAATTGAATCAGTAATGAACTGGACATAAATGAAATCATTGTAAAGAAAAATTATTATTTTCCAATTAATCTGGGGATCCACTAAAGACAGAAATAAATGAACTGATGTGCTAACTTCCATCATAAAATCTGACATCTTGAACATTCGCGAGGTCTGGTGGTGAGGGAGAAATATTACTGAGTCAGTGAGCGCATAACTTTAACCAACAACTGACTAAACATATGTTAAATTTTTTCATAAATCAAACAATCTTACATTAGTAAAATGTGCTTTTTCCTAAAGCAATGAAAGGCCTTATATTAACAGAGATTGAACTACAATGCACAAAACTACTAGGAAAAGTTCAGCAGTTTGACTGCTGGAGAGGTCATCAAATGTTGCAATGAAAAATTAAAATGGTCCAAAGCTTAGACTAAATGCTAAGAACAAAGCCAAACCCTCAAAACCAGTGTCTTACTTTAAAAAAGAATGAGACATAGAAATTCTATCACCATAGTCCAAAATGCAACAGTCAAAACCACCAAGAATACACGTTAGGCCAAAAAACAAAAGGTGGATCTCTTCACAGATACAAAAAAGGATCATAAAGATAAACCATAAAGTCCTTTCATCTTGTAATAACAAACTAAAATATTGTATAACATGTAGTTATTTATTTTGTGTTCCATGTTGTCTTGCTCTTTAGCGAATAAATCTGGAAGAAGGAGAGACAAATGTTGCTTTGCAGAGTCTGCTGAGTGAAAGGAAGAATTGCCATGATGTAGTAATATTACTGGTCTAGCAGGGAATTGTATTCTGAATTTGATCTCTCCTTAGTGTACATGTTTTTTTAATATCCACACAGGCTCTCTGCCGTTCCCAGACAGACTGACTTACATCCTCAAAAATATAATATTGATGTAGTTGCCAGTATAAACTCGGTTGAGACCTGCCTGCTCTTTGAATTTTCAGCTTGTCCTGAAAATTAAGGAGTCTACAGATTAATGCCCTCCACTTTTCTCCTTGTTTAGGTTTAAGGTGAAAAGCCCTGTGGGCCCTTTCAATAAGGTATGATCGACCAGTCTCCAGCAGGCCTGCAATTTGGTGGAACAGAAAGTTAACAAAATGAATAGCGTCTGATTGTTCAGCCCCCACGGTGATGTCTATAAATAAAACATTATTTCTTTGTGACCTGTTTTCCAGGTCATCAACTTTCTCCTCCATCGTTTGCAATTTTTGTTTAGAGAGATATGGTCTTTATCTTCTGTTTGGATCTGATCCTCCAACAAGCTGACTCATGCTTCCACATCCGTAACGTGGGTGGTTAGAGCTGCCATCGATGTTTTAATGTTTTTAATATCTGTGTCTTGTTCCATCAGGATTGATTTAGTAGAAGTCAATTGTAATAGATATGTATCCTAGTCTTTGACTTCAGACTGTTTTTTATTAATTAACTTGCTTTAGATTCAAGCTTGTGTCATTTTGAAGGTTTTTGTTGATTGAGGTTTTGTAAGACAGCTGATGGTAATGTATTTTTGAAAGAGTCCTGCTCAGCCATTCCTCAAGCATTAATTACTGGTGATATACAGATGTAGCTAAATACCACACCAAAGTAAAACTTGGTTATCCATTCCATGGAGGAGAAACTGTAAAGAATTAATGAATAAATGCTAGTGACCCACTACAGAGCTTACCACCTTGTGACCATCACCGTAGCCATCATACCAGAAGTCCTATCTCCTGAATAAATTGATCCCACCTTTTGTTGCCCCCAAACCATTACTACAGTTAAAGAAAGATTTTTTATTACCTCTTGCTTTGTTAGCTAGTTTGAGTTCTGCTTCTTTTTTTGCATTTTTTTATTAACTGTTCACATGTATTAAGCTGTTCTTTATATTTTGACCCAGTTCATATCAGAAGGGGGTAGGTTTACACTTTTTAAATGTCCTATTTTTCTCTCATATCCCTCTTTTAATATTGTTGTTTAACCAATATGGTACCTTACCATGTTTGTTGCATTTTACTACTTCAGGCACACATTCATTAATACATTAATACAGTAGTCTAAATCATGTTTAATTACATTCCACATGTATTCCAGCAAAAGACCATGTAGTTCTTTTTTTCAGTATCAAGAGCCCAGGTACTCTCTCATGTATTCATAGTGGGCCTTATTATAACTCTTGATCTTAGTTTGAATTTTCTAGTTACCTTTGATTGTCACCTGAACCATGTAAGGATCATTATTCATTAGTGGTCCTTAACCTCACATTCAGTTGATTCATTATCTAAATTACTTAGCATCAAGTCATGTATTTTAAAGCTGCTGGTATTTTGTCTTATGTATTGCTCCATAATGTTCAATCAATCAATCAATCATTTATTTATAAAAAGCGCAATTCCAATTAAGATCAAAGTGCTTGTACAGTAAAAACAGATTATAAATAATAAAAGATAAGTAAAAACACAAATATCATTAATCTAATAAATACTGAATATAGCTCAAACTACTTAAAATCTGAAAAAGCTAAGAATAAATAATTTTTTTAGAGTGGAATTAAAACTCTCGACAGGCAGTTACTTAAGGCAAAGTCAATGAAGGTTTGATCAAGGGGGGGGGGTCACCCTTAAGATTCAACCAGTTTATATGGGGCAGACTGAAATCTATGAAAAACAGTGTTCTGGGGCATACTCCCATATATGTTAAAGCTTTCACAAAGCAATTATTTTCCTTCTTGCTCAGTGCTGGAGACCTGTAGCAGACTCCCACAGTAATTCCATTAGTTATGTTAACTTGTACCCAAATTTGCTCAAAATTGTCAGCATTGCTCTAGAGAAACTTTCTCAAGTAGTATCTTGTCATTCCTAACTTGCCAGCTACTCTTTGTCCTATTGAAAAGTGCAGACAGTACAGAGTAGAATAAAACCCACATTTTTAGCAAGAAAAAATAAACCTGAAAATAAAGAAAAGGTAGTCCTTTTTTGTCATTGCATACTCATTTCTAATAAGGTAAGGCAAAGTAAACCATTGTGTCATCTTTTTTATCTCCAGGTTCCTCTGTCCCCCTTTTTAAATTTTAAAGGACACCCTGCCTTTTACCATGATAGCATGTAGAGTGAGGTGATGACATCCACAAACAAGCTACCCAGCTAATTCTCCTTCTCTGGTGTGCAGTCGCCTGGCCACAGTTCAAGTCTGCTTAGGTCTCTCTTCATGTCTCTAGCACCTTGCACTGATGGCCATTTAAATTCTACCTGCAAAATTCTTGCAAAATGCAAATTTCACTTACACAGAACTTCACAAAAAACAGAGGAAAAGTTTTCAAATTTCTGCCTTACACTACAGAATTTATGCTTGTATTGCAGAATAATGTAATGAACTGTGAACAATATTTCTATGGAACTGACTGCTTTCATTTCTTTTATCTAACAAGTTCAAACTGGTATAATCGGGACCATAAATGGGAAACAGAGACAGTGAAGTGACTGGGAGGAGAAACTAAATAACTATGAGACTACAGTGCTGCAACTGACACTGGTTCATCTGGGAGTAGACATCAGTGTAACTGGGATGAGACACTGATATACTGTAAGGGCTATGGTGAAACACTTGTGTAACTAAAATCTAAGGTTGTGCGGAATGCAAAATTGTGCAATTGGAACTGCTGTGGAATGGCAATTCCACTTCTCAAATGCATTATGGAATTTCATTTTAGGTTCTTCAGAAATCTGAAAATCATTTCTGTACAAACTGCAGAATAATTTTTCATGGATCACGTAAACTACAGAATGATTTTTTTGTGGATTGTGGAAAAATAATCTGCGGTTTATGTGAACTGCAGATTTTTATTATGCAAAAAAAAGACTTTTGCATGTGGTTTGTCAAAATTCCACAGATGATGGAAATCAGCAGAATTTTCTAAAATTCTGCTCAGTTCCAGTCCATCAGAAATTCAACATTCTGCACAGTCCTAATGAAATCAGTGGGATGCACTGACACAGCTGGGAGACACTACTGCAGTTCGGAGGAGATACTGCAGTAACTGGGGAGACACTAGTGAAACAATGAGGAGCTTCTATGTTAACTGGAATAGTAATGTGTGAAATCAAGAAACTATGCTAAGCAAAATACTTACGTCACTATGTGTAGTTCTTTTGCCAAGTGGGCACTTCACTAGGAAATTATTATATAAGTTGTAATTAAGAAAAGGGTTTAAAAAACACTCCACCTATTTTGTCACATTCCCTCCCTTCATCTCTCACCTCGACCATTTAGAAGTATTTACTTCTACCCTGCCACCATCTAGCACCCACACCTCCTGCTTTCCTGCAGTTCTGTTGAGTTTGATTTTGGAAAAGTCAATCAGTTGTCATACATTTACTTCCCTGCTGTATCTCATTGTCAATGGTTCTGTAAATAACCCACCCTATTCCTCTAGTCAGCATTGTACTAAACAAAGACCCCTTTCTGCCATCCTCTTGCACCCCGCCACCCACCTTAACTCCATTCACCACCAAAACAGATATAAAACAGGTCCCACTGTGTGACAACTTGCCCAGTACTGCTTCTGTGTCACCATCAATTTCTGAAGTAAACTGGCGGGTGTTCTTCTGTAGTAATACTCTGACTGACTTCCCAGCAGGACAATTAGGTGATTACTACAGTATATTATCACTGGTTTAACTTAGAACTTGGCAGCTGGTGGATGGAAGTCTGTGCTGGTTGCCACACTGTGGAACCTGTTTTTAATGTCTTTGTTTTGCAGATGAGTGAGCGAGGGTGAATGGAGGTGGGTGATGGAGTGCCAAAGGGTAGTAGCTTAATGGTCACTCTCTAATAATAGGTCAATTGGAGGAGCAGGAGTTATTTTCCAGAATCTCAGGCAATGATTTGGGGTGAGGAAGGTCCTATCTGTTTATTGATCAACTTTTTTCAAATAAAACTTTGCTGTGACTAGGGGGAGGTACTTATGGCTACTAGACAGTGTCAATGTGGGGAGAAAAAATTGCTGTGGGTGA
Organism: Neoceratodus forsteri; assembly: GCA_016271365.2. Taxonomy (NCBI): domain Eukaryota; kingdom Metazoa; phylum Chordata; order Ceratodontiformes; family Ceratodontidae; genus Neoceratodus; species Neoceratodus forsteri. The sequence continues at coordinate 1,000,522,184 of CM057454.1, read as the reverse complement.
GGGGTGTGAAGAAGGAGGGACTCTATCAACATGGATGGGGGTGTTTCTTTTTTACTTTTAACACCTTTTGTATCAATTGTATTATTGACTTTTGATCTTGTCTTCCATGCATTGTACCTTCTCCAGGATTGCACCTGGAAACAAACATTGGCTCACTGTGCCTGTCCTGGGTACCAATTTATAAATACATACATTTAAAAACATGTCAGAAGATGTTGGATGAAGTTGAAAAAATGTCATTCATTTTCTGAAGTGCAAATTTTCCCAACTTCATGCAACTTCAGTGGTGAAGTTTATATTCTTTGCCTTTCTAAACTAAAATAAGACTGAGATACTGATATTCAGTACATGTGGACATACACTGGTGTACGTGGAATGAGACAATGATGTACTGGAAGGATACAGTTCCATATTGTGTGAGACTGCTTCACAACTGGGAGATGACACTGCTGGAATTGGGAGGAGATACCATAGTGGCGCGGTAATGCCACTATAGTTAGAGTGGAGTAGGCAGTTCAATGTTAAATTCCCAAATGTGCACTTTAACAGCTTTACCACCGTTCAATGGATCTGCATGAAATTTAGCATGCACAGTCTTAGGGGTAAGATCTCTTAAAGTGCCAAGTTTCATTCTGGTAGGATGTGTGAATTTCATGATCCTGATAGTGTAAAAAGTGAAAAAACAAACAAATGGGTGTTTCACTGTTTTCTTGTCATCAACTAGCTCCCACAAAGTTTAGAATTTTGGTCTGAGCTTTTCAGGATTAAAAGGGCTTGAGCCAGAGTGATGCCTTTCACTGGCTTGGTGAAAAATATAGTAATCCATCTCATAGTTGTAAGGATTTGAAATTTCAGTTCTGAGCATGCTCAGTATGGTCTTCTGGATAGCAGGTTAATACAAAAAAAAAAAAAGAATTTGGGCCATACAAAAAAAGATTCAGTTTCATATCAGGGAGGTAATTTTAGTGAAAGAAATAAATATTTTTTTGTAAGGCAGCCATCTTGTTTCAATTTTTTCAATTTTTCTTTGAAAATCCATAAACATATCTTTCACAGACACCAACTCATGTATCTTGTTAATCGGGAACCCCTTAGTTGGATTCTGCATTCAGATTTTGGAAAAATCACCCAGAAATGTGTTTTAACACATTTTAATATATTTTGTCATGACCCAAATTTCTTTTTTCTTGTGGCCAAATGAAAAAGGATTATGGCCATATGAAGAAAGAATTTGAACTTAATTTTTTTCACATTTATTTTTTGCATGAAGGAATCTTTTTTCGTATGAATGACACAAGCTCATGAAAAAAAAATCCCTTCATATGAGAAAAGAATTTTGACTTGTTTTCTTTTTCACATTCTTTTTTCATATGAAGTTATCTTTTTTCATATAAACAACACAGTCACACAAACAAAGATCCCTTCATTCAAAAAAATGGACTTGTTTTAGTTTTTCACATTCTTTTTTGTATGAAGGAATCTTTTTTTTTCATATAAATGACAAAATTCTTCACAAAAAAAAGATCCTTTCATGTGAAAAAAGAATTTGGACTTATTTTTTTCCACACTTCAACTTTAACAAGCCGTAACTCTTTCAATATATGTGGTTAAGGGACACTATACATATATATCAAAATAAAGTTTATAATTAGTACCACGACACTAGCACATAACCCCCCCCCAAGAAAACCTTAGGGTTATATAAAACATCATAAAAAATAAAAAATTAAAAAATCCAATAGTATAACATTGCAACTTTAACAAGCTGCAACTCTGTCTCTTTGGAGTTAATGGACAATGTTCATATTAATAGACATGTCTTAATGAGTAGTACAACACTAAGCCCCTATAAGAACTGAAAATGACCCATCCCCACAAAAAAAAAAATTACAAGGAAGCTCATACATTGCGTCTCTGGAGGAATGGAAGTGCAGCACCAAGTGGGACTTGAGAATCCACAGTCACATGTACCTGTATGAAAGACAAAAGGATTCTACTATCTTCAAAAGTAAGGACATTCATTACAGAAAACTTTGTTAATTCACTAGTTAGGATTAAAGCAACAAAAGCAGCGAAATGTGGCATTAGGGTTTACAACCCTAACTCCCCACCCCCATCCTGAAGCACCAAAAGGAAAGAAAGATTACAGTTTTCCCTGTCGTCTCTCTTGGCGAATCATGAGTGGGGTGTTTATTGGGGTTCTCAAACCTAGCAGGGGTGTCGGCAGACATATGCACTGTACTCAGCAGAGTACAGTAAAAATAATCAGACAGGGGCAACAAATCAGGCAGGGGCAACATAAAGAGGAAAGCAAGGACATTGTGAGTCACATTGCATCTGTGTCGTACTGAGCCCTTTTGCCTTTGTTGTTTACTATGGTGCGCTGATGCCACCAGCCAAATACACAAACAAGAACAACTTACCAGGCAGGCAGAAAAACAAAGGAAGGAGGATTACAGGAAGAAACGGACTACGTGAACTCAGACATGACAAATGGGGGGGGCAGGCCTATTTTTGGTGTGGCGTGGCAGCACATATTTTAGTTTATGTTTACATAATGGGGGGCAACAGTGCATCAGTTTTGAGTACAAGTTTAAAATTCCTGGCTACACCCCTGAAACATAGCACTCATCCCATTGTCATATACTCTTCAAACATACAGACCTGTGTGTCCCCACATTGTGTCAACAATATTTATGCCCTGTATGAAGAAAACAGATGATATCTGTCTGAGTGTTCCACTACTCCAATAACCTTTCTGTAAAATAGTAGTTCCTCATGTCCCTCCTGAACCTTCCTCTTGTCAGTTTCCATTAATGCCCCAATGACCTCAAACCAGTATTAAAGCTAAAATGTTCCTTTCAGTTCACCTTGTTTATTCAAATTAAGAAATTGAAGGTCTCTTTTAAATTTCCACTCTCCCTTCTGGTCTCCAGTGAGTACTTATTCAGCATCTTGAGGTGATCCCCATAAGACTTGACCTGTTAGCACTGAATCATTTTTGTCTTAATGAGTAATACAACACTCAAGTACCTCAAGGAAATCAAGAAAGTCCAAGAGGATAGCATCTTTCAGAAAAATAGATGTTCAATAATAAAGGGGCACATTTTGAATATAGAGGGGTGAGGGTGGTGGATTCATGGAAAGGCCTTCCTGAGGAGGTTGTGGGGTCAAAAACAGTGGGGTAATTTAAGAATGCATGGGACAGACATAAGGCAATTCTAGTGGGAGGTAAGAGGAAGTAGGCCTTTGGTAAAACTAGGATCTACAGCTTATCTGATAGGTAGGGAAATGGGCAGACTGGGTGGGCCAAGTGGTCCTTATCTGCCATCAAAGTCTATGTTTCTATGTCTCTTGGTGCTGCACCTCTTCTTGCCTGACCCTGTCCATCCGGAGGCGAAGGCTCTAGAATTGGGCACAGTATTGTATGTGTGGCCTCGCTAAAGATTTATAAATGGGTAGTATTACCTCTTTCCTCCTGCTGTAGGTACTTCTTCTTATACAGTACATCCCAGCATCCTACTTATGAACTTGTGGCACTGGTTTGATTGCTTGAGGGTGTCACTGATTATAATGCCCAGATCACATTTCTCAGCCATAGTGCTATGTCTCACCCCACTCATCCAGTAGTCTGCCCTGAGGTTCTCATTCCCTAGGTATATTACTTAGCACTTTTTTTTTCTTTGAATTGCAACTGCCAAACCTTAAACCACCCTTCTAGCTTTTTTTTTTCTAATTTACTGTTTTTTCAGGCTGGGCTCCGTATTCCTTCTGCCCTTGTCACGGTACCCCGGAGACCTCCACCACCACCTATGGCTGCTGAGATCCCTAGTCACCCCCCGGCTTGCCCCCCGGAGGGCGGGGCTGTGGCCACCTTCTCCTGAACTCATGGGCCTTATGCCTGGTCAGGGACCTGCAGCAGCGGTGGTGTCTCGAGGTCCTCTGGGGAGGGTGTCATGTGCATGCTGCCCTCACCTCAGGTTTTCTTCTTATGGAGGTGGGGACGTGCAATGACGCAAGTGTCTGCCCCCGCCTTCCAGACCTGGCTCCGTTCGTCATTTGAGGTCTCCTGGCCTCTGCTAGGAGCCCTCAGGGTGTCAAGCACTTCCCACGCCCTCCCCTGGAGAAGGAGAGCAGTCCCCAGGATGCTCTATCCTTCTCCCCCCGGCCAGCCCTCCAACGATCCGTGTCCGTCCCCGAACCCAGGTTGCCGGCATCGTGAGTGGAAATCCCACCACTGTGCCAACAGGCCAGTCCTTCTAGCTTTTCTAAGTTGCTCTGAATTACCCTGATTCCCTCATTACTATCCACCCTCCAAGAGAGCTGTGTATCATCTGCAAAAAGACAGCTTGCATTGGATACCAATGTCTCTGATGAACATGTTGAAGAGGACCAGACCAGAACTGATCCCTGTGGCACCACACTTGTGACATCTTATCTTCTAATTTGACCCTGTTGATCACAATACTCTGCTGCTTACCCTTTAGCCAGTTTCCTTTCAGTTGACTATGTCCTTAGCCACACCCAGATCTTCCATCTTCTTCAGCAAGTATTTTTAAGGCACCATGTCTAAGACCTTGCTGAAGTTGAAGTATAGCAAATCCACAGTTTAGCCCCTATCCAGTTCCCACATCACCCAATCACAGAAAGCTAACTGGTTCATCTAACAGGACCTCTCTGCCACAAACTCTTGCTGTTTACTATCCTGAAGACTTCTGCTTTCCAGCTAGTCCACAAGGTCCTCCTTAATCAGTGACTCATTCAGCTTCCCTAAAATTGCAGTCAGACTGACAGGTCTGTAGTTCCCCACTGCTTCATTGCCCCCCCCATGGAGTATAATGACATCTGCCACCATCTAGTCCTTTGGAACTACCCCCATCCATAGTAAGCTGTTGAATAGTCCTACCAGGGGTGCAGCCCTTTTGTTGCCAGTTCCCTCCTTGGTTACAACCCATCTGATCTGGGCCACCAGCCCTTTCTGGACCTTGTTGCTTATAAATATTGGATGTCTCATCTTTGGGACCCGCTATATCAGCAACTTTGATGCAACTCTCAAGCAAAGACTCATTTTCCTCCGTGGTGAAAACTGATCAAAATAATCATTAAGGATATCAGTGTTTTACCTGTCTTTCTAGCACACTCCCCACTCCACCAGCCTAACAATTCCTCCTCCTTTCTTTCTTTTTTCCCCACTATATCACAAGAAATGTTTTTCTCTGCCCTTGATCCCATCAGCAATATGCAGCTCTGTGGCTGCTTTTGCCTCCCTATCTGCCCTGTTTGCCTTCTAACTTATCAGTTTATATTTCTTATTCTATTTTTTCCTTTTTCTTTTGGTAACTAGGTAAGGCCCACTAGGCACAAGTGCTTGCTTTCAGGGGTGACTTCGGATCACTGGGGTGGTTAAGTGACTTGTTCAGAGTCACACAGTATACAAGTGGAGGTTGTGGGAATCAAACCCAGGTCTACTGGATGTACCAAACTCATTCACAGCTTGTTACCCTAACTTCTAGGCTATACTGCCAGCCCCAACCATTCTTCCTCCCCTTACTTGTATTTGTAGTTGCTGAAGGCCATTTTCTTAGCCCCCACTGATTCCCTGATCTGTGGTGAGAACCAAAATTGTGTCTTCAATGCATTCCTTTTGGTAGCCATTCTCATGCATAACTTAGATGCCTTGAGAATGGCCCCCTTTATTACCTCCAGCTCTCTTCCAAGCAATCCAAATTGTCTACCCTGATTAACTTTTCCCTGACCAGTTCTCTCAGTCTGCCATCCTAAAATCAGGGATTTCAGTTCTCAAGTGGGTATTCCCAGTCCCTAGGACCAGATCAAACCAAATGGAGTTATGGTCAATTTTCCCTAATAGCTCCCCTACCCTCACTGCTCCTATCACCTCCAAGTTGGTAAGCACTACATCAAGAATGGCTGACTGCCTGGTGGATTCCTTAACAATCTATACCAGGATATAGTCCTGGATTGCATCTAGCAAGGCCTGACTTCTGGTGCTCCTGGTTACTGGAACATCCCAATCGATGTCCAGAAGGTTGAGATCACCTGCTACCACTACTTCCTCCTTTAGTATCCCTCTTTCAAGCTCTTGTGCAAACTCTCTGTCCTTCTCTCCTTGTCCTGGAGGTCTATAGAATACCCCAATTGTAGTTTATTGTTTGAGGCTGCCATTAGTTGCACCCACAGTGACTCTGACTCATTATTATTACCCCATGCAACCATACTCTGCCACCTCAATGCCATACATGACACACAGGCTATTCCTCCCTGTCTACTCTTCCCTCTGCCCCTCCTGAACAATGAGTACCCAAGAACTGTTGGGTTCCAGCCATTATTGTCCTTAACCGATCTTTCCATGATGGTGACAAATTCCACCTCAGTTTCTGCCACTAACATCTATGGCTCACTGATTGTATTACCCAGGCTCCTGCCATTGAGACATACTCCATTCCATCTGATCCCTGAATCCACTTTACTGTTTCCCTGACCATGACCCTTGTATTTTGTGTGCTCTCTTAGCTTCTTGTGTTTCTTGGTTTTTGCACATTTAGCATCCCCCTCTCTAATGCCCCTCATATGGACCAGATTATAGCTCATCCCTTTTTATGCATGCTGTGCTGCTACTAGCCCCCAGATGTGGGGAGTACATGCTAGGATCTCCTGTTTATCAACTATCTCCATAGTTTCCCTAACCTCCGTCTCACCCACATTTAGTTTAAATGTGTGATACAGACATTTAAATTCTGCCCTGGCACACAGTCCCATTTTGTTGTCAGGTGGAATGCATCACCCTTGAAGAGCCTCCAGTCCCAAAAGTCCCCACAGTTGCCACACATTGGTACACATTCTCCTAACACTATCCCTTAAGCCACCCACTAAACTCCTCACAATATTAGGTAGAGTAGGAGGCTGGATATCACTTGGGCATGTAGCAATCATGCCTTCACACATGCTCATGCACTGCATCCGTAGTGTGTCTATGTCCTAGATGACTGGTAGAAACATGGAAAAGGTCCCCAGCAACTGTATTGATTTGCCCTGGTGTATACTGCCACCACACTACTACTTGTGGCAACTCCTGATGAGACAAAATACTTGGGGTAAACCCATCTATGGCATCCAACCTAGGTGGCAATCGATGGATGTATGGAGGACAACAGCTGCAGGTAGGAGTATATGGGAAAAGTCTAGGTACAGTACGTGCACTTGAAAGCAACAGACACACCGACTCTCTTTCAGAGTATTTAATACTTTATTTCAAAAATATAACAGAAGTAGGTGCACAGATGTATCCATTGGTCAATTGTTGTTAGGGGCAAGAAGTGGCCAGTGGATACAACTGTGCACCTAGTTCTGTTATATTTTTGCAATAAAGCATTGAATACTCTGGAAGAGAGTTACATAGATACATAGATACATAGACAGTGTCGGCAGATAAGGGCCTGTAGCCCCAGTCTGCCCATTTGAGCTTGTAAGTTCAGTTTGTTTTCCTAGAAGTCTGTTGCCCCTTACCCTGACCTCCAGAATTCATTTATGTCTATCCCATGCATTCTTAAATCCCGTGATTGTTTCAGCCCCACCACTTCCTCTGGCAGGGTGTTCCACTTGTCCACCACCCGTTCTGTGAAGAAATTCCTTATCATGTTTCCTCTGAATCGCCCTCCTCCAACTTCATCCCATGCCCTTTAGTCCTGGAACATCTTTTTCGCTTAAAAATAGTGTTTTCCTGCACCCTGTTCCTCCTGTAAGATACTTGTATGTCTCTATCATATCCTCTCTCCTCCTCTCTCCAGGAGTACATATTCAGTTCCCTTCAACCTGTCTTCATAGGACTTATGCGCAATCCATGCACCATCTTTGTTGCCCTCCTCTGAACATTCTCTACCCTGTCTATGTCCTTATGTAGGTATGGTCTCCAGAACTGTACACTGTACTCCAGGTGGGGCCTCACTAGTGTCTTGTATAGTGGAATTATGACCTCCCTTTCCTGCTGGTGATGCCCCTGCCTATACATCCCAGCATCCTATTTGCTTTACCTGCTGCCTTGTCACACTGCCTCTACCTTGAGGTCATCAGAGATGATAACCCCAAGATCACTTTCCTGCTTGCATGCTATATCCTCACCCCCAACTGATATATTGTGCCTGGGTTTTTTGTGCCCTATATGCATTATCTTGCACTTTTGCATTGAATTTCAACTGCCAAACCCTGACCATTCTTCAAGTTTCTGCAGGTCCCTTCTCATTCTGTCTACACCCTCTGGTGTGTCTACTCTGTTACAGAGCTTTGTGTCATCAACGAACAGTGAAATTCTGCCTTCTAGGTCCTGCGCCATGTCACTGATAAAGATGTTGAATAGAACCGGTCCCAGCACTGATCCCTGTGGTACCCCACTGGTCACTCTTCCCTCTGTGGAGTGACAGCCATTTACCACCACCCTCTGTGTCCTGCCACCCAGCCAGTTACCTACCCACCACACTACTGTCCTGCCCACACCCATATTCCCCAGTTTGTGTAATAGTCTTCTATGTGGCAAAGTGTCAAAGGCCTTGCTGAAGTCCAGATAGGCATGTCCACTGCCCTCCCTGATCCACCTCCCTAGTCACCCAGTCAAAAATTCAGTGAGGTTGGTCTGACATGACCTCCCCCTGGTGAAACCATGCTGCCTTGGGTCCTGTAGTCCATTGACAACCAGATGTTCCACCAATCTCTCCTTCAGTAGTGCTTCCATGATCTTCCCCACTACCGAGGTGAGGCTGACTGGTCTGTAGTTCCCTGCTTCTTCTTTGTTCCCACTTTTGTATAACCTCTTGTATAAGCTGGTGCATCTGTTGCTTTCCAGTGCAGGTATTTAGACTTGTCTGCATTTGAACTAGCTGCCCCTTGCCTGCAATGTCCCATAGCTAAGGATTCACAGTCCACCATTTGGAAGTCAGGAGTAAAAGGGATCTGGTGTGCTTTGGCAATTCCTGAAGAAGGCAGGTGCAGGAGATAAGGAGAGGGTATAAAGTGAAAGTTAAAAAACAGTAGCCTACAGTATGTACTCCACAGATGAGCTTGCAAACTGTGGATTCCACTTTTGTTGTCAAATATCTCATGTTTTAGTCACCACTACTCCTTCAGTTTTGTTCATCTCCATGAGTACCCATCATCCCTTGCATCCTGCATTAGTGCTGTCACATCTATTGCAGGTTTGTCTGAATTATGTTAATGCTTGGCATTGACATCACTGCTTTTAGTTTAGTGCTACATTCTGCCCTACAAAAAACTAGCAATACTGATACTGGTACTGGTACTTGTACTGGTACTGTACCAGCTGTTGAAGTTCCCTGTGGGAACATTTGACACCAAGCAAAAGGTCCTAGCAGCATCTCCATGCCATCACCATCACTGCTTGATGACGAACACATCATGGTCCCCACTTTACCCCTCCTATAAGGTCCATTTCCTCTCTTATCATCCACCATCATGCAAACAAGAATCTCACAACAAATAAAGACAGTAAACTAAGAATTATATTGCTAAATAATATTGCAAGAAATCAGCAGGGACTTCCCAAAAACATTGCTAAAAATATATGCCACAAAGAGGTTTGAAATGTCACTTTTTGGTTTACAGAAGAAAACCACAAAGAGCTATAGATCTTTCTCCTGCAACACACATAGAAAACTACACAGCAGAGTTGAAGGAGAAGTTAATAGAGGGAGAGAGAAAGGGAGCTAGAGAGAGAGCAAGCAAAAGAGGGTTTCTATAGCAGCTCAGCCTTTGACCATTGCATTTGGCATTATTGCTTGCAGAAAATGTTCACGTCTTTGTCAGAATTTAAAAGTAAACAGCAGAATTGCTTAATGAACTGCAGCATTTTAAAAATACATCAAAAAACTGATACCACTCTGCCAGGAGCCATATGTGCTAGGAGCCATGTTTAGTTAGAAAGCCAGTCTTACAGGAGAGAGAGAGAGAGAGAGAGAGAGAGAGAGAGAAAGAGAAAGAGAGAGAGAGAGGTTCCTATAGCAACTTACTCGTTGACTCTTTCCTTTCGGCTAACTGAAAACAATCACATGACTACAATGACTGCAGAATATGTTTTGGGAGACTTCTACTGCAGTTGGCAAAAATTTAATATGAACTGTAGAATGGTTTTATTGTAAAGAAGAATTCTGCAGTTCATAACAGAAATTCAGCTGTTCATGGGATTATTCCACTAAACAAAGTAACATTCTGCAGTATATTAAGAATTTCATCTATGACAAAAATAGGTGAAATTCCATGAAAATTGTGGACTTTCACAGAAGTTTTGTAGAAGCAAAATCCACAATCTTTGCCCAATCTTACTTACAAAATCTTCCTATCTACTGTCTCACACAACTTAGTGTCGATTTCAGTTAGGCTGATATTGCCTTATATCCTTAATCCTATTGAAATCCTATTGACAGATAAAAGAATTAAATAGGATAGGGCCATAGAATGATTTTTGGTGTAAACTATTAGCGATGTCCCTCACTCCTGAGTTCTGACCATTTACTGTACCAACATCCCCAGCGTCTCCCACCTGCAGTTTCCAATCCATCTGTTTCTAACCTCACCTAACCTTAGGTCCTTCAACTTTTTCATCAAGTATCTGTTTAGCACTGAATCAAAGGTCTTGCTAAAGCCAGGCATAAGATATTAACACAAGGAAGGAGCAAAAGAGTTCCCAGCGCCACTTGTTGGCTCATGTTTTAGGAGTGCGGTTTTTAGTTTTTGCAATAATAGGTTGTCAACAGCCTGAACTTAGCCAGTTATCTGTGTCCGCACACACTGAAGAAATTAATAAGCCTTGTCTCTCATGATCTCTCTTTCACAAAATCATTTCATCTCAAGTCTTCCAGACCAGTAACCCAGACAAACTCCCCTACTTGATTCTTCAAGACAGTCTCAAGCTAATTACCAATGATAGAGATTAGACACACATCTCTGTAATACATTGTGTCTTCATTGTCCATAGCCACTTAGATTAGTATCACATCAACCCTCCTCAGGCTCCAGTACTATACCTAAATCCAGCAGTTTACAATATAATATCCAGCTCCCTCCTCAGTTCCTCCAGCACACTGTTGAACAACTCCTACTAGTTTGGGGATTTGCTGATTATTGATGTCATTTTGGAAATCAAAAGAAATAAAAAAAAAATCAAACACAAATAGTTTTGTACTATGACTATGCAGTTAAGTTTTAATAAAGCATTAATACTATGTATAACACTTAAGGTAGAGAGCAGCTTGTGCATTGGAAAGAACTTTGAAAAATATAATTCAATTTTGCTGTGGTGGTGAGATTCCTGAACTCTGTTCTGAGGTTTAGAGCACATCATTTCTTTACTATGTGTGTTTGGCTAGATTCTGGTTAGGTGTCACATTGATCTCTGGTGCTTTTATTAACATACTGTACTAAGGCTTGAACAGGCTGGGCCCCCAATTCCTCAGTGAGCTACTGACTCTTCCCAAGTGTAGCACGTCAATTGAATGATGCGATTTGAGAGATGCTATTTGACCGAGTGCAGATAGGTGATTACAATGAGGGAGATGGGCACATTACAGCTAATGGACATTATGGTGATTAGGCAGTATGGTAATCCACATATGGAGCTTTCCACATGGTCCATGTGTGGTGTGGTGTCGAAAATAATGCTAGAGATGGGGTCGAACAGCCCCCAAAAGATCTGAGGGGGCAGGACCCCCTATTACAAGAAGAGATGTGCATGGAGTTGTCTCTTGGAAATTTCATGGGGGTGGTGTAGGATAGTGCTGTGATCTTCACTCCCACCTGTTACTGCTTCAAGATCTATGTCTGGAGCGGTGAGGACTGGGGCTCTTTCTGGCCTCAGGCTTGGGTTGCTTCCCTGATTGTGACCATTCTTTACTGTTCTGTGAGATTATAAATGTCAGCTTCAGTTGTAATCTGGTCACTGAAATGTGCCTTGCTGAGCTGTATTGTCACTCAGATTGACTTTGATATTATAAATGTGCTCAAACTGCAGTCGCCATAATCACGTCACTCAATTGACATGGAACCTTCAGAAGCATTCCAAGGATCTTAGGTCTTGGTGAATGACTGATTCAGCTTCTACCACTATGAATGAAGTCCACTGGTGACTGGATTTTCATGGTGGCTGCCCTGGTACCTAAATGCTTTTCCTGAGGGAATTCACACTGCAGACACTGTAACATAATTTAAAAATAAACTAAAAATTACTACTGTACTCCAATTAGCCTTTGAAAAGTCTTTAAATTTGGCTCTGAATGTTTTAATATATTTTTTTCTATTTATAGATGGAGTTTTATGTATGGTTGTTTGTATATTTGCTTTAATATGACTTGTGTTATTTATTGTTGAATTATTGTACATGTGCTGTGAGCTGGAGCTTTTAGAAATCTAACAAAGCAAAGCAAACAAATTCAGTTGACGTATCCCATGTTGTGCTAGTCAGTTTCCCTTTATTCAATATGATTATGGTTACTTGTGTGAAAATAAAATTTTTGCCCCTTAAGATGATGTTCCAACAGCTTATAGTGCCCACTTCAGGTCATAATCCACTGTTTCTGTGAAAGTACAGTCTTTACAGTATCGGACTGTGGTGTCACAAGTGAAAATTATGGTTTCAAATGGGTAATGAGCAGCTGCGCAGATTAAACTCTGACAAACATCCTGTTTTCATGCACATGCCATCTGTACAAAGGTTAGTGAGAAGTGAAATATGCAGAATATGTAAAATGTATAATAAGATGTGTCTAAATAGTTCATTGTTCATTTTTTCTAGAGTTGTCAGCTGCTCATTAAAATAAAGTTTTACCATTGATTTGCACTTGTTATTGTGGACACTCCGCCTTTGTTTAATATTTGTTTTTGCCAGTATAGGTAAACATAGTCTGCCTAGATTCCTTATTTGGTAGATTTTGAAATATGAATTTACAAAAATTGAATTTCTAAAAGATAATAAGATACTCTGTGTAGAATAGAAAACATCTCATTCAGATTTATGGTGCATTATATTGAGATCGATATACTTTATGCATGAAAACCTCCTTTTAATTAACCCTGAACACTTTACAATGGACAATGATTTCCTACTTATAATTCTACACTTTTAAAGCTTCCAGATTTTCCTGAAAATGTATTTCATCTAAAAGTACTTTTTAATATGGTGATGAGCACTTATCAGCAATTCTGCAAGCATATAGAGCCTTCTCCAGCAACATTCAGCTCATGAATTTATGTCCATTGTTTTAGATGAAAGTGCTGCTGGACATTTATCAATACCAACATAGCTCTCACACTTTTACTTGTGTTATAATGCTGAAGGATAAGATGTTAGAATTATTTACAGGGAAATCTTGTGATTAATTGTGTTCCCAAACCATTAATCATATATAAGAAAATTATACAGGCCAGCATTTGTGAGCAATATTGGCAACAGTAAACCAGCTGATTTATTGCTTCCATCTTCATTTTCATATTCATCAGTTTACCACATGTATCTAGAGCTGCATAAGATACAAATATACTATAGCTTTTGGTAAAGGGGCTATTCGATGAATTTATAAATACTATTTCCTTACAATAATTCGATATTGTATGTATAGGCATTCAGATTCTTAAAAAGCTGTTATCAGAATTCATTGCTCTACCCAGTGTCTGGCTGCATGCATTTTATGGAAGCATTTATTTATCCTATATACTTAGAAAACACAATACATAGATCTCATGTTTTGTTTCAGCTGTATGTTTTCTCCTGTTGCTCTTACAAGTTAGGATCTCATCCAGCTTTCTCCAGAGTCATTTCATCACCAGTGGAGCTGTTCATGCACCTCATGTGAAACCTAGTAATGTGATTTACCCTTTCTGCTGCTGTATTACCACCCTGATCACACCTGCAGAGTAATTGTTCCTACACATTTGCTGCTGTTGCATCCCCACAAGCATTGTTGTGCACAGTGAAGAGGAATGTGCATAAGAAAGCTAAGAATGTGAAAGGAACCTTGCAGTAAAACACACAGGGTGGAACATTCCATTTTATGATGCAAGCTACTGGTTTTCTTCCTTTCTGTCTTCTTAGTCCTTCTCATGAATTTGCAGGGATGCCAAAGTGACACTTCAGAGGCACTATACAAACAACATTTCCTTCCATTTTAGTCACCTATCTGCGCTGTCGCTTTGGCCCCTCATGTGGTAGAATCTCTATGCAGAATGCACTCCGTCACTCCAAGAGGAAGACGTCATCTGTAGGTATACTCAATCCTTCTGCTGCTGGTCCTATCAGTGATTTAAGTATCAGATTAATTCTCAGGCCCCCAGAATCAAATGTAATATGTTTCACTGACAACACAGTAAAGTGATTAGAAGTACATCTTCTAGAATGGAAACATTTTAAATTAGAATGGAAATGTTATCACAAAGTCAGCAAATTTTTGTTGCTTCACGCAAGTGTTTTTTAAATGGATTGTTTCAACCAAAGTATCTTCCTCCTCCCTCTAACTCAGTTTCATGTTTATCCACAGTCACCAAACATGTCATTGCTAGTATGAACCTCCAAACTTGTCTAAAATCTAAAAACAAAAAAGCAAATATAGAGGACATGCCATCTTTCCAAAGGAAAAGCAGGTATTTTTCTGACCCCTGGATCTTTAATGTGTGAAGGGAGATTATGTTTTGATACCTGGTTCAATAAAAAGCAATTCCAGAAGTTATATTCCCCCTAAATTTAACACCTCCCCAGTTTCAGGGCATCTTTCTGGATCACACCATATGGAACATCTCAGTCTGACTAATCAATTACCTTAACTATGTGGAAAACAGAGGTCCTGACCTCTCCCCTGTATCCTTTTCTATAGGGTTAACTCCTAAAGTACATCCAGCATCCTCACATAGATTTTTCCCAGTATTCCTCTGATAATATTGTTAGCCTGTTGTAGCACAGCCTCAGCTGCTTAAACGTCCTTATTGTACTAGGCAGCGAAGAACAGCATACTGTATTCCAGTTCATGCTTCACAAGGCTTAGTGAAGTGACAGTATTACATCCTTGCTTTGCTGGTCCTTCAACTTTCAATACACCATAACATTCTTGACAACAGCTGTGCACTGCTTGTTATGCTTTAGCCATTTGTTTATTTTGAGCTGAACATACCTTTTTCTGATTTACACTGTGTGTAAGTCCTACCTCTATTTTCCCCTCAAAATGTAGACCTTTTTATTTGGCTGCATTGAATCACAGACTCTTGAAGTTGCACAAGTGGCCTAGTTTACTCTGGTATTTCTGAAAGTTATTCCTATCCTCATGGGACCTACCAGCCATGTTGGCATTGTGTTATAATTAAACTTCAGTGAGGGTCATAGTCAGGCCTAAGGGCAGGGTCAGAGTCTGTGACCTTTTATCAAGTTCTATCAGTGCTATGTGAGGATCTGCATAGGTTGGAGAAAATAGATGAATTTAATTCATGGCTAAAGGGCTGGTGTAGAGAGGAGGGATTTCACCATTCCAGGCACTAAGACTCTTTTAGGATGGGTAGTAGACTGTTTTCAAATGATGGTTTGCATCTGTGCAGATAACAAACCTGTGCAATAGGGCCGAAGCTATATGTGGTTATTAACTGGTGGTACAGTATGTGAGGCAGTGCTAGCTTGCAAGGAAATATACACATACCCATTAGGAGACAAGTTAGCTCTCCCCAATAAACATGAAGAAGAGAAGAGAAATAAAACTATAAAGGGGGAAAAACAAGAGAACTAAGGGTTTTTTCACTTACTAAATCTAAGGTACCCGTGGGAGAAGGACAAGTAAAAGTATCTGTACATGAATGACAAGAGTCTGTTTAACAAGATGGAAGAACTGCAGGGAATCATGTCCACCATAAAAATTGTTATTGTCACACTTACAAAAACATTAGCAAATGTGAACAATATCTGGGATCGAACAGTCCCAGAATATGTCATGTTTTGGGTTAACATAAAGAATGTGAGGATTGTAAGCTGATTTTACAACTATAATGAGCAAGCATGTGAGTTCTTTCCTTCATTCATAAGGTGGCCAGCAGTGGATGAGGGCAAGTCGTGTCGGTTGCCTTCAGAGTTAAAACTTGGGTGCTGTTCTGGTGGCATGGAGAGCTGAGACACCTGCTGCCACACCTCCAGCTACACCGGGGATCCTGGTTTTGGAATAGATCTGCTCCCCAGCATGCAATAATCAATTGTATGTCTATGCAGATCTTTCACAGTAGGCAATCAAAAGTTTTAGTAGATGGTGATGCTGAGTTTTTTTAACTTGTGGGGTGTGGGGCTCTGATTCTTGGTGGTGAATGGACACATCCTTAACTTTGCATTGGTATTGCTTACATACAGCCTAGAGGATGTTGTCTGCTTACTGCATTTTGGGATAAATAAAATTGTTCATACAGCATGCAAGAGCAGGGCTGCTCAAATGTCTATTTATTTCACTTGCAGTGCCAGCAATCTTGAAAGGCTGTATTCTGATCATTTGTCTGCCTAATCTAATGTGTTCTGCCATATCTCTACTAATTTGCTCTCTTGTACCTACCTCTGTTCCCTTTACTGCTCCCTATCTGGCCTCCCTCATCCTTCACATCGCCAGTCCCACTGCACTTCCTTCACCTCCAAATAGTGGTTTGGATCCATACCTTCATACAAATCCTCACTCCTCTCTCCCATCCTCTGTTCCTCCTTCTCCATGTGTTGTAGGGACCCTAGCATAATCTCCCTTCACCCACACTCCTCAGCTGGGAAATATACATTCTCCTACCACCTGTTCTCCCTCTGAAACTGGTTACCCTCCTCTGCCTGTTTCTCCACCTCACTTCCTTTCTGTTAGATACCGGCTAAAATTTCTCCATGCACCCCCTTTTCCTGCCAACCCTTTATGTGAATCCTACCTAACCCCCTCCTACTATTGGCTACTCCTTACCATTCCTACCCCCCCAACTGCATGATTTTGTCTCTTTCATGGGTAATTGTAACTACCAGTTTGACTCTTCCTCAAAGCATATGCTCTGCCACCTTTCCTACAGGCACCAAGCAATTTATTTTGATCTTGTCCAAATAGACAAATGATTTTAAGCTAATTATATTGTCCTCTACAATTTGTCAAGAATTTGATCTTTTGTTTGATTTGCACTTTTTTTACAGTCTTCGTAACACAGTACATGTCTTTCTGCATCTTGGTAATGTTGTTCTTTCCCTTTCCCTCTTTGCCGGGTCACACCTTGAAAAAAGCCAAGGCTCAGTGTGACTTTCCCTGTTACCAATTTCTAAATAAATAAGTAAATACATAAGTAAACAAATAAATAATCTGCATGAATTGTTGCAGTGTCAGACACAGTTCAGTTGCTGTAATGTTCTTAAATCCGGTTCAGTTTCTCTCAAACCAGCCCATTTACTGAACTGTTTTGCATCCCAAACATTATTTTTAGTAAGTTTGTTTCATCCTTTCAGTTTACAATTTGGCAAGATTTTGAGAACAACCAGTTGCATAATCACTCACACTACTCTTTGTTTTTTTTTGGTTTTTTAACAAAAGGCTCAGTTTCATTTTCATGGATGTCATTTTGTACAAATAGGTTTTGAACTATGGGCATGGCTTCAGACTGAAGGTCCAACTGACTCTTAGGCATGTCAGATAAGGATTTGTTTGATATAAGAGTGTAAAGGTGACAAAGCAATATGGCTGCTGATCCCAGGCTAAAACTTCTATGGGGTGCCACAATGATATGTGTTGAAGTGAGTCCTGATTGGTATAACTAGCATTCATTGGCATTATTTGCCCTCATAAAACCAACGTAAAATGTACCTGTTAGCCAATTGGAACACAATAAATACCACAATAAACAACAAAATAGGTTTTATAACCATTGTATAACACTATTTATAAAATGGATTATACAAAATAATAATCTGATTAGCCAATGATTTTCCATATTATTGTAGTTATTAGACTACCATATAACAAAATGGACTGAAAATGCTGGATTTTGTATTCCATAATTGGTAAAATACAAGAATATTCATGGGTCATTTTAAAGTTCCCTGTTTGTAATTCCTAGACTTTAATAAATAAATAACATATTTTACTTATTAAGAACTTTCAACTATACTAAACATACACCTCACTTAAATTAGAGAAAAATGTATTGGGTGGTGTGCACTACATATAAAATAATGCGTGGGAGAGTGCATAACAAAAATGTAATACCGACCCAAGGGCTAAGCCTGAGGGGATTATTAAAGGATCCCACACCAAGGGTGGGCATTAAATTCTCCTTTGTTCACTCCCCTCCATGCATTATTTTAAGTAATTGATGGTTTGTGTTTTTACACCTCATAGAGAAAAAAATGAGTGTTACACAGAGTTGTTATCAAGACATTTATTTAACAGAACTTGGAATTGTTGATACAATTTGTGAACTGAAACTAGTTCAAAAAAACTGTGGCAGAATTAAGGCAGTAGAATGCAATTGGTTAAATACATACAGTTTTTTTTCTTTGTTATCTAGGTATGGCCCACTAGGCACAATTGCCTGTTTTCAGGGGTGACCCCGGAGCTTTGGCTAGTTAAGTGATTTGCTCAGAGTCACAAAGTATCCAAGTGGAGGTTGAGGGAATCAAACCCAGATCTGCTGAACCAAGCTCACTCAAGGCTCATTACACTAACTTGTAGGCTATATTGCCAGCTTAAAGTTTGAAAGGTTATACTTGTTTTAAACTATAGCATGGCTGTTTCATGTAAGAATGGTACAGAGCAACATGGGTGATCTAGGAAAGTGATCTTTTTAGAAAATGTGGCAAAATCTTTTTATTTAGTTTTTGTTTACCAGGTAGATGTATTAGACAAGAATTTTGTCTATTTTCAGGAATGACCCGGGAGGGTTACAGACAGAGGTAAAGCAATGAACAGATATAAGTAAGGAACAGTTAATATTTATTTATTTATTAAGTTTTTGTTGACTGAGTAAGTGTACTAGACAAATTCTGACTATTTGCAGGAACGACCCAGGGGAGGGGGATACAGATGAATGCCAACTGACCTTGAACCAGATTAAGCTGTTGGTGGTATTTTTACTGAATGTTTAGGCAACCGACAGAATACATTGTTATGATGTTAACAAGAGGCCAAAGAACAGTGAGCTAACAACATATTGGATACAATACAGAGGCACATAAATACAATTACCATGTTCACAGATCACAGGTTCAGTAAAATAAGTGCAGTGAACAGTTGACAGGTATATATGGTGTAGGCCGAAGAATAGTGAATAAAAAGCATAATGGGTACGATATATAGGCAGGTAAATACAATTTCCAGGTTCATGATTACAGTAAAATAAGTGTAGATTCTAGATTGGCAGGTATAAAGTGCTATGATATCTGGCTGTTATGATACCTAAGGAGGAGGAATTTGAAAGGTAGGAGAAGAGTGGTGATCAAAGTCAGTAAGGAGGGATCAAATACACTTTTTAATGGCATAGTGGAAAGTGGAATGTTTGATGTATAACGGAGGGAGTTCCAAACTTTGGGAGCAGATATTGAAAAGGCAAGTTCATCCTTCTTGGTGGAGCATCTGGGGATATCAAGTGGAGATAGATCTGAAGATCTTAGGGGGTATGACAGACCAGGTTGTTGTAACATAGCTACAAGAGACACAGGAGTACCAGTTCTGAGTATACTATTGACCATGTATCTGGCCGTGTAGAGTTGATAGGAGTATGAGGAGAGTCAGTTAAGACTAGAGTACATAAGACAATGATGGGTAAGTTTGGAAGCAGAGAGAGCAAAATGACAAATACTATTGTAGCTAGAATTTCCTTTTTAGAGAAAAGGTCATTACACCATAGGTAAGGGAAGGACATAGAATTTCCTGTGCTTTCCAGCCTGGAGGCAGCATTAAGAGAGGACCTGACCTTATATGCCAACCCCAGTTTAAATGTTTACCAACTTACAAGTGGCTACAATGTGTACATTGAAGTCCAGAGAGGTGTCATGGGTCACCTCATGGTACCGGAAGGAGTACACAGTGTCCAGATTGGCGCTATCTGGACCATGGATGGAAAGGGAAGTTTGATAGGCTTTGAGTCTAGGTGGGGTGCCAAAGAGCATGGCAACAGTTTTGTTAGTATTTAGTAGGAGTTTGTTGTGCAATAGCCAAGCATTCAGAGAGTCAAAGTCTACTTGGAGGGAGGTGTTTATTGAAGCTAAGTCTTTAGCAGTAGAGTAAATAACCATGTTGTCCACGTAGAGAATTTTAGAGGAGGAACCAGACAGGGAGGATAGATTGTTCATAAACAGAAAGAAAAGGAAAGGACCAAGGATAAATCCTTGGGAGACTCCGACTTGGATAAGGGTGGCATCAGAGGTGACGGTACCTATTTACACAAATTGTTTTCTACCTGGAAGTAGCTATCAAACCAGTATGTGGCAGATTTGGAGAAACCTAGAGGGGACAGTTTGGATAGCAGTAAGGGATGGTTTACCAAGTCAAACATCTTAATGAGGTCAATGAAAATGGTCCCAGTGAACATGCCCTTATGATGGCCAGAAGAACATCATTCATGAACTGTAATAGTGCTGTTGTAATACTAAGATCATCCCAGAAACTGTGCTGAGCTGGTGATAAGAGATTGTTTTTGTACAAATACTCAGTTACCTGAGAAGTCATGACCTTCTCAAGCAGTTTACCTCATGTGGATAAAACGGCTATCGGTCTGTAATTTCCAACATTTTTTATGTCACCTTTTTTGTGCACTAGAACAACACAGGCTGTTTTTGAAATGGATGGCACAGTCTTTGTTATAATAGATAAATTGAAAATTCTTGTGATTGGGGAGGCAATGGCTGCAGCAGCAAGTTTTAGAAACTTCGGCAGCAAGCCATCAGAGCCAGGAGATCCTTGAGCAGGGATGGCTTTTATTAGTCAGAATACTTCAGTAGTGGAGACCGTTGTAATGCTAAATGGAAATTGAGTAAGCTCATGGAAGTTAATAGGGGAGTCAGAGGGCAGCCCAGAGTTCAACAGGAATGCTGAAAGGTCAGAGAAATTATTAAGGGCATTTGCAATCGTGTTTAAGTTATTGCAGTTAGCACCGTTTATTGTCATATCCATGATTGAAGGGTTTTGCCCCTTACCCAAAAAGGTTTTAACATGGCTCCAGAAGCCCAGAGCATCCATAGCTGACATTTGAAGAAGATTGTCACAGTATTACCTTTTAGCTACTCATGTCTTTTTTACAGGCCTTCCTCATATCTCTGTATTTAGCCCACTCGCATGGCTGTTGTGACTTCTTGGTAGTGGCCCAAGCTTTGTCCCAACTTCTGATAGAGGAAAGGAGATTGCCATACAACCATCTATTCTTGGAGCCCTGTATTCTCCTTCTTTTGAGAGGTGCATGTTTATCCTGGAGGGGGAGTAGTTTGGATAAAAAGTAATCAAGTGCCTTATCAACACACTCTGTATGACAGATTGGGACCAGTCAATGCATCTCACATCTGCAAGAAGTTCATCAAGGTTCAGTTTAGAGAAATTCCTGAACTGTATATACTTTGGAGGGGCCTTGGGACAGCAAACACTCCATACACAGAACGTAGGAATATGGTCACTAATAGAATCAGGAAACATATCAACCTCAAGGATTCTATTTGCTTGATTGGTGACAATCCAGTCTAATAGGGACTGGTGTCCACTGCTAAGACTGATTCGGGTACGATCTACAACTAAATGAGAGAGGTGATGTGTGGTGAGGACTTCACAGTATGTTCTAGTGTTACAGCTGGACCAGTCCAAATTGAAATCTCTCTCTCTGAAAGATAATTTCTTTCTTCCCTTTTAGAGTAGAAAGGTAGTCTACAATACCTGTGTGAACACTCTTTGGTAGGTTATAGACACAGACCAGGTTGATTCTCTTTTCACCATCTAGAACCAGCACCACATGAAGGATTTCACAGGTGCTAATTATCCTGGAGTGCTGTACAGAGACATTGAGATGCACTTTGTAATAAAAGATTCCCCCAAAAGGTGGGGAGATCAAATCTAATTAGGTTATAGCCCAACAGTTTACACATGGAATCAGGGATGTCTGGCCTAAGCCAGGTCTCTGAAAGTCCCAGTATATTGGGGGAATAAAGAGCTACCCATGCTTCTAGATCTGGGAAGTTTGCAGGCATACCTCTCAAGTGTCCCTGATTTTCAGGGATGTCACTGATTTTGCCTCAAAATTTTACTCTGTCCCTCGTAAAATTTGTGTTTTTGTGGATAAACAATGGGGACTGTAAGCACAAAACAATGTCAAGCATTAAAGTTACAGACTTGTTCTTCTTTAGAAAATGCATTTTGTACTAAGCCCCATATTCTACCAGCTTTCTGGGTAGATATCTCAAATTTTGAAGATGTGTCCCTGATTTTGGTCCTTTGTCCCCAATTTTTTTAAGCCTTGTCCCTGATTTATAAGGTAGGAGGTTGAGAGGTATGTTTGCAGGTAAATTTCTTATGTTCATGTGGGCAATTCTGATGCCCTTTGAGGAGCACCACCGTGGAAAGAGATCATAATTCATCCCATTTGGTGGGCCAGGATTTAGCTCAATGTCACTAGATAGGGCTAGGCATAGAATGTGTAGCCATGAATCTAGGCAGAAGTGTAAGAGGAACCTGTAATTATAATGCACAGGAAGAGAGAGGGAGCATAGACAGTACCCAAGTTTGGCAGGGCAGATGCATATCAGGGACCAGTTACTCATGGGGGATGGTCTGTCACTTGCCAGAAAATTTGAATATGTGAACGATGAATCATCATGGTGATGATGCATGGGTTAAATAGGGGGTGAGATATTTGACAGGGCCAATAGAGTTACTAGAGCCAGAAAATTTCCAGCAGTTGTCAGTTTGGTATTTGACAGGCAAGTTGGCACTGCCATGCTGTGACTCCCGGTAGTGTGTATGGTCAACTTATATGAGTCCAGCTGAATGAAGAATAGGCAGGATCTCTGATTATAACTGGTGCGGAGACAGCTAGACTTGAGGCTTAGACAACTGAAAGTTAACTCCATTACAAATTATGTAGAAAGAACTCTATAGTGGTGAGATTCAGAGTAATAGGTGGTAAAGCAATGTGATGCAGCGAGGCCAGTATGTGAGGTAAAATAACTGGTTAGGATGTACTCTCATAAGACTATCAAGGGAAGCTGTGGAATGCACTGTTACATGAGGCCCCTGCACCCTAATTGGTACCCCACAGGTACACCACAGACAGGTAGCATTTAGGTATATGTTATACTAACATATAGGGCTATGGGCATCTACTGTATAAGAGCAGATGTCAGGACATGTATGCATATAATTGCTATACACTTTACTTTCTAATATACACATGTATTTCTTGCTTATAAGATGTTAGAACATCTGTGTCCTTATAATGATTATGATATATAAGCCAACATTGCCATCTTCTGATGATTGGTATTATTAAACGGCTATGTACAAACTGTATCTCTGTGTTTCTGCAAAGTGATGACTACTGCAACATTGAATAATGTTATCTTGGACTGAGGAACCACCTCTAATTTAGCCAATAGGGCTCATCTTTGTAACTAGAAATGTTTCTATCTTACAGTAACCATGGTAATTATCGTGAGTATATAATGTAAGATATTATGTCTTCTACCTTGGAGGCTCCAGGAGACACGGAGATTCCTCGAGGTATAGGGAATGCTTAGCACTGGCTCGCAGTTCCTATTGGTAAGAACAGTTTTGGGCAACTGTGATTTTCCTTTTGGTAGTAATAAACAAGCTTTAGTACTCTTATGCAACACGTCTGTGATTCATTGCATGTCCATTATTGCCAAGAACCTGAGAGTGAAATTTAAACCTCCTATCAATTTGCAACCAAGTGCAGGAAATATTTGGTGTTTTCAAGGTTTCACTTGTTGCTAAAACTTTTCCCCTTCCCAACAGGGACTGTAGGTGTGCATTCCCGCACCACCTCTCTGGTTTTTCAAACACTTTGTAATCACTTGCAAAGTCTGGCTGCTTACCGGGTGGGGTTGATGCTGACTTGACCCACCCCACAACAGTTTTGAATTGCAAGCTTACACGTGCACAGTAGCCTGACTGTGAACTAGTGCACCTGTTGTGGATTGATACATGACAATGTGCCTTTTCACAGTTAGATTTTTCTCTCCCTCCCACACAATGGCCACCGTATCAAATATCTGTGCTGAACTGAAACTCGATGTCTCAAACTTCCTTGGCCTCCATGGTGGATGGGCTGACTTCGCGTGGGATGCAAGTCAATCCAAAAACTGCGCTGGGGATTTCAACCTAGTACACAGAGATGAGACAAACAGCCAGAAAGTGAGAAGCTAAAGGGCTGTTGGTCATGGCTCTTTATGCTGCTCTGGAAGCCTCCGAAGTGAGGTTTTGATCCCTTGAACTGCAAATCTCATCTCTTAAGCAGGAGATGGGGTTCCAAGAAACTGAATGTGTAAGACGAGAGCAGGATTTGGAGTCTGAGCTCCAAACTCTGCGAAATGAAAAATACTTCCTTTTACATCATTCTGCTCAGGCAGATGAGCAGGAACTTTATATGTTGAAGCAGGAGTGTGAAAGTTTGAGACAGGATAAGGGGCAGACTTTGCAAATTAATGACTTATTAAGTTGAACGAATGAACAAATGCATGAGGAGCTGGGAAAGCTACAGGATGAGATAAACCAGGTACGTAATTAATTAGGTTTAGCTAGTAGGGACAATCGCGAATTGAGCACTGCATATATAGTGTTACAGAAGCAGATGCAAGATGAAGTGGATCAGAATGTTGCAAGAGTAAGTCATGATGAATGTGAATCCAAAATGGTGAAACTGCACCATCAGTGAGAGGTGCTGACTGGTCACATGAAGGCAATGGGAGGCGTAGCCCCTGCCTTGTTACCGTCATCCGAAAGGGAGGAGTCAGATGATGACATCTCACAGTACAATGCCCAGTCACACCCCTACTATGGCCCAGACACCCTTCCCCACCATCCACAACATGGCGGTCCCAATTACATGACACCATGTCCCGACGTCATCAATGGCATGATGCACATCATTGGCGATGCCAACATGGTGACCCCCATGATGGGGAGAGCAGGCCTAGGCCTAGTCCTGATGGCACCACCGACAGCCGTTATTAATGTGGAAGACAGGCAGAAGATAGAGAAAATGACTGAGAGTGCCTTAAGCACCTTGCCCATCGCTAAGAAAAACAAATGGGTTCTCAAGACCCAGATTAGGCAGCTTCTATATGAGGCTTGTAGTAAGGAGGGCATGGTTCACTCTGTGGCTGAAGTCATGGCTCAGACAACCCTGGAGGGCACCCGAGGTAATCTACCTCCACTTGATCATCCCAATGATCCCCTACAAATGGTCTTCTCTGTTCAGCAAATAGCTGACCAAATTGGTCGGGATGAGCCTGTCTGACAACCACAGTTGCCACTTGGAAAAGGTGCATGCTAAATGTGAAATGCTTAGTCTCGCTGCAGACTACCAGGTACAGATTCTATGCCAGACCATCGATCATGGCCTGTGTGAAAAACTCCCCAATGTCATCTGCCAGGACAGCCATACTACCTTCGATGAAGTAGCATCTGAGCTCATTGCTGCACATAAACCAAGGTATAGTAGGAGTGATGCTCTCATACCCTGTAAAACAGAATGCAAAAGAAAGTCCAGCGACTTTCCTCCAGAGGCTTTGGATGGCCTACTGAGCATGAAAGCACCTTGCAGGAGAAGCTGCAGATGTGGACCTTATTGAATATAAGACCCTGTTCCTTGGGAACATGATCCCTGTAGTAAGAGAAAAGGTAGAGCCAACCACCTATTCCACCACGGAGAGGTTTGCAGATATTCTTCAGAAAACAGAAACTTTATCAACTCTACATCTGTGATTAAGGCTCTGATTCCAAGAAAGTAGCTGCCATGGAAGCCATTCCAGAGGCCATGACACACCACATGGTGGAGGGACAGGACCAAGAGAAACAGCACCTCCCCACAGATAACCGACATCCTCAGCAGGCCCAACAACAACAATTCCTGGGGATGGAACTGGAACTACCACAAACATAAGAAACACCACAAAAACAATAAGGGTAAGCAACAAAGATCAAGCCCTTCATATATGGAAATAGTCAACGAGAACCGGAACTTCCGAGACCTTCTTGGGCAAGTGCGCTCCTTAACAAATGCTATCCCCATTAGGGATCTTGCAGCAATACCATTGGGAGAACAGGCCTCAACAGGCTGTGGAGATACCGGAAGTACAGGCTCTCAGGACCTCACAGGCCTGAACCTGGAAGTGGCTCCTTATATAACACCAGTACAAAATGGTGAGATGGTTCAAAAGAAACAGGGCAAGACTCTTTCAAGAGCTCCACCATGCTTCCACTGGTACAGATTGACAGTTACAGGCCCCAGTCCAGATTGTAATCAAGCTGGTCTTGGATACAAAAGGAAGGCCCTGCACAGAGGCCAAGGTTGGGGGCTGCCTACTGACAGTATTGTCAGATACAGGCATGGCTATGTCTGTATTACAGGATGACAACCCAGGCACATCACCTTGGTCTACCAGTCGGAGGACCAATATGTCTGGTGTAGATGAAACTAGGTTACCTGCATACTGCTCCCTGCCACTGCCTGTGATACTGGGGCACCTGAAGGCTTATTATACCTTTCAGCTAATGGTACTGCATCATCAAACTAGTATAATCGTAACTGACTTTTTGGTACCACACAGCTGTGTGGCAGACCTAGCCAGTTACTGATACAAATTCAGGGACAATATCATACCATCTTGATCCCTGATTTGCATGTGGTTGCGACAATCTCTGCAAACAACAAAAAGTATGACATCATAGATTTGTTCAAGAACCATTAGCTTTTCCCAAAGCTCCTTCACATTCTGCAAAGGCATCTGGAGGCATTTGCCACCAACAAGCATGACTGTGGCAGGATGCACACTGTCATTGAAGTGACAGGCCCAGCACATGAGAGACAACAGCAGTACCCCTTTCCACCTGAGGCCTTATCTTCTCTTTGGGAAACAATAAAATCACTTCTCAAGCAAGGTGTAATCAGGACATGTGTTTCCACTGCAAATTCCCCAGTGTGGCCAGTAAAAAAACCCACAGGTGCCTGGAGACTTACTATTGACTACTGGAGACTAAATCAGGTCACCCCCAGTTGTGCCCCAACTGTGGCATCAGTACTAGATGTGCTATGACTATTGGCCCCTGACCAACAATGGTTTAGTGCCCTGGACATCTCCAATGGTTTCTGGTCATTACCATTGACCACCAAAAGTCAATATAAGATTGCCTTCACCTTTGAGGGCAGGCAGTACACATGGACCTGCTTACCACAGGGGTTCCAAAACAGCTGCTCCCTGTTCCATTTCCACATGATGGACACCCTTGAGGGTTTCTCTACACCCCAGTGTCTTCTGCAGTTTGTGGAGGACCTGTTGTTGGCCACAGCCACACAGGAACAACATCTGGATCTCTTGAACGAACTACTGACCCTCGTCCAGAGGGCAGGCCTCAAATGTAACCCTGCAAAAGCACAGCTATGTCAGAAAGAGGAACTCTATCTGGGCCTGAGGATAACAGACCAAGGCTGAAGCCCTACCTGGAAGAAGATACAAGGATTGCAAGATCTGCCACTGCCTACCAGCATGGCTACCATTAGAAGATTTCTAGGTATGGTAAACTATTCTGGAGATTTTATTTGTGATTTTGCTCAGAAGGCAGTCCCTCTGTTTGAACTACTGAAAAAGGATGTCTCCTGGAATTGGGGCCCCATTCACACCCAAGTTGTGATGTCACTGAAACACACCTTGGCCTCAGCTCAAGCTTTAGTTAACCCCAATCCAGCCCTGCAATTCCATCTGGAATGTGCCACCTCTGACATTGCTATGTCTGCCGTGTTGGCCCAGAAGGTCCATGGCACCCTGAGACCCATTGCATATGCATCACAGATCTTGACCCCAGTGGAACAGAAATACAGCCTTTGCGAAAGGAACCTTCTGGCCACCTACTGGGCTGTTAAGCACTTTCTGTGTATCATTGGGTACTCCTCCCTGATCATTAATACAAACCATACCCCAACAACCTTTCTACTATCAGACAGAGTAAAGGATGGGTCAGTCTCTAATACCGGATTGACACACTGGTCCCTCCTTCTCCAGGACAGAGACATCAAGATCCACTCAACCAAAATGCCATCCATGTTGGTGCATGGCATCCTTTTCAAAGGAGAACCCCACGACTGTATACTGCAGCCACCTGATCTACCAGATCCAGGCCATTTTCTTCCTGCTACACCACAACTACTGGAGAACACCTCACTGTGTCGTGTCTTTATGGATGGCTGAGCTTCCTATTATCAGGGAGAGCAGATAGCAGGAATGGGCATATTTGTCATTTACCCTTTTGGTGACACTATTAAAAGTTCTAAGTGGTGCAGTATAGCATCATCACAGTATGCTGAGATGGCAGCGGATACCTGTGCCCTCGAGTTCCTCTAACATGGAACTGAGGATACCATCATTTTCACAGAATCTAACTGGGTTTGTTGCTCTCTTACAGAATTTCTTCCTTTCTGGCAGAAGAACTCATTTACCTCCTCTGATGGTAGCCCAGTGAAACACAAGGAAGTGGAAATAAACAT
This sequence comes from Neoceratodus forsteri, assembly GCA_016271365.2. Lineage (NCBI taxonomy): Eukaryota > Metazoa > Chordata > Ceratodontiformes > Ceratodontidae > Neoceratodus > Neoceratodus forsteri. Next base: position 1,000,493,441 of record CM057454.1, on the reverse strand, counting down.
TCACTCAGTGGCACAGAAGTTTGCACACAAACTCTATATACACAAAGTTAAGGCACACTCCACACACAATCCCTAGCATGCCTTCAGTGACACTCCTGACACTCTTGCTAAGGAAGGAATCTGAGGGGGGGACACCTGGATGAAGGACCATCCAGAGGCCAGATTGGCCATACACATTGCAGCAATCAGGAAGAAACCTGAGCCCTTTTCCCCCTTGGGTTTCTCAGAAGCCCAGCATGCTGACTCTGAACTCAAAAATGTGTTCAGATTCCTGGACAAAGGTACTGAAAAGAATCTACCTACCCACAACCCATACCAAAGGCATGAAGGTAAGTTACACCTGTCCCCTGATGACAAGCTCATCTGGTATCAACCAGTTGACACCCGCACAAATTGTGGGTGGTTGCTCATCATCTTAGGTCCTAATTTCTGCATCAAGTGCATGACACCCCTACTGGTGGACACCAGGGAGTAGAAAACACACTCCAAAGGCTCAAGACCACCGCCTATTAGCCTAGTGTCACCAAGGATGTCAAACAGTTCATAGACAACTGCCTCATTTGTGTTCAAAACAACCACATCCCTACCAAATGCAATGCCAGACTACTACAGCAAAGGCATTCTGGCCCTTGGAATGCCATACAGATTTATTTTATTGGTCCTCTGACCAATACCAGCAGAAACAACAAATACACCCTCGTGGTCACTAATCTCTTCTCTAAGTGGGTTGAAGCTTTCCCCACTAATACATGCAGTGCTAAAACCACTGCCAAAATCCTAGTGGAACAGATTTTCTCCAGGTGGGGCCTACCTCTCAAAGTAGACTCAGACAAAGGAACCAGTTGTACAGTTGAGCTGATGAAAGAAGCACTTGAACTCCTTGGAGTTCATCAGAAGTTCCACATACTCTACCACCCACAATCCTCAGGTCAAGTAGAGAAAGACAGCAGATGGATTAATCAAATGCTTTCCAAATTCATTGAGGACAATCCTAAGGGCTGAGATTCCCTACTGCCATTACTCCTTATGGCAAATAAGAGTACACCCTCAGCCATCACCCAGTTGACACCCTTTGAGGTGATGACTGGTAGACAAATGAGATTACCTGAACACCTACTGTTTAACCTGAACACCCCTACTGCAGATCCTGTCTCAGTGGACCAATATGTGTAAAAACTCAGACAAGACCTCATACACACTCATTTGTATGCTGACAACTATATGGACAAGGATTAGCAGCAGTCCAAATTTCAGTTTGACAAACACACCCAAGAAGTGGATTGGCAAGTTGGGGATCAAGTAATGGTTCTCAGATTTGCACATCCCACACGTTCCTTCTCCAGCAAGTGGGAATGGCCCTACCCATTGTCAACAAGCTCAGTCCAGAAGTCTATCAGGTTAGACTCATGCAAAACAACAAATTGGCTGACAAATGGTTACATGCAAACCAGCTGAAACTGTATAAAGGAGTATAATTACTTTTCCTCACCCCATTGGGTGGAACAGTACTAATTTACTAATGTTTGATTTTCCTTTTCAGGTACATTGGCAAGATGGCTAGCTTGTTCCATTTTCTCCCCATCTCAGGAGTTATCTCCAGCATCCAAGGCACAGTAAAGCACCTCCTTCCTCCCCTTGATCCACCTGCAGCTATCCCAGAGGGAGTCTCCACCAATATTCCTGACAATTTGATCACTGTCTAGGAAGGTTCAGATGATTACCTCACTGCCTCAGTTGTTGCTTCTGATAAACTACCCTACAAATTGAGTGGCAAACTAAATCTCAAGGACAAATACTCCTCATGGCCAAGCTCTCCAAGGGAACTTTCCATGGTTGGCCCAATGCAAAATTATCCCCAAATGGTACTTTGTCCTTGCTCCAGACCTCTCTTAGGCATTCTGGTTTATACAATACCACTGCCCTAATTGACTCCTCATATCGTGATTCATTGTTTAAAGACTGCCAGGAAATATGCTGTACACAACATGGTCTCAGCTGCCTTGTATTTTATCTGTGTTACCCCCTACTGAGAAACAGCTTTTGGAATGTCCAAAACAAACCCCTAGTCCTTGTAGCATTCTCAGAGCCACTGCTTTACCTGGCATATTTATTAACAACTTACAATTTATGCATATACCTGTTTTATTTAACTTGACTTACTGGAATATGAAATAATTTGGTTTGTGTCATACTACTAATACATCACTGTTTTGTAGTACTTTGTTACTTGATAGCTTAGAAGCTTTTCAGATTTGTAACCAAGACCCTATTGCTTGGGTGCACATCACTGAGCATAGAGGCAATTTTAGGAGAAAATCTAATGCAGATGATCAAAGTCATAAACGTAATACACGTGACACATCTGATGTCGCTGGTGCCACAGGCACTGTCACTGGTGTTTATGGTATAGCAATTCCATCTGGAATAAGGCCAACATTGCTGCTATCAAATCACATTCTCAGAGGTTTCAAACTAGTCTGGTGAATGATATCATACCCCCATTATTGCATGGGGTGGATAGCCTTAGTCTGGAAGAAAGGTACACAGTATACAATATGTACGACATTGCTAAGGCATTTTCAGACTCTAAAGATAAGATTAACGCACTTATTGCACAAAACAATAAAGAAGCAGATAAGCAATGCATTGCCCATGAAATATTATGCTCAGCCTATGGCTCTTACATTATTACTACCATCAACAATCTCTTCCAGGATCTAGAATCCAGAAGAATCCCTGATATCATACATGATAGACATATCTCTAAATGGTATTGTCCTCCTTGTAAATCCCCTAATTGTGTTACCATGTGTATGCTATAGAACTTAACTATTCCAATTTCTACTGCTAGGAATTTGGGTTTTGTGACCAGGCACCCTAATACTTGTCCTTGTTTTACTTCTAAGAAATGTTCCATTAAGGATACTATGTTTGTGTCTTTCACTGTTTCTTTACCACATTTTGATCCTGCTAAGTCTGCATTTCATAAACTTGCATCTGTACACTCCATTGGGCACCTTGATGAAGACATCTACACAGAACACCTTGATTTAGCTCTTCTATTGGTCTTCCATCCTCTTCTGAATGCATGGGTTTCACTGCACATGGACTGCTGTGTGAAGAAAGGGTATACTTATTTGTGTCGATGTGACATATTTGATGTTATTAAACCTGTGACTATTCCCCAGGCAGTATTGATTGGTCCTTTTCCATGGACGATGACATCACCACTAATGGCACAGAATACCAGGACTCAACATCTGCTCCAGATGATTCTAAGTTGTACCAGTCTTATCGGGAGGAGGTTCACCACCTGTCAACACAGATTTCCAAACAGACTTATACTTGTCCAGTACAGTTACAAAAATGGAGACTGACTACAGTGAAAATGCAATATAATTCAGATGGCGAATATTGTGTGGTAACCAATTATAAGGCTCACAGACATGTTCTATTGATGCGCCTAATTTTTGTTTCATCCCGCATCAGAAAGCCATTATTGGGCTCACAATTTTTAACCCGTCCCCATTATGGGCTCTAATATCATTGATGGTAACCCTTATTATCTGCTTACTCTTGCAGAGTATCTACCTTACTTTAATGTACACATTGATCCTTTAACTTTGACATTAAAATCACTTTTAGACAGAAAAGACACCCATCTCATCCACGTCAGCAATAATATTGCCAAAGCTAATGAAGCTGTCCTTACACTTATTAATGATGGTGACATGAATAGTGCAGCTACTAACACTTGGTTAGAGATTACCTTTAAAGATTTTGTTATTGTACAAGCATTTTTGCAATTTTTTCTTATTATGCTTAGCTGCATTCGGTGCACATTACTCCAATACTGTGAGCAGTTAGAGTTCCTTTACATGGCTCGCACATTGGATCTGTAAATGACCCCTACTCCCTATCCAATTCCTTACTCTTGCTTGTGTTGTCCCCTTTTGAGGCAACAAGGGGGGGAATGTTACATGAGGCCCCTGCACCCTAATTGGTATCCACACAGGTACACCACAGACAGCTAGCATTCAGGTATATGTTATGCTAATATATAGGGATAAGGGCTTCTACCATATAAGAGTATATGTCAGGATATGTATGCATGTAATTGCTATGTACTTTACTTTCTAATATATACATGTATTTCTTGCTTAAAAGATGTTAGGATATCTGTGTCCTTGTAATGATTATGATATATAAGTTGGCATCTTCTGATGATTTGTATTACTACACGGCTATGTACAAACTGTACCTCTTTTTGATTCTACAAAGTGATGACTACTACAGATTAGTATAATGTTATCTTAGACTGAGGCGCCACCTCTAATTTAGCCAATAGGGCTCATCTCTGTAACTAGAAATGTTTCTATCTTACAGTAACCATGGTAATTGTCATAGGTATATAATGTAAGACATTACGTCTTCTACCTTGGAGACCCCAGGAGACACTGAGATTCCTCGAGGTATAGGGACTGCTTAGCATTGGCTCCCAGTTCATATTAGTAAGAACTGCTTAGGGCAACTGTGATTTTACTTTTGGTAGTAATAAATAAGCTGTATTACTCTTATGCAATGTATTTGTGATTCCTTGCATGCCCATTATTTCCAAGAACCTGAGAGTGAGGTTTAGACCTCCTGACAGCACGTTAATACTCAATAAGAAAGGCAATATTCAGTCACAGAGCTTGCCTGAAGAAAAGATGCAAGAAGAGAAAACTTTGAGAACGAGGTGATCAGACTGGTTTGGCAGCAGCAAGCTCAAGTTACACTTCAGTGTTACCCTCCCCTTTAGCATCATCTACCAGTCAGTAAGGGCTGTGGGTGGAGTAAACATGCATTTAATAGACAGAGGGGGCAGTGGTGGGTGAGCAAAAAAATTCAGCCCAGTGCAGCAGCTCTCATAAAAATGCATAAAGTTTGAACTTGAAACTTCAGCTGATTAGCTCCAAATCTCACACCTTGCCATTTTTGTGTGTGCAGGGATTTGGCAGTGGCTTGCTGCGAGGGGCTGGGGAGGACTAATTTTATTTACACTAGTCCTCAGGACCGTGGAAGGAAAGAAAGAAATGGGGTTAGCAACAGAGTATGTAGGGGTTAATAAGTGAGGGGAGCAGTGGAGCTGGAGAACAATTGGCTGGGAGGGGAAACTGTGCGAAGAGAGAAGCTGATAGGCAGGATCTACTGAGCTGAAAGTGGGCAAAAGGAAGAAGGAGACCACCAAAGGAGCCACAAAAAATCACCAAAACTAGTCAAAATTAATTACAAGTAATAGGCAGAAAGAGTTCCAATTAAATTAAATAAAGAGCAAATTCAGCCTGGGGCAGCAGCTCTTAGAAAGAGCGGTGCTGTTAAAGGACTACAGAAATAGTTAAAGCTGCCACATAAAGAGGCACCAAGTTTGAACTTATAACTGCACCTAATTAGCTCCGAGTCTCATACTTTGCCATTTCTGTGTGTGCAGTGATTCTGCAGTAGCTTGCTGCTAGGAGTCGGGAGGGCTCATTTTATTTACACTAGCCTTCAGGACCCTTGCCATTTCTGTGTGTGCAGGGATTTGACAGCAGCTTGCTGTGAGGAGCTGGGGAAGGATAATTTTATTTACACTAGCCCTCAGGACCCTTACCATTGCTGTGTGTGCAGGGATTTGGTGGCGGCTTGCTACAAGTGGCTGGGGAGGGCTAATTTTATTTACACTACCCCTCAGAATTCTTGTTGTTTCTGTGTGTGCAGGGATTCAGCAGCAGTGGCTTGCTGTGAGGTGCTGGGGAGGGGTAATTTTATTTGAATACTTTTTTGTGAGAAACTGCATTTTTAGAACACTGACTGTTATGATTGTTTTGTTTTAATTGTATTTCTTAATGATTTTTACTGTTTTGATTTGTTATTTATGTATGGCGCCTTGGTAATTGAAAGGCGCTTTATAAATAAAATTATTATTATTATTATTATTTACACTAGCCCTAAGGACCCAGTGAACTTTGAAAGAAAGATGCACTTTTGTGCTAAACAGTCTGTAGAATAAGTACTTTTCTGTAATTTATTTTAAAGGTTGTATTCAGGGTTTTCTTTTCTTCAAGTTTCTCAGATGCAGTTGCCTCAGAGATATGCTAATGAGGGTGATGACAACAGATGGCCTTGCCATTTCTGGAGATGTGGGGGGGGGAGAGTTAGTGAGAGAGTTAGGGAATGTGTGATGAGGTCTTCTATGGTTAGTGAAAACTGTTTCTTTTATATAAAGCCTTTCTTTATTGCCTCTAGTTTTACAACCACTATGGAGTTTCTTAAGGTGATTTTTGCCAATTCACTGTTTGATGTGCGCAAAGGTGCATCCCGAGGTAGGAAAAGGAGCAGGTGGAGTGGTTATAATGGCTAATTATAACCAGCCTCCACTCTTGATGTCCCCGGTACAGTGTAGGTCTCTGAGTAACTAGCATGCCAGAGAGATCCCTCTTCCCTCGCAGCCACAGAGCTGGCTCAAACTACTTTAAAAAAACAGTCCAGTAGTTCTTCAAGGCACATGTAGTAGAAACAGGTATCAGCAAACCTGATCAGGAGAAATATGCAACTCCTCAAATGTGAGTTTAACAGTTTTAACATATTTTAGTATTTCCATTAAAAATACAATAGTTAGATTGGTTGGAAATGCAAATTAGTAATGTGTTTTTAACTTGCCCTCTTCTCTACTTTCCAAAATAGGATTAATAGTTTGACTTCTGTGTTAACACGAAAGTTCATTTCAATGAAGTTTCTTTGTGCTCACCTGATGTAAATTATTGATTCTTACTGTTTTCATTCTTAATCAAAAACACATTTAAATTCATGCTATTGTTGTAATCACACTTCCCAGGTTGTTGGAGACACTTGGCTAATGTCAATTGCCACACAGCACTCTTGGAATATGCAGTTGTTAGCAGTAATAGAGCAGCTTAGTGACTGACATTTCTACAACTATATGTGAGCTCATGAGTACTAATCATGGAGGTCAGTATGCTGATGTAATCACTGATATAGTTATTACCAAGTAAATACCCCACGTCTTTACCTATTGTACCGAAATAAAAATCAGAAAATATTTAATTAGAAAATGTTTACTCTTCACCTGCTAGCTTGCCTCTCTCTGAATTTGAACATCATAATGACAATGTCATGCATGGTCACAAGAGCCCTGACAGTCCTCCAAGCTACCTAAATCCCTTTTAGGGCTGCAGTGGTTGTAGCCCTGCAGGCCTCTTGCTTTAAAAAAAAGGAGTCCGTGCATTCCTTCTGAGTGAACAACATGCTGGACAGGCAGCACAGTTTCCTCCACGTCCTTGGCATCCCTGGAGCACTCCACTCCTTGTCTCTAGTGGCACTGCACTATTTTTTACTGTAAAGCTCTGCAGCAGCCTGATCATGACAGTGGGGGATTTGTCACCTACAGTGTCACTCTTATGTTTCATGGCATGGTGTGGGGTAGTGGGTGCTGAGAGGGAGGGTCGGGTGGGAGCATATCTATAATTTCAAGGAAAGAAAATCAGCCATCACGGTGGAATATGGCACAGTCTGCCATGCCAATGATGGCTGCTGCACTCTACTGCACATGTGCACCAACCAGCCATGCACAAATGAGTGCAGCTTCCAAACTCAAACAGGGCAGAGTGTGATGTCTTCTGTTAGAACCACCAAATTTTTTTCTTTTAAATTATAGATATGCCCCCCTTCTGAAGACACCCTCTCAGCTCCCACCACTCCATCCCACCCTCAGAAACATAAGGGTGACATGGGATGTCTAATCCTTCAGTGTCCCGATCAAGACTCTTCCATTTTTTTCATATTCCTCCACCTGACGCTCCTTCTCAGCATCTACCACCCCACCACACCCCCAGAAACATACCTCTGTTTGTGTTTTTAAACCCTGTAAAAAGAAAACCATACATCGATGATTTTTGTGGCCATTCCTGTCACCTCACCTAACCCTCCCACTCAGCACCCACCACCCCACATCTCCTCCAAGCCCTTACTTGCTCATTGGGGGTCCAACACTGCAAACCTTTCTGGTCCAAAGACACACCTTCACTCTTAAAAGCCGGACCACAAACTAAAGAAACAGGTCTGTGGTTCAATGTATCTCAGTGGTGTTTTGAACTTAGTGACATAACTTTGTCATTTTTGCATATTTTTATCCCACATTTTCAACATGCCTTCTTTGGGACTCCGCTTCATGAACAATTGCACTGACATTACACAGATCTGCCCCGAAAGGTGATTTCATGGACCCTGTGCAAAATTACCTTTCAGGGAGGAGTTAAAACATTTTTCTACATCTGTTCATGAGGTGGGGTCATAAGAAGGCTATGTTTAAAATTTGGTGTAAAAATATTAAAAAAATGACAAAATTATGAGCCTATGCTGAATTTTGTGAATGCAGGCTAATAGCTTTGGTAATTTTCAATATTTTTTCCCCAGATTTACAACATGGCCATATCTTTACAGCACCTCATGAATTTTTTTTATTTATTTAGTTTTTGTTGACCAGGTAAGTGCACTAGACAAATACTGCCTATTTTCAGGCATGACCTGGAGGAGGGGGATACAGATGAATGCCAACTGACTTTGAACCAGATTAAGCTGTTGGTGGTATTTTTAGTGAATGAGGGAAATTTGGCCAGGACACCAGGGAAATTCCCCTACTGTGTTGCTGCCAGTAGGGGGACAGGCCATTGTCAGGATGGCCACTCTGAGTGAGACGCCTCAGGAGGAAGACGTTTGTCTGGTGGAGAGCTTGCCTCTGCTCCCACCATTTGCAACACAGAGGCTTCCTTTCCACAGTTGGTGGAAGTAGATTCTGACATTGAGTTTCATGATGTGACAGTAATTTTGGAAGATTTGGGCACCTTGTGCGTGACAACAGAGGAACAAAATGCTACTGTGACTAGTGGCCCTGATTTACCGAAGGGTTTATTACCGTGTGCTGTAGTGGCAGGAAACATCGCTACACACCCATTGCCTCTTCAAACTCCCCCTGTCAGCAGCACAGCAGCTGCTGTCAATTCTACATATAGGACTACAGTATTGGGAGGGCCCAAGGAGAGCAGTGAGTTGCTTATTACCTCTACAATGAATGCTTGTTTGTTACACAACTCCCCTATGGTTACCCAGGCTGGCAGTATCACTGCAATCCCTTGCAAATGCCTAAAGCCATCGGGTGAGTTGCTACACCCTCCAAAATTTTCAGCGTTGCTTAATGCAATGACAGAGCTTGTGTCTCACCCTCCTGCACCGCAATCAGAACAGAAGGTGGATGTATTCGTATCAGGAGGGACAGTTCAGTGTATGGAGCTCTTCTCCGACAGCTGCAAAGGCTCCTCAGTTTCAATTGCCTTGGTTACTGGGGCTGCTGGAAGCTCTGAAGGGCATGGTATGGTACAGAACAGTAACCCTTCCATTGCACCTGTACAAAGCAATTCATCTACTGCATCTCAGGCTGGCAGTCTTAACGCTAGTTTTAGCAAGTGCCTACAGCCTACAATACCATTGACTTTGCCTTTGAAAGTTGCTCCCACTACACTTTTACCACAGTGACATGGAGGTCCTCTCGGTCAGCCTTTTCCAATGATTCACCACCACTCAGGAAGGTAGCAGGATTTGTTTTTAAACATACTGAGTCTCACGCTCAGCCTAGTGTGGTTTACCAGTCCACTGCAGTCTCCCAAGCTGGGGTGACTGAATTCTTTTTTCCTGGCAATCTTTCCAAGGCTCAATCTGTTACACCAGGAATTATTGGGGCATCCAGGGTCTCGCTCCCTAATTTAGGGGACACTCCTGAAAATTGGTCACCAGGCAAAGCCCTTACAGGGGCAGGATGGATGCAGGCCCCAACAGGCGTATGGATGCCTGATCCAGCCTGGGACACAGATTTTTCTTTATCTCAGCATTCCCCAATGTGGAAACCTGACTTACAGCTCTGGATTCCTCCTGGAGGCTCTGTAGGGGGAAATTGATTCGGCTTTAACATTACCATCCTTACCTTATACTATGGCTCCTAAGGAACAGACTTCCCCACCCACTTCCCAAAAATCAATTCCAGATCCCCTACTAGTGGCCAATATTGCATCCCTACAGAATCCTTTCTTGGTGAAACCCCCACATCAAAAGCCCCTGATGGCTGACTTATTTTCTACTGCAAAGAGGGAAGTGGCACCTCGTAGGAATGCAGTTCACATCCACTACAAAGAGGGTTTAGAGAACAGGCCAGACAGATATTATGTGGGAAAAACTTTATTAAAAGATTCACTCCATTTTACCCCTAATGATGTATTTGCTTTCATTAACATTTCTGGAGAGGACAACTTTGGCATCAGCTTTCGGACATCTCATGCTTTGGGTTTGTTCTGGGAGCGGTATGGGCAGGTGAAGTTTTCTCCTATATGGACCCCTAATACTTCTAACTAAACCACTAATTAAATTTGTTACGGTAATGTTTAGGAATGAGAGGGTCCATGTAGAATATATTACTTTTTAGCTATCTCAGAAGTGTGAGGTTTTGAGTGCTCCTGATCCCATCTTGGATTCTGAGCAATTTTGGACTGGGGGATGGAACTATAAAGTGAAACTGAGACAATCTGATTCCTTTTTGTTAGGTAGGGATGGGGGGGTCTGCTTTTATGGAGGGCAACCAAGGGCCTGCTATAAGTGCGGTTCTAGAACACATCTTTCTATTGTTTGTGATCAGCCCCATTACGATAATTGTGGGGAGGTGGGGCACGTAACAATGCAATGTGCAAATCATTCCAGGTGTGATCTTTGTGAGGAGTATGGTCACGTTTTCCGAGAGTGTCCTTGGGCTGCCAAAAATAAAGCATCCAGTATAAGCCTGAACCTCTTGATTCAGAAGGCCCAGAATTCTGCCAGTTCTCCGTCTCCTCCTCCTTCCTCCCATTCTGCCCCTTCCTCTCCCTCTTCACCTGCCATCACCAAAGAAAAGATAGATATCACTCGTCTGGAACCTTCTGTCAGATTTTCTCCATCTGAGCCTGACAAAGTAGCACAATCTACTGGTTCAGGCCCTCTTAAGGATAAAAAGCCCTGTAGAGGTTCCCCTGACCCTTTGGAACTCCCTCCTGTGTGCTACACTGATGCTGTTCCTGTTATTCCTGAGACAAGTACCAAAGTTCTGGGCCCGGAGTCACCCCTACCATGACACAGATCTTCCAGAAATTTGTACCCTAAATCTCCACCTTCTGTTCCTGCTTTGGAGATTAGTAATTCTTGTGCAGCATTATTCACCCCATGGGGAGATACAGAAATGGAGTTGGGAGATTCAGACTCTCAGAAATCTTCTTTGTCTACACTCTCACAATCAGTAGACAATTATAAGGAGAAAAAATTAAAAAGAAAGAAATGATAGTAGGGTTTGCAGTTTCTGATTTGTAATGCAGTTGTGTTGGGGTTCTTTAAATGTTCACAGCTTGCTGAACACAGTCAAAAGACAAGCTCTGTTCCACTATATTCATGATCAGTATATTTCAGTTTGTTATTTACAGGAAACCTGGTCACACTCTGTTGAACAATTAACCTCTTTTAAAGGGAACTGGGTTTGGGGGCCATCTCATTGGTCATTTGGTATGGATAAGGCAGATGGGGTAGGAATGTTGTTTAATTCCTTTGCTTTCTCATTGCACAACTAGATTGATCTAATACCGGGTAGAGTTTTAATAGTAGATGGGAAATGGCATGATGTGTGTTATCGTTTTATTAATATATGTATAATCCCCAGACGAAGGCAGACAGAGTGGCCTGTTTGAAGGCACTTCAACCCTTTTTAGTGACATCAGTCAGGGTGCTTTGGGGTGGAGACTTTAAACTGCTCGATTATTGACTCACCTAAATAGAATAAAAAAAATTATTGTGATTCCCATGCACTAGCAAATATTATTAATGTGGCTGACCTTTGTAATTGCATGTCTTATGCAGATCATGGGGCTCATTATTCCTTTGTGAGAGGGAAATATCATTCCTTAATTGATTATATGTTAGTTTCCCCTTCCGTACAGGTGAGTTCCTTTAGGATGGTTCCTAGTGAGTTCTCTGATCACTCTGTTTTGTTATGTTTTCTTCATTCATCTAGTTTCCCAGTTTTTCGTCAGGTTTGATGGAAGTTAAATATTTCCAGTTTAGATCTTCCGTACATACAGTCAGGGGTTAAATTTATATTAAAGGCCAGATTATCAGTGGTTTTTCTTTATTCTAATGTTGGGGATTGGTGGAGGCAGACTAAATCTGACTTGCGCACCTGGTTTAAAAAACAAGGAAGTAAGACAAAAAAACATAAATTTTTGAAGTATTTATCTCCGAGACAACAGCTTCAGAGACTCATGACACTTGCATATTCTTCTCAGTATGATTATTACGCACAAATTAATAATCTTAAATGTAATATGAAAGCCTTTCAGTATGATAGGGCTAAGACACTGCAAGCTATACTCACTAATGGGACAAAAAAAAATCTCCTATTGGGGATCCTTTTGAAGTTTGCAAAACTTTGAAAGAGTCCTCCACTCTTTAAAACAATCAGATGGGTCTATAGCTACTTCAAGCATGCAATTAAGGGACTAAATTACAGGTCATTATCAATCATTGGAACCCTCCCTTCCAATTCCAGAGTATTCCATGCGTTCATATTTAAATTTCATTAATTTTTCTTCTGGGGCAACATAAACCTTATCATTATTGGAGCCCATTTCTCAAATGGAAATTCTGGCTGTAATTCAGCAATTAAAACCAAATATTTCCCCAGGAACAGATGGTCTTTTAAATAACCTATATAAAACCTTTTCTGTGGAGTTGAGTCAATGTTTGTTTTTTTTTGTTTCAATATTTCAGTAAAAGCTCCACCATTTTTCCTTCCTTTTCAGAGGGTTTATTGGTCCATTTATTTAAATCAGGGGATAGACAAAATATTAAGAATTGGTGGCCTATTATCCTGTTAAATTCCAACTATAAAATTTGTACAAGTATTCTGAATACCCGTTTGAAAAACTATGCTAGACTGGTGATTTCTCCTTACCAATTTTGTTGGATCTCAGATAAAATAATTCAATCTGCTTTAATGGTCATACGTGATGTCACTGAACACCTATCTTTATCTGGTACTTCAGGTTGTATGGTTGTGGCTGACTTTGAGAAAGCCTTCGATAGGGTGCATTTACCCTTTTTGTTCTTAGCACTAGAACAGTATGAAGTTCTGAGTCATTTTGTCAAATTAATTAAGATGATTTACGAACATAATGTGGTTTTTCCCTTCTTAAAAGGATGTATGGCTCAACATTTTCATTTAATGACTGGGGTACATCAGGGTTGTCCTCTGAGTCCCCTTCTTTATATTTTTTCATTGAATCCCTTGTTGCAATATTTAATCACCTTCCAATGCTGGGTTGGAATTCCAGATAGTTTATCTGGGGATTAACATCTGTTATTACAGGCTTATGCGGACGACCTGTTACTTTATTTTTCTAGCCAGTCTGATATTCACAAATTTTTGGATGCTTTTGACACTTATGCAACAGTTTCTAATGCCAAATTGAATATTCATGACACTAAAGGGTTGTTTCTTGGAGCAATAGGCCCAGCCGATATGACACAGGAGGGTATCTATTTTTCTCGATCCCCTCTTAAGATTTTAGGTATTCTGTTTGGGCCCCAGAATCTGCTAGTAGAAAACTGGGAATCAGTTCTTCAGGTTGTGGAGACTAAAGTTAATCAATGGAAGCACTGAAAATTTTTAAAATTGAAACGTATTCATATTATTAAACATTTTTTGTTACCCGGTTTACAGTATGTAGCTATGATTTTTCCCCTTCCGGTTCATTTGGAAACCAGAGTGTATAGTTTGTTTTTTCAAATGTTATGGGCAACCGCCTAAAACCAGTAAAATGATGTTATACTTATTTAATCACAAAGTCAGGAGGACTGGAGATGGTGGATCCAGTTGTGTTTTTTCATTCCCTGTTCATTATGAGTTCCATTAAGTGTGGTTTGGCTCCATCTGAAGATATTGGGACAAGAAGGGTTGTTAAGGTTTTGGGCAAATACCTTACGAATTGGCATAACTTAGCTCCTAAATTAAATCCTCATGTGTATATCCCACAATATTTTCAGCCAGCTGTCCAAAAATTATATAAATGGAATATTACTAAGGAAGCTATACTGAATAATAAGGTTAAGGGATTTTAATCACTAATAATGGGGCAGTTATATCCACAGGATCCATGCTTTAAAAATTCCCCGTCTTCCCTGAATTCTAAGGTCTTGGCTCAATTGAATAATAATAGATTGCCTCAATGGGAAGTCCAATGCTAGCATGCTCACTCTCTTGAGCATGCTAGCAGCCCTGTTGCTATTGGCGGGGGACATCCAACCCAACCCAGGCCCTGGGATGCCCAATGCATCAATTTCCTCCCCCTTAGATAAAGCATGGGAAGGAGCAAACGGTCTGAGATTGGTGCACATGAATATTTGCAGCCTGAGACCTAAGATCCATGAAGTCCAAGCATGGCTGGCGGTCTACAAGCCTGACATATGAGCAGTCTCAGAGACCTGGTTAAAACCCCACATCCAGGATAACGAAGTAGCCACCTTTAGGATACGCCATCTACAGAAAGGACAGACCCTCGAAATGAGGGGGCAGGGTGCTCATATATCTAAAGCACACGATTACGTCCTCCCTTGTTAGGCTGCCTCACGGGGGCATGACCCAGGACATAGAAGCAATCTTCCTACGACTCACACTAGGAGGGACTAAACACCTCACAATAGGGTGCGCATATAGCCCCCCTACCCATGCTCTCGGCTCTCTGGACACGCTCCTGAAGAACCCTGCAGTTGACTCTGCATCTGAGCTTATCTTATTGGGTGATTTCAACTTAAATTGGGCCCTTGAGGCCAAGTCGGCCATTAATGGATTATTACAGGACTCCCACCTTTCTCAAGTCATCAACCTACCGACCAGAATGAACCACAAATTGGGGAGGCACTCCATCATTGACTGGGTCCTGACTTCAACCCCATGTAATGTAAAAATGGCTGGTACTCTGGCTGATGCCTTGAGTGACCACTCGCTGATTTTTGCCGTCTGGAAAAATAACGCGTAAAAAGTCCCGCCCAGAATGATCACAACCAGGGACTACTCCAAATTCCACCCTGGCCAATTCATTGGGCTCTTAAATGGAATTGACTGGAGCTCTATAAGAAACTTACCTAACCTGGAGGAGGCAGTTGAATTTTTTCATATAACCCTCACCAGAACCACTGACCTCTTAGCTCCAATGAAAACTCACAGAGTAAAGGGAAACTGCTATAGGTGGATCCTGCCCCCCCTAAAAGCCCTGATGTCCACCCGGGACAAGGCCTGGAAAAAGTTCAGGAACACAATGCTACCCGCGGACTTATCCAGCTACAGGGCCCTTAGAAATTAATGCAAAATGGCCATAAAGAAAGCCAAAAAAGAATATATCACCAACCTCCAAAAAACTAATCTTGGGAACCCGAGGTTCTTCTGGTCTTACATTAATGAACTCCTCAAAGGAAATAAACAGAAAACCACGCCCGGCCCAATCATGGCCAATGGACAAGTAATTGACAAGGGACCTCTAATAGCAGAGGCCCTCAACAGTTACTTCACGAACCTTGAAGCGTTCAAGGCGGAACCCACTGACAACAGGAGCGAGCATAATGCACATCAGCCCCCAGACCTTGATCGCCTTTGTTCCACTTGAGGCTGGTTAGGACAAAGGAAGTTTTGAGCATCCTTAAATCCCTGCGCTCGAGAGGATCTGGGGGCCCTGACGGGATCCAGACTAGAATCCTCAAGGACGGTGCCCCAGCATTAGCGAAGCCCTTAACCTGGATGATAAACCAGTCCATTACTGAGGGATCGGTACCTGAGCCTTGGAAGCAGGCCCTAGTGATCCCTATACACAAAGGGGGGTCCACAGAGCCAATTGGGAACTACAGGCCTATCTCCCTGCTGTGTGCTGTTGCTAAAGTTCAGGAGAAGCTTGTTTACGCACAACTCTGAGAATACCTGGAAATACACCAGGTAATCTCCGTCTCAACATGGCTTCCAGACCAAGCGGGACAGACACTCGCTAACCAAGTTCTTGACTGAAGTCCTGAGCAGCAATGACTCAGGGACCAGTACAGGAGCGGTCTTCATTGACCTCTCAAAAGCGTTCGACTTGGTTAACCATCACCTCCTTATACAAAAAATGCATCTACTAGGCCTGGACGCCCACGCTCTGGGGTGGTTCAAGAGTTACCTCACGGGATGCACCCAGAGGGTCAAGTGGAATGACAATGTCTCCAACCTATCAACACTCAAAGAAGGCGTACCACAAGTGTCAATACTCGGCCCACTTCTCTTCACACTATTCATAAATGACCTACATTTACACTGTGGGAGCAGCAGCATTATCCAGTATGCTGACGATGCTGCCATCTACAGAGCCTCCCAGAACCTAACTGAACTGGGGTCAGCCCTCCAAGAGGACATCCTTCAGATGGAGGACTGGCTAATTCTGAACAGTATGGTACTAAACACCAAAAAGACAAAGGTGATGCTGTTCGGGCCAAGATCACTGGGACCCGAGAGGGCAAAACTCCTCCAGCTTCAAACCGGGGGGGGGGTCAGAAACTCGAGGTGGTCACCTCCACGAAATACCTTGGTCTTACCCTGGACCAAGGCTTCACACTAAAAAACCATGTTGACCTAATCACCAAGGCCATCCATGGGAAACTTGGTATCCTTTATAGAATAAAGGACCAGATTATCCCTGAAGCTAGGATAGCCATTGCCGCTAGCGTACTTCTCCCTAAGCTTACCTACGTGGCCCCAGTCCTCCAGGGCATGGCCATGATGGAGCTTGGTAGGCTGCAGGCCCTTTACAACAAGATAGTCCACTTTTCCACCCTTTCACACCCGAGGATTCACCATTGCATACCTCAAGCTCGGCTCAGCTGGCCGTCTCTGGAAGCTCGGCTCAACTACTCAACCCTCTGCCTTACATTTAAGTTACTGGGTCCCACACCTCCCCCCAGCCTCCAAGGTCTCGTTAGGGATAAGACCAACCCACGGAGCCTGAGAACTTCTGGCCAAACTCTCCTCGTGGTTCCCAAAACCAGGACCAAAGCAGGTTCCAGGTTCTTCACGTACACTGCTCCTTCCATCTGGAACAACCTTCCACTGGAGGTACAGGAGGCAGAGTCCATCACCTGCTTCCAGACCAAGCTCAAGGCTCACCTGCTTGACAGGAGCACCTGCGTTTGCCACAGGACCTAGCCACGCATTAAAGGAAGGGGTGTACTTCCTCCACTTCGGTCACTACTGCAGATAACATTGCAGACTGTTCACCTAATTATAAGTTAGCCCCTAGCTAGATATGCACTTCGCTCTCCTTCCCTATTAATGATCCTGTACTTGGGTACCAAGGATAACTACTGGATTGTCTTCATAAGGTTTTAGCCAATGAATAATGTAATGTACAACAACTAACCAATGTCATGTCTGCAATGCGCAAACAGCTGAATACTGTATTCCACGTTTTCTGTACTCTCACATGTTTTTCTAATGTATGTCTTCTTAATTTTTATTCCCGGGTCGCCCCTGAAAAAGGGACCTTAGGGGCTCAGTGGACTTATCCGGTCAACAAAATTCAATAAATAAATAAATAAATATTTTTTTTATGGTAGACTGAATGTTCAGGATAGTGCCAAGTACAAAGCTGTGGAAGAAACGAATTGTGCTTACCTTGATTGTATTAATGTTGAAGAGACAATGGAGCATTTTTTTTTTCCAGTGCTCCTATTCAAAGGGGTTGTGGGCCTATTTGGCAACCCTACGGGGTTTTAAACAGCTTAATTTCATCTCTTATGACATACTGATCCTTGGAATATATCCTGCAACTTTTTTCCATTTTCATGATGAGACTATATCTTTATTTTTTTGTTGTTTAAGATATTATTTGTGGCAAACTAGGTGCCAATGGATTACTTATCAAAGAAATGCCATACTATTGTTTTAGTATTCTAGTTTCAAATGAGCTTGCTAGAATATATTCTCAGGATGCATGGAAACTTGCATTTTCTAAGTTGCAAAACTGGTGGAAAGGGTTCCTTCACTTCATAAAGTTTAAGTAATTTAGGCATGTTTCTTCTTTTTTTTTCTTTTCTTTTGGTTACTGTTGTTATTACTGACATTTTCTTTTTCTTTTCCTTTGTGCATTGACTGGATTTACTGTGCTGTTTCTATGTTATTATTTCAATAAAAACTCCCCTACTCTTTTCGATAACTGCCATGGGATCTTTAACATCCACCTGAACTACCACCAATCCAGGCAGATGGGACCTTAGTTTAACATCTCATCCGAAAGGCGGCACCTCAGAAGTGCAGCACCCCTTTCATGCTGCACTATTGTGTCAGTACTGGGATATTAACCCAAGTGCCAGATGTGGGAATTGAACCCGCAGCCCTCTGATCTCCCGGCCTCAGAGGTGAGTGTGCTACCTACTGAACCACTGACACTGCAATGTGACAGCTGTCATTTTTCAACTCTGACTGAAAATGTGTTTTTGTATCCCAAAAGTTGATTTTGCAGTACCTGCATGAAATCACCTTTTTAGTCAGGGGTTGAAACATTTGTCTACCCTTGTTCATGAGGTGGGGACATAAGAAGGCTATGTTGAATTAAGGCTTTAATCAGGGCAACATTCCTAAGGTGGTAAAAAACACTCTGGATGACAGATGACATACTTATTTCCAAGAAGCCAGTTTGAGCTGTTAAATGTTCGATAGGATCAAACCTAGGGAGTCCACCTTGGCATCTGGTAGTTCAGCTTAAATCCAGCATGACTTCTGACAAGCTAAGAGACCCAGAAATTTGTAACTTGGACATATGGGGTGTGGGTTTTGAAGGAAGGAGATTGTAGTGCTGTCACTACTGCCATCACCTCTGAGGTATGGGGGCTGCACTGTTGTTAATCCATTCACACCTGAGGAATGGGGGCTGTAGTGCTTCTGCCATCACCTCGAGAGGTGGGGGCTACAGTGTGGCAGCTGCCATCACACCTAAGGGATTGAGGCCTTTATGCTGTTGTCATCACCCCTGAAGAATGGGGGCTATAGTGCTGCTGCTGCTATTACACCTGAGGGATGGGTTCGATAGTGTTGCTGCTGATGTCACCCCTGAGCGATGGAGCCATAGTGCTGCTGCTTCCATCACACCTGAGAGATGTGGGCCATAGTTCTACTATTGTTGTCACCCTTGAGGAATAGGGCCATAGTGCTGCTGCTGTCATAATTGAGGGATAGGAAACAATGGTGCCACCACCCCTGAGGGATGAGGGCCATAAGTGCTGCAGTCAGTCCTGAAGGACAGGGACCATAGTGCTGCTGCTGCTGCTGTCACACCTGAAGGTTTGGGGTGGTTGTGCTAATGCTGCCAACACACCTGAGGGATGGGAAGCTATAGTGCTACTGCTACCATCACAGCTAAGTGTTGGGAACCATAGAGCAGCTGCTGCCATTACACTTAAGGGATAGGGGCTGTAGTGCTGCTGCTGCAACAGCATGACCCCTGCAGGATGGGGCTATAGTGGTGCTGTGGCCATCACCTCTGAGGGACAGTCAGCTATAGTGCTGCTACCAATGCCATCACATCAGAGGGAATGGGGTCATAGTGCTGCTGCTGTCATCCCTAAAGGGTGAGGACCATAGTTCTGCTGTCATTATCCCAGAGGGATGGGAGATATAGGACTACTGCTGTCTTCAGTCATGGTAAATCAGTGTCCCTTAATGAAAATCAACAACCCTCTCTCGAAGATAACATGCCACCAAAGATGAAGACAGTTCAACTTGCCAAGTAGTGGTGTAATATGCTGCAAACCTGAAGTCCATGCAATCCACTGGACTGCCACATTATGGCCCAGCTATTGGCAGCTTATGAAATATCATGACAACCTAAGCTAAATTGCATTGCAGTAATCCTGCCTGGATGTTACAAAGATGTTTGTGATCATAATCAGTTCCCTAGTGTTGGATATGGCTTAATCTAGGAGATGTTACACATATGAAAGAAAACAACTGTTGCCTACCATCAGCATATTGTATAATGTTCAAGGATCAGCTTTCAGCCCATAATGAACCCCAGATTTCTTACTCTATTTACAGCTTTGATTGTAATGCTGCACAAAGAAGGTAAAGTAGCAATATCACCATTCCCTGCTGACCCATGAGTACCCGATTCAGTCAGAAAGGCCTCCATCTTACCCGGGTTAAGGCTAGCCAGTTGGATGCCACCCAATCATTGACTGTACTCAGAAAACTGTGCAATATGACAATTGCATTGCAGTCATTACTTTCTGCTAATTACTGGGTATTAAAGATATGGAATAAGCTAGCACCTGACGTGTGATCTCTGGATAAGCTAAAGTTTTTCCAAAACATATTTCTAAGAAAATTTGCCACATTTGTAACTGCTTTGAGCAGTATTTTTAATAAGAGTACCTGACAGGTTAGGGGACAATATTTCTACTAAGAGATTACGATGGTGTTCCAACAACTAAAACTGATACACTCTTTATACTTCTGATTGTTAGGAATATTCATGGTTTGAAATTTTAATACATTTTACTTTATCTTTTATATAATGTTTTTCACAGAAACGGATAATGTAATTACAGGACACCATTGTAAATACGGCCTCCTGGTCCTAACAGTTTTATCCTCTTCAAAAGTAAAGCAACTTGGTTCCGGGCATTCAGGGTACTAGCATTTTTGTGCCAGCATGAGCAGTGCCAAAGAAGTGGCAAAAATGAAAAGGGCGAACATGCTAATAGAGTGCCAGGGAAACAGTACACATTGCAGGATGTGGAAAAGGGGCCACATGCAACAAGAGCGCCAGCCCAGAGGGGCACGCACAATGTGGGTGTACACATGGCAATGCCCATCTCCATGGTGATGTTACACAAACTGCCATAAACCCCATAAATGTTCCCAGGAGCAAACGCAGAAATGCTGACATAATATCAGCCCCTGACACACAGCAGATGGTAAAACACAAACAAAGGCACAAATCTCCACAGCCCATGAAGGACACAGCAGCCAGGAAGCATACAGCACAAAGGCAAAATGGCAGCACAGTAAGGACCAGGACAGCACACAAAGGCAAAGTCACAGCACACTGCAGGGCCAATGTGAGGAGGAGTAGAATGCGAAGGGGCATGGCAACACAGTACTGAAGTGAATGCTGAATGTAGCCGGCGTCACCATTGTCATGACAACCAAAGAGAGCACACAGCTGAATACAGGCACAGTGAATGAGGTGCCAATCTGCACAGCACTGTCACCATGGCAACCATAGATTCGCAGGCTGGACTGGAGGTGACCAGACAATTGTGTGAGGCTGGTGGAAGGAGTGTTGCTATAGTGACACCAACACAGCACACAGTGATTAAGTGGAAAAGCAGAAAGGGATGGACAGTGAGGTCAGCCAAACAACACAGACAGGGATGCACAAAGGGTGTGGGACAGAACCCTGCTTGGTGAATGTGAGCATTGCATGGGAGGGCTGCTGTATGCAATGTTGCCAAATGGGAGGCATATGTGGTGCACACAGAAACACTAGGGGTGTGCACAGGCAGACATTGCTCCCTGCACCCTGCATTCTGCAGTCCTGTGGAATGTGCACATCCCAATTAGGGCTTGACACAGGGACTGCAGTCCATCAGGGTGTACAAGTACATGGCATCATGAACAGGTAATATCCTGCATTCCCCATGGGGATAAAGCCAGTGCTGGAAAGCAGTGCACAACCAGCAAAGGCACCGGTGGTGCACACACCATGCCACTTAAGTATGTTCATAGTCTGCAGGGCAACAGGCTGTTGCTGCTACAAGGCTGCCTGTACCAGAAGGAGCAGACAGGTGGGGACAAGATGTACTGCAAATACGTGGAATACCAGGGTGGTTATTGCAAGGCACAAGGCACATGCCCACATGACACAGGGAGAGGTTGTCACAGCGATTGGTACTCACAATCATGTGCCAGAGTCTACTGATGTGACTGTGTGGCATGTGCATGCTGACATAAAGAAGAGGGCACTCACCACACCTGAGACAGCACAACAGGTGGTGGCAGCTTGCTGCAGGACAATGCCAGAGTCAGTGGGTGGAAGGCTGCCAACCATGGAATACCTCCGGAGATCCATGCAGCATGCCAGGAGGGGTGCTAGCACAGCATCATGACTGCCAGCAACACTGGCTGAGCTTGAAGTGCCAGAGGAATACAGGATCGGACAGAAGTGGGAGCTCTTCCTACAGTGGGACTCTGGGTATGGACAGCACAGATTCCTGCTGTTTTCAACATCACAGAACCGACAGTACATGTGTAACCCCCTTGTTACCCGGGGTTACTAGAATCCCAGTAAGACCTAGTGGAAGGCAGGGAAGGTAGCTTGTGAAACTCCAGTTAAATGGGTTTTACACTGTCTCACTCTGTTCTCAGTCTCAGCTGAGACTGAGGGATGACATCACCAATAGAACTTTTGCAGCTGCATGAGCCACATTGGAATCTGCAGCAAAGGGAGTTAGATAGAATGTTGGGAGTTTTGAAGTGAGTATCTTCAGTTTGTCTTCAGTGAGTGGAGTGAGAAGTTGGGAGCTTGCTGGTAAAGCAGCTCAGTGAAGGCTCTAGGAGCCTCAGCCCTGAAAGAGGGCTACTTGTAAGTAAATAAGGTGTGTGTCTCCACCTTAAAGAGAGACACAGAAGATTACTGAAGTGGTGGAGACCGCTGTTTTCTGGTCTCAGTAGCCCCTCCCTCTGGGGGGGGGATAAGAAGGTTTGCCTGCAGATTCCTGGGGCAATCCCCTAGTTCTGCTTGTGGAGGAAAAGCTGCCTGTTCGTTCCAGTATTTATTTGGGAGAAAAGAAGATTTCTGAGTCACCTGTGGGGCACCTGGAACATAAGGGTGAGTGTCTGCTCTTGCTAAAAGGGCCTATGTTTTTCACCCTGGGACTTGTGTGACAATGTGGGAATTAAACTACTAAATATTGGGAAGCCTAGAGTAATGGGCTAAGCAAGTTAAAAGTAGTTTCAAGTTCCAGAGTTTGTTGGGATGCAAATAATATGTTGAGGTGATGTGACAGACGTCTACCCTTAATCTACATTTAAAAGTTCAGTAAAGGAATTGTTCAGTTTCCAGAGAAATGGCCAGGTATGGGCTGTGGGAGCTGGAGGTGGATGGCCCCCCATCTTTAGTGACCAGGTCCACCTCTACGGATTTCTTCTGTGGTTTTCTACTTTGCCTCAGGCACTTGGCCAGTGATGGGGGAAGTACCCAGATGTGGGATTGTAAGGAAAATTCTCTCTAGGAGTCGCAGACTCTAGTGTGGTGTGGGGAGCCATGACAGGATAACTGGTTCATTCTTCCCATGGACCGTGAGTGGGATAATTGGTTCATTCTTCCAATGGACCGTGAACAGGATAATTGGTTCATTCTTCCAATGGACTGCAGATCAAGTGGCCGGTGAGGGTGCCGGCCAGTGGGGAAAACCCAAGAGTGTACAAGTTGGGCTGTGTACCCAAAGCTGCGTGCAAGTCCGGGTTGTGTGCCTGGTGGGTTTAGAGCCTGAGGGCTGGAGATAGTGATAAAGTCTTCTGTTGTCTCTAATCTGCATTACCAGGAAATGTAGCCCCATGGGGGTCCGTCTATGCTTTGTTTGTTCAGCTTGGATGTGAATAAACGCCACACTGAAGAATCCCATTCCTGGTTCTGGACATTACAGCTATTGCTTTCTGTGTTTGGATTTACTTGGGTACCCCTGAGCAGAGTAGCCAAATCTAGGTCCCCCTGTGCCGAGTAACCTCATCCTCCCTGAACTCAGTCCCCACCAGGTACTGCTGTCAGCTTCAACAGCATGCCACCAGTCATTTTGCTAAAAAGGCAGGGGTGAGGGGTTACAAAAATGGAGGCACCACTTTGGATTTTGTTCTGGGAGGAAAGGTGCTTGGGCAAGGGGGCTAGCGTTTTAGCTATCTGGCAGTGGGTAGCCCAAAAAGCTGAAGCAATTTCCCTAGTGTGTTGCTGTGTGCTGTGGATCTTGTGCTGCTGTTTAAAATTGCCAACTGTTTACCAAGGAGCAGTAAAGCCAAAGAGTGTGCCCTTGTCCTGCATCAAATTGTTTACAGCATTTTTGCCTGCTTTAAAAATGAACTATTGTAAAGAAAAGTGTGGAAGACTAGGAGTAGCAACAGGAAAATTGTCCCCTGGACGTTTGAAATGTTTTTAAAATGAACTGTGGTAAAGAAAAGTGTGGAAGACTAGGGGTATCAACAGGAAAATTGTGCCGTGGACGTTGGAAATGCTATTTGAAATGTCTGAGAGACTGCAGTGTAAATGGCTATGTTAAATGGCTGAAATGGGCTCCCGCCATGGAGTCAGTTACATACTAAAATGCCAGAAGAATAGGCCTAACGGTCTTTCATGTCTGCTCGTTTGGTCAGCCCCCAACCTGGGTGCTGACCTTGCTGTCCCCCCTTGCCTTCTCTGGCTTCTCCCTTCCCAGTTCTGGATATTCTTGCTGCATTGGATTTTGCTTCCAGAACCCTTCCCCTGTACCTGTCCCACCCCCTCTTGAACCCCTCCACTGTCTCTGCCTCCACCAGCCCCGTAGGCAGTGCATTCCATGGCTCCACCACCTCTCAGTGAAGTAGCACCTCCTTTCTCCCCGAATCTCCCCTCCAGCTTCCACCACTGCCCTCTAGTGGCCCCTTCCTCCTTCCTTCGAAGCACCCTGACTGTTCCTCCCCTATTTACCCTCTTCATGTACCTGAAGACCTCTATCATGTCCCCCCGGTCCCTTCTCTCTTCCAATGTGTACATATTTAGCTCTTCAAGCCTCTCCTCATAGGTCCTGTCCCACAAGCCCTAAATCATTTTGGTTGCCCTCCTCTGGACCCTCTCCAGGAGGTTAATGTCCCTCTTTAAGTGTGGCCTCCAAAACTGCACACAGTACTCAAGGTGCTGCCTCACCAAGAAGTTATACAGAGGAGTATCACTCCCTCCTTCTGAGGAGATCCCTAGTGATGCATCCCAGCATCCTGTTGGCCTTGGCTGCCCTCCACAAGTCTCAGAGTTGTTCATCTTGACATCCACCACCACCCCCAGGTCCCTCTCAGCCATCGAGACTTGTAGCATTCCCCAGGGTGTACACTTGGCCTGGGTTTCTGCCCCAGGTGGACTACCTTGCATTTCCTGCATTGAACCTCAGCTTCCACTTTCTAGACCATCTTTCCAGAGCCTCCAGGTCCCCCTGTAGGGCCACCTTCCCCTCCTCCCCATCCACCACCGCCCCCACTTTCGAGTCATCTGCAAAGAGACTCATCTCACTCCTGATTCCTGTCCTTATGTCAGATACATAGGCGTTGAACAGAAGGGGCCCAAGGACTGATCCCTGTGGTACCCCCACTAATGACCTTCCTTGGGGATGAGACTATCCCACCAACTACGACCCTCTGGGTCCGGTCCTGGAGCCAATTGCCTATCCATCTGATCATCTGGTTCCCCACCCCCATTTCTCCCAGCTTATCCAACAGGCCCACGTGAGGAACAGAGCCAAATGCCTTGCTGAAGTCTAGAAAGAGGACATCCACTGGTCTACCCAGGTCCAAGGCACTTGTCACCCAGTCATAGAACTCCACCAGGTTTGTCTGACATGATTTCCCCGGGATGAATCCATGCTGTCTATCGTCCAGGCACCCTGACTTATCCAGGTCCCCCCCTAGCCTCTCCTTGACAATGCCCTCCATCACCTTGCCCACCACCGATGTCAGGCTGACAGGCCTGTAGTTCCCTGCCTCCTCCCTTGATCCTCCCTTGTGGATAGGCACTTTATGCGCCACCTTCCAGTCTTGGGGCACCCACCCTGTCCTCAGAGAGATGGTGAAAAGCTCTGCCAGGGGTTTTGCCAGGACATCTGCAAGTTTCTTCAGCACTCTGGGATGTAATTTATCTGGCCCAGTGCTTTCTTGCTTTAAGGGAGCTGAGGGCTTCCCTCACTCTCTCTGCTGTGATTTCCACTTCAGTACCTCTTCCCCTGCTTAGGACCCCCCACCTGCCAGTGATGCCTCCCCTCTCCCCAGACCTGCCGATCAGTAAGGTCCCCCTCCTCAGTATCTCTGTCTCCTCCCATGTATGATGCAGCACCCCATTTTCCCTGGTGAAAACTGAGGTGAAGTACTCATTTAGTACCTCAGCCTGCTCCCCGGGTCTTGTGCCCATCTCCCCTGATTTAATCCTGCTAATCTGCCCTTCACCCTTCAATTTTCCTCAATGTATCTAAAGAACCCTTGTCCCTCTCTCACTTCCCTGGCCAGGTTCTGCTCCTTCCTTGCCTTAGCCGCCCTCACCACTCTAGTGGCCCTTCTAGCCATCAGCTCGTACTCCCCTCGATCCCTTTCACTTCTTGAGCACTTGAATTGCCTATAGGCTGCTTTCTTTCCCTGCACCACCTCCTGGACCTCCCTGGTCCACCAACAGGGTTTTGGGCCCTACCGCATTTTCGTCTTACTCTTGCACAGGTGCTGGTAGCATCCTGCACCACTCTCCTGATGATTTCCCATCTACTATCAGCGTCCATGTCTGACCCAATCCCATCCAAATGCTCCTTAAGGATCCTTCCCATTTCCTTAAAATCAGCCCCCCTGAAGTCAGTTACTTCCGTCTTTGTGCAGCCTTCTAGCCCTCCTAGGTCCAGGCAGAACCAGACCGTGGCATGGTCACTCCCTGCCAATGGGTCCCTTACCTCCAGGCCCCCAATCTGGTCACTGTCTGCCAGGACCACATCCAGTACCCGTGCCTCCCTGGTCGGTTCCCTCACCTGCTGAGTTAGGAATGCGTCTTGAAAGACATCCAACAACCTCTGTTCCCTGGTCACAGAGGATGTCATAGTCTCCCAGTCTGTTCCTGCATGTTTAGTCCCCAACACCACCACCATTCCTCTGCCCAGTCTGCAGTGTCTCCTAACATCTGCCACCAGACTGTCCTCCAGCTCCTCCGCCAGGGCAGGGGGTCTACACCACTCCTATTTTTACTCTCTTGCCCCCCTTGTTATCAAGGTGACCCAAATCACCTCCATGGTTCCCTCTGCCTCCTCACTCCCCTATGCCAATGTAGTTTTTGACTATCATTGCTACCCCTCCTCCCCTTCCCTCCCCTGTACTTCCTGGAACATAGTGTATCCCTCCAGGTTCAGGTCCCAGTCATGTCTTGCAGTGGCCCAGGTCTCAGTGACCTCTGCCACATCCACTGCTCCCTCAGTTAGCATCACCTGGAGCTCAGGCATTTTATTGCCCAAGCTCCTGGCATTTAGCTAGGACACCTTAACCCTTTCCTATAGTTCCATTTCCCTGCCTCGTGTTCCCATGGGGATTCTGTTTTCCCCTGGTCTGCACTTTTGCCAGTTGGCCTTTTCCTGTAATCCTCCTGGTCCCCAGGGAGTGGAGACAGAGTTCCTCCTTATCGGCACCCCTTGACAGCCTTTTTCTCCCATCCCACCCCCTTCACAAGTTTAAACCCCACTTTTCACCAATGAACCCTCTATTTTCAACTTAAGATTCCCTCCTCCAAATTGAGATGTAGTCTATCTCTAGCATACAGCTCCTTATCCTCCCAGGTCTCCCCAATCCCCCATCAACCCATACCCTCTGGCCTCACACCACTCCCTGAGCCACTAGTTTATCTCCCTAATTTTCCTTTTGTGTTCCCCACTAGCCCTTGGCACTGGCAGGATTTCTGAGAAGGAAACTGTGCATCCTATGTCATGACAGACTCTGGTGAGCTCCCTGAATCTTGCCTGTATCTCTAGCTCGCTGTTTCCCTCAATGTCATTTGTACCCAGGTGGACCAGTATGTCTGGGGAACCCTCACAATCCTTTGCCAGCTGATATACCTCGTGCTTAGCCCTGTGCACCGTTAGTCCAGGGAAGCAGCTTGTTATAACTGGCCAGGCTTCTCCCTCCCTATCCCATTTGATACCCCTGATCATAGAATCCCCCAGCAGGAGCACTCTGACCACTCCTTTTCCTCCATTCCCCCTTCCATGTCCCTCATCCTTTCTACAGGCCCCTCCACCCAGCTGGCTCCTTGTTCCTCCCCCTATCTGGGTGCCACATGCCACCCCCTCCTTATTTACCATGGCCACCCCCTTCCCTCCAATCCTATGCCTCTCCTCCTCCTGAGTATCCTTCTGTTCCTTGCTAATTCCCCCCTCACTGCTCACAACTGGTCCTTCTCCACCATCTGCTAAACTAGCCTGGCTCATCCTCCCTTCTTTCCTGTCTCCATTTAGTTCCTCCTTGCTCTTCGTGCTCCCCTGGCCTAACCCTCAGCTCCCTTTACTGAATCCTCCTTGTACTTCTGGTCCTTCTCCTTTACCTTTCCTCCCAACTGGTCCTTCTCCTTGCACATTCCTCCCTCTTCTCCCTGCCCCTCCTGCTCTGATTCACTGCTCCCCCCATTCTCCTGCATTCCGGGTCCCCCCCTGTTCTTCCTGCTATCTGGCCCCTGCCTCCTGCCTCCCACTCCCACTCCCTTTCCATCTCTAACCACCCCTGTCGTGGCTACATCACCCACCTGATTCTCGAGCAGAAGAAGAGAATTGAAGCGGTTACTGAGTGTAAGATCTGATCCACCTCCCCGCCTTGCTTCCTTCTGTCCAGCCCTGGCCATCTGCCTACTTCCCTGAGAATGTTTTCCCTCCGTCCCCCCTTTGTGAGGGTCCCCAGTTACCTGCCTGCTTCCTTGGTAATGTCCTTTTGGACCCCCTCTGTCAGGTTCCCTATGTGACCCCTGAGTATTCTCCTGCACTCCTTTCCCTATGCCCCCACCCCCAGTGCTTGGTGCAACCCTGTGGGAGATTCCCAGCCCCCTTCCCCAACCATACCACCCCCTTCCCCAGCTTTCTCCTAATCCCTGCAACCTCCTCCCTAAGCTGTGCTAGCTGGTAGCACACTGGGCAACCACCGAACTTCAAAGCCCAGTCCAGTATCATGGCTGCTCCACACCCTGTGCACCCCACCACCCTCCCAAAGATGCCGGCCCTAATGATGTGTGGTTCCATCCCCTTCCAAATAGGTTTCCTTGGGTGAGCCACCAGGTTCCCCCTAGTCCAAGTTACCCCTACTCCTAATTAGGTCACCCACTAATCTTAGAGACAGTCCCTGTACACCAGTAACCCTGTTACTAGGTGCAGTACAACACATTAAACTTATAAGGGAAATGAACAACTCCCTAAGCTCCTCTCTCCCAGCCTTTAAATCCAACCCCAGTGGCTAGAACTACATGAGCTGCACCTGCAGCCTTTTCTCCACCAGGGCAGGTGTTCCCCTATAAATGCAGACTCTGGGAGGGAGGGGTGGGAGGGTGGGTATTGGGCAGACACCTGACTCGAGAGAGAGTGTATCAGCCCTGTGTCTTCCCTCCAAGCCCAGAAGCCAAAGAACCAGGCCCAAGCAAATCCCACCAAATCGGTTTTAAATCAGAAGAAATAGGCCTCTACCAGTGCAGCCTGTTACACAGTGAAACATCCACAAAATGAGCCCCACTTGCAGCCACCAAATCAGTTTATAAACATCCAGCAGCACCCAAAACAATACCCTGCTAGCCCCTTAGAAGTAAGAAAGAAAAGAACTAACCTACCAAGTAAAATCCACAGAACCCTGTGAAAACAACAGCAGCAGCTACTGTCCTGGAACACAACTGATCCTGTCCCTTCCAGTTCTTTCTGAGAAGACAAAGCAGCTAACACCTCAACCTGATTCAGTTCTGCCTCCAGTCAATTGGCTGGGTGAGACCCGGCCAGACCATTAACACCCTCCCCACTATGCACTAACCTTTACAGCTAATGGAGTCAGCACAAGGAATCAAATTCAAGTCAAAGCCCCCAAAATATGTTTGCTGCCAAAGGAAACAGGTCTCCAATTTAATCAGCTTCACTAACAACACATCAAAATAGGCTTGAAATTAACAGATATAGGTCTCCAATTCAAATAACCATCTCCAAGCAAATCCCACCAAATAGGTTTTAAATCAGAAGAAATAGGCCTCTACCAGCGCAGCCTGTTACACAGTGAAACATCCACAAAATGAGCCCCACTTACAGCCACCAAATCAGTTTACAAACATCCAGCAGCACCCAAAACAATACCCTGCTAGCCCCCTTAGAAGTAAGAAAGAAAAGAACTAACCTACCAAGTAAAATCCACAAGAACCCTGTGAAAACAACAGCAGCAGCTACTGTCCTGGAACACAACTGATCCTGTCCCCTTCCAGTTCTTTCTGAGAAGACAAAGCAGCTAACACCTCAACCCAAGCACACTAAGCTGAAAGCTTTTTTTTTAACAGGAGCGACCTGGGAGCACAAGGAGATTAAGTGACTTGCTCAGGGTCACACAGTATGCAAGTGGAAGCTGTGGGATTCAAACCCAGGTCTGGTCTGCTGGATGTCACCAGAGCTCAGAGCCTTAGACCCCTGTGCTATACTGCCTCCAAGAAAAAAAAAAAGTTGCATTCTGCAGTTTAAATTTGCCTGCTCGACGATCGCCATGAGGAGAAGAGCCCTCGTGAGGAAGAAGAGGCTCATTTGCATGGCATTGTGTGATTAGTCAGGCTGAGATCAGTCCCACCCCTCGGCCAGCTCTACAGTGACTGCCGCAGCATTCGAGAGGGAGTGTGAGTGGAGTGCGTGTACTGGCAGTGGAGGAGCATCGCAGAGTGTTAAAATCACTGTAAACAGTTTAAAAATGGACTTTCTTGTTTAAAATAGGGCTCAACCAGCTAATCGATTGTCAGAATTGCAAGTTTGGTGGTTGAAAAGATGATCGGTAGGACTGCCCGCCCGTTTCTGTTCTGAGGCCTCCAAGAACTGGCTACAGGCCGTTTTTCCCCATCGCAGCAAACTGCTACTGATAACAGTAAGTAACCACCTTAAAACTGCTCAAACAGTGATTTTTCAGCCCTATGCCATATAAATGTGTGTGCAGCAGTGTAGTCGCTTTGCAAGTAACGACTGTGTAAAGTTCTGCCAGCAAGTGCAAGTCTGTTAATCCATTGACTATGTGCATAGTAATGAATTTAGCCTCAGTTTAAAGTTTGAGGCCAGAGAGAGACTATGAGTTGTAGCCAATGTGCAGCACTAGTTATACAGGCAATCCTGTGCTAAAAACCTGAAGCTTTAAGGGACTGTGAAAAAAAAAAATGTTTCCAGCATGTAAAGAGTCCGTGGAAAATCCTGTAAATGTGTTTAAAGCAAGAACAGAGCAAGTTGTGCAGTTTGAGCAAAAGTTATCAGTAGTTTGTGTAAATTGGGTGCGCAGTGGCTTGACCCAGATTCTGAATGTTGATGCACAGGAGTGCTGCCACCACCATTACAGTGTGGGGTAGTAAAGTAAACACAGCAGCAGAGGAGTCATTTTGCAACTAAAGAGTATGTTCAATAAAGTGGGACTTTCAGTTACAGTGAACTTTTGTTTGTTTTTCTGCAATTATGGCCTCAGGACCAGCTCGTTACCCTGATCATGCCCCGGTTGCAGTAACAGCAGCAGTGAATAGACTGAGGAATATTGAAAAGTGGTGCTATGGAGGGCAACTGCCTCCTCATGTGGCGATTCCTGGTTTTCAAGTGCATGTATGTCAAATATGCTAGAGAGCTGGAAGGGATGTCTTCATGATTCCTCACTGTGCTGGATGCCTAGAAAAATATGGCTTGTATAAAGCACCTCAAATCCGGTTGGCTCCCACATGGACAAAGGTTCAGGAATCTGCAGTTGGCAGCACACAGCACCAGGCAGAGCCTGTGGAGGAAGGCCCCTCGGGGGAGTGTGGCACAAAGCTAGAGGGTGCAGAGTTAGAAACAGAACCAGAAGTTGAAGTTTCAGATGCTGGAACCCAGAAGGAAAGTTCGGATAAAGCATCAATAGACCCCTGGGGGGGGGCCTAGCCCAAGTCTATTAGGTGAAGATGAGATGTGGAAGGCCTTTGAGTGGGAGGTGTCAACCTCCGTGCCTAGTGATGAGTGGATAGTCTCAGGAGTGAGAACAACTGCTCACTCCTGGGCTCAGATCCTCATTTAAGAGGAAGATGAGGGTGAACCTATGTGGCCTTGTGAAAAAGGAACGGGTACACAGCCTCAAGATCTTGCCTCGGAGGAATGTATGGAAGAAAGTGGTGATGCCACTGCCCTGGCTTTACAAGAAGAAGAAGTCAGGGATCCGTTTCTAATTTCGTTAAGGATGCAAAGTTGGCAGAACCAGGACTGGCCACCCCCAAGCCAGGCCAGTGGTCTCAGATTGACCAAAGCAAGTAAAGAGGAGAGACTGGTTCGTAGGAAGGCAAATGAGATCTATGGTATGACCTTTCCTACCTTTCCTGGGAAAGTCTGGGAGGAGATTGAGAACAGCAGGAAATCCTGGATCTGGGATGAATCCATGAAAAGTGTGCATCCTGGGGCCAACAAACATGTAAAGAACAGATTGTTTCACGAGAAGTATACCCAGTGGAAGAGAGGCAGGACACTGTTTATAGACAGAGTGAGAGTGGTGGATGGAGAGGGACATGAAATCTCCCACTGTGTGAATTATGTGCACCCAGACGGGGTAATAGTTCATGCTCCTGACCCCTGGTACTATTGGCCTCAGTGCAAGGACCTCCCAGCATATGTGCCCGTGCCTACAAAATGGAGAGCCAAGCAGTGGTAGTCAATACTGCCACATCAGATTGTGAAGTGCCTTTATTGATCCGCCAATATGGACATCCAGGACTCAGGTGCCCCACATTCATCAGTCTACAGTGTACTGGCCTTTCCAGAAACCATCGACTGGCCCACCAGATGACTTCAGATCCAGAGAGGACACGAGCCCAGCTGTATCCTGTTCATCGCCTGGTAATTGGATGACATCGGACCAGCTGTTTTTTTTTTTTGTTCCTGTTCTAAGGTTCCATCTCCAGAGATGACATCAACCCAGCTGTTCCCAGATGTGCCCTCCTGTGGTTCCCAGAAGATGTCTGATCAGCTGTATCAGAAGAAATGCTGCCAGGGAGAGTTTTCATCAGAGGTGCAGGTCGGTCCCAAAATTTCATACTACAAGTGGCTGGTAAGTCCGAATTTTTTATCTTTATGACACTGCAGTACACACCTTACACTAGCAGACTTCAAAATGTGTGAACTGTCCTCAAAGACTCTCCCCTTCAGGACTTTGGCCTGTTAGAACTGTGCTTCACTGGGCTCCGGCCCAAGAGAAACTCTTTATTGGACTAGCCTTTGGGCATTGTGGTCACTAGTTGAGACTTTTAGGGCACTCCATCCCCCCAAAATGTGTATTTTAAATAATGTTGTTGTTTTCTAATGTAAATACTGTTTTTCTACCTTTTTTCTAAAAAATCTGTTTGGGATTTTTCAATGTTTTGATGGTAGGGGTTTTAGGTAGACTGTGTATGCAGATTAGGAGTGTGTGTTGTCTTTCTTTTTCTTACAGATGTTCCTGGAAAGGCAGAAGAGAAGACAAGAAGAGGAGGAGGGGCTCATCGGAGTTCCTCATCAGTACTTTAGTGTGCAGAAATTTAAAGTACTGTGGTGATATTGTTGTTGTTACTGTATTAACCCTTTCCTTCCACAGGTGTGGTTGTGGGGGTAGGGAGGAGACAGTAATATGGTATAAAATGCGGTATTTTAATGGTATGTGGTTGCAGGTTGCCCAAGGTCGGGGAGGTCCCCGGGTTGTTTTTGTTTTTGGAGGTATTATGTTAGAAGCAGATAGGTTTTCCCTAGAGGGTTAGGGGGGATAGACTGGCTGGGGTCCTGAGTGGCCACTGGGACCACAGTGCTGATCTATCAGGGCTATGCACCGGATAGTTCTACCAGACCCACTAGGTGTCCATAGTAAGTGGAGAGTGTAGAGGCTGATATGTCAGCTAAAGGCCTCTAGGCCCTTAGTGTTGCCTGCCTGTGCTTGCACAAGGTAGGAGGGGGACTGATCACCCCCCTCCGCAGGTAGCACATAGGGTGGGATGGCCTAAGGCCAGGTAAATAATGACTGCGGACAGTCATTTTGCTCATCAAGGGCGAGTGTAACCCCCTTGTTACCCAGGGTTACTAGAATCCCAGTAAGACCTAGTGGTAGGTAGGGAAGGCAGCTTGTGAAACTACAGTTAAATGGGTTTCACACTGTCTCACTCTGTTCTCAGTTTCAGCTGTGATTGAGGGATGACATCACCAATAGAACTTTTGCAGCTGCATGAGCCACATTGGAATCTGCAGCAAAGGGAGTTAGATAGAATGTTGGGAGTTTTGAAGTGGGTGTCTTCAGTTTGTCTTCAGTGAGTGGAGTGAGAAGTTGGGAGCTTGCTGGTAAAGCAGCTCAGTGAAGGCTCTAGGAGCCTCAGCCCTGACAGAGGGCTACGTTTAAGTAAATAGGTTGTGTGTCTCCACCTTAAAGAGAGACACAGAAGATTACTGAAGTGGTGGAGACCACTGTTTTCAGGTCTCAGTGCCCCCTCCCCTCCGGGGGGGATGAGAAGGTTTCCCTGCAGATTCCTGGGGCAATCCCCTAGTTCTGCTTGTGGAGGAAAAGCTGCCTGTTCATTCCAGTATTTATTTGGGAGAAAAGAAGGTTTGTGAGTCACCTGTAGGGCACCTGCAATGTAAGGGCGAGTGTCTGCTCTTGCTAAAAGGGCCTATGTTTTTCACCCTGGGACTTGTGTGACAATGTGGGGAATTAAACTACTAAATATTGGGAAGCCTAGAGTAATAAGCTAAGCAAGTTAAAAGTAGTTTCAAGTTCCAGAGTTTGTTGGGATACAAATAATATGTAGAGGTGATGTGACAGATGTCTACCCTTAATCTACATTTAAAAGTTCAGTAAAGGAATTGTTCAGTTTCCAGAGAAATGACCAGGTATGGGCTGTGGGAACTGGAGGTGGGTGGCCCCCCATCTTTAGTGACCAGGTCCACCTCTACGGATTTCTTCTGTGGTTTTCTACTTTGCCTCAGGCACTTGGCCAGTGATGGGGGAAGTACCCAGATGTGGGATTGTAACGAAAATTCTCTCTAGGAGTCACAGACTCTAGTGTGGTGTGGAGAGCCATAACAGGATAATTGGTTCATTCTTCCAATGGACCGTAGATCAAGTGGCTGGCAGGGGAGCCGGCCAGTGGGGAAAACCCAAGAGTGTACAAGTCGGGCTGTGTACCCAAAGCTGCATGCAAGTCTGGGCTGTGTGCCTGGTGGGTTTAGAGCCTGAGGGCTGGAGATAGTGATAAAGTGTTCTGTTCTCTCTAATCTGCATTATCAGGAAATGTAGCCCCATGGGGGTCCGTCTATGCTTTGTTTGTTCAGCTTGGATGTGAATAAAAGCCACACTGAAGAATCCCATTCCTGGTTCTGGACATTACAGTTATTGCTTCCTGTGTTCAGATTTACTTGGGTACCCCTGTGCAGAGTAGCCAAACCTAGCTCCTCCTGTGCTGAGTAACCTCATCCTCCCTGAACCCAGTCCCCACCAGGTACTGCTGTCAACTTCAACAGCATGCCACCTGTCGTTTTGCTACAAAGACAGGGGTGAGGGGTTACACATGGAAGACTGTGCAGATTGGTATGCAGATTGGACATTCAAGTGCTGCCCACCCCTGTTCCATCAGCTGTATACCATACATGGTGTGGAGTACAGCAATGTCATCCTGACCACGAATGTTCTGATGGCAAGCCACACCATGGCAGCATATGTGGCCATATTCAAGAAGCTGAAGGAGCTGCACCCTGCCCTGAATCCATGGTCAATCATGGTTGAATATGAGCAGGCTGCATATAAGGCCTTCTACACTGTGTTCCAAGAGGCGGTCCTGCAGGAATGCATTTTTCATCTTTCAGGTAGTGTGCAGCAGCTTCCCAATGTCCTGCAAGCATACACAACTGATGCCAACTTTGCCATGTATATCCGACTCCTGCCCACCATGGCATATGTGCCACCCAGTGATGTCGTGGCAACCTTCGAGAGGGTGTGCACATGGAATTCTTTGTGGCACTGGAGGAACTCCTTGCACCATTAATGGATTATCTTGAGGGAAGCTGACTGGCACGTCCCATCCGGACTGTCCTTCACTGCATGCCAACCTTTCCAGTCAAAGTCTGGAACTTCTATGATGCTGCATGGTTGGGGCTTCTGAGGACCATCAGTGCAGTGAAGGGATGGCATTGTGGGTTCAGCTTCCTGCTAAGTGTGGCCCATCCCAGGATATGGACCTTTATTAGTGTTTAATGTGGATGTGTGGTGTGTATGGTTTAGGATTTCTGTGTTTTAGTGTATGACTGTGGTTTGTGTGGTTTTAGAGTTAGATTTTGGCCTGTGTCTTTCTAGTCTGCCGGGATGTGTCTGGGAAAGGCTAGGGGCCTGGGGTAGGCAAGGATAGTGTACAGGGCATCCCAGCTGCTTGATCTGCAGCCTTTCTCAGACATTGCAGTTTTTACCACCATGGCAAGATGCTGTTGGGAGATCTAGATAAAGTGGAACCATGTAGATCATTGGTGGAGGGGGCCCCATACGCTGCAGTAGGGGACAGGATTGACATTGTTAGGAGCAGAAGGCACCCTGGTTTTCAACTGGCCCAAAGGAGAGGCCAGACTTGTTTGGTATTCATCACCAGGGTTCCCACCAGACTGAGTGGACAGGTAGTCAGAGGGGCTACACTGTCCACTACTCTCCTGAAGGTAGTGCTCTGCAATGCCAGATCAATCAGAAACAAGAACGCAATTATTGCTGACCTGATTTCTTCAGTCATTCTGACTTGCATCATGGAGACCTGAGTGGGTGAAAGATGCTGTCCCAGTATTAGGGGCCACCATCGAGCCCGGGGACTCTGTAGTGCACTGCCCCAGAGGGGATCACAAGGGCAGGGGGAGTTGCCATCTGTGTTAGATATGAACTAGGCTTCACCCTGCACTCAGTGAGAGCACTGGGTTCATTTGAATGTGTGGCCATTTGAGGAAGTCCATGCACAGGTTGCAGGATTCTCCTGATTTACCACCCCATTGGGGCAGCAGGAGAATTCCTACAGAAAGTAGCCAACTTCATCATCGGTGAAACATTGGAGGCCCCCAGATGTTTAGTGCTGGGGGATTTCAATGTTTGGACTGATGACAAATCATCTCAGCTGGGTTACAACTTCATCCAGATGATGTCATGTCTGGGCCTGTCACAAGAAGTTTCTTCTGTGACCCATCAGGGCAGCCACATGGTGGACCTGGTGTTCTCCATGGGGCTTGAGATAAATAATCTCAAGCCTGATCAGGTTGTTTGGTCTGATCTTTGCACAGTGAATTTCCAGTTCAGCCCCCCCAAGATCTCTCCTCCTGTGGAGTTGTGGAGATGGTAAGCTACCGCCCTTTCAGGGGCTTGACCCTGAGAGTTTTCTGGTGGTGGCTGATATATCTGGTGTGGGCAGTGCATGCCCTGAGGGTGCGAGTGCGGCAGTCACTGCCTATAATAAGGTGATGTCTGGTGCACTTGACTCCTTCTCACCAGTTTGGGCACAATGCAAATCCTCTCACTTGAGGTCCCCTTGGTTTGCAAGGGAACTCAAGGTGATGAAGACTGTGGGTGAGAGACTAGTGCACTGCTGGGGGAAGTCTGGGCTAGAGGTGGACAAACTGCCCATTGCGTGCACATTATGGTGTGTACCAGGGGACAATCCACCATAAAAAGGCAGAGTTCCTATCCAGGGAGATTGCTACTGGGAGGAACCAACCGGCTGTGCTTTTCTGGACTGTGGACTGGCTTCTTAAACCAGCCTGTCTACAGTGGAAAAAAGCTTTCTCAGATGCTTTATGTTAAGAGTTTGCTCGATTCTTCTCAGACAGGATGTCTGCAGTTCGACAGGGTATTGCGCCAGAAAGCCACATTTATGTATTGAATTTTGTTGACCCAGTAGGCCCACTGAGACTAGAAGTCCATTTTTCAGGGGAAGGGGATACAGATGGTAACCAACTGAAACTGAACCAGATTAAGCTGTTGGTGGTATTTTTAGTGAATGAGGGAAATTTGGCAAAGACACTGGGAAAATCCCCCTACTCTGGCTGCAGAAAGTGCTGTAGCACTGCAGCAGAGAAGGAGAACTCTAGTCCAGGTTCAGTCATGGTAGAGGAAGGATGTGTAGCAGCGGCTCCTGACCAAGTGTTGGAACAAGACATAGATTTGGACCAGGGAGCAGAAGCTCTACAACAGCAGATGGAAACCGAAATACTTGATGTACAAGTAGAAGAAGAGACAGGATTGGAGGAAGAACGTCTTTTACAGATATAATTGGAGAACAAGAAAAAATACTTGATGGAAATAATTTTGGCTGCAGAAAATGATTTTCGAATCAATAAACTGAAGTTGGTGGAGGAACGGACTAAACAGAAAAGATCAGCTGTAAGCCTAAGACAAGAAGGCAATAAACGTTTGCCCTTAGCCTTGAACTCAGATCAGGTACCGAGAACTTCTATGGTGTCAGAGGAGATACCTGAGCCTCAGCAATTGGGTGATGGGAAAGTGGACTTTAGTGGCCCTTCCACTGAATGGACCCTGGGAGGGGCTCTCGGAGATGCAGGTTGGGTCCCAAAAAAAAGATATTTGGGTACCTGATACTACGATTCCAATTCCAGGGGTGAATAATAATGTGCAAGAATTGGTCACTGAATCAGACCCATTGTCCCCCATTATGATTTCAGACGCGCTTTCAAAAAACACTGAGTCCCAACTATTGGTAGCTGCTTCTGCACGATGTACAGACAAGGCTTTAAGATTGGAAACTATGCCAGATGCTATGCCCACAGATTTAACAGAGTTGTGCAATGAGAGGAAACGGAGTATGTCAGAAACTTTGGAGGGATATACTCTGCTAAAGAATGCTGCAGAAAACCCAAGGGAAGATAATTTGGATAATCCAGCTATAAGTTCTGTCACATCTCCAACAGATTTTCATGATAAAAGGGGACAAAGAGAAATAGGCCTGAGAGCTGGGAAACAGGGCAATCAGTCCTATTCTGGTCTCTTTCGTAAGCTGGCTGAAGCTGCCAAAAGGAGATACTTGGTTCACCTAAAATAAAGGACATGCTCCTGTGGTCCCCGACAGAATTTGGGTGGGAAAATCTTTTATTATAGACTCATTAGGATTCTCTCTGGCTGAAGTATATGCCTTCATACATGCCCCAGAGGATAAGACATATGATGTTAGTTTTTGCACAGTGACATCTTTAGACACATTCTGGCATCTCTACTATGAACTTAAAGACACTGACATTTGGAAATAATTTTGGGTAATTCCTATTACAATGCCTACTATCAAAATAGTAACAATTATCTTCTGTAATGAAGGAGTGAACATTAGTAACATTATATTTTGGTTAGAAAAAAGATGTACTGTTTTTGACCATCCCAAGCCTATCAATGATGACAAAGAGTTTTGAGCTTGGGGGGTGGACTGTCCTGGTTCAGTTGACTCAAAGTGAATCAGGTATATAACACTTGCTGAGTTCATTTTTTGGGGGATGTGATAGAGGCATTCTGGTTTACGCCGGTCAACCCAAAGTTGTTATAAGTGTGGTTCTTTGACTCATTTGAGTAATGAGTTTGACCAAATTAAATGTTTCCATTGTGGGGTATTAGGCCATTCGGCAGCTGGTGGTAAAGCACCACTGCTATGTAACTTATGTGATGACAGTGACCATTCATTTGTTGAATGCCCTTGGGCAGAACATAATTTAGATGATGTTTCAGACCATGAGGGTTTTTTGTCACAAGCTAGATGCCCCTTAGCCCCCCCATAGACAGTTCAATCAGGTAGAAGAAGAGGTAGGGTAGGGGAAGGGGTTTTGGGGGGAAAACTCAGGTTATGTCACCTAGCAGACTGAATTCCTTGGTTTCATCCCCAATAAGCCCCCAGGAGGAGGCACTAGAAGTTCCTCAGCCTATGATACAGCCAGCAGATGAGGAAACCCCTTTTGTGACACCTCAGAGTTCACCATCAGGTACAGAAACAACTTTACCCTTACTTACTAGTGACCGGGGTGCAAGGGGGGTACTTTTGGCCCATAGTTCTAGTCAGCTTGCTGCAGATCCAGTAGTGGTAATAGAGGAACAGTCTCCTATTGGGAGTTTACCCATAGAAAGTGACAGAGTTCCCTTATCCCCATTATCCTTTAGTAAGGCCTTTTCCTCATGGGGTGACCAGGTGGAATTAGAACACCCGATGGCGATAGAGAGCAGTGTTTCTACAAATCCTAGGTTAGATAACACAGAACTTTCTTCTGGGGATATAGTTCTCCATCATGGTGATTAAAAATCCCGAAAACCACAGAAGCATATAACACGATCTAGTGGCAAAATCCCTAAACACCTCCCTGAGCCTACACATCTAAAGGTGGCTAGTTTAAATGTTAACAGCATTAAGTCTATAGTAAAACGAATAGCAAATTTGGAGTCTTACATCTTGACTATGACATTTATTTTCTGCAAGATACTAGATTACATTCTATAGGTGAAAGTGATCAAGCCTCAAATGATTGGAAATGGGGTAATTCCATTTGGTTTATGGGATCAGATACTTGTTGTGGAGTAGGGTTTTGCTTTACCACATCTAAAGTAAAAATCTTTCAAATAGTTGATCTAGAACCAGGATGAGTTCTATTGTTAGATGTAGTGATAAATTCAGTTTCTTGCAGATTAATTAATATTTATGGAACTCAAACTTAAGCATTGCACATTGAATTGCTGCAGAATATTCAACCCTTTTTACTTACAAGTCGGCAAATAATTTGGGCCGGTGATTTCAATATCAATTTAAATGACCAGACAGTAAAGGGGAAACAATTTTGTGATAAAACGATGTTGAATTCTATCATTCGAATAGCAGGATTACAAGGCGCTCATTTAGGTAAGGGGGGGAGGGACAACACCTACTTTCTATAAGGGGTGACTTTCCTCACATATTGATTTTCTTTTGGTTAAAAAAGATTTACCAATAGAAACTGCAATGTCTGTACCAGTAGAAACATCAGACCATAGTTTAACTGGGTTTTATATAGCAGTACCCATAGGACGGGTGGCAGGAAGAGGTTGTTGGAGATTGAATACTTAATTTTTACAAGAAGAGGAGGTAGTGTGACAATTGAAAGAAATAATTACAGACAAATGTACTGCCATTGACCTTTATGAGAATATTGGTCAGTGGTGGGAAGATTTTAAGAATTGTGTGACCTTTTTTTTTTAAGTTTTTGGTAGTACAAGAGTATTGTCTACATATAAGGAATATTTGGGGTTTAGGAAGGAATGTGAGAAGCTTCTTTCATGTCAGTGTGAGGGATAGGAAGATTTGGCAACTGAGATTTGGACAGTATGAGGGAAAATGATACAATTTCAATATAATAGATTATGTTCCCTGAATAGGGAACAGACTTTTGGTATTCAGGGCAAAGCTGATCAAGTGAATCTGTTTTTAGCTAGTCAGGTGAGGAGGGGAAAAGAAAGCAATTTCTTCGTTGCTTACTCCTTGTGGTGACGAAGTTTGGGATAATGCTGGTATCATGGGACATTTAGAAGAACATGTAGAACAGGTTTTTGGGAACTCAACAGAGAACTGTGAATTCTCACCATTAATATTGGAAGCTGCAGATCCTCCTAAATTAGATCCAAACCTAGCTGTTACAATGTTAAACCCATTTACAATGGAAGAAATGGAAAGAGTAATTCATAGTCTAAATAATTATATCTCTCCTGGTTCAGACAGCTTACCGAGAGAATTTTATAAGTTGCTTTGGTCATTTATGCCACATGTTTTATTACAGATATTACATTTTTTTGTGTCTGAACATTATTTGCCTACTCAAATGTATGAGGGAATGTTGATTTCTCTCTTTAAATCTGGAGTGCGTTCTAATATTTGTAATTGGAGACCAATTACGTTGTTGAATGCAGACTTTAAATTATTTGAAAAACTCTTGGGGAATCGCTTAGTTTTGGTTATGGCTGATTTAATAATCCCCACTCAATTTTGTTCTGTAACTGGGAGACGAATGATTGATGCTTTACTTTTACTTAAAGAATTACTAGAAAGAGAAGTACAAGTAGGAGGAGATAAACTAGTGTCTGGCCATATTATGAGTTTAGATCAGGCAAAAGCCTTTGACAAGGTATCTCATTTTTATTTATGGGAGTGCCTTAGATCTTATGGAATTCCCAAACAATTTGTACAATGGCTTCAATAGTGCTATGATCTTGCATATGTAAGACCTTATGAGAATGGGTGGTTGGGAAAGAAAATTAGTATTTTTATAGGGGTAAGACAAGGGTGCCCACTAAGCCCCTTGTTGCATGTGTTCTCAATAGATCCGGTGTTGCAGATATTGCAAAACTCCCCTGAATTTATGGTATAGAAGAGCACGGATATCAACCTTATAAGGTGATAGCTTATGCCGATGATTTATGTTTAATTTTAAAAGATGGGAGATCTCTTATTCTAACTTGTAAATTAATTCAGGAGTTAGGTAAAGTAACGGGAGCAAGTATCAACTCTCAAAAAACAAAATGTCTAAGTTTGCAAGGATTTCCTTCCTTGCATGAAACTTCTGAGTTTCCAGTAGCCATGGCACCATGTAGAATTTGGGGAATTTATTACAGAGGAGAAGACATGGCAGGGTATAATTGGGAAAGGGCAATACAGGTGGGCATGACTAAAGTAGCCCATTGGAATCGATGGAAGTAAAAAAAAAGCGAGTTTATTATATTAAAACTTTTTTGGTTCCAGTTTTTTTATTTGTTAGTATGATTTTTCCACTACCTAAACAATTAGAATCAAAATTATTAGGGTGTTTTTTTAGTTGTTTTTGAGGTAGTAGGCTTAGCCCAATCAAAAGGAATGTGCTATATAAGGGAACTCAGAAAGGAGGTGTAGGTATTCTAAACCCAATTTTGTTTTTCTTTACATTAATTTTATATAACAATATTTTACCCCTGATTGAAGGGTGTTCACAAATCTGGTGGAAATAGGGATATGTTAAATTATGAGGGGTCTTGGAAGAATGGAAGAAGAATGTATTTTTACATAAAAATGAGCATAAACCATGGTTAGGGAAACAGTGGGAGGGGGTTTTATATAAAATAAAAGGTTGGAATATCAGGTATGAGTCAGTACTTGGACTTTCCCAAAAAGCTTTCTATTTGGAGGTACAGAGGTCTCGTTTTGATGAACAACCCTTTGGCGATTTTTCCATCCAACATCAAGAACAGATTTTCAAATATATTTCAGATAATAGGATACCAGACTGTATGTGGGATATGGCGTGGTTGGGAATACATATAAGGATAAATATCAAAGGGAATCAAAAATACAAGTCCTTACCAGAGAGATACTGTCCTAGAGCTACATGTGTGTCTATAAATGAAACTATGGACCATTTATATTTTCAATGCCCACATACAGTTTAGTTTTGGGAAGTGGTTAAAAATTTATGGAAATCAGCAATTTTCATACCACCTGATTGTACTTTATTGTATTACGGGTTGATTTCCCCACAGGTTGATGTATTTGCACCATAGTACCCTTCGCACTGTAATGGTACATTTTTTTATTCTGGCTTTGGATCAGTAGATGTAGATTTACTTTACAGCAACAGTCCATTTAAGTTTCAGAATTGTTTTTCACTCTTAGCACCAATCTCAAAAGACTGAAAAATATAGAGAAATCTCAATTAGAGACTTGGAAATGGGATCAATGGTGGAAATACTTCGAATTCATTTAAGGAAATGTACTGAAGTTAGGGAAGTTCCTAGGAAGGGAAGGACAATGTTCACATAATTATGAAAGTGATTAGTAAATGGGTTATTTGTTTAAAGGATTGTTCTTTGGTTGTGGTTTCTTTTTTTAATGGATTTTATATTTTATGTTCAGAATGTTAGTAGGACTAGATAAATTATGATTATTGACATTTCTTTATACTTATGACTTGGTGAGATGT
Organism: Neoceratodus forsteri; assembly: GCA_016271365.2. Taxonomy (NCBI): domain Eukaryota; kingdom Metazoa; phylum Chordata; order Ceratodontiformes; family Ceratodontidae; genus Neoceratodus; species Neoceratodus forsteri. The sequence goes on along the minus strand of CM057454.1, from coordinate 1,000,449,362 downwards.
AATATTGTTTTGTATATTAGTTAAAAATAAAAAAGGGGAGAGCCATAATGGTTTTCTTATGTTTTATGGTATTATATGAATGAATACTTAGTTCCTTCTTTTTTTTGCATTATTTGTATGATTTTATATGATGAAATGCTGTCTGTATATATCTTACTTTGATTTTGTCTTGATTCTGTTTTGATTTTAATAAAAAATCCTACTTAGTGGGGGAGGGGTTGATAATAATGTTTTCCTTATGTTTGAGGTTATTATCTGATTAATACTTATTTATGTTTTTGATTTTTTTTCTTTTTTTATGGTTTAGTATAATGTAATAGGCTATGTTCATGAAAATCTTGTGCCAACGGAATGGAAATTATAAGAATGTGATATAAAGTAAGGAAAAAATACAAAATAATATTTGAAATGCTGTTCTAATGCTTTGTATATGTAGATATACATATGATAAAATTGTGGTCCGCAGCTGCCTGGAATTTTTGATGTTGTTGTCCAACCCAATTTTCCTGCTGTTTTATTGGTCCTAAATTGTGACATGAAAAGTCTGTAGGTTTTAGTTGTACATTTTCTGTCAAATCTGCCATTTTTCTGTTTAAATAAAATATGCTTTCAACAATCCAGATGCTGTCCTGCAGTTCTTTTACCCTACCTATGTTATTTTACCCATTATTTTTATAGTTTTAAGGACCTCCAACATGTGTTCTGAATGTACTAGTTGGTGTCCTCAGCTAGTACATTCAGAACATGGCCAATTAATTAATTTTTGACATGCAGATCCTTTTTTTTTATTCTCCTGTGTGTTACCAGTGCTGTCATTTCTATATTGCCAGGTAGTACATCTTGCCTGCTCTTTATTGTTTGAGTCAGTTCATCTTTTTCAACCCTTCCAACCAATGGTGTCCATGCTCCTATTAGGTACATTCAGAAAGCCCCCCTTCCCCCAATTGGTTGCCTGATTATTTCCGGGTTCCAGTTTTCCCCTGTGACATAGGTGGCAAGTGGGAGGTGTAAAATCTGCTGCACATAAATGCTTGCCCCCTTTCTTGCTGTTTTTTGTACAGCAGAAAGTGTTGGTGTCCACCTGGAGCAGCCATTCTGTATTCAGAACAAGGAAGAGCCCTTGTCATCCATAGTGCATTCAGAGCACCAAAAGGTAAGGTTCTGACCAAGTCTGTCAGTTTTAGGGACAGAGGATCATTGTGAAGCTTATTTTGACTCCAGCAGTGTGATTTATTTACTGTTTGCTGCCTGCTGATGTTTGCTTCTGTGGCTGAAGGGTGATTTAGTACTTATGCTTGGCCTTCCTGCTACCAAAATGCTTGTTTAAATCCATGGTTTGTTGTATACAATTTTTAAAACCATCCACTGTATAGTCTCCACATGGCTGGACACTGAGCAGACCATGTTGAGACCATGCAATCTGTGGTTATTTTGGGGGGGGGGCAAAGCATTGTTTGGGATGGTCCAAAAATGCTGTTTCTGTTTCATTTCGCATTGTCAATGGGTAATAATAGTCTCCATGATGTTTTGTAATATCCATTGTATTTTTTTTAAATCCATGCTTTGCTGTACTGATGCTTAACATAGACACATACTTTGATGGCAGATAAGGATCACCTAGCCCAACCAGTCTGCTGATTTCCCTACTTATTGGATAAGCTGCAGATCCTAGATAAACAACAGCCTACTTCCTCCTGCCCCCTCACCAGAATTGCTTTATGTTTGTCCCATGCATTCTTGAATTCCTCCACTGTTATTGACCCCACAACCTCCTCAGGAAGGCCGTTCCATGCATCCACCACCCTTTCTGTGAAAAAAAAACTTTCTCATGTTGCCCCTGAGCCTTCCCCCTCTATCTTCAAATTGTGCCCCCTTGGTCTTGCATATCTGTTTTTGTGAAATATACTACCTTCTTGGACAGTGTTGATTCCCTTGAGGTACTTAAAGGTCTCTATCATGTCCCCCTCCCTCCTTTCCTCTAGGGTATACATATTAAGCTCCTTTAGTCTCTCCTTGTATAGCTTATGGTGCAGACCCTGCATCATTGTTGTTGCCCTCCTCTTGACTGCCTCTATCCTGTCTATGTCCTAGTGGAGATGGGGTCTCCAGAACTGCACACAGTACTCCAGATAGGGCCTCGCCAACTGTCTGTACAAAGGGATAACAACCTCTTGTTTTCTACTGGTGGTGCCTCTCCCTATGCACCCCAGAATCCCCCCAGCTTGATCATGTCTGACAGAATTTTGTGTAACCACCCACCACATGGTCTCCACATGGCTGGATGCTGAGCAGGCCATTGTTTGCTGTTCAATCTTGTGTCATTTTGACACCTTGCAGTCTGTGGTCATTTGGGGGTGAGGAAGTACAAAGTATTGTCTGACTGCTACTAAATGTTTTTGTGTGAAATGGTTTGCCTGTTATGTTTATTTCTGTGTTACTGGGACCATATGTGCATCTGTTTTTGTGTAACCACCCACCGCATGCTCTCCACATGGCTGGATGCTGTGCAGGCCATTGTTTGATGCTCAGCCTTCATCCATTTTGAGACTTATTATGCTGTGGCAATTTGGGGGATGGGGGAAGTGCAAATTACTGTCTGTTTGTTACTAAATGTTTTTCTGTGAAATGGTTTGCCTGCTGTGTCCATTTCTATGGTGCTGGGCCCTGATATCCATCTGCTTTTGTGTAACCACATACCACATGGCTGGGTGCTTAGCAGGCCATTGTTTGCTTCACAACCCTCAGCCATGTTCAGACCATGTAGTTGTGGGAATGGGAGGTGGTGCCCGAGTACTTTGGGGCTCAGAGTGAGGATATGCATTGTTTTTAAAATGTGTCTCAATGTTTTGATGAAATGTGTTTCCTAATGTGTCCTGCATGGTCTTAAAATGGTTGCATGCTGAATACAGTCCTCTTTTGTTAGGCACTCAATGTGCATCCATTTTAAAGGAAGTTTCTGATATAAGGTATCGGGCTTCATAGCCAAATACATTATATCATCCTGAGCTCACCCCTGCAAAAAGTTTAATTTAAAATTTTGTAATTTTAGCATGTGAAAGGATTGTAACTGGCACTGAACCCTCAGCCAGTCAATCCCTTCCAGCTTCCTGGTGCCCCCACTATACCCCAACTCCACCCCTGCGCTCTTTGAAACTGTGATATGTGGCCAAGGAGAGTGTGAGGGCCAGCCCCATAATAGTCTATGGGGGCTATTTTTAAAGCCGGCTTTTAGTAATTTGTAACACTCCTTGAGGAAAATTATAGTAGTCGCTTAACTAGTAGGGACCCTACTAGTTAAGTGACGGCTTTAATTTTCCTCTAGTACTGTTAAAAATTACTAAAAAATGGCTTTAAAGACAGCCCCTATAGACTTGTATGGGGCTCGGCCACACATTCTCCCTTGCCACAAGTCACAGTTTCAGAGAGCATAGGGGCAGAGTTCAGGCAGAGCAGGGGCACCAGGAAGCTGGAAGTGATCGATTGGCTGAGTGTTCAGTGCTAGCTACGATCCCTTCCCACACTAAAACTATGAACTTTAAATTTAATTTTTTTGCAGGTGTGAGCTCATGCTGCTATAAGGTATGAAGCCCAATACCTTATAGCAACTAGTCAGAAATTCACTTTAAGACCATGTGTGATGGTGATGGTGGGATACAAATGATAGTTATACTGGAATTTAGCTGCTGTTGCAGTGCATCATTCTCCTTACATTCATCATAATGTGTTGTGTAGCAACTGATGGATGATCTTCTTCCACCAGCTGTGATGTAATTGTCCACCTTCTGAATTCCGTTGTTTCATGTGCTGTGAAGTAACTGATGGGCGATGTCTTTGTTTCTTTCTTGTTCCCACTGTGAAGTAATTTCCCACTTTCTGTTCTGCCATTTCATCTGCTGAAAAGCAACTGATGGGCAATCTCTTTGTTTTTTCCTTCCTCCATTATGAAGTAATTGTCCTCTTTTTGTTCCACTGTTTCATCTGCTATGAAGTAACTGATGGGCGCTCTCTTTGTTTCTTCCTTTTCCTCATTATGAGGTAATTGTCCACTTTTTGTTCCACCGTTTTATCTGCTATGAAGCAACTGATAGGTGTTCTCTTTATTTCTTCCTTTCCTCTGCTATGAAGTAATTATCCACATTCTGTTCTGTTGTTTTATCTGCTGTGAAGTAAGTCATGGTCAGTCTCTTTGTTTCTTCATTTCCTCCACTATGAAACAAATACAGCCACCATAGTAGCAGTGCAAGTAAATTTCAGTGATCCAGCTCTAGTAAGGGACACCCGATCAGATGTTGCTAACCGAAAGACAATTCAAAGGACTCAAGCAGGATTGCCTAAGTCACCTGCATGGTTTGCATCAACAATAAGGTAATAAGTGATAATATCAAGTTCACCTGCAAAGTAGGCAGCAGTGTCAAGAACAGGACTAAACATGAAATGATGTCACAGTTTGGAAGCAAACATTATGGATGTTATAAAGGAAAATGTAAAGAATAGACAACTGGAACTGGAGTGGGTCAGAGCAGTTTTGGAGCTGAAAAAATACAAGATGCTATGTACGTAAGCACAACCCTTGGAATTAGCTGGACAACACTCATGAATGCATCTCATAGTGAATGGAAGCATGTAAAAATATACAGAATTCTGTACTGCCTCAGGAAATTACAAAGTAAACAGCTTTTTTGAACAGTCACAGCAACCCCTCTGCCATACAAGAAGGCATTCTTAAAAAGAAGCCAATGTTCAAATTGTTCTTATCAAAACTCCTTCATTTACTACATGCAGAATTTCTGAAGCAACACCCAGAGTATCATAGCAGTGCCATCAAGTTCAACAGTTTGTGCCCCAATCATATAAAACTTGCCAGACAACAGAAACTGGATAAGTGCCTATGCGAGTACTGTGAAAATGCCACATTAAAACTGTGATCATTAAACCACATGATAGATTTTTACAAACTGCCGGAGTGCAAAGTCATCAATATCTACAAAACTGTGGAGCTGACAATGTGTGCAAATGAAGGTTCAATGTTTTTCAGAAAAGACTGTCTGGAGAAGGTATGTGGGGCTTGTGCAGTGAAGGCAATTGAAAAACATGCAGAGGCTCTATTGAATCAACATGGGTTAGAAATATTGAGATGGTACCAGTGGGAAACCATCACAGTGAAGAAAACAAATGGTAGCATTAACATGAAAACATCCGGCAAAGTGTTGGTCGGCAGGAAGACCACGTTACAACAATTTATTGGAAGGCCTACAGTTTCTCGGTCACCAACTACTGTACATGTGGTATTGTGACAAATAATGCAGTTCACATTACTCAAGACAAATCTACCACAAGGCTGGGTTGTCATGGTGCTTGACTTTGCCGAAAACTATGCCTGCAAGTACCAGGATGAGATCCAGTCCTGCCACTGGCATCAAGAGCGGATTACAGTGCACCTGATAGTTACATATTACAGGTGCTCACATTGTAATGACCTTGTCATGGAATACCTGGTATTTGTCTCAGATGGCCTCACACATTACCACCTTGCTGTTCGACATTTTGTTAAGATGGCCAGTGAACACATCATTAACACTCACCACATAAACATTATGAAGGAAGTACATTTCACAGATGGCTGTGCAAGTCAGTACAAATCGAAATGATCCTTCTATGAAATTTCAAAGGCTTCATCAGTGTGTAGATTCCCTATTGAATGTGCCAATTTTTGGATCACATCATAATAAGCACCCCTCTGATGGGGAGAGTGGTGTGGTGAAATGGTCAGCAACCAGGGCTGTAAAATCACAAATTGCTATCATTTCAACAACTGAAGACATGTTCACGTAATGCCATGATAATCTGACCAGCGACCCTTCAAGTGAAGAGTGTGGGCATTCCAAGAGAAAATTTTTCTGGGTGCCTGACAAATCCATAAGAAGGCCAGAATGACCAGATGTTATAGCTTTTCCTGGGACAAGACATGTCCAGAGTGTAAGATTTGTGGAGGGTGGTGTGGTTGCCACCAGAGCATTGTCTTGTGCCTGCCACAAGTGCCAAAATGATGATGGCCCATGTGCCAACATGGAGCATGTGGCTCAATGGACTTTGAAGAGGCTCAAACTGAAACACTGCAGCACCATAACTTCTCAGACAGCTCAAATGCTTGAACTCAGGAATGACACTGTTCAGCAATGGCAGTGACAGACTCCTCTACAACTCGGTGCACAAAAAAGAGTGCCCATGAGCTCAGCACTGCAGATACGAACACTCCTGCTGTTTCTAGCACTCCAGTGACTGCATCTCCTCTGCTCTTGCCAACCTACTAACAGATCCCAGTGTCTGATCCCTCCTTTGCTCTTGCCACTCTACTGACAGACCCCCTCTATTGTAACTAGCACGTCATCAACTGACTTGATTGCTGCTTCAGGCTCTGAAGCGATGGAAAATTCTTTTACTCAGGAAACTTCAGCAATGGCCTTCTCCACTGCTTCTGTCCCTAGTGTGTTTGCTAAGTGTCCACCTGCTAAAAACAAAATTAAACCGAGACAAGATACAGCTGGATACATTCCATGCAGTCTACTATTCCAAACAGTTTTTTTTTATCAGGCAATTGCTTGCATTTAATGAACTACAACGTACTTTCACTGTCAAATTCCAGAACCAGCATGCAAATCGGCATCTCACATGGCCACAACAGCAGGACACTGATATGGTGAGACAGCAGAGACTTTTCCATGGACCTGTACATCTGTCAGGAAATGGAAGCTTTACAATTGCACAGGATGAACTGCAAACTATCGCCACAAAATATGAAAAGCTTAAGAGTTGCTGGAATTGACAGCACTTAAAGTGTTGGACAATATGATCATTTGCTATGCACAATCTTTTCTATGATGTTTTTTATTTTTACATCTTATTGATGTTTTCTTTCTTATTTCAGTGCACTTCAGTACACAAATATGTAATTTTTGACAACATAGATCACAACTAGTAAACTTTTATGAACCTACATTGTTGCTTGCTGGTCTTTGCCACATTGACGATGCATGTTCGGTGTCCGCTATACATTCAGAACACAAGGATGGTGTCCACTATACATTCAGAACACAAGGTTGGTGTCCACTGGTACATTCAGAACACAAGGTTGGCATCCACTGGTACATTCAGAACACTGAAGATTATTTTTCTTGGTCATTTAATAGCCGGTTATCTTGCTACACAGTGCATTTTTCACTACAGTGTCAAGGCACGATAAAATGCTAGAAAAAATGATCTATTTTGCATTTGAAAATTAACTGCTCATGTCACAGTTTGGTACAACATTTTCATGAGCATGCCCAATACTGATTTGTATATATTTTGTTATGGTTTCAATAAAAAATGCCCCTACATTGTGGCCGACAGTGGTTATCGTGGGTGTTCAGAGAGCACTCCACCTTGTTGGGATGAGTTTATACCAGTGGCAGTGGCTGAGATCATTCAGGTGGCTTCCAAGCTGAAGCACACATTTTATGAACTGGATCCGGTGCCGAGATGTTTCATGATGAACAGAACAGATGAATAAGGGGAAAGACGGTAGACAGACAGACAGAAAGGATGGTAGACAGATGAATGCAGTGGGCTAGGAAGGGGACAGTAAGGGGGTGGGGTGGTGGTGTCCTGTCTGATCAAGCATGTGGGGGCATATACAGGGTGGCAGAATATGGTTCAGTTGCCACCATGGTGGACAGGCACATTTGCCACACTCTGTTTCACCTCCCTCCAGGGGTCGCCCTGTCCCTGACAGCAGAGGGGTTGGTGGCTGCTACTTACTTGTTACCATACCCATGGGGGTGTATTGGGGAGCATTGTTACAGGGGGGACCCATCACACTAGTGGCTGTGGGCCAATGCACTGTCTGCACTACCATTCCTGTGGCCTGTGTGCCCGGGGCATGTCCACCTAGGGCATGGGGGTTCCCATCACACTTGTCTGCCCACAGTCCAGAGCACCACCTTCCAGCAGTCATCCACTGCCACTGGTAAAGGTCACCCACCCCCTGCCCACACATGCGTAGCCGCTGTCGCAGCACATCAAAGTGTGCCATATATGGGTGGGCTAACGACATGGCACTGGGAGTGCAACATTGTGCTCCCTCCGTAGGCTGTTCCCCTGTCTCAGGGGCATGGCTGCAGATCCTGTCTATAGTTGGTTACCAGAGGGTGGTGGTCTTCCCCACCTGCTATGCTGGGTGGGACTGTCATCCATGTTACCAGGGTCACCATGTGGTCGGTTGCATTCGGCTTTGGTGTTGTTTTATTGCTGGTATTTCTGGCCATTGTTCCTGTGGCATAGGGTGCCTGTTACCGCCGCAGTGGTTCCACCACTACTGTGTGTCCTGGGTGCATGTCTCTATGCTGCATGCCATGCTGCCCTTGGCATTCCCATTGAGGCTTGCACCATTGCTGCAGATCACTGGTGCTGTCTGCAGCAGCATCTATGATGCACCTGCCCTTCCACCTGTTGGTACCCATGATGGTCATGCAGGGAGGGGGCCTTGCACTGCCAGCATGGCTGTCATCCATGTAGGCTATGCTGATGGGGGGACAGGTGCACTGTTGGTGGCTGTGGGTGTTTAGTGGCCTTTTGTACCATCACACTGGACCAGTTGCACTGTGTGGGTGCTGTGTCCACCTTTTCTTTGGTGTTCTGTTTTGCTACCCATTGTGTTTGTAGGGGCATTTTGCCAGGTGCACTCTTGTCAGCAGTGCTTTCCATTGTTGCCAGACCTCCAGTGGCCCTGTTGGTGTTCTGCAGGTTGATTGGCAGGGTGCAGTGGTGTGCTCTAAGCACCAGCACTGCCTTCAGTGGGCTTCTTGGCTTTCCTGTGCACTGTTGTTGCTGCATTTGGCTTTCAGCCACCTTAATGCTGGCATGCTGATTGACAGTGTTACTTTTGCAGGTGTGTTCTTAGTGTGGAGCTACTACTACTGTTTTTTTGGCATACTGTACAAGTTATGTGCAGCTGGGTACCATCTGTATAGCAGTAAAACAACATGCTGTACTGCCTAGTGATCTCACCAATGGCGACGTGTACATGGCAAACAACTTTGGGATTAGAATCAAGCCCAGTGGCAATCCCCAGGATATGGCATCTACAGTGGAGGTGGAATTTCCCAAGGCTACTCATTGTACTCTGTGAAGTAAGACTGAAACCACTGCAACACTATGCCAGTGAGTCATATATAGTGCCTCAGGCGATCCAATAGAATCCCATGTTCCACTATGGCAAATGCTAATGAGGAATTAAAAAAAAAAGAATGGCTACTGTCCTCTGTTTCTTTCCAGGAGATCAATGAGCACCTTATTGAGAGTCACCTCCATTTGTACCAAGGCCTGAATCCTTACTAGACAGGCTCATATGTGTTACCAAGTTACACTTTCAGGACAACTTTAAACTGGTTGCAGACTTAATTAATTATATCTCACATTAATTCCAGCTTGTTACTTTGGAAGCCCATGATTGATACAATTTGTAGCATTTCAAGTAAATTATTATTTGCACTAAAAGGTATTTTCATTTTCTTTATTATCTTTGTTGCTCATTGCTTAGTTATTAGCACCTTTTCCTTTAATTGTTGCTTAGACTGGTTAATACAATAAATATTTTTAGTCTCACTGGAAATTCTAATTTTATTTCTAGTTTTTACAATTGAGAGAATTTTGCACAGACATGTTTGGCACAATTCAGAGAGCTCACAATGATGTGAAAAGGACATATGTCCATTTCATCCCTGAACACATGCATGATTTTACTTTCAGTTTTCAGTTACTGAAACCTCTAATTCTCATACTAGAAAATGCACTATTAATTCTTTCAGGGACAGTTTTGCCTCGTATTCTTTTACAGGTATTCCAGTAAATCATTTTACCGCTCTTTGTTATCTGAAATGCTTTACTTTCCACTATTACCTGGTATCATTGCAGTCTTATTTTGTTGGTTTCAATTGATTAATGGCAAGATACAATGCCATTTATTTCTGATTTTTTATATATTTTTTTTTCTGTTTGTTTATCTGTACTTTGGACTTCTACTATAATTTGTTTTTAACAGCTATATTTTTCTTTTTCTTAATCTTTCTCTTAGTTGTTTTCCCCCCATTATGTTCTGGCTTTTGTATTCTTCAATGACAAGCCTACTCAGTGGCAATGCTCTGTCTCAATCCTTTTCCTCCTTTATTTATTTATTTAAAATGTTGGTAACCAGCAGAGGCACACTGACCTGAAGCTCATTTCCAGGTGCAACCTAGGGGAAAGGGAAAAAGGGGTGGAAGCAAGTGAACAGTCAGGTTACAATATAAATATGGCATACCATTTTTAAAATAAAAAGTAAATAAATAACAGTGACTTCATTTTCTTCATTGTTTTGCTAATTTTGTTGTTTTCTTCCTTTATTTCCATCTGACTCTTTAGTCCACTATTTAAAATCATTAACTTTACATAAACAATGTAAAAAACAACTTTTGAATGCAAGTCATTTCAAAAAATGAAACATACTGTAGATATATAGAAAACTGATGGCAGAAGAAGACTCCATGGCCAGTCCTATATGTCTATGGTCTACTTTTGTGAGGTACAATAGTTTCAAGGACCCTAAGAGTCCATGCCAGTCCTCCCCCACCACATCCTCCCCCATGCACTTAACTTGTCCCCTACCCTTATGAATCCCCCACCATATTTGCATTGACCAACTCTGTAGGTAGTCTGTTCCACTTTTCCACTAAATACTCTGTGAAAACTTGCTTGGTGAGATCCTTGTTTTTTTCACTCCTTCCTCCAAAGTGGCCTTACTCAGCCTTAGAACCCCCAGAGCCATCCCACCTTCTCAGTCACTCACCTCCACTGTATTTTACCACAAACTTACTCCTGCCTGATGGGGCCTCTGAAAACCTAGATTACCCAGTAGAACAGCCAAGTTTTGGATGCTGGTGGGAGGCAGTCCATATTCTGGGATCTGAGGGTGCTAGAATCATGTTGCTATGCTACAAGTCTACCAAGTTTTTGTCCCTGCCCTTGAGATGATGAGAGTCTGGGTCAATGGCATGCATATGTACACAAAGAATGTTCTATGTACAGGAGCTGATCAGAATGTTGCATCCCCTACCAGACCACCACCTGCACAACCACTTGTTGTCACTCAGATGACATATGAAGAGTTAATGTTGGCTCTGTTTTCAGCTAGATGAGTAGAGTATCCTGTGGAATGTTCTAACCTTCTACTCTATGGGCATCAAAAAATTGCAAATCCAGGTTTAAAATTCAGACCTTTTCAAAACAATAAATAAATAAAAAACTAAGTAACTAAATAAATAAAATAAAAACAATCCTCTTTTTTAAAAGCTTGAATGTCCTATAAATAAATGCAACAAACAACTTTTGAAAGTAAAACTGTTTCACATAAATGAAAAACACCCAATTCTAAAAACAACACCTTTCAGAAAAATGCAAAAAAACAACCTTTAAATGCAAGGCTTTAATAAGATATGGCAAAACCAGCTTTTAAGAGCAGTACATATTCAAAAAACCCGGTAAAACAAAATGTTGATGCATGACCTTTATAAATATGGTATGGCAAACCAACTTTTAAGAATAAGGCCTTTTTGTTAATTTTGAAAGAACAATTTTATTAACTACATCTGATCAAAACTTATGGCAACATTTTTTTTAAAAACATGACCTTTTATAATAAAATGGAAAAACACATTTTAAAAGCAATACTATTTCTTAAAAAAAATGAAGAAAATTAGAAATTAGACTTTTAATTAAAGAAAATGGGAACACTAACGTTTAAATGTCAAACCATTACATAACAAATGGCCAAACCATGCTTTGAAAAAAAATTCTAAAATAAAATAACACTTACTGGTAAACGTACTTTATAACTACTGGGCTTTAAGTTTACAAGTTCAGAAAGAGGAGACAGAAACAAAGCTGATGGTAACAATGCTGGTCTACCATGCAGTTTCATGATCTGCAGGTCAGATAATGAGCATTCTATCTACAGTACTAATCCACAGTTATCATTAGTGAGCTCATTAAGGATCATTAGAAAGCTCATTAAGGATAAGAAAACCAGCTATTAACAAGGAAAAATTTCTTCATTTCTGTAAAGTTTTCCACATCCCTAAAAAATTAAGCAGTTTTCACCTAACCAAATTAATTATATAAAGCAATCAATAGAAAAGTGTTGTGGTCTTGAAAAATACTGTGATGCCATATTTGGGTGCTATAGAGCTCACAAACCCTTTTCCATTTAGACTTATGTTTATACGTTAGTTCCCCTCAATAGAGTTTTTTTCTCTTATATGCCGCACTCTTTCTAGCATTCATTCAAAACATGTATTTTCACATGAAATCTTTAATAGGCTTTATTCATGTTGACCTGGCTTCAAGCTTTCATTGAAAATAAATTAATTTCCTAGCCCTAACAGTTCCAAAGTAAGATTTTTCTAAACATAATTTTATTGAAATAGAAAATTGTGAAACATTTAGGAATAAGAACCTCAGTTATCATACATAATTAAAAGAAACTGGCACTAAATAATCAAAACAAAACTAAATAAAACCAAAACAACTCTCCTACATTTGGACCACCATAAAGCAGTAGCACTTAATGTTCCACCAAATCCTATGGGCACCTACCTCTACAGCATGCCATTGTCCCACCTAATCTACCCCCTCCCTCCCTTTGGGCACCCATTCCCCTCTCTGTCCCCACTTTCATGACCCCCATCTGCTGTTCTCCTAGCTCCACTGTCTTCACCCTTCCTTAAATCTGTTCTTAACCCTGTAAGCAGACATACACTTCACTATGTTGCAGATGTGCCTGTTCTCCACTCTGTTTCTCCCCCCACAAGTAGGCTTAACTTTCTGATGCAGGCATCTTCTCACCAATGCTGAAGCAATGTCTAAATGTTATACCTTAAGCTAAATGCTATACCAGTCTTGTAATCCACACCAATTTACTGTCTACCTAGCTTGTAATGTATTGTTTTGTACCAGTGCAATTTTGTACTTGTTTGTAATGTAGTGCCTTGTATGTAATGCTATGCACCTGTTCACTTTCTTCTTGTAACTGACACAGAAGCTACAAATAAGCATCCACTCACAGGTGTACTCCAAGATATCATTAACTAAATAAATAAAATAAAATAAAAAATAATTTTAACACCAGCCTTTTATATCATGCCCATTTGTGTTATACAAAAATGTGGTTGTAAGTCTTACCTTCAAGGTACCTTTATTTTGTTTTGACTTCAGTGCAGTTCAGTGGGACTATCTGAGGGGTTTGAGCTGGACACAGTCTTCTCTTCCCCCACCAACAATTTGGACCTGAAGAACATCTGAAAAGATTTTTTTTTTAACGAGATAACAGTGTGTTTGCAGCTTTCCAACACCATTTTGTTCTGACTTCAGTGAAGTTCTGTGGGACCATATTTAATTATTTACTTATTTGCTGTTTCTTCAGAGGACTCAAACACCACATGACAAGGGGTAGCCAACTGGAATGCAGCAGGAGCTCCTTGGAGAATATAAAAGGAGGACCCCCAACCCATCCCATTGTATGAGTTGAACAGAGCAGAAGTGAGACATCTGACTCTGGAGAATTTGTAGGGAGAGTACAGGTCTGAGGGGTGACTCTTGAGGTGAGACAATGGATAAGGTAGGAGATGACACCTTAACTATCTTCATTTACAATGACATCCATCTATCAGGCAGTTAACTGTTTTAAATAGGAGCAGTGAAAGGGTGAAGTAGGTAACAAATGCACTGGGAGAAGAAAGGACAGGAAAAGGGATTGGGACAGTGAAGGCAGGTTAAATTCTATCTAGGGTATGTTGATTAAGATGGGGGAAAGGCTGAACAGCAGTAGAAAACTCCACCGAGAAAGTAAGAGCAGGAAAGTGAGTTAGGATAGAGGGACATACGTGTGAACATGAACTCCCATTTAACATTATCTTCCCCCCTCACAGGTGATAGCAATGATGTTGATTTATTGCTTTTCGTAAGGGAATAGCTGTATTAGCTTAAATGATGGGGAAGGGTTAGATGAAAGGAAAATCTTACAGACTGACTAGGTAAACTAAATTCTTATTGTAAGGGAATATAGAACAGGTCTGAGAGCCAAAGTACTAACCAGACACCCCACTGTAAGTGTATTTGAGCAACTCATCAAAATATATTTGTTACATTATTACCAAAGATGCAGCCACATTTTTGTAACACCTCAGAAACAGAGAGGCAGGCCAGTAGAGAATTAGCATATATATGCCAAGTGGTTATCAAGCCTGCCAATAAAGGGGGGCATAGTGGTTGTGCAGGATATAGAACAATATGTCAATGAAATTATGAGTCCAATGTTGAAACCTGAATATTATAAAAACTGACCTATGACCCTACATGGATGGCCACCTTAGATGATCTAATTGATCTGGCTATGCATCTCCTGTTGGCTAGTATGGAAGATGCAGGATTTCTTTAAATTGACCACCCTGTCTGTCTCACTTCCTTTTTATACCCTGCCAAAAATGTACATCTGTGAGGGGCCCTCCTGAGAGACATAATAGTTGCATACTGTAACAGCAGATCTTCAAGTGAATCTCCCTCCACTGAGAAATATTATGGGACTGTAAGTTGTTGGTGTGAGTACCACTTGAAAACTTGATGGCTGGGGACAGCCATGTTGACATGCTTCACCGTCACTTACATAATGAGAGCATCCTCAGCAAGCCTCACTTCCTTGCTGAAGACAACCTCACAGGATCATTGGACCAGAAGGGCCCAAAGCAACCAGGACCGAACCGAACACCCAGGAGAGGATATGGAAACAAGAGTAAACATGCCAGATTAGGCATAAGAAGAGAACATGCATGCAAGAGCAGGCAGGATAATCACCCATCATATGACAAAGGGGTAAAGGAGGGAAGGAGAGCAGTGGTTAAATGGAGGTGAGTCTCTCAAAGAGATACTGTGTTGGTAAGTAACTATTCTATCTTCTTTGAGGACATGTCCCTCCATTGAGTCACATCATGGAATGATTCTAAAGCAGTACTAAAGCACTGATGGAGGAAGGCAGGACTACGGAGCCAGAGTAAGGAGGCCTTACAGAATAGTAAGGCCAAAGTTGGTATGTCTGCAAGAGATGATTACCAGACTGTAATGTTTAGTAAATGTCTGAACAGTACTGGCAAGTGGCATTAGCATATATGACAGTAGCAGACACAGTATGAAAATAAATCACTGAAGTAGCCACCCCACAGGTGGAGTGAACATGGACAGGACCAGGATGCAGCTTACCACTCTTCTGGTAACAGAAAGAAATATAGCAGGCCAACCATTTGGAAAAGCTCGGCTTTGAAAAGGGGGAGCCCACCATTCTGGTGTTGAAAGTCACGAACAGTTGAAAGGAGTTTCTGCAATCCTTAGTACAATCCAAGTATCAATTCAGCAGCCTACAGATGTGCAGCAAATGTAGGCATGGTCCCCCGCTGTCTGTAGCAGTCCGGAAATAAATAGGAATGTCAGTTGTCTGATGTAGTTTTTTTCTCAGACATGACCATTGCTAGAAAACAAGGCTGGTACATAATGTAACATTATCCTTGTTAATTAATAAGAAAAGGAGTATCTGTGACCAGATCCTACAAGTTAGTTATGTGGTGAGCAGATGTTATAGCCACTATGAGCAATGTCTTCCAAGAGATGTAGTGTATTTGACAAGTATCCTTAGGATCAAAGAGAGACACAGTATGGGTCTGTAGGATCATATAAAGTCCTACTCTGGAAGCAGATCATGGACTGGTGGTGCAGAAGAAAAATAACTGTGAGAAACCCAGTGGAAACCTTAAGCTGGCCCACAGCCTTGCTGTCAGTGAGGACATGAAAAACAAAGTGGCCTTTAATAGAGGAATATGCTAGGCCTCAGTCCTTAAGGAAGAAGACATAGTCCAACACTAGGCTAACTGGCTATGTAAAGGAGTCCAGTTGATGTGCAGCCCACCAGACCCTAAAATGTTTCCATTTTTGTGAGTAAGTGAACCAAGAAGAGGGCTTATGAGCCATGAGTAGAACAGCTGCAACCATCAGGGAAACCCTAAAGCAGGACAGCTCTATGCCTTTAAAGTCAGGTGTGGAAGGGCAGGGATCAAAGATCCAGATGCACCAGAGTGCCCTGCTCCTGTGAAAGAAGTCCTGCCCTCAGAGGGAGTGGGACAGAGGGTTCCTAAGCCAATTATTGGAGTAGAGGGAGCCAAATTTCTCTGGACCAGAATGGGGACACCAGAGTCGGGATGTAGGCTCTGCCCTCAGCTTGACCAGAGCCCTTTGTGTGAGTGGGAATGAGGAAAGGCACACAGGAACCTCCCTAGTCAAGAAAGGGACAATGCATTGCCAAAAAAAACCAAAACAAAAAAAACTCCAGATCTTGGAGTGGGAAAGCAGAAATGTGGCAGTTTTTCACTGCATGGGAATGCAAAAAAGGTATGTATCTGGTCAATCCCACTTTCAAGAAGAGGTAATCCAGGATAGAGCCAAAATCTTTTATTTGTGCCAGACCACCAGGGATTGACTGAGACAATCCAAAAGGATGTTGAGGGTTCTGGGCAGAAAGACAGCAGAGAGAAACATGTTCTGTTCCATGACCCAGAGCCAGATTCACATTACCTCTCTGAAGAAAGGATACAAGTGGACTCTGCCCTGACAGTTGATGCAGTACAACACTGAAATGTTGTCTGCATGTGTAAATAGCTGATGCACAGAATGGAGGATGGTGAAGGCCTGTAAACCAAGCAGAACAGCGTTAATCTCCAGTGTCTCAACGTGCAGAAACCTGTGTAAATGGAACCACTGGGCCCGAGTCTGGAAGGGGCCCATATGTGCACCCCAGCCCAAACCTGAGGCATCCATCATCATCAATAGGACAGGGGAAGGATGGAAAAATGGAGATCCTAATTTGAGGTTGGAGTGGGTCAACCATCAGAGCAGGGAGTGACAGAGTGGAGGGGTTATGGCTATGAGACACTCCAGCTTATCAGAATGCTGAACACACTGGACATTGAGGAACCCTTGTGGGTATCCAGTGATATTGGTGACTGCAAATGAGCAACTGCATTAATAGCTACTCATTTGTAGCACCTGAAATTTGAGCTACCCTGTAAGGGAAGTGAGGGAAAGGTACAGTGAGGGTAGGGATGAGTGAGAGAGGGTTTCTGGTAATGTAGGACAGTAACCGGATGGGGATGGATAGGGAACAGGGTTTGTGTGGGGCAGCGCAGCACACTGCTGCCAAACTAGCAATGTGATGTGGTGGTAAGGGTGACCAACTTCAGTGCAGCAGGTACAGGGTTTGGGGTTGAGGAGGGGTATATTTTTTTTAGGTTGCACTTGAATTTTTGTTGTTGTTTGAGACTGTCTCCCCCTCCCTTACATGCACACTGGATTTGGTAATCTATAATCAGAGGGCTGCAGGGGCACAGCCTCCCCCAAAAATGCTTGTTTTGGTTGCCGGATGTGGTGTCACTGATAAATGTACATCGCTGATTTGCTTTTTGGTGATGTACACTCACTGTAATGGCGATCACTGTTTTGTGATTGCCGTTATGACATGGAACCACCATTATAGTATCCTATTGTGCAGTCACATCAGTGGGACAGTCAGAATGGCCACAGCCTTGAGGTATAACAGACTTAAGAAACATCTGTTTGAGACATAGTCTCTGGAAGAGACCAGCTGAGCTTGGGTAACCAGTGCCATAGCGTGGTCTGAAGGAACGAAAGCCAAATCCAGACCCGTGTCCAGAAAAGCCCCTAAATATTGGAGGTGGTGACATAGAGTGAGAACTGACTTCAGCTTATTTACCAGACTACTGACTAGTTAAACGGTTGTCAGGTTTGGTATAGAGTGCATATTATGGCATCCCTCAACGAGACCTTCACAAGTCAGTCATCAATATACAGGAAGACATGTAGGCCCTGCGGCTGCATCTGCAGTTAAGCACTTGGCAAAGACATGTGACCCTGGTGATTAATGACTGGGTAAAGGAGGGTGCACTACAGGAACAGAGTGGAGCTCTAGGGCATGCCATTGCAGATCTACTTTCAGAACCCATCCACTTAATCTACCATTTTCTTCCACTTTGGTGGGAAGAGGAAGATTCAGCCTCCAACTAGTAATCCCTGAGGCAGTGAGACTGGAGTAAAATGCAGGGAGTCAGACAGTACTGGGGGTAACACTAATACCTGCTCATTTTGAAAGCCTGGCATGGTCACCAGGAGGCAGACTGACTTGAGTCAGAGAGCCCTGGGGTTGCTAGAAGCCATGGATGGGGCCTGTAGAGTAACCCCTGCCTGGATGAGTCGAGGGCATATAAAAAGAGACACTGCCCCAAACTCAGTGCTTAGGGTTCAGATCATGCAGAGACTTCAGGGTGATTTTGATTGTCTAAACATCCCCCAGGGCTGACTCTATGTCAGTGCCTAACAGCTGTTTCCCTCATAAGGAGGCCTTATTGACAGACTGTGGGATCTCAGAGGCAAAGCCTGCGACATTCAATCAAGAGTGATGACACAGGCAAATGTTGGAAACAGTCACATGTGCATCTGCATCTGAGGCATCATAGTAGATCTTAACAGGTCTTGTGACTTCCAGCCATTTGTTGAACCATAGTTGTATTAGGGCCATCAGGTTGCTTCTCAGGCATGGTGGTCATAGACTTCCACAGGAAATTCTGATACTTAACTATATATACCAATTAATCTGCAATTATTAGTCCAAGGGATGCAATGGCAAATGTTATTTTCCCGATTACAACCAATATTCTTTATTCCTTAAAAGGAGAATGAGAGCTCATATGGTTTGGAGTATTTGACCTGCCATGGATAGTCATGATCGCTACTGAGATAGAATCTCATTGAGAAGAAAAATATTGCATACTTGAATGTGCTAGCTATTGTTCATCTGCCTTTCACGGAAATGCAGGCAGGGCACAGGGTCTAAGCTAGGCTGCCAGAGTGGTATCCGCAAGAGCCAAGTGAGTCAGAGGGATAAAGACCATAGTGGAGGCAGGCTGTACCATGCTGACATGACAAAAAGGATTGTGACCAGCATTACAGCGATGGGCTCCATGTCGGCGCAAGTTGCAGTCAAAATGGAGCTACACAGTTTGGATCTATTTTTTACATTTGGATGCTTTGCCCCCTGAACCCCCCCATATAGGGGGCTTTGCCCACCCACCCCCACACTAACGGATTCAAACTCCAGGTCAGAGTTAGTTTGGGGAGGGGGTGCACATCTGCGGAAGTGGTTGCCCCTTCCAGTGGCACTTCCGTGGCATGGCGCTGTTGTCAATATCAATGCATGTTGCCATAAAAATGCTGCTGTTAGGGTGGCATACCGTGGAGGCAGATATCTCTAGAAACTAATAAAAATTCTTCTTAGAATAATCCTACTTCTCATTGTCAAACCTCAGTTTGGCCTGAACCTGCTCAAGGAAAGCCTGAAAGCAAGCATCCACAGAGGCGCCTGGGGCTGTTCTTTCTACTCTCCTTAATACAGAATGACAGAGTGGAACTGGAACCCACAGCATCCAGGGATCCAGCCCTCCTCCAGTTCTTACTCCTCCTATCCTTCCATATATTTTGGATTATACTCCTGCTCCTCATCAACATCAGTAGACATCATTAAAGGGTCAATGGACCTAGCAGTTATATGAGGAGGGACATAGAAATTTGGAATTTGGCAGCAGATAAAGACCACATGGTACACCCAGTCTGTCACTGAAGACTCTTCTTGATCTCCAACTCCCTCCTTGCCCTGCTTCCACTAAAATTCCCTTATGCCTATCCCATGCATTCTTGACTTCCACCACTGTTTTCACATTCAACCTCTCTGCTGGAAGATTGTTCCAGGCATCCACCTCTATTTCAGTGAAGAAGTACTTCCTCACACCTCTCTTGATTTTGCCCATTTACAGGTTCATTGCATGTCCCTTTGTTCTCCTCCATCTTTTCCTCTGAAAAATTCTCCCCTCCTGTACCTTATTTACACCTGTGAGGTATTTATTGGTCTCTATCACATCCCCCTTTTCCTCCTTGCTTCCTGGGTGTACATATTGAGGTCCTCCATTCTCTGCTTATAGGGCTTCTAATGCTGACCCTGCACCATTTTTGCTGCCCACCTCTGGACAGCCTACACCATTTCTTTCCTTCCTGATATGTGATCTCCAGAACTGGGTGATGTACTCCAGGCAGTGTCTAACCAATGATCTATACAGTGGCAACAATATTTCCCTCCTTCTGTTCATTATACCATTCTCTCTGCACCCCAAAATCTCACTGGCCCTCCCACCTGCCATGTCACACTGCCTCACTACTATGAGGCCACCAGATATGATCACTCCCAGCTCACTTTCCTGTTTGATGCAAGTCAATATGGCTTATTCCATTTTGTTCTCCGCTTCTGGGTTTCTGTGCCCTAAGACATGATTTTGCACTGTTTCACATTGAAACTCAGCTGCCATGCCCTTGACCACTCTTCAACTTTTCTCAGGTCTCTGGACATTCTTTCTCCCCTGTGGACTATCCATCCCATTTCAGATTTTTTTGTCATCCACAAAGAGGGAGACATTCCCTCCCAACTCATGTGCAATGCACTTATAAAGATATTAAAGAGGACTGGTCATACCAATTAGCAATGAGGCACTCCACTGGTCATACTCCCTTCTCCTGAGTGAACTTCATTTACCACCACCCGTTGTCACCTATCCCTTAACTGAAGGACAGAGTATGGTTTACCCACCAAAAATCCATGCCAGGTATTTTTGCTGGGAGAGAGATCATATGTGTCTTCAAAGAGGTTGAAGAGGTTCCAAGGGCATCAGAGGGGATGGTGTCAATGATGGAGGCAGTGGCATTAGCCTTTGAAAAACCTCTGATGTTGTTTAGCACTGGAGCTGAGCATCAAACAGCATTGATGGGGTCGAAGACAGTGAAACTGTCAAAGATACAGTGACTGACAAGTTCCCCTGCAAACTTGGTGTGTGTGAGAGGATCAGGGTGCAGCAGACCTGGGAACCTTTTGCCTGGATCCTGTCTTTTTAAGTGACTTATATATTTTCAGAGGAGATATGGATCTGTCAGGACAGACAGTTGTTTCTCTGTGCCACATGAACACCAGCTTATCAGACTTTCCATTTTCTGGGTAGAAACAGCAATGGATACCATTGACCATGGACAAAGATGAGTCAACGGCAAATCAGGCAGAGAAGGAGCAGTTGATGACAGTGAAGCTACATTCAACACACCTTGCTTCTCCTCCATAGCCTTTATTTTTAAACATAACTCTAAGGCTTTCTTTTTATGTTTCCTAGTACCAGGTTAAAGCCCTGGCAAATGCTGCTGGCCTTATCATCTTGAGTGAGTCCTAGGCAGTGAATTCACTTGGAGGGGTCATAATCTTTATTGATCTTCACATCGTCACCACAATGACAGTATTTGAACAAAGGTTCCTTTACTTTTAGTGGCAGCATAACATTTTAAAATAACAAACCCAGAAGTAGCAGCACTTGTGATACTTGCAGAGCTTGATGGCATTTTTCAGCAGTGGTGGACTGAAGAGTGGTTGATGGTCGGAGAAAGAACTGGTCCAAAGCTTTTGAAGTTATGAACCATCAATTACTCTTGGCACATTTATATTGTCATGGTTTCTCTATTAACACTGTTACTTGATTTTCTTCATATCTTCATAGGCATGCTCAATCTGTTCTTTGGTATGGGTGTCTGCCATCTTCTCTTTCTAAACTTACAGGGGTGCCTCAGAGTTCTATTCGTTATCCTATCCTTTTCAATTTGTTCATTGACCCTTTAACTTCGCTAGTTAGCAACAGCATAGTTCAATGTTATGCCAGTGACACTGTTAGTTTCTTTGACCATAAAAATCTTACCTCTCTTTCTAATACTCTCCACATTGACTTTGATAAAATTCATCATTGGTTTTCTTTTAATCTCTTACTCTTAAGTAGTAAAAAAAACCTCAAACAATGTTATTTGGGTCTCAGACCATCGTTAATCAAGCATATCCTGGCTTTTCCATTTCTCTAAATAACAATCCTTTACAGCTTGTAAATTAATTTAAATACCTTGGCCTAATTTTGACTCCACTCTAACATTTAAATCCCATATTGATCACACCATCCTAAGGACCTGGCAATGCTTGGGCCATTTAAAATGGACCAGGCAATGCTTGTCACCCACGGATTGTAAACTAATTGTGACTCAAGCAGTCTTACCCATTTTATATTACAGTGACACAAGTTATCAAAATGCCAGTGTCTCTAGCCTCTCTTCAGTGGACTCTTTATTATCAGCTGTTGCATTTTTTTTTATTCCAGAAGGACAGAATACCATTGTACATTACTTACCCAATTGAAAAACCTATGTCCCTCATCTTGACGCACACTCCATTGGTTATCCTTGATTTAGAAAACTGTTAATCATCACACACCAACTTACCTATCAGACAGAATTTCAATTTGTATTCACAGTCGTAATTTGAGAGATGTTCCAAACCATGGCCTAGTTCTAGCTTGAGTTAAAACTCACTTTGGAAGGGATAGTTGATTATATGATGCCCCTCTATCCTGGAACAAATACCCTACTTTGTTGCAGAACTCTTGCTCGCTGAATGTTTTTAAGCAAAATTTGAAGAAGTTATTTCTACAGGAACAACTCACATGTACCTGTTTTAAATAATTGTACTTGACTTAAAAAATATTTATTAGCGTTGTATTGTGACTCATGTTGCCCAGGTTCTTATTTGTGTATTCAACTCTTATGTACTGGTTTGTGTAAGTCTTTGTAAGCTGTATTTATGACTTCTGATGTTCTTTGTAAATGAGATTTGTTTCTCATGGAACTTATCCTGTAAATCATTAAATGTAAAGGGAAACTAAACATTGCAGGGATCACTCACATTGTGAAATCCCAGCAAAAGATCTTTCAAATGAGGTACTGGTTTACCTGTAGGGGACAGCAGTCTTGAGATATGAATAGCTAAATCATTTGTAAATCAAATCAAAGCAACAGCCATTTCACGTAGTCTTAAAAACAGGAAGTGATGTCACTGAGGGGCAAGCTGTATGTTGTTAATTATGGCTTGCCACTCAATGATAATGCTTTCTGTTTTAAGGTTGCATGAAATAAGTTGGCCCAGTGGCTCTGAGGGTTGAGGCGCTGGACGCCACTCCTCGCACCACGCCGGCAACATGGGTTCGGGAATGAGCCTAGGTTATCGGGGGTCAGCAGGGGAGAAAGATCGAGTGTCCATTGGACTGCTCTCCTCTGGGGAGGGGGGTGGAATGCTCTGGTGGCCTAGTGGTCTTAAGCGATGGCTGGGGGCAAGTACAGACCATGGGCAGAATGGGGGGATGTGCTGTGGCAGATGCCAGGAAGAGGCACGTGCAGTAGAGTGCACACTCCTTTCCCTTGGCATCATTGAATGCCACAGACATCCACAGAGAGAAAAATGGAAAAACATGGCCACCAGTCATGGTGGCTTGATGGCCATCTCTGAGGAGGACTTGCTTGGTGCCAAGGGTGCATGGCTCACTGGATCCAGTCCTGCTGTGAGAGTGTGAGGAGAGCTCTCCACCTCCCTGCCATGGGGAGCAAGCCACGGGGGTATGCCTCGGGCCCGAACATGGAGCTGGGGGTCCTTGGGATGGCAGCTAGAAACTTCAGGAGGAGTATCTATCTCCTTTTACAGGGATTTTGCCCAAGACACGGCTAACAAATGTAGGGTGTATGGTCCCCCAAAGAAATTTCTAGCTACTCATGGTTTCCACTATAGATTTTGGGGACTCACTAATCTCCTGGTAGCCAAAGAAGGGAAGGAGATCATGGCAGATAGCCCTGATCAAGTGGAATGCTGGATCTGTAAGCGTTGGCCTAACCTACCTTCCCCAACTACATCACCCAGAAGGCTGTAGGATGCTTCAGTATCCTCCGATGAGCTGCCCCACAGGGACAATTATCAAGCTGGACCAGATTCTTCGATCTTAGATTCCCCCAGACAGCATAATGCTTTGCTCATATCAGCCATGGTTATTGCTGCTGAACAACCATCTCTCCTCCCCCCCAGAGCCGCAGGAACCCCCACTTATCACAGACACTGCTCAAGAAGCATCCAACAACCCACTCCAGATGTACAGGACGTTGTCCCTCCAGCTAAGATGTCCCGTGAGGATTCTTCAGGAACTCCACCAGTCTGACACTCACCAGGCCCTGAACTTTCACAAGCAGAGTCCGCCCCATCCATGGACTGGGCTGACATCTCTGACTCCTCGCTAGTTGAAGTGGTGGACTTTGTAGGTAAATTTAAGCCTGGGGAGAAGACATATGCTGCTGCTGCTCATGTGATGACTCCAGCTATGCCCAGGGTAACTCTGGACTCTTGAATTTGGCAATATGTGTTACTTTAGTCAGTTAACTCTTACTAGTGGTTTAATTGCACTATATATGAGCTACGTTATGGCTGTTAGGCTGGCTTATGCCTATCGCTTCATTTGTAGTATGCAGTACCCTAGATACATCGCTACTTTCATAGTTATTAAAATGCTTACCTTTTGTCTTAGGAAGTAAAATAATTTGTACTGTAGTTGCATTAATGTTGAGTAACTAAACTGCCCTTACAATGGTCGATTGGAGTGACTACCCACTTTCCTCTCCCTTCCTCCCTCCCCCCTCCCCATCCAGTGTTACACCTTCCCCCCCCTTCCCCCAGAGTTGGTCCAGCTACCGCTGGATTGCTGGTGGATGAGGATTAGCAGGTTGGTTTGCTCAACCTAATCCTCTCCTGATGAGTGGAAGCTTGCGTAGCTGAGGGTACATTTGTTTCATGTACCTTCTTTCGCTATAGCTCTCCTCGCTCTTAGATTAAAAATGCTATTTGTATTGTTATAGTTACCTTTGAATGTTGTTTAAAAAGTGTGCTTCTCTCAGTACTAGTGTTTAGACTACTTTGTCTGGCATACCCTCTGTATCTATTTTTTTTTTCTGATCAACAGTGTAGTTACATCTCCCTGATACCCACTGCAGTTACCCCCTGATACAGACTAGGTTGGCAACTCACTCAGATACGTCTTTTGGGTTCGCACTTTCTTATTTAGTAATAAGGGGTGAGTGCCCAGTTGTTACTTCAGTGGTATACTACGTCCTCCTCTATACCTCAGGGCTTACGCCTAGTGTCATGGAATGATACAGGCCTTAATCATCTCATTAAGTGTACCAAGGTTATATTTCTTTGTTCCTTGCACACAGATATAGCCCTCCTTCAAGAAACACACCTTTTCTGTAAATCTGTCCCCTGGCTAAAGAAATCATGGGTTGGTGTGGTCCATGCTAGTACTGCCACATCTAAGTATAGGGGAGTTACCATCTTAATTCATAGATCTAGCTCGTGGGTGGTGGAAGAGTCTAGATCGGACTCTCAAGGTAGATGGATTTTGGTTAAATTGGCATCACTGAAAGGTTCGTTGATGCTGGGTAATGTGTATGATCCCAACTCTGACCAGGCTGAATTTTTCCTGGGTTTGAGTCAAGCCATTTCCACGCTGAGTCAACCTAACTCCAATATTACTCTTATTTTATGAGGTGACTTTAATTTAGTATCTGACATTTTCTTAAACAAATTGAAACCCACCCCACAAACACAGCCTTGAGCTCATGCAGCCTTACTAGATCTACAGGCAGAGTGGGGTCTAATTGATGTATGGAGATGTGATAACTCCTCTGGGCATGACTATTCTTATTTTTCCTCTGTCCATGGAGTATATAGCCAAATTGATTATTGGCTGGTGAATAGAGTGGCATCGGGAGCAATCTCTCACAATTCTATAGGTAGTATCCT
The DNA here is from genome assembly GCA_016271365.2 of Neoceratodus forsteri. NCBI lineage: Eukaryota > Metazoa > Chordata > Ceratodontiformes > Ceratodontidae > Neoceratodus > Neoceratodus forsteri. The sequence continues at coordinate 1,000,423,441 of CM057454.1, read as the reverse complement.
CATTTCAGATCACGCCCCTGTTCTCACTATGTATACCCCCATAGTCCACAGAACTATGGGTATGAGATGGCGGTGCAAACCTCTGTTAGTCAAAGACCCAGAGTTTAAGCAAGCAATGGCAAAAGTTGCCAACGATTACTTTGCCCTCAATTCGGCCTGTGGTGTATCCCCAAGTATTGTATGGGAGGCCTCAAAACATTTATTAGGGACCATATCATTGCATTCACAGCACACCATAATAAAGTTAGGAAGAAGTCTATGGAGGTTTTGCAGGCAGAGCTCAGGACTGTAGAGTCACAATTTAAGGCCTTACCAGCTGCTACCAGGGACACATCCCTATACTGTAGAATAGTGGGACTTAAATATCAGATCAAAGCTCTGCTACATAACAAAGCTGAATGACTAATGCTGAGGTCCATACTCACACTGGGAAGGGGGGTGATAAGGGAGGTAAACTCCTTGCTTTTCAGTTGCATAAACAACAGGCTTCCTCCAAAATACATGCCCTCTGTACTCCCTCTGGCTCACTGACCTCTGATCCTGTAGAGTTAATGAGACCATGGCATCTTTTTATCAAACTCTATATAAGTCTCAAGCATCTCAATCATCTAACCAGTTGTCTCAAGATCTCACCACTTTTTGTCAACAGTTTCCTATACCTGCCCTGCAACCCAAATAAGTGGCACTATTGGAAGCCCCAAATACTACCACTGAGATACAGCAGGCTCTCTCCCAGATGGCCCAGGGTAAAGCTCCCAGACCCAATTGGTTGACCGTCGAACTATATCAGATAATGACACAGAAGATTGCCCAACCCCTGTTGTTATCTCTACAGGATGCCCACACCAGAGGCTTCCTCCCCGCTATGATGAGGGAAGCTTTAATTACACTCTTACCTAAAAAGTCTACTGACCCCTATAGCTATGCTAATTTTTGACTAATATCACTGCTGCCTGTAGACACTAAGATGTTGGCCAAGATCTTAGCTACCAGAATACACAGAGTTCTTACATCCCTAATACATCCCACACAGATAGGCTTCATGCCGGGAAAGGTGGGATCTGACAACACCAGGTTACTACTCAGCTTAAAATGGATTGCGTCTAAGGCCAAGTTCCCTACGGCTGCTTTAGCGAGAGATTTTTCTAAGACATTTGACTCCATTGAATGGAATTACTTACATGAAGTTCTTCGCCTCTATGGATTTGGACCTCAATTCCGCCACTGGGTCTTGACTCTATATAGTTCCCCCCTGGCCAAAGTTTTAACAAATTCAGATATTTCTCCACATTTCACATTATCCAGAGGTACCCGGCAAGGTTGCCCTCTCTCTCAACTGCTCTTTCTAGTTGCTCTGGATCCACTAATCAGGGCATTGGCTACTACACCTGGGCTGTCAGGTCTCTCAGCACATGGTAACTCCTATGTTGTGGCTGCTTACGCTGATGACCTATTACTTACCCTTTTCCCACCCTCAACATTCTTTACCAATAGCCCTATCAGTACTGTGGGACTTTTCATCACTTTCTGGACTGCAGACTAACCAGCAAAAAACAATGTTTGCTCCTTTTAATAATTTATGCATACAGGACTGCCTAATAGGTACAGAATTGAAGTGGGCACCCCAAGGTTTCACTTATTTGGGAATTTACATCCCCTACAAATGGGCAGACTTGGAAACCTCCAACCTTGAGCCTTTGTTGAAACAACTGGCCACAGAAGTGGAGAGGTGGCATAAATTGCGCCTCTCACTACCTGTTAAAGTAGCCACCATACGTATGCTTTTACTTCCCAGAGTCACATACTTATTCAATATTCTTCCAGTCTATATCTCACCCAAGGTATTTTCCTCTCTCAAAAAACTTGTATTTTCTTTTCTCTGGGAAGGGAAAGCACACAGATGGTGGAAACAAAATCTCTAGGCACATTGGTTGAAAGGAGGCTTAGGGGTCCCATGGTTCCAGGGCTATCATACTGCAAGCGTAGCTGCTCAACTTACAAAATGGTTTGTACCTTCTAGTGCTCCACCCCCCCCATGGGTAGGCCTTGAATCTAACATAATGTCACCTACTCTGCTTCCGGCCCTGTTGTACACAAGTGGGTTGTCTGATAGAGGGCTCCCCCCAGTGTTACTGGAGTCTTGATGTGCTTGGCATTGTATCATGACTCGTTCATACACCCCCAAGGAGGCATGGCCTCTCCCTGTGAGGTACACTGAGTTTTGGAGTAATAAGTTTGTCACCCTTGGAAAACAGCCCATTAAATGGCCCTCTTGGGAAGCTAAAGGTATCCACCAAATACAAGATTTAATGTTGCCAAATTCAGACATTATATTATTCTTTGATCAGCTTAAACAGACATTCCATCTCCCCAATAAGGATTTTTGGCACTTTTTACAAATACAAGTGTTCTTCAGGACCTTATTGCAAAACAAAAGACACATAACCAATGGGCCCGGCTTGCCACACTACACCAGTCCTCGAAGGCCAAAGGTAGGATGGGTAGGTTTTACGCCAACTGGAGAGATTCTCAAGCCAATCCCACTGAAAATTGCAGGACTAAATGGGAAACAGAGATGGGACTGACCATATCTATGGAATCTTGGTCCTCTTGTCTTATGGACTCACATAGAATATATAGAGACACCAAAAGCCATTTCTTACAACTCAAGATACTCCTGCGAAGGTACAGAACTCTGGCAGCCTTGCAAGAAGCTGGACTTCTGTCTCATTCCAAGTGCTGGAGATGCCAGTAACCCGAAGCCTACCTGTTTCACATTTTGTGGACATGCTACAAGATAACTATTTTTGGTCTGCTGTTGCTCGCGATTGCTCTCGGGTCCTGGGTATTGATGAGCTACCTCTGGAACCCAGATTGCTATTGGGTGACACTTCTGGATTAACCCTTTTGTTCAGGTCACAGAGGGAATGGACCATGCTGGCAATCTTAGAGGCCAAAAGACTGATATTAATGCATTGGAGACGACCCTCACACCCACCCATTGCCTTATGGCAGGCAGCTTTAGCACATCTGGCCCTGATGGAGCATCTTTTACACTCACAGCAAGGCCAATTAGAATATTATTCTGAGAAATGGGACGCATATCTGCATTCTTCACTACGTAAAATCCTCTCTCCACTGGAGAATCCTCCCTTCTTCCCAAGATCCAGATATAATATGTCTCCTGTCCATGTTTGGTGGTTGTATTATGGGTAAATGTGATCAGTCAATGTGATATTGGTGTGTAAATAGTCTGTTAGATTTCTACTAGTGCTATTGAAATAATGATTGCTGGTTTCCTTTATTATATATGTGATATATCACTGTATGTAATGTAATGAGTATGTTATGTATCTGAAGAGTACAGAATGCTTTTTTAGTACAGAAGGTAAATGTAACATGAGGTATACTGTCTGAAATTTAAAACCTTAATAAAACTTTGAATGATAAAAAAAAAGAAAAGAAATTCTACTTTAGACCAGAGTTTTAAAAGTGAGCTGTTGATGCTATCAGTCAGATTTCATGAACAGGGTTACTCTGAAATTATTGTACACAAAACCCAGGACAAAGTTAGCAAGGAAGCTAGAGTGAATGTATTCAAACCAAGAAAAAGAGCTGCATCACATTGCCACAGGCCACACTGGTAATGGGCTATGGTCCTTAAGCTGTGTCCATCAGCAGATGTGTTACAGAAAGGTAGAAAATGTTTTCGATTAACCCTAAAATTAGCACCCTGCTAGGTCAAATCCCAATGGTAATATACACCAGGGGTAGGAACCTGAGTGAATTATTAACCAAGAATCATTTTGTTCATCCAACACCCAACATCCAAAGGGACAGATCAGGCCATTTGATCAACAGACACTGCAATGACTGCAGATATGCTGAGATGAGACTGCATTTTGAGCACCCTATAACACATGAAACTTTTGATGCCAGAAAGAATGTTGATTGTAGGGTGCCATAGGTTGTCTAAGTAGACGCATGTTCCTGTGGGCTTATATATATGGGAAGAAGCATCCACTAACTCAATGAAAGTGTCCAGGAATATGTGAAGTAGATCTGGGCAGGAAAGGAGAAAAACAACCTGGGTAGGCACTTCAAACACATTTTTTATAGTAATCCCAGGGACTTGAAATGCCCTGAAATCTTTAAATGGGGGTGAGTTTATGATGGATTTGAGGAAGTACTACTTCACTAAAAGAGTGATGAGTGCCTAAAATAGGCTACCAGCAGAAATGGTGGAGGTGAAAACTGTAGATACCTTCAAGCATGTATGGGATAGATTGTAGGGAAATATTAATAAATCGAGAGGGAGGAGGGAGTATCACCAGAGACAAGTTAGAGTCTGAGAAGTCAGATTAGGCACAGATGATCTAGACAGACTGGGCAGTCCTTTTCTGCCAATAAATCCTGTTTCCATGTTAATTGAGAGGTCTGGAACATGTTCTAGGACTGAAAAGAGAAGGTTACAGAATGTGCAGCCTCCTCTGAAAAGAAACTTTTTGAGTTTGAAATTGCAGGTTATGGCACCCAAGGGATTTAACACGGATGTTGATTATAATCCTTTCCTGTTATGGAAATGAAAGAAATAGTCTTAAAATGTTTTACATCAGTATCTAATTTGTGGGGTTTTTGAGTCTTTCAAATCTGCTCTACATATCTGTAAGCACACTGGTTAGGGTAATTTTACCAGCCTCATATGTTAATTCATTAGGTATTTGATTGTTGCACAACATCTTTGATAGTAGCAGTTCTATACAGGTTAGGTTTGGACCAGCCTTACATAAACCTTTTCTGACTCGGTAAAAAGTGTAGCTTTAGGAACTTTGGTTTATGCATTTTTAACTCCCCTATATTTCAACAGGCAGAGATTTTCTTTTCCATAAATAGATGTCTGAAAACAGGTTTTCTATCTGGGACCTGTATTTTTATATATTTAAATGTTCATTTATGTTAAGTCTGTTTTTTTAACCAGTGCCTTCCCTTCAGAATCATAGGTGTTCACACTGAACTCATTTTGCCTGCATGAACAACTGGACTGTTGAACAGCTATGAGACTGCAGTTATCCATTTAAACATAGATCACACTGCACTGTTGCTCAATAATAAAAATAAAACTTACATTTTTATTTATAACATATAAGCTCCATCTACAACTTGGTGTGCTATTATCCTATCATGAGTTGCTTATTTAGTTCAAATGTTCTGTGCAAGTTAGCAGAGAAGGTTTTTTTTTTCACCAAATTTCTGTATTTCTGTTTTGTGCAATTCCATTAGGAAAGTTTCAGTTATGCTTACACACACTTACAGTATACAGAGTTGACACATAGTAGGTAGATGACTTAAGCTACAAGCATTAAATCACCTTTTTTCCATGTGGTTAAAATGTTATTTGATGAATGTATTTATTAATATGCATGAGGTGTCTCTTTTAAACCATGTACCTGCACAGCTGTCTCCACCCCCCAGATTAAGCTTCATATATAGAGCAAAATACTGAACAAATACTTCTGCTCAGTATTCACTAAGGAGGGGGCAGATCAAGGACCACAGCTGGGGTGCAGAGGCAATTGGCGGGGGGGGTGAACACCAGTCCATTCACATTGAAGAAAGTTCTGGAAGATCTCACAAAGCTGAAGGTGGATAAGGCCATGGGGCCAGACGGCATCCACCCGAGGATATTAAAGGAGCTGCGAAAGGAACTAGCAGCACCTCTGGGAGTCCTGTTCACAGAGTCACTGAAAACAGGTGTCATTCCAGAGAACTGGAGGAGGGCACTTGAAGTTCCAGTGCACAAAAGAGGCAGTAGGGAGGAGATGGGGAACTACAGGCCAGTCAGACTCACCTCAGTGGTGGGAAAGATCATGGAGACACTGCTGAAAGAAAGTATAGTGACACATTTGGAATCCAGTGGTGCACAGGATCTGAGGAAACACAGATTCACAGCAGGAAGGTCATGTCAAATGAATCTAATAGTTTTTTTGATTCGGTGATAAGGGAACTTAATCAGGAAGGGACAGTAGATGTCACCTACCTGGAGTTCAGCAAAGCCTTCAACACTGTCCCACATAGAAGGCTGATTAACAAGATGAGTAGTCTGGACATGGGAGACAAGGTGGCAAACTGGGTTAGGAACTGGTTAGCAGATAGGAGACAGAGGGTGGTGGTAAATGGAAATGGGGTACAATCTTTGGAGAGGGGGTGACCAGTGGGGTACCTCAGGGATCAATACTAGGACAAGTCCTGTTCAATGTCTTCATTAGTGACATTGCAGAGGGGCTACAAGGAAAGGTCTGCCTGTTTGCAGATGACACCAAGATCTGCAACATGGTGGATAGTCCAGAAGGGGTTCAGCAATTGAAAAGGGACTGGGAGAAGCTTGAAATATGGTCAGAGATGTGGCAACTGAGGTTTAATGTAAAGAAGTGCAAAATAATGCACCTAGGTAGAGGAAATCCTGGGGAGCTACAGGTTGGGGGGAAAGGAGCTTACTGTCACCAAGGAGGAAATGGACCTGGGGTTATCATCTTTGATGACCTTAAGGTATTAAAGCAGTGTACAAAGGCAGCAGGGAAGGCCAGTGGTATACTGGGGTGCATAGGAAAAGGTATCACTAGCAGGAGGCTGGAGGTGGTGATGGCATTGCATAAAACATTGGTAAGATCTCACCTGGAGTACAACATGAAGTTCTGGGACCACGCCTGCACAAGGACATAGATAAGGTGAAACTATCCAGAGAAGAGCAACAAAGATGGTGCAGGGCTTACACCACAAAACATATGAGGAGAGACTAAGGGACCTCAATATGTACTCACTGGAGGAGAAGAGACAGCGGGGGGACACAATTGAAACTTTCAGGTACCTTAAGACATAAACAAGGTGCAGGTGGCAGAGCTTTTCCAATGTACACAAAGTACTAGAACAAGGGGGCACAATATGAAATTGGAGGGGGGTAGATTAAGAGGTAATAGGATGAAGTTTTTCTACACAGAAAGAGTAGTCAACATGTGGAATAGTACGCCACAGGAGGTAGTGGGGGTAAGCACAGTGGAGGGGTTTAAGCATGCTTGAGGCAGGCACAATGGAAGCCTGAGAGGGGAGGGAGTGATGACAAGCCATTGATCACATAGGATCAGTGGCCTCATACAATGTATAGGGTCTGCAGGCAGACTGGATGGTCCTAGTGGTCCTTATCTTCTGAAAATTTCTATGTTTTTATGTTTCTGTGTTTCTAATGTGGGGAAGAACAGCACAAGCATCTTTGACTAAGCTGCAATAAAATTTTGTATACTGTCCTTGCTGGTAAGTGTGCAGTTTACTCTTTTTTCCTTGCTTTAGGATAGAGAAATCAGGGTAAACCCCATCTACAGTAGGTGGATAAATAAGCTGAGGGAAAAGCAGAACAGATGGACAGGGTACCGTGGAAGTAGGTAGATGGGTAACACAAATTAGCAAGCAGTAGGTACTATGTGAGGACAGAGGAAATGGGTATTGATCAAGGAACGGTTCAGTGAAGTGGATGTGGTGCCCTGGTTTGTCAGAAACTGTCTGGATACTGTTCTGTTGCTCCATTTTAATCACCTCTCTGGGTTGTGAGAACAAGTTGCTGGACTTGGGCCACACTAGCAAGAGTTCAGCAGACATTCTGTCTTACCCAGGGACCACCAAGTCCACTGCCACTCTGCCAAAGATTGTCTAGACAGAGATACAGTGAATGGGCAATGATAAGCACAGGGGAGGTGGTGGTGAAAGGAAAATTGTATGCTCCTCCACCGATACCACTGTGGAACATCTTCGCTGTACTGGAAGAGCAGGGCGACTGAGGGAAGGTTCCCATTACAGTGGGAAGACATAAGGGGGGGTCTCATAAATGGAGTCCTCAAGAAGGGAAGAATAGACCCCCAGCCCAAGAGGAAGTAGATACTGTTGGGTGACTCTGTAGTAGAGATGCATCAATTTCAAATTCACCGGCAAAGTAAACACGAAGTGGCCACTTCATGTTATCATAATGCTACACGAAGTGGCCATTGAAAAGTGCTCACTTCTCCTTGTTATTATGACTTTGCGTTGTTATTCCGCCTTAACATGAAGTAAGGCAGAATGAAAACAATATAGGCACTTTAGGCAGCCCCCCCACACACATCACATGGCTTACAGTTCTGTAAGTCACATGCTTTAACCAGGCAGGAAGGAAGTGAGTCATACAAGTGGATACTTTCACTTTCTCCTTTGCAGAGCTAGAAGGAGGAAGCATTTCGTGTAGGATAGGAGAGTTCATTATTAGTTTCTTTCTTGAGCAAATTTCAGAAAACCCAAAATCTTTTTTAAAGCTAATTCTTTAGGTTTTTTGTACTGTTTAGTCAGTTCTTTTTGGTGACTGATTTCTTTGTTTTATAAGTTTTGTTCTGTGTGTGCATGTGACTGTGTGTGCATGTGTGTGTGACTGTAAGTGTGTGTGAAGTCACTCGCCATGTGATACATCGAAGAGGGAAGGAGTGTTTTGTGCGATGGACCAGGGACAGTCTGTGGCCCATGGCCAGAGGAGAGTGCGCTTGCATGAGGATCGAAGCCAGGTGTTACTGGACAACTCTAGACAGTTTGGTCCTGCCAGCCCCCCCAGAAGCAGCAGCACCACCAGGGCCGCCACCACATCCACCAAGTCTGCCACCACCACCACCAGCAGCAGCTGCAGGAGCTCCAGCAGCATCTCCTCCACAGCAGCAGGTTGAGCCCCAGGTGCATGACAGTGCTGCTGGCACTACATCTCACCCTCCCTTGCCTGGTTCCCCCCCGCTGCTCCACAGTTTGGTAGTTTTTCAACTGTGTTGGGGGGACAGCAGCATTGTGGTGTGTCTGCTTTGTGTTGTGCAGGTGCACCGTGGGCCCTGGGTGACACATCTGGGGACTAGGGATCAGCACACATATATGCTGAACCACCACAAGGTGGAATGGCAGGCTGTCACCGGATGGTCCAGGCCTCTACCTGCTGGCCCTTCTGTGGCAGTGGCAGAGGATGCTGCTATTGTGCATCACCACAGCAGCAGCTGCTCCATCACTATCCCGACCACTGCCACCAGCACCACCCTCACCACCACCACTACCTGGCTTCTCCCCACACCAGTGGACCCCACCACAGTGCTTGCAATACAGACAGACATAGCACTTTTGTGGGCTGCAGTGGGGAAAGTGACGAGAGGGTGGGTGCTGTCCAGCAGCAGGTGGAGCAGATCGAGCAACACCGGTTGCAGATAGTGTCAATGCTCCATCTGCTTCTGGAACATCATAGGATCCCCCATTAGCTTTTTTTTTCTGCACACCTCCCCCCCTACAGCTGTAGTGTTTTGTGTTTTGTTTATGTTTAATAATAGACAGAGGGAAGGCCACACAGTATTTGTTTAAAGAGAAGCAGTCAACAACAGGAGGTCCCACCCCCTGCAAGGTTTACCATCCGGTCAAGCCTTTTAAGTATGTTGTGGCATTTTTCTCATGCCACAGCATAGTTTTTTCTAATAAAGAAAAGTCAGTGACCCGGAAGTATGGCAGATGCTATGGGGGCTCCATTATGTGTAAAGGTACAATGGCAATGCACCATGCTCTTCAATACAAAAGTATTGAAGCACATGTTACATTTCTGCTGCACCTTTCCTTTACACATAATGGAGCCCCCATAGCATCTGCCATCCTTCAGGGTCACTGATTTTTCTTTATTAAAATAAAGTATGTTGAGGCATGAGAAAAATGCTGCAACATACTTTAAAGGCTTAACCGGATGGTAAGCCTTGCAGGGGGCAGGAGCTCCTGTTGCTGACTGCTTCCCTTTAAATATATACATACACATACAGTCATACATGTTCCTTATTGCCCTGTTTTTATAATCCAGTGCCTCAGTAATGTTTTCTTTCTGTTGTGGAGTGGTTGTGGAAAAAACTGGTGTGAGCAGTGTAAGAATGATGTGCTAAATTGTATGTGTACAGTCAGTGTTGTTTCTCTGTGTGTGTGTGTGTGTGTGTGTGTGTGTGTGTGTGTGTGTGTGTGACATCAGACATAGTGCAACTTCTTGCAAACATATATGGCTGACTTACTGCAGTGTTTTTGGTATAAATAACAGCGAGCAGAATAATGTATATTTTATTGTCACCATCTTCATCAGCGGACAAAGTGATACGATACTTTTTCAGAGGTGTCTGGCCAGAATGCACCTTAGTCACATACTGCACATATGACTTTTGGGAGAGCACGTGTTTTTTGTGCTATGATCTCCACAAAGTCATGTGTGCACTGTGAGTGACTGAGGTGCACAATGACCCGATACCTCTGAAAAAATATCATAGCACTTACTTTGCTGGTCCGGATGGTACAAATAAAATATACATCATACATTCTTTCTTATCTTTATTCTTGAGATACAGCAACAAGTCACACCATATATATGTTTGCATGAAGCTGGACAATGTCTGCATACACAGGAAAGAACACTGACAGCACACATGCAGTTTAGCACAACATACTTGCAGTGCTCAGTCATGCTTTTTGCAAAACATTTCAAATCACGAGTCCTGACACAAAGTAAATATTGTTGAGGCTCCAGACATATTTATTTTTTGAAATAGACATTAAAGAGATTCAACAAGTTACAGTATTGTATCCGATAAATGGGTGCCTTACCTCCAGGAGAATCATTCTTGCTCCACATGTCCTTACATAGTGCAATTCTTCTGTGGCAAAAAACACTTGTAATTTCAGTAAACTGGGTCCCTGAGGGCTTCCTGCTCTGAAGAGACACCCAAGTTCTGCCTCTGCACTCAGCAACATTATGATGTGGTGCCAAAGAGAGCAGGGGGGTGCACTCCATTATAATGAATGGCCTGCAGCTTTCCAAATGTTTCTTTATGTTATAGTGGTCAGTTTGTGATGAAACGTGGGCATGTTTCCACTAATAAGGCTCTTGTTAGTTGAAATGTGCCCATGTTTCACCACAAACTGACCATTATAACATAGAAAAAAGTTCAGAAAGCTGCTGGCCATTCAGTATAATGGAGTGTGTCCCCAACCTCACCCTGGCATCACGTCATGACGTTGCTGAGTGCAGGGACGGAACGTGGATGGCTCTTCAGAACGGCAAGTCCTCCGGGGCTCAGTGTACTGAAATTACAAATGTTTTTGCCAGAAAAGTATTGCACTATGTAAGGACATGTAGAGCAACAAAGATTCCCACTGGAGGTAAGGCACCCATATATTGGGTGCAATCCCATAACTATGTAACTTGGTGAATCTCTTTAAAGCAGTTGTGCAACACTCTGTTGAAAATTTTGACCTATACTTTTTTATGCTATTTTACATTGCCACTTTACTTACATCCTGACTTGTATGATACTGTTCTTTCCAGTATTTGTGTCTGCTTTAGTACTTTTTTCATGTCTGAAATGATAAAAAGGATCAATCCTTTTTATACGGTGTAGACCAGATCTTCATCAGTATTTTCCCCTATTTTTCTCCATCAGTTGTTATATATTACTTCTGCTGTAAAATTATCAATTATGCAGCATGCAGTGTTTTATGACCTCACAGAACATTATTTATTCAAAAACAGCTGCAAATAGTGATGAAAACCTGGTCAGAGCCATATTAATAGGTGTGCTCCTTTTTTTTTTCATACATGAGAAAAAGTAGTAAAGCAGACACAAATTGTGAAAAGAAGGGTATCATACAAGTCAGGAGATAACTAGTGACTGGCAATGTAAAATAGCATAAAAAATATAGGTCAAAGTTTTCACCACATTGTTGCACTGCTGCTTTAATTTATAATTTAAGTATGACATTATGTGCTCACAATCACAACACACAAAATACATCTGTCTTGTGTCCAGAAAATTGCCAAGTGCTGAGGAAGTGAAATGGGAGCATTACACCACATGCAAAGTCCCCCATAATTTATTGTGCAGTCACTCATGCACACAGTGGTCACACAGAGTCCCCAGAATTTTTATGCACCCCCAAAATGCATTTGTCTTGTGTCCAGAAAACTGCCAAATGCCGAGGAAGTGAAATGGGAGCATTACACTACATGCAAAGTCCCCCAGAATTTATTGCACAGTCACTCATGCAGCACACAGTGGTTACACAGAACTGCCAGTATTTTTCTGCATCCCCAAAATGCATCTGTCTAGTGTCCATAAAGTTTACATACTCTGTGATGATGATGTATTCATGATGCACAGTGTCTTGCCAAACCATGTGAAGGAGGGATAACATGACACGAATCCATTCAGTGTTCAGTCAGAAATGATGATAGTGAGAGAACTGTTGCTGTTGCAAATTTTGCTGTGATTCCCACAAATGCGATGCGATCACCTCAACCAGATGGAAGGGTGCCCTTTGTGTGTACATTAATAGTAGCCTTGGTGAGTTGATACACACATATATATATATATATATATATATAGATAGATAGATAGATATATATATAAGGGATATGCAGTGGTTCAGTGTATGATAATGCATTTATCTTGTACAGTTTCCAGTGACCTCAAGTAACCTCCACGAGTGCCAAAGGCACAAATGAGGAGATACGAAGTCACTAGAGCAATAAAAAATAAATGCATTATCACACACTGAACCACTGCATATTCCATTTATGCAACAGGTTTAGATGTTGTGTGAACATTTTGATTTTGGTAGGTGTAAATAATTTGTCAAAAAAGGGAAAATAAAATTGAATTTTATGCTGTTTTTTGCTAATTATAAAAAAACAAAATGGTATCTACAAATGAAACACCACTCATTTTGTAGATATTTTTGAGCTGAACATTTTTCGTGCTCACAGTACCATGCTATCATTTTTTGTTTTAAAGTTATTTATATTTGTTTGTCAAAAAAGTGAACAAAAAAATTACATTTTCTTCTGTTTTCTTGCTAACCATATACAATATACAGGGTTTATATAAATGAAACATTATTCATTTTGTAGATAATTTTGTGCTGAACAATTTTCGTGCTCACAGTACCATGTTATCTTTTTTCGTTTTTAAGTTATTGACTTTTAAATATGGTTAGTACTGCTTCTGAGGCCGAACATTCTAAATGAATTCTGAAGAGAACTGTGTAGATAAATGAGCTACTGATGTAGTTACTGTGTGAATAAATGGGTGATGATGTAGTTACTATGTGGATAAATACATTTATTACCATAGTAGCAAGATAAATGGTTATATTCTACAGTTTTTATCCTGACCCTCTTGCATATATGTATATATATATATATATATATATATATATATATATATATATACACACACAATAGGGTGAGTGGTAAATGAGTGAGATAAAACAGCGTATCATCTACTGCAGTGTGATATTTTTACCCCTGCTCTACTGTGATGATATGAGACATTTACACACACACACAGGTCACAAAAGGTCACTGATATCATCACCCTAGGCAGCTTTCCCCTCAGCATGAAAGAAACACCTGTGCTGTTACCATAGACACAAATGCAGAACTACCTGAGAGGTCTCACTGCTGCCTATAGCTATCTCAGTGAGCATTACAAAAAAACAACACCTATCCCAACTTCCAGCTCATTACTGTGATGCTCTCAACTTGATGCAGCCAGAATTCCAAACAGCACAGTTTCACATAATAGTCTAAACTACTGCCTGCAGCTAACTCAACTACCACTGAAACACACTCTCACTTGTTCCTCAAACTCTGATTCTCACCCATTACAATTACTGTGACAATTTCAACTTCACTGCAGCCAGAATCCTAAAGAGCACAATTTCACAGAACACTCTGCACTCTGCCTGCAGCTAACTTAATTACCACTGAAAACAGTATCAGCTGTTCTGACACTCTGCCTCTCAGTTCATTACAATTACTATGATGCTTTTAACTTCACTGCAGCCAGACTGCTAAACATTACAGCTTCACAAGAGTAGGTTTCTCATTCCTATCTAAAACTAACTCATTTAGCATTGCAAAACACACTCATGTGTCTCTCAGAGTTTATAAAGCTCACACACAGAATGAGCAAACACATTAACAAGAAACAGAACACAAGACAGCATAACAAACTTCTGAAACTCTTGGCCCTATTGTATATATTGAATACATGAAGGGCAGATCATGTGCTATGGCAAATATTGTCACTCCTGCATCGTGAGATCTGGATATCTCACTCATGCCTTCGGCACTCGTGAGATATCCAGAGCTCACTCCGTAGGAGTGACAATATTCTATATCACACTCATGCCCATCATGTATCCCCTATATATATATATATATATATATATATATACAATATATATATGATATATCTATCTATCTATATACATTTTTTGTATATTCTAGGTGGGAGGGTTGACATATATAGACAAGTACTCATTGTATTGTTTTGTGTCACAGGTCACAGATACTACCGGTGTGCACATTCCAGTGCTTGATGAGAAATATTTGCATTGAAATTGTTAATGGAATACTCTCAAGACAATGAAGGTAAATATTTTTTTTTGGGGGAGCACATTTGCAGGTAGGTCTCAGTCATGGTTTCTTATCTGGTTACTTCTTCACAGATTTCATCTGCATCCTTCTCCAGTCTGGTTGTTAATGATGGTCATGGTCATCGATTGAAACGACTACTGCGTGTTGCATGTCTGCCCCAGCCTGGGGGGGGGGGGCTGATGTTGAAGAACTTCTTTGGATAAGGCAACTATGACAGAACAAAGCATCTGGAAGTTTCCTAAAAAAAGAAATGAAGGACTTATTACAACTTGATTGCATCAGTAACACATTATGTTTAAGCCATGGCTGTTTCATGGGGATCCAGATTAACACAGATAGCAAGCTGTACCCCTGCAATCAGCAGATCACAACTTAATTTAGAACCTGGCTCTGTAACAAATACACTGTGTCAGTGTCCCTGCATCTCAACTCAAGTTAGATTTCAAAACCACATCTTGTCTGCAGAATTGCTGCACCCTATATTTCCTAGTATGATTCCTAGTAAGTAACACAACCTGGGTCTAACCTTTTCAACACTGTCAGAGCTGCACAGCTGCAGATTTGGAATACAGTGCATGATATGTTGCAGAAATATTTTTTATGATGTACACATGTCACCTAGTTTATGAATCCTCAGTCAGATTTGTTGCACTCTTATGAAAAAAACAAGGATCGGATAAAATACATATACTTACCAGTATGGATTAGAAATGGATATTCCATAGATTCCTGTGGACAGTACTGCTGCTGTACCATTGATATCAGCTTTCAGTGAAGGTGAGTCATTTGTTGTTAACCTGTAAACAAACAAAATAAGTTTACCGTATGTGTTTGACCATCGCAGCTAAGAAAAGCAGCAGAAAACAAAACACACAACTAAAGGAAGTTGAATAGCATAAAAAACATTAGTACACATACTCACTTTATGGTTTTAATAGTAAGAAGCCTTGTGCCTGTGGCTGATGGATGTGGTCTCCTGTTCAACTCCCTCTGCCATGGCATGGTCATCGTAATGGAAAAACACTGTCAGAATGACACTGGTGGTGGGTGCCGGTGGTCATTTCTGCAGCACATGATGACATTCCTTCTGACATCTTTCTGCATCTGGTGGTGGTGGCAGTGGCTAACAGCGGTCTTCTGGTGATGGTCCAGGGGGGCACTCAAAGTCATTCCCTGTGGTGGCAGTGGCTAACAGCAGTCTTCTGGTGGTGGTCCGGGGGGGCACACAAAATCATTCCCTCTGGTGGCAGTGGCTAACAGTGGTCTTCAGGTTGTGGTCCGGGGGGGAACAGAAAGTCATTCCCTTCAGTGACAGTGGCTAACAGCAGTCTTCTGGTGGTGGTCAAGGGGGTCACACAAAGTCATTCCCTGTAGTGGCAGTGACTAACAGCGGTCTTCTGATGGTGGTCCAGGGGGCACACATAGTAATTCCCTGCAGTGGCACTAGCTAAAAGCATTCTTCTGGTGGTGGTCCAGAGGGGAACACAATGTCATTCCCTGCAGTAGCAGTGGCTAACAGTGGTCTTCTGGTGGTGGTGGTGCAGTGGAGCACACAAAGTCATTCTCTGTTGTGGCAGTGGCTAACAGCAGTCTTCTGGTGGTGGTCCAGGGGGGCACATAAAGTCATTCCCTGTGGGGGCAGTGGCTAACAGTGGTCTTATGGTGGTGATACAGGGGTCAGGATATATTGTGCTGTCTGTTACAAATGTGACATGACATATGGAATTTGAGTCACTCTAAGGGGGACACACTTTTAACATTATGAAAAAGAAAACATGTATCATACAACAAATGTGACAACCTTTTAACAACTTAAGTTAAAACCTGCCAACATTAACCTCATCATCTTCCTCATAAAGAAAGCTGTCCTCACAATCATCTATGTTTCAAGTCTGACCACTGGGAAATTCTTTTTCCACTGTGTCATCACCTATGTCAGTGGTAGGCCATTTCATGCTGCCACTGCCAGAGCCACCAGGATGGCCCACTTTTACATCACCAAAGCCATGACTAGGCCGGGGTATGAATACAGAGGTTGCAGTCTGAGCTGGTATGTTCCTCTCATTCATTTTTATGAATGTTAGCAAATTGACATTTGCAGGAGAGAGGTTTGTATGACAATTATGAACTATTACACCTACTGAGCTGAATACCCTCTCGACATTTACATTGGAGGGTGGGCATGTCAGGTACTTCAGTGTCAGTGCCGCTGAAGTCAGCTCTGGCAATTCACTGACCTTTCCACTCCAGTATGAAAGAGGATCATCAGTTATTGAAGGATGTCTGTTTTCAGACAAATGTGACTCAACCATTTTTTGTGCTGCACTAAGTCCAGTAGTTAATGCATCATCCTGTTCTCCAGAATCATTTATGTCACAAATCCCCACGTGGGACAAAGTCTCCCAAAGTAGGTTGAAGCTAATCACTTTGGATGACAGACCACCTGGAACTGCAGTCCCCTACCCCTTACAGGATATGCTTGATACTCCTCCTGGTTTACCTTCAGCCGGATTATGCTGCTGAGGTTTGCTGACCTTGGCACATGACTTCTGTGCCCCAAGAACCAAGCACACCAGTTGCCCACTGACATTTTTTTTCACCTGTTCAGGCCCTCACTCCAGTATTGAGGCAATTCTGTGTTTATATCATGGGTCCAGCACTGTTGCTATTGAAAAGTTGTCACTACGCTGAATGCTCAAGATGCGACGATTCTGGTTGAATACTGTCAGCTTGAGTTTCAGCAAAATACTGCAAGCATTGTCTCAGGCAACATCAAGGCTATGCTGTACATTCACCAATGTCTGTCTCAACACCCACAGCAGTGGAATTGATTGGCTAATGGAGGCAGACTCTCCACTCACTGCATGTGTAGCATGTTCAAAAGGCCACACAATTGTTACTAAAGAGTCCATGAGGCTCCACTGTTCAGTCGTCATAGACATGGAGTCCCCGGAACTGTCACGGCTAGTATGCAGAGCAAGATATTCTGAGATGGCTTTGAATTGTTCATACAACCTCTCTGCCATGTATAAAGTGGAGTTCCACTGGGTGACAATGTTCAGCTTCAGGCGGTGCTGAGGGAGGTTGTTTTGGATCTGCAACTGCTGAACTTTGTTGCGGGCCATTGCAGATCGAGAAAAGTGAGAACAGATTCGACGTGCAACTGTCAGCATTTCCTTTACATCAGGGTGCTGCAGAAACTCCTGCACTACAAGATTTAAACAGTGGGCCATACATGGAGCACAAACAAAGCCACCATTTGTGAAGCATTTCACCACATTTGACCCATTGTCACTTGCTATGATCCCAGAGCTCAGGGACAGGGGGTTCAGCCACTTGTCAATTTCCGCCAGTACCAAGTCCAACATGTTTTCACCAGTGTGTGAACAGGTTACATTGTGCATAGCAATCATTGCATACTGTCGAATTCCTGGAAGATTGCTACCACAACACTCCACCTTACTGCACTGATTATTCACACTACCAACAGCACAAACAACACCCAGCACCTGCGCTCAATGTGCAGTTATACACAAATACGAACTCCCCACTGTTTTTCCACTTGTCCACATATCCATACATAAATGGGTGAATGGAGAGGAGAAATCTTGAAGGGCATGTCTTACAGAGTCGGACACTTTATGGTGCAACTCGGGGACAGCATGGGTTGAAAAGTATGTCCTGGATGGGACTTTCCATTTTGGACAGGCATGTGCAGCAAACTGCCAGACCCCAGAATTCTCTACAAAGGAGTACGGCAAAAGATCAATTGCCAGCATTTCAGCTACAGCAGCATTAAGTTCACATGACACTGTATGATTGGTTGGGTACTTCAGCTTATGGGCAAAAACACTCTGCAACGCGGGCTGACAAACGTTTTACAAGGGGTGTGATGACAAATGGTTCTGCTCTGCGAATGGCAGGGGGTGGAGTGTGGAAGTTTGATGAAGTCGGTTGCACAGGTGATGATGACAAACCCACAAATGCAGTTATTTTGCCAGATTTACCAACTGGTTGATGTACCACATCCACCAGACCTACTGCATTCACCCCCACCACTACCAACAAAACTGCTACTCTCACCAGTACTGGACAACATTTCAAAATAATGATGCTCCTCTGCCTTATCATGCCTGTAGTAATCCTCTGCTCTTATTTCATCACTACTGCACACATTTAATTTCCTACTTGATTTAACAGTCATGGAAGGGGATAACATGCTCGTTAGAGTTGATGATGAGGGTGAACGTCCCACTCTGGTGTTAGCTGCCATCTTGTGCAGGGTCCACAGTGCCATGTGCCAATTCATCCTTGGATCTGGCCCATGAGTACTTACAGAAAGACTTTGTCACCCTCCAATACAACCTTCTCATTCATAAGCTCCTCCTCAATGCCAAAAAGACTAAAGCAATGATTCTCTCAACAAAGTCTACTTCCGAAAGTCCACATATCACACAGATCCGAACACTCTTAGATGAACCCCTTGAAGTAGTTGATACCTTTAAATACCTAGGGTTCTGGCTGGTTAACAAGCTCAACTTTCTGTGCCACTTAAATGAAACCTTGAAGAAACTAAGACAGCGATGAGGTTTATTCTATCGCATTAAACACCTACTCACGTTAGAAGCCAGAATGAGACTAGCACAAACTACATTCCTACCTATACTGGGCTACGCTGACTTCCTTTACAGTCATTGCCCATCAACGATGCTAAACAAACTGGACACCCTTTACCACCGGGCTTTAAGATTTATCTCAAATCTACCCCGTAGTACACATCACTGTCATCTATACCAGGTTTTGGGATGGACCTCTCAACTAGAAGAAAAAGGAATGCTCTCCTCTGTTTTTTTAGAGCATTATCTGATAACCTCCCTGCATACATCTCGAACATCTTCAAATGTGCTAAAGGTTCCTATGGCCTGAGACGCTTCTCCTTAATCTGCTTCCGGATTCCTAGAGTGAAAACTATCCTTGGCTCAGCAGCAATCAACTTCTCACTTCCATCACTTTGGAACACTATGCAAGACTCATTAAAATTATCCTCATTTCCAAGCATTTTCACATTCAAAGCTCTATTAATGGATTATCTGAAGGAATCATGCAACTGTTTCAGATGCCGATGACCCTTAAGCCTCAGGTGCCACTCTCAAATCCTACACCTAGGTATCTCATCCACCCCACATTCCTAACAACAGAAACCTAGGACCTACAAGCCTAGTTCCCTTAATCCAAGATGACCCTGCCTATTCTCTACCTTTTACCTATTCTGGCCTCCCTTTTGGCTGCCTACTTTTTCACCCCAATTTCTACCCTATTCCTTAATACCTCCTTATTTTTTATCATTTAGATATGAGCTCTTACTCAGCGGAGACTATATGGGATTGTTGTCTCTTCTCATTTCAGTAAAGCTTATCATTATGTACCTTTGCATGTTAATTATGATGACCGGTATGTATAGGCCCATATTGATCGGCACCTTCACAATGTGTTTTCTATTTTTTTTTTTTTGCACCGTTGTCCACTGTAATTGTAATCTTATGAAGTGTACTGTATTGTATTTATGCCCAGGACCACCTTGAAAATGAGCTTGCTCTATGGTGTTTATGCTTGGTTAAATACAGTGATTGATTGATTGATTGATTGATGTGCCTGTTCTTAAGATGTGTATGCTGTCCTCCTGTGCCCAGATGGCTCCCCTTTTTACCTTGACTCGCACTCACATGGCAAACCTGCCAGATTGCAACTGACTCATCATTTGCATCTTGCTCAAAAATTCCCAAACAAGGGTTTGTGATGCTTTAGTTTTAACATATCCCTGATGCTGCTTATTGGACTCTGTTTGTTTAAGCCATGACTGCAACTGACCACCATGACTACCTATCATTATTACTGGGTCATCATCATCATCATCACCATCACCTGAAACTGATAAATCACAACTTTTTACAGGGGAAGGGATTAATGCAAACAGACCCAGACACAGCCACCTTGAATTTCTTTTTATCTGGTTCCCAACTGGGGTCACTTACATCATCATCACATTCATCAACATAACCCACATCCACATCTTCTGCTTGGATGGTGGCATGTGGACTGCATGTTGCAACCACACCAACATTATCATCATCAGATTCATCATCATCAACTCCACCATCACCTGATATTTTTTCACCACTGTGTGAATCAGTGCATGGAAAATATGTGAATGGAACCATGGTGGAAGAAATGTCACATTGTATGCTATCATTGACATGATGATCAGAATCTTCATGTTCAGTTACTTGGATGTTACTGGGGAAGTATGACATCATCTACAGTGCCACTCACTCGCATTGCTTCACACTCCACTATATTTTTAGACATGGTAAACTAGTCAGAAGTGGAACTTGTGGTAGCAATACTCATACTACCACCAGCAACTGCACTAACACCACCGGCTGGAACAACATCATCTCTTCCAACTATGAGTGAAGCTACTGATTGGGCTGTAAAAAACATTATAGGAGAAATACCTTTCCTCACAACAGCAATGCACTTCTGTGTCTGTATACTACCACACCCACAGACAATCTTACCACTGGCAGCAGTGCCAAGGTGAGAAACAGCTTTGCTTGCACTTCTCTTTGTGGGCATTTTGGGGGATCAACAACAATATTCTAAAGAAATTTAGATTTTGGAAAGTTCACTTTGGGTGGGTGTGACGCTTGATGTGAAGCCAATAAAACAACTGTGGCTTCAGCAACAGATACAGATGCAAATTCACAAGTTCAACAACACCTTAACTAACCAGTGGTGCTGAAGTCAAAAACAATCCAATCTGGAAAAGAATTCCTTTTGCCGCTGGGGGAGAGCACTGACTGCAGATTTTTATGGCAATGCAAGCAGCAAAACAAAGAAAAGATACCGAAATGGCAGTACAAAATCACGCAGCTGCAGTGGATGGCAGGTTCACACTGCTGTGCCTGCAATTACACTGTGGCACAACAAAAGGTGTATTATTTGATGCCATGCACTGCACACATGCTCACACACACACACACACACACACACACACACACACATACACACACACAATTTGTCTACAAGTAATGCATAGCAAATTGAAAACTTCAGTAATATACCACGTATTTTAAACAACCTGATATTATGAACTGCCGCACCAGATCCACACAACACACAATCAGCAAATAAATGTCAACAATTACTGACAATATCACTGTGTGTACATTAACACAGTCAGTTATATAACAAAAATGTAACCAAATAATAAAGAACTCCCTATTTCTTCAACTTAAATCTACCTACACGACTGATACGCCCTTCCCCAAAGCACACTTTCACTGTCTCTTACTACACAGACTCAATGTTGTACATTAACATTCAAAATCCATATACAAACAACAAATGCTCGATGATATGAGCACAGGAGGGTTTCCTACAATCGATGAACTAAAGTTTGAGCAAATAAATTTACTCAAAAAGGCCTTTTTAACAGCTTTTAGAAGGTTTGAATCACAGACAGCTCTCAGCACACACTGTCTCCAGCACACACACTACCCCAAACTGAGGCTGTTCAGAACAATATAGAGCCCATGTGATCTGAAATCCCATTTATCACTGCAAAATTCACCTTTGGAGCTTAAAAACAAGGCGAAGTGAGGCAAAGTAAATTTTTTCAATGCACTTTGCCTTAAAAATTGGTGGAGCAGTGGTCTGGGAAGGCGGAGTAATGTGAAGTCATTCTTTTCAATGGAGTTCGCGTTATCCATCATAATGCGAATTACTCTGCTTTGCATTGCTGAGTACTCTGAGAATTCACCTTCACTCTGCGAGTCACTTCACGGAGTGAATTGAGCCCACTTCACCCACCGCTACTCTGTAGTGAGGGACACAAAGTTGGGAGCTGGAGAAGTGAAAGACAGGACAGTAAGTGAGGTGCCTGAATGGTGCCTTGGCTTGGAGTAATGGAGAGCAGATCCTGTGTATTATTAGGACAGTGAGAGCTGGGAGGGAGCTGGATGTCATTGTTCATCATGAGACAAATGACTTAGCTAGGGATAGCATATGGGTAGTCCATGCAGACTTCAGGGAGCTGGGGAGGGTCTTCAGGCAGATAGCATGTATGGTGTTTCTTGCTGGAGAATGAACTCTAAAGGGCTGGGGACAGGCAGGGGTGCTCCACACCAGGACCTTTAATGACTGGCCTAAGGCACATTGCATGAAGGAAGGCTTTGGCTACACTGGGGATGGTGGACCAACCTGGGAAGATGTTGGCCTCTGTAAGGGAGATGGCCTGCATCCTTCTAGGAAGGAGACCACAGTACTTAGTGGGAGGTTTAGATGCTACTTGGATAAGCATTTAAACTGGCTGAAGGGCAGAGAAACCATGAAAGACAATAATTACACCTGAAGATTATAGAAAGACAGGGGGAGAGGGCCAGAGAGGTGAAAACACCCAAGGTCAGAGGCACCAGAAGGCAAGGAATGGGACAAGATGAAAGGAAGGGGAGTACAACTCAGGTAGGGGAGGAACACGGATTGAATGGAACCCATATATCTCCTCAAGTGGCACCAGGGCTACAGTAGGTATCTAGTGTGGGGGTCATATGGCTTGGGGGCTTGGGTACTGTAGAGTTACTCATGGGGTCAATAGGTACTGGTACCAACCTGGAAAAGAAGAGAGTGAGGTCACGTAATTGAGACCAACAAGAACCTCACAGGGGTGAACAGGGTGCAGAAGGGGAGTTTCTTTGAAAAGAGGAGGAACACTACAACTTGGGGGCAAGTAGGCAACCTGGGACTGGGGTTCATGAGAAATGTGAGGGAATATTTCCTCACTGAATTGGTGGTAGAAGCCTGAAACAGACTGCCAGTCTATGTAGTTGGGCTGCAAGCATGCATGGCATAAACACAGGCATATATTACAGTAGAGGAAGTGAGGAAGAGGAGGGTCACTAGAGACCAAATAGGGTTTGTGGGTGTAGAATAGGCAGAAAAATCTTGGGCAGAATAAGTGGACTAAGTGGTCCCTTTTGGCCTATGAGTTCATTATTTCTAAGGTCATTCAGTGCACTGTAACTGTGAGGGGATGGGGCATATATCATAAACCAAATGGCCTGCAAGGCCATTCACAAAGCATGGAAGTTCTAACAATGGGAGGTTAAAAACATTTTCAATACTCCCTTGTCTGTAGAATCAACCTAGGAAAACATTAAAGGGTGTCCATATTCTTCATCAGGTCAAAGAAAATACTGCATGGGATAGATATCAGTGAGGATTGAGGGTGTTGCATGCTGTCATTGGGGGTGTGGTGCTAGGGAGGGGAGTTCCACTGAATGTCAGTGTCTGCAGATTGGATAAAGAAATTAAGTTGGGATCAATGGGCAACCTTAAGAAAATGAAAGGACAAGGAGAAATTCCAAAATCACCAATCTAGAAATGGATCTAATGGTGACTATCATGCATGTGAGGAAAGACTCTGCTGGTAGAACATTTGCCTAGGGCACTGGACAAGGCCTAGTGCCATTACATGGTGCCTTACCAGTGCCTCTGTTCATAGGGCAGTCCAGCATACAAGAAGGAGCAAACCTTATTTGCACTCACTAAAATCTGACAGCCACATTTGCATAGCATCTTAATCATCAGGGAGACCATGCCCTACAGTGGCTAATCAAGATTTTGCGTATGTCATCTTTTTGAGGTGGTACAATAGGGAACATGTTTATACCCTGAATTTGTACAATCCCTACTACATTTGTTATCCGACCCTTCATTTTTATTTTGTAAATAAAAGCTTGTAGTCAGGTCAATAGAACTGAATGTATCCGGTTGAGTTTATTTTAAAGTTTTTGATGTAAAGGGTTTACAACATGGATACGCAACAGATAAAGATTTTTTTTATCATCATGTGTTATGAAAGGACTGTCTGACATCACACAGAAGAATGTCAATTCCATCAGTTGATCTTCATATCCATGTTTTCTAAGCGGCCAACAGTACATTCACTGCACTTCTATACAGTTTATCAATCCTGTCAAAGGATCCTATGCACAAAAGTGCATGCATCACATTGAAAACTGTTGTTAAAAGCTGTGTGCAGCTACACATTGCACAAGGTGGCCATGGAATCTAATACCCTTGAACTTGCACATAGGATCCATGGACCCTGGAGACAGGACCGTAGAGGGTGCATAGTGGACCACACTAGCTGGGCCATGGATGAGCGTACCCGCTCCTTGGCCCCAACATAAATCGGTATGCTGACTGCCCAGCGCAAAGTCATTGAAGTGAATAGCGTGCAGAAATCCAAATGCAGATGCAATGGCAGATAGTTCCAGAATCATGGAGGACTCCACACTGCAATTCATGATGCCCACAAGGGCAGCCCAGAGAGGGGAACATCACTGCAGATGTGTCCGCTCGCATTGGGGTGCACATCCCCATGCACCCAACTTCACCAGTGGCTAGATGGGGCCACTGGTCACTAACATAAGGGTACAGTATGCCGAACTGTATGGGGCACAGTCCCTGTCCACAGCCTTGGAGGTTAAAGCACACTTGTGGTTTGATACATAGGCCAGCGTGAATATTGCTGGGCCCAAGACAAGGACACTCTTTGCCATAAAATATAAGTGGTTTGACCTGAGAGCAGCAGTGAAGAAAAAGCTTGCTGCAGGTGCACAGGCACTCCAGGGCATGGGTGGTGTCCCACCCACCCTTGTACATACCCTGACCCTGGTGGTGAGGAAGGTAGCTGACATGCTCACAGAAGTCTGCCTCCGTGGGGAGGTGGAAGGTGTAGACACACTAGCAGGTACATAGGTACAGGCAGGATAGGACACAGTTTATCCTATGCAAGTACAAACAGCCATTTGTACCACACCACAGATCATGGTGAAGAGGGATGCATGAACACAGGTACACCAAAGCCTGGCCAGGGCTAAATGGAACAGAGTGAAGGACAATGTTATGAACAGGAGTAAGGTGATGATACAGGTGGGACACAGGTGCACCTACACCACATTTGTCACTAACAATGGGCATGGCACATATGGAGTTACATCCTCATATCTCCCACAGATATCGAGAAGGAGGCTGAGACACAGATGGAGACAGAGATGAACCATAAAAGCACACAGGCAGGTCTTGAAGAAGTGACATAGGAGTCAGACAAGGAGGTGGATAGGGGGAGTGTTGGCTACTTGAAGTAGCACACCCCAAAATGACAAGCATAGCCCACAGAGGACAGGCCGATGTCTATGACCACCTGATGTGGCACAGCCTGGCCACGCCATGGCACCACAACCATGACCATGATCACAACAGGAAGCCCATGGACTTTGGTGATGTGGGGCCCATTAACACAGGCAGTATGCAGGCCACGGATTGCATGCTCTCAAAGGGTCATGGACAGATATTATACAGAGGTGTGCTAGCTGGAACAGGAGAGGCTTACAGTCCAGAACCATAATACAGATGATCTGCTGGGCCTAACTGAGGAGGTATGGGCCATACATTGTGGGAGGGCAAGGCTTTGTGACCTCATGGTGAGGCTTGTAGACCAACTGGTGCCAGGACTGCCATCTTCCAACATGTCACCCCCCCATGCTGTGTGGCCAACGGCCAGACACAGGTTGCAGGTGGACTGGTGCCCAATGACAGGGAATAGGACAGCTAACAATGGGATGCATACAGCACTCAGAAGGTATTGCACCAGGGCACATGCACAGACCATAGCCACAAACTAGGACCACTTAACAAAGGTACACAGGAATGGCACAGCTCCCCCCCCCGACTCCATCATTGTAACCCAGGATAGCTGCAGTACAGTATCCACAAAAGAGATGGAGGACCAGTGGATGGAGACTATACTTTCTGCCATGTGTAGGTGGCCTGAAGGGCATGCACAGGCACCAGCCCGCAACTGGGCGCACGGTCATCTGTAAGCCTATGTTATAGGCCCAATGGCAGAACAGGGCAGTGACAAACCACACACATGTAATACAGCAACTGTAAGTACACGCACTGTGACACTATCCTGCACACCACACACATCCACTAGCCCACCACTACACAGTACACCTGATGCACACACACACAAATGTGGACATGATGTTATTCAACAACACCCCCACATACACTATCACAGACTATACATACCGCCACAGCATGATATGCCTCCTTCACAGACATAGTAATGAACCACCACACAGCTGCATCCATACCCCATGCAGAGCAGTGCCACCCCCCATTGCACTACCCCCACCTGGGTTGTGGCCCTCAATGCCCAAACTCCCATAGCCCCCCAAACATTGACACTAGCATCCCACATCAGCCAGCCCCCCCATGGATGGGTGCACTCAGTGTGTGACATCATCATTTTGCACCTGCCACACACACTGTCCACTGGTCACATATGCCATGCCACCATGATGTCTACACCATGTGCACCTATCCCTGCCCCTAAGATGAGGTCTTACACACACTGGAGGATGACATACATGTCCAGTATGCACTGTCAGGCATTATGTTGATGGCCATACCTAATGGCGGAATGTCCCCTGTACAAGGGCATCACGTTCTGCAGGACCACTCAGTGTCTCCTCTCCTGTGCTATGCTGGCCATCATCCAACTCTGATGGTGGACACAGCTGTGTGTCCACTGGCATAGGTACCCGACATTGCATGTCAATGTTGTGGAGCATGACACATCCAGTGAACACCTTGCATACCTTTCCCAGTGACAGCAGCAACATTACACCTGTATGATCCAAACACCAGAACCTCATCATCAGTAGATGGATTGTCCTCTCAATGATGGTCTGTGTTTTCTTGTGGGCTAGTTGTACACCTCTAGCACTGCACCCTGTGCCTCCAGGTAAGGTGTCATCAGGTATGGCCATAGCAGGTATCCGCTGTTATCTATGCATGAGATGACAGAACATACAATTAAGTGCATGATCCAGGGGTCGACATGCTGTCATTCATGATGCCCAAATATACTCACTCAAAAGCTACCCATCCATCCAAAAGGACCATAGCAGGGCTCCTAATTGTGATCCATCCAGGTTGTATGTGTCATGGCATGAGCCATGGTACTTGACGCACATTTGTTAATATGCCATCCGCATCACATATGACCTGACAGTTCAGACTGTGGAATCCTGTCCTGTTCTTGTATGCCTCCTCATTCTTGAATGTTGTCACTATTGCTATATGGGTGCAGCCTTACTGATGACAATGACATCCTCAGACACCCTCTAGAATTACCCTATTGCATAGTATGAGAGCATGCATAACACCTTGGTCTCCAAGGTCATTGCCCTTGACCACCATGTCTGCGTTGCAACGTAGTCACGGACAGTGTCACACACTTGTGTGATTGTGCCCCATTCGAACCTGAAACATTCGATGCAGTATGTGTCCCACATCATGTGTGCATCCAGCTGTGGTCTGAAGACCCTTGGCTGTGGGACCCTGTGCTTCCACTGCTCCTGCTACACCTCGAGCAAGAGCACGTTTGTCATGTAACCAGGACACATCCCTCCCTCTGCTATGGTTGCCTGCCTATTTATATGAACATGAATACCTGCCCTTTATGTGGATCAGGAACCCATGTGTACCTTTAAGAGAGCATAATGGGGTCCCTCATGCAAGCTGATGGTACTTGTTTGGGTGACTATTGTGCACACCACAGGGTGTGAGGCTGGAAATGGCAGCAGAAGTGGGTAGCAACTACATGTCCACACCACTGGTTGTCAGTGTTGGGATGTACCCATGGAAACAGTGGTGTATGTCAGAGGACACTTACCTTTACAGCAACATCTGGAGGCTGGAAGGTCCAATAAAGGTATGTACCTGGCCTGCTGTGTGTGGCGTCATGCATTGCGGGATGTGTGTGAGTTCCATGGTGCTGATGTTGGTTTCATCTTCCTGTCACCTCAGGACTACCTAGGCATACCAGACAGGATGATCCTCAACAGGGTGGAACAGCCTGATGGGTCCACCTGCATCATTCAGATGGTGCTTGAGATGGCAGCAAGCCAATCCATTCTTCCTGGCCCTGATAGTGGGTACCACTGACATATAGTATAAGGCCAACAATGGGGAGAAGTGGAGGGTGGAGGCACCATCCAAGATAGGTGAAGCATCCTGAGGCATGCATATGCCATCACATGCATGCTTTACTGTCCCACATGATGTAAATGGTCATGTCTTCACTCACAGTGTGTCTTTCCATTGCAGCACTATAAAGGATCACTCTGGTGGCCCCTTTTCCTCACATGTCCATGGGCAGCCACAACACCACCCTGAGACAGTGGGGACTCAGAGAAGGAGGAGGAATGGGCGTGACCTTCAAGCTGGATCATGCACGCATATGGAATACTCCCATGCACCATGTTCAGGAGTCCCATTTAACCATTGGCTGTGGACTGTTCTTCACTATTTTATATATGGACTTTTAGTTGTTTGATAGATACTGGTATCTATTGCTGCAGAGTACCTAGGCAGTATTTGTCCACCATCATCATGTGGTCCTGTTGCCATGTACTGTAATAAATATTTTCTGTCACATTCCCTGCATGGTCACAGTCTCAAAATCAGAAGGATTCCAGTTGGGGTAGGTGGGCAGGGGTCAGAGGGGCATTGAGAACTGGTGGGGCCATGGGGGGTTTATGGCAGTGGTGGGGAGTTGGGAGCAGTGTAGGTTGGGTGGTGTGTGCACCATGCATGGGGGGGCATTTGTGGGTTTCCAGCATTTCTGTCGTGCATGGGGTGGGCGGTGTTCCCACCCCGGTGACTCTGTTGATGATGGGTCAACATAGTACAATTGTGACACACCTGGTCTGTGCAAGGTTCTGTGCCCTCTACATGGCATGCATCACACAGGCTTCTGTGTCTTCTGTGGGTCATGCAGTGCAACTCTTCCACTGGGTGCTGGCGTAGAGATGAAGCAAAGTAAAATTTCACTAGGAGAAATGTTTCGCAAAATGTCGCCGCCGGCCACAAGTCCGTAAATTGAACTCCCCCCCCCCACAAACAAAAGTTGCCATGCACCCCCCCCATTTATTTTATTTTAAACACTGAGGACCCCATCACTGGCGTAAACTGTAAGATAAGCACTCCCGCCCCAAAGTTACCTTGCTGCCTCCATTATTGTTTAAAACAAATATTCACCCTTTCTCCTTGGTGTTCTAATGGACCCCAGCCACCACTCATCAGTAGATAGCAGGACCCACCCAGATCCTCGTAGTACCCGATCAGGCTACCAGCACAGCCTCCACTCCTGCATGGCCGGCAACCCAACTGAGCACCACTGAGCACTTGAATGAATCAGCGTGTACCCGCACTCATTCATTCAAATACTCAATGATGCTCAGTCGGGCTGCCGGCTGCCGAGGTGAGTGGAGGGTTGTGCCAGTGGCCCGATCGGGGTATTGGGGGAGCTGGCAGGATCCTGCTATCTACTGATCGGTGGGGGTGGGGGTCCACAGACACCAGGAAGTGAAAGGTGAATTATCATTATTTTTTAAACAATAATGGAGGTGGCAGGGTAACTTTGAGGGGTTGCTTATCTTACTGTTTACGGCCAGTGATCGCCCGGGGGGGGGGGGGTCCACTAGACACCAGTGAGTGAAAGGTGATTTTTTTTTTTAAAACAATAATGGAACTGGCAGGGTAACTTTGGGGCAGAGTACTTATCTTGCTGTTTACAGCCAGTGATGGCCGAGGAGGCGACAACTAAGCATCAGGGAGAAGGGAAGGAAGAACTCACAATTTCGCCATGGGAGGTGCAGTTACTCCTGCAGGTGGCGAACCTTTGCCATGGATGGTGAAATTTAACCTGTGGGTGCTAGATTTCATCCACAAGTGAAATTTTGCTTGAGTGGGTGTGAAATTTTGTGCCCAACCATGGGCAGAATTTCGCATTTTGCCTGGCAAAATATTTCGCAAAATTAGCTAATTACGCCAAATATTTTGCTAGGTGAAATTTTCCAGTTTTGCACATCCCTAGTGCTGGGTGCATCAGTTTGGGTGTCTGGGGGGCTTGACATTATACCTCTCCTCTCACTGTGCATTTCAGGGATGCCCTGTTTGCCTCATGCATTCCCTCTGTGCATTGCTTACTTTTCTGCCTGTGCCTGGCCATGAGGATGGGTTGCATGCTGTACTGTCACACATTACAGGTACAGCAGTCATGTTTAGCAGATACTGCATCCCTTCCCCTTTCTGCTGGCTTTCCTGTACCCCACTTGGTACAGTGTGTCCCTGTTTGTGGCCATTCAGCCCTGTGTTACTCTGCCATCTCCCTGTTCCAGTTGTGGACTGTTGGGAGGTAGGATAGCCCTGGGTTTACAGTGTACTGCTGCGCAGGGTGCACAGTTTCTTGCAGTAGTATGAAGACTCTTATGGCAGCACTCCACTTGCCATAACTGTATGTGCCTCGTGCCTCATGCCACATGCCAGGCTGTCATACCTGGCATTGTGCATGCGTGTTTGGGGGTGCTGGGCATGCTGCTACATGGCCTCGCCCACTCTTAAGCTCATTGCACAGTGTCTGTACC
This sequence comes from Neoceratodus forsteri, assembly GCA_016271365.2. Classification (NCBI taxonomy): domain Eukaryota; kingdom Metazoa; phylum Chordata; order Ceratodontiformes; family Ceratodontidae; genus Neoceratodus; species Neoceratodus forsteri. Next base: position 1,000,392,370 of record CM057454.1, on the reverse strand, counting down.
ACTGCATGCTGGCTGCCTATGCATACCCTCATGCTTATATCATGCATGCCTTGTAGGCATGTCATGCATGTGAAACATGTGTATACCCCATATGCGCATATGCCATGTCACCTTTGTTCATAGAGACGAAAATCTTTTCTCAGATACTTTTACCAGACCTGCAGTGAACATCATAAGATAGGTTCTGATCAGTAATCAGTGCAAGGGCAATGCAGTATGATCTCTCTCAATCTGCTTATGTTGTTTCTTTTGATAGTCACCATAATTGTATTTGCTTTTCTGCAGTAGCTGATGTCCCACATGATTGCCCCCATTTAATGTGGTTGCTAATCATTACCCTAAAGTCTTTTTCCTGCTGAATTTCAATAATCTCTGTTGTTCAGAAACTAGTTTTTTTTTATATCTTCTACTCTCTTTCCTGCTAAATTTTAATAATCTCTGTCAATCAGATACTAGAATTTTTTTTATATTTTCTAATTTAGATGTATCACTTTACATTTTTTAGCATTAAATTCCATTTGCTATATTTTCCCATTTGCCAAGCATGCCCATGTCTTTCTGCATTTCAATAACCTTTTCAGTGATATAACTGCTCTTCCTATGTTGGCGATATCAGTGAACTGAGAAATCCAGCTGTTGGTTCCCATTTCCAGATCACTTATGAAGGTACTAAAACTGTTGGCCTTAGCAAAATCCATGATCTGGAAATATATTTGTATCTGTATGTCTATTTCTGTAAGATGGTTGTACTGTATTAGAGTGCTTGGGTGTAAAAAAAAGCACTAGAGTCCTGGACATATTGAACATCATGTCCATTCAAAATTATTTATTTTTCAGTGTAGAGACTTTATAAAACTCTAGTGATTCATGGACTCCATGGTCAGGTTGATGACAAATGCCCATATCAATTGAGGGATTCCTTTTGTGGACTTTTGTTTTTAATGATTACTGGAAGTTCATCCATGGTCTTGCTGCAAGGGCCACTGTTGGACTTATTGGACAATATATAGAACTTTTTGTAATCCCCACAGTGTTGCACCAGTGAGTAAAGGGATAATCGTAATATTTCTGTGTCTCTTCATGTACCTGAAATCAAGTTTCTTGTTTTTATGTTTATTGTGAAAATGAATAAACATAATGTTTCGGTGTAAAGACTTTATAAAATATCTGGTTTAGCCAACCTGCCAGCTCTCCTTAACCCCCCTTCCCTAAACCCTTAGCACTTAGAACCTCTCTCCACACCTCCATTGCATTTACAGCTTCTATTATTGAACCTACTTACCTCACACCTCAAAAAAAATAATATCTGGTTAATCCTGGAAGTTATAACACCCACATTCTCTAATCTGTTAGAGCCTCCAGGTGAATTTACTAGCTGAGCAAAGTGCTTGGGTGTTGGGCATATCTTGTATCTGTTTTGTGTGCACTTTGCCAAAATAAGCTCATGCACTTTTGCAGTTAATTAAGCCTCTGTCTGCCTTTGTGCCAGTACTATATGGTTCATTCCATTGTTTCCTAGGACTGTCTGCCCTTGTACAGAGAACTCCCTTTTTTTTTTAGTGTGACCTACATTCCTGATCTGACATTGACTGGTAGAGCAATGCATATTGCCTCCCAGCCTCAATATGCTGGCAATATCACCTCCACTTACCTCCTGAACCAGACCCCATGTAACCTATTGTATGTCATCTATAATTCCAAATCTACAGTATGAGATGTTTTTGATTAAAGCATTAGGACAGCATGATGCATCTTTTGTCCAAACAGTATGTTACACCTGATTTGAGCTTACGGATCATGGCAGTAAAAATTAACTTGTGTATGTATAATGAGCTGTCCAGAAGTTTAGTGTTACGTAGCTTCATGAGCATTTATAATCTCTTCATTATGTACTCTAAATGCATGTTCTTCTCGTACTGTCTAGACATAAATCAATTGATCATTTGCAAATTAACCTGTGACAGTCAGGATTAAACTAAAAATTGCAGTATTTGACAAAAACAGCTCTGGTTCATTTAACTGTAACAAACAACCACACTATTAGGCTATAAACTGAGGCAGTCACAAAGGAGTCAGAAAGGAATCATAGTACAGATGGTTTTAAAATACAAACATAAATGTAAAAATACAATATAATAACAACAGCTAGGAAGCAATCCGCCCAGCTTTTAATTATGTTTCCTATTAAAAGCAGCAATATATTACTATGTTCCCAGTAGGAGCTGACCTCAAGCAATTTTCTTCAGAAAATCATTAACATTTTGACCCTACTTTGGAAGTAAAATTCTTCAAGCAACAGAAGGATGATGGTAATTTCTTTGGTTTATCTTTCAGTAGTCTCATCTTGATTCCATAAATTCAAAGTTATCTACTCATTTTCATTTAGAACTGTTTTATGTTTCTTGACTTGAAATCATTGGTGTAGTTTCAAAACTGATTAAATTAAAATGCACTTACTGTAGAAAAACCATAACATGCTCATCCTTTAATCTCCATTATTATCTTAATGTTATGTGCTTGTCTGAAGGGCAAACTGTAGGACAAAAATATTTCACCTAACTGTCCTGCATTCTTTGTTACTTGTAATTCACTATACAGAAGTTCACAACTGTGACCCCCAAATACAAGAATGATACATAATGGGTTCAAGTGAGATCTGAAAAAACTAATAAAAACAACTTTCCAACAAGTAAATCAATGTCCTATATTGCCAAAACAGGAGCATCTCTTAAAATAGAAATATAAGGTGATTTCCTAAGATGCCAAGGAGCTAAAAAAATTCTTATAATAAAATGAATATATGATTATTTGGATAGATAAAAGTATCTTGTTTTTGATAAAAATGTATTTATTTTAACAAGACCACTTTTGTTTAGATAGTTTGGAAAAATATCAATATTTGTTATGCAAAATTGCAGGACTATAGGTAATATCCTTGTTGATAACCTATCAGACCAAAAAAGTATTAAATGGTTAGCATTAGGAAGATCACAACTGACATCTTGAATCTTTGGTACAACCCAACAGATTACCAAACATATCAGCAAGCAGCTTTTATTGCACTGATATATGCAATGGGTAGGAAAAATGGGCAGACTGGATGGGCCAGGCAGTCCTTATCTGCCATCAAAGTCTGTGTTTTTATGTTTGCTTGTGCACATACACAAGAAACATTATGTGGCAACTTAGGAGAGAAGGGGGTTGTGGAGGTGCAACACGGTGGTGGCCAATGCCGGCACTGCATTTGTGGGCTTGGCAGTGTTCAACCAGTGCAGGCCCACTGTCCTGATGACATTGGTTCTTCAGAAGTGCCACCAACTTGAAATGATTTGGCTGTAACAATCAGGGGCCACCTCATCATTGCAGCATTAGCCATTAATCTCTGTGTTGGGTCTGAATAGTGCAGACTGCAAGCTGACGGCAGGCCATCACACCGATGGCAGGCAGTAACTGATTGTTGCAGACACCCCGTGTGCTGATTCATTTTTTTTCCTATGTGCTTGTAATGGTCTGATAATTGGTTTATGTTAGAGCTGAATTCTGGGAATAGCGAGCAGGGTTTCGATTCAGCATGTGAGAGCAACATGCAGTTCTTGGAGTTGGAGACGAAGTAGAGAGGAATCAGGATTTGGGATCGAGAATAGAAGTGCTGTGTGTTGAGACTAGAATCGAGCCTGCCTGCTTTCAAGAGATAGCAAAGAGTGAGCTGCCCCAGTCGTGTCCAAATTGGTGTGTTTGGAACTTAGCCACCCAGCTGGAAATTGATAGCAGGGTAGCCATCAGCAGTTGAATATGGGGAGCCACCGGAGCCCGGAGGGAGTTTTGCCACCAGACCAGTTGCAGCAGGATAAGGAGGAGGAGTGTCCGCTAGTCACAGAGTAAGAAGGAGTCAGTAGGAAGAGAAAACTGACTGTTTTCATTGCCTGATGCCAGTTGCCAGCCTGGAAAGGAGAGCTGCTGAAAATGAGACTAGAGCTGACCAGGCCAGAGCCCTTGAGCAGTGACTGACAGTCTTGAGCAGAGCACTGGCCATCTGTCCTCTGAGAACCCACCTGAACCCAACACTTTGCTAACACTGCCTGCCTGCTGCTGTGCTCTTTCTGGGCTTCTGGTTCTGTCTGACTTGGTCTGTCTGAGCACCGAGCTGAGCAGTCCTTTCCCCCACTCCACAGCATCGGATTCTCTGCTGACTTGCGGTGACTTTTGATGTGACCTCCCCTCTGTTTCCCACCACCTAGTTCCATTTTTTTTGCTGCTGCTTTTTATTCGGACTCCTAGCGGGGTGGTGCAGCAGCCAGTCCAGGAGGAATTACCTTTCCTCCAGTTTTGCACAGAAGAGACAATCATCCAGGTACTGCACTTTTTAAGGTGTGTGTGTGTGTGTGTGTGTGTGTGTGTGTGCTTGTGCATATGTGTGTGTGGTGGGCTTGGCAATGTTGGGGGGTGGAATGGGCTTGGCAATATGCCCCCTGCCAACCCTAAATGCTCAAACAAAAATGAATCTATTACCCTTGTGATGTGGTAATGAAGAGAAATTTGGATAGCTTAACATGCAGAGGAGGACTTCAGGGAAACTGAAGTAGTGTGGGACAGTCCATTTGTCTCTGACAAAATATGAGGCAGCAGTGCCTTTAACACATATAGCATATTGTTATCTTGAAGTTATATTTGAAGTGCTAATATACGCCTGCTTCTACTGTATTTCTAAACATACAGCATAGAGGTAGTTTGGTTAAAACAAAATGGGCCCATGTCTGTAGACATTTGGAGTTGCCTGACCATTGAGGTTCTCCCAAACTATCACATTATAAGTGCAATTCCACTTACCATAGTGTGTAAAATGTCAGTTTGGTTAAAATGTTCCATACAAGTGGTGGTGGTACAGGACTGTGCCAATTACTGTATGGGTCCCTTTCAAACATTTTGTTGGGCCCTGTCTCTGCACAAATATGCTAATGGGATGCTTTTTTAATGCTCATGTCAAATATTTATTCCAAAACCGTAAGATCGTTTGCATCAATCTTGCTAAACATTGTGTAGTCTGTCCATGCCACCCTACTTCTCCTCCCTTGCTGACACAATGATCAAGATAGGAACTAAACAATGTCTTGTGTACCTGATACTCCTAGAGACATTGGCAACTAGATCAGGTGTTTTGAGTAATGGGCCATATTGCTTTTGTTCTGTACTCCCTTTCCCCTTGGAAAACTAGTTGGGATATGCAGCACAGAGTCATAGACCCTACTGCTGCCCAGTAGTACTGACATGACTTCCATAGCATTAAATGGATAAGCAGTAAACAACTGGTGGTGGTGTGTCTAGTGGTGTGTGAATAGACTGCTAGTGGGACTGGCTACCTTGATGTGCTACAAAGGCTTGTCACAATGCAATATTGTAACCAAAAGCCAGTCTGTTAGTCTGACCACTATTTGTAGTGTGGCTAGTGGTGTGGCTAGTGGTATGTGAATGGACCTCTGTGTGACTGGCTACCTTGATGTGGTACAGAGGCTTGTCACAATGCAATATTGTAACCAAAAGTCCTTCAGCCTGACAACTGTTGGTGGTAGTATGGCTAGTGGTGTTCTGTGCTGGTATATAACACAGAGAAAATGATGCTTGTGTCCGGTGAGACGGCATGAACAGGACATGGACAGTGGAGGAAGGGGTAGTTGGCCCGAACAGTTGGGGGTGTAGCAATGAGTCCACTTGGTGTGTAAATCTTAAATTCCTGGCTACATCCCTGGTAGTAGGGTAGTTGACATTCATCTACTGGATTTGTAAAAAAGAAAATGAAACAGTTGCAGAAGGTTACAGGGGAACCGTTGGTTCATCCAAAATGAAACTTGAGAATTAAAAAGGCAGATCCTTTCTGAAAAGATGTGTTAGTTTTGGGAGTCTGGGCTGAACCTATAGATGCAAACTAATTTTTGTTTGTGTGTGTTGCTTGCTTGAGCGTAAACAGTCACTGGGCTCAGCGCAAGCCTGTTCCATCAAGGAATCCATGAGCACGTGGTGGTGCTTCTCCTGGTTGAGTGTGCTTTCAGCTCCCAGGCAGAATGAGTGCAGCGGCAAGAATGGCCTGTGATTTTTGCCTGCAGTTGGTCTGGTACTAACAGAACTTTTAACAGGGCAACATGACTGTAGGAAAACCTGAAGGAGAGTTATGACATCAGCCAAATATATATGTAATGTAAAACCTGGAAGCATTTGGAAATGCTACTGCAGCTGTATACTGCAGGGAGGAGGACTACCTAAACTGCACCATAATCGAAACAGAATCAGTATTAGTAAAGATAATTTTTTCAGTTCCTTCCCTCCTTTGCTAGTTACCACAGTCCTTACCTTCCTTACCTAAGTGATTTATATTAATCTTCCTGCATCCTGCTTGGTTTCAAGGGAAGGTTTGTTTAGGATGTGCATGATTACTGGTTATGGAGCAAAGTAACCCTCCCCTTCCTCCCAGCTTCATGGGGGATTCAAAAATGACTGACTTTGAAACTTCTCAAATGCCCCATGCCACCCCCACCCTGTGGGGCCATGCCTAGGTCTGAATCCTCTGTAAATATCCTGTCTAACATGTCCCACAGTAAAAATGCATGGGAGATGGGGGTGTGGAAACGGCATGGAATCTCCACTCTCTGAGGCAGAGAGGATGCAAAATCCCCAGGTAATTCCCTGCTCTCAAGAGTCCCTCATTATGAGGGACATTCCTTATTTCACCCCTTAAAATTGCCCTGTCCCTCATGGAAAAGGTGCTGAATACATAGAGAATGTGCTGTAACTTCAGACATTAAGGCAGAAATTAATAATGTTCTAAGGTGCTAAATAAATGTACAAATAAAGGCAATGGATTCCACAGTGTTCTGAGCTTGTATTGCCATGTTTGAGGATATGCCCTCATTACGAGAGTCAGTGTCCCTCATTGTCCCTCATTTTGAATGTCCACATCCCTCATTTCAGTGACAAAAGCTTGAGAGGTATGCCTGCATTTGCCCCGCATTGGGGGGGGGGGATAATTTGCTACATTACTGTGGAACATATGGCTGGAAATGGGGTCACATCAGCACAGAGTGTTGAATCTTGACATTTTAGAGACAATTATTTACAGTTTGACCACCAAAGATCTTGCAGGGTGCAGCATATCCGGACTGTCATTTTAGAATAACTTTATATTTAGGAATTCACCCACCTTCCTACACCTGACTGCATACAGTAGGTTGTGATGTAAAAAACAATGCCCAAGAGGGTGGGTGTTATTAGGATATAATGGACTGCCCAGGGGCATAATGAGGCCTGCCGCTGGAGGCTGAGGGCCTTATAGCATTGGATGGTCCCTTATATCCCATAATACACACTCTGGAGGGTATTATTACCCTTAGAAAATGGTGAGGTGTGTCACTTTTAAGTGAGTAATAATCAGAGAGAATCTCTGTAAACTGATAGAAAGTGTAGCAAAATAAATGTTTTGTGAAGTAGTTCCTCATTTTATATGCTTTTGTATTTAGTTGTGCCATCCCTGTGCCCCACACATAAGTGACCTATTCTATGCAGTGCCAGCCTCCAACCGTGGAAGATGAAACTTTTTTTTCCCCTTGAGATGTGTGTTGCTTTGTTTTTCTGCAGAATGCGTCAAAAAAAAAAAAAATCATTGAGTCCTGTGATGAAGCTGCGTGACTTTGTTTTGGCTGGCAGTGTGGCAGGCAGGTACGACCCGAGAGGAAGGTCAGGAGCTTTAGTTACACAGAGGGCGAGCAAGCTGGGAATATTAAACCAAAAGTAAGGTTTGTCACAGGGGTGTAGAAGGTATATTTAGTATAACATAGTGGTGGTGATGATGTTGTACTACGAGCGGGACGCAGTAGGAAGTTTGTGAGCATTTAATTTCAGGTAGGTGGATCAAACTAACAAAAATGACACACTGAGAATTTGATTTTTTTTCTCATCTGGCAATGAGAAACAGAAGCAGATGATAATGCAATATGAAGGAATGAATTAACTGTAAAGTGGTGGGAAAGGGTAGTTGTTCAGTATGCTAGGAAAAAATGGCGGAAGCTCAGTGTCAGAATTCGGGATGTCCAAGAATACGTTTAGTAATAGGGCACTCCGAATTGGTACTTGTTTTGAAGCAGGCCATTGTTAAAAAATAACAGCCTGGGTGACAGACTGTTTCAGCCAATCAGGATGCGAGTTTCGGTTTACCCATTATCTAAATGCTGTTTACATGTGATGCACTGTATGTGTATGTACTGTAGATGCCTTGCAGGAGTTTTCTACTGAATGCATTTGCTCTTTTTAAAAAAAGCAACAAACATAAAAAAATGCATAGCACTGACCTTCACCACTCCAAGCAAATTGATGTGGTTGAGATGTGCACTTTTGGAATGTGGCAGGAATGCACAATATCAGAATGTGGTAGGGTCAAATACAGTGTCAGAATGTGGTGGGGCAGCAATGCACTGGTTTTAATTTCGGTGCCTACAATTCTGCAATGTGGCAGGGACAAACAGTGTCAGAATAAAATTGTGATTCCTGTCACATTCCAACAATGTGCATCCCCACTATATTCTGAAGTTGTCAATCTCCACTCCCTGCCAAATTCATAGATTTGTGTCCCTGTCACTTTCTGAGATTGAGTGTCCTCGACACATTCTAAAATTACACATCCCTGCCACATTTTGAAACTGCATCTTCCCCCAAAAAACATTCTGAGATTTTGCATCCCTTGACATTCCATAGCTTTGTCCAGCACTCCATTCCAGAACCACCTTCTGCCACATTATAATATTTGTACTCACGAAATATTCACTAAAAATACCACCAACAGCTTAATCAGGTTCAAGATCAGTAGCATTCATCTGTATACCCCTCCACCCAGGGCGTGCCTGAAAATAGGCAGAATTTGTCAAGTGCACTTACCCGGTCAACAAAAACAAAATAAATAAGTAGATTTATTTAGTTTTATTTATCATGCTTCTGAACATTCTGGAAACACAGTCCCTGCACCCAAGTACATGTCAGTTTTTATTTCCATATCATTATTACTGCTACAGTTCAACTCTTGCCCTTCCAGCATGCCCCTTCCGCCAAACCACACCCACCCAATTGGGCTTTTCAGGCTAAAAAATAATTTTTCCATTACCTCTCTGTAATAATATGTCTTCCAATGTATCCGCCGTAATGTAAACACAGCTGGAATAGCGCAGTGCCATTTCACATGCTCAGTGTGGCTCCAACTGTATTTAGATTACAGCGGATATATTGTAAAACATAGTATTACACAGAAGCAATGAAAACATTATTTTTTTTGGCTAACAGTAATAGACTTGTGGTTTGAAGTGGAATGCTAGGAGAACATGTCGTCCTTCAAACTTTAGAGGAGGTCGATTAAGGGGTAATGTGAGGAAGTTCTTTTTCACAGAAAGGGTGGTGGATGCATGGACCGATCTACCTCAGGAAGTGGTGGATATGAATACAGTGCAGGGCTTCAAACAAGCATGGGATAGGCATAAGGGAGCAATAAAGATGAGTATGAAAATACAGGCCATTGACAGAGTACAGGCCTATGGCACATTCATAAGGTAGAAAAAATGGGCAGACTGGATGTGCTTTGAGGTCCTTATTTGCTGTCAACTTCTATGTTTCTATGTAACCCAATGTATCCCTTCATTAGGTGGGTCCTCCCCTTCTAGGGAGAAAGTGCCTTATGACCATCCATCTTGGCCCTGGGTGCTGCTGAGGTCGGGTCGGCATTCATAGTACTCCACAAAGGCGCCAGTCCGGGCAGCTGTCATGCGACTGATCGAGGCATCACTTTCTATTTTTTCCTCTGACGTCCTTGATTGCACCACATCTGTAGTGCCCCAGGTCTCCACCAGGGGTCACTGCAAATCGAAGCATCTCCCCAGCCCACCCCAGCAGAAGAGAACAGTCTTCTGGATGCTCAGTCCTCTCCTCCCCCTGCCAACCCCTGGCACCCGAGTCTGTTCCCGAACTCGGATTCCCGGTGTGGTTTGAGGTAAGACGCTAGTGCCTCAGCCCTCTGCACCACCAGGCCAGCCAATGCCCCTCTTTCTTATCGCCCTCCTCTCCCCTATGCAGTAGCGACAATTTTCTTAATTTTCACTACAAATTTCCAACATTGCCTTTTTTTCACAACTCATTATGAACAGTACAGCTGTCATTTTTGCATCCTGCCTGAAACGTGTTTTAGCACGTGTGGATCACAATGGCACAGTCACTATGTGAAATCAACTTTTGGGACAGATTAATAAAATTACAGTACCACTGTTCATGAGGGGAGTCCCAAAAAGGCCATGTTGAAAATGTGGTGAAACAAGTCTAACAAATGACTGTGTTACGAGCATGCATTATGCAATTTCTACACATGCTAGTACCTTAGCCACTTTTTCATATTTTCACTCTAGATTTTCAACATTGCCATTTTTTCACACCTCTCAAGAACAGTACAGATGTCATTTTTCACATCCTGCCCAAAATGTATTTTCACAGCTGTTGCACCAAATGGTGAATTTGCTGTGCAAAATCACCTTTTGGGATTGAGTAATGAAAAGATAGTGCCACTGTTCATGAGGTGGGGTTCCAAAAAGCCCATTTTGAAAATTTGGAGCAAAAATACCAGCAAACGCCTCAGGCATTAAGGTTTCCAATTAAAACGCCCCACCCTGTATGGACTAACAGGCATTGGGAGGTGTGGCTTGGGTCATCGGCCATAATGCTCATGTCATCCCACCATCACCCTGCAGCCACTGACAGGCACTGAGGTGTGCCTTGGAGTCTTCATCCTTAGTGTTCATCCCATTCTCCTGTACTGCACCCATCTCAGCTTATTTCCTTATGGTATGGGGAGAGCGTAAGAGCCAAAGACCCCAAGGGCACACAATGACACCTGTCAGTGTCTGCAGGGTGGGGTGAGGTGGAATGGCATGAGCGTTATGGCCGATGACCCAAAGACACACCCCAACGCCTGTCAGTCTCTGCAGGGTGGGGGTTGGGGTTGTCGTTAGTTCAATACTTCAATTCCAATCCTATTATGCATCTCTGTAACTCATGCAGTATCAATGCTAATACCAGCAAGCAAAAATTCAGCATTGACAAATGCTTGTTTTTATATGCTACCCCCTCTTGCATATGATGTGGTGAAGCCTGGGATGTGGCCTTTACAATTCTGTTTCATTTGGGTATCAGGCTCAGGTTTTTGGTACTTCTTTTCTCTAGTACATTTTGCCTACAATAAATATTCACTAGTTGTGCAATGGTACCTCCCCTGAGAAATACAAATACACAATTACAGTTGCAATATAAGTTCACAGCATTCTGAATAATGAAATACAAATGCAAAGAATGCTGTTAAATCTCTATGAAGCATACCTGAGGGGGTACAATATTTTGAAGGGAGGGGGAAGAGGGATATATGAATAAGTTCAGTATGGAATGGAACAATTAAAATAATCCACAGTGCTCCTCTCCTACAGCATGCACCAGCCAAGGTGCAACATTCACTTTCCAGTAGCAGCTGTGCAGCCTGTAGCAGCAGTTTGGGTTCATACAAAGAGAATGAATGGCACTTTTCTGTTGTTACAGTACCTTTAAAATAGCCAACTTGTAAACCAACAGGAATTGAAACTGTATTTCACAAATGGAAACAAAAAGAAGATCATTATAGTGAAGCTCCACATCTTCCAATGTACTCTTATACTCTTTACCTCAGCCACGTTTTTACACAGTTAATTCCTTTGACTTTCCAAACATTGACCAAGGTAAACTAACTGTACTAAACCATTGAATGGTTAATCCCTGTAATTCACTCACAACTAAGGGTCTGCTAAATGGTCAGGTAGTCCTCACGGTAACCTGTATTCCAGACATCTGGGCAGCCAACTTACTGTTTTGCATTACCCACCATGTTTCCCTTGTAACTGCCAGGAGCTAGCTCTCATGACTTATCTTCACCTCTTGTGGTGACTTTTATTCATTTCACCTCAGCTAGGAGACTTTCTGTTCACTCAAAATGTAGTCATGCAGGGCATTCTGGATGTCCATGCCAACTGGCTAAGGGACACATATTCAGTACACACACATGCACATATGAAGCATGTATCCTCTACAGAACTTTGCTCATGCAAGAATTTTCAGTTTCAGATATAAGCCTGGTTTTAGCTCTACTTCCAACTGGAATGACAGGCACTGAATCCCCACTACTTGAGCTTGAAATAACTAGTAAACACTAGCATTCAGCGCACTCACCCCTTCCAAAATAAAAACTCAAGTTGTAGATTCTCAAATCATAACTTTTTATTTCTGCAGCCTCAGCCCCTTGCTGAAAGAAACTGCCAAGGAAATCTTACGTTTCACACTCTTCGGTGTTTCATCAGGGATACCCATTAGTACAACAGCTAGAAATGTATACACATAGTGCATTTCAAACCTTGAAACTTCCAATAGAATTGCTTTTCCTTACTTGGTCAATCAATTAATACAATTAAACATTTCATTCACAAAATGCTGACGTATGCATAAACATTGTCGTATCTACCATCTAGTGGTCACTATCAGCTCATACATCATTAATAATCACTGTTGTTTAGATAAAGCATTTGCATACATTTAGTAAAGGAAAATATATATATATTTTTGTTTTATTTTCATTGCTGCATTCTTGTAACTTCTTCACATACTGTATGTGATCACGACTCACTTATATACCGTAGACACTCATGGAATCTAAAAAATGAATATACATATTTATATTTGCAGATCAGTAGTATTCATAAAATACATAAAGAATCATATATCCAAATATAAATATTGTTCTAAAGTAAAGTCATGTGCAATCAAATGATAACCATTTACTATGGAAAACAATATATATTTGTTTCAAAATTGTACACAAGTAGAACCCCATCTAGGGCGGAACGGGGGGGGGAGGGGCTGATAGACATTATAACCATAATTTTGTCCTTAACTTTTGTTTAGCAAAAAAGGTTTAAGTTCAAATTTAACATTTAAACCTGGTGGATAAAGTGCACACAACTTATATATCCACCTCTGTTCTCTACAATTCAAAGCATTTTGAAAATCTCCACCCCAATATCTACAAAAAGTCTATTCATCCCAGTTACTTTTACCTTATGTGCAGCTTTATTGTCTTATGAGTTAATATGCACTGCCATTAAATAACAGATATTCTTGTTTTTGATTGCAGCCATATGCTCATTAATTCTAATGTGCTGTTGTCTTTAGGTTCCACCTATACAGAATTTACCACATATACAAGCAAGCATGTAAACAAATGCCTTTGTATTACATGTAATTTCTCCTCATATATTCTCTGTCTCTGTCAAATCTAACAGAAAATTGATTCTTGTTTGCACAAGATTTGTCTCTGAAATTAAATAATGTTCAGTGGCTGACAGGCCCCCATCATTGGGGATATTTGTATATAGGGAGACGATGTCTAAACTTACAAGTAGCCAATCTTCCTCCAGTTACATTTCATTGCAAATAAATAGGAGATGTCCAATATCTCTTAAATGACTCCTATGTTTAGGAACCAAGGGGCAAATATAGCTATCTATATATCTACAGATTGGCTCAGTGAGCTAGCCAATCCCTGAAATGATAGGGTGGCCAGGTGGTTCTGTTGGATGTTTATGTATCATTGGTAATGTATATAGTACTGGATTCTTAGGACAATCAACAGACAGAAAAAATGACTCATCCTATGTAATCAGATTATTGTAAAAGGCATCCAGTAAATGCACTTCAATATTTTGTTATATTTTGACATAGGATCAAAGGTCAAGTGCTTCTAAAATGTTTTATCAGATAACTGCCTGTTAATCTCTGCTACGTAGTTGTCCCTACTCTTAATGACTATAGAGTCACCCTTATCTGCTGGTTCTATGACAATTTTGCAGTCACCTGTTAAGTCTTTTAATTTTTCTCTTTCTAATTTAGTAAAGTTGTTAAAAGGCATGTTTAATGGTTGTTCATACAGTTCTGTAAGATCTTTCAAACAACTCTCAAGGTAAGTACTTACACTTGCACATGAGGGGTAAAAAGTAGATGGTGGTCTAAAGGAGTTTTTATATATGCTTTGAGCAGTATTTGCATTACTTTTTTCTTCCTGACTACCTATGGTTGTAGCTACTGCATTCTTATCTGCAAAAAATACTTTAAAATTCAATTTTCTAGCAAATTTGTTAATATCAACAAATGCACAAATTCATTTAACCTATAGGTAGGGATAAATGACAGTCCTTTAGACTGTACGTTTACCTTATTTTCTGTGAGGATTCTGCTAGAGATGTTAATAACAGCTAATATCCATTGATTGTTTCTGGGAGCTGACGCCATTCTCCTTGTCCTCGACTTATTCCTCCTTCCCCTCCTCATCTTCCACATCTTCTTCTTAATTCCCATCTGTTTTCTGTTGGAAATTGAAATCTCGTATGATGAGTACTCCTCCTGGGTGTTGTCTCAGGAGGGGTGACCCATAAAAAAGGGCCTTAGATTTCACTGTCCTCTAATTTGGAAGTGCTTTCACCAGTACTATAATCAATTTGTTCAGTTCATTTCAAAATTGAGCGTATAGTTGCTTCATTAGTTGTAGTAGCTGGGACATCTGTTGCTTCAGCATCAGGAGCATTAATTAATTTGGCAGTTTTTATTGTGGCTGGTGATTTCTGCCATTTAAATATCAAATTATTTTTATAATCATTATAGTCCCTTATAAACTTCTTCTTTTGGGCTTGTACTTTTAAATAGTAATTTTTGAGATAGTTCTTAAATGTTTTCTCACAACGACTGAAATCTGGATGTTCTTTCAAACTTGCCACAATAATTTCCTGCACTTTCAATCCTTGTTTAATGTCCTTATGCATTTCTGCATTAACTTTCCAAATTAATTCCATAAGTTTTTCTGAAGCTTCAAACACAATACAGAAACTGTTTGATAAACCACTGAGAATCTCCCATAGAAGGGGCACTAACCTAAGGGACCAATTAGTCCATAGTTATTTACCCAACAAAGATCCCAGTGCTCAGGACCAAGACAGATGTGGTTCAAAACCATGTGGTATGTGCAACACATGTAATCTATTAGTAAGAATGAAAGAATTTGTCAACAATAAAACTAGTGCAGTTGAAGAAATATGAGGCGAAATTACATGTACTACAAAGGCAGTTATTTACATGCTTACTTGTACATGTGGTAAATTCTACATAGGTAGAATCAAAAGACAACTGAGCCCTAGAATTAATGAGCATATGGCTGCCATTAAAAATAAGAATATCAATTATGCAATGGCAGTGCATATTAATTCACAAGACAATAAAGCTGCACTTACGGTAAAAGTAACTGGGATTGATAGACTGGTGGAGATTTGCAAAATGCTTTGAATTGTAGAGAACCAAGGTGGATATATAAGTTGGGTGCACTTTATCCACCAGGTTTAAATGCTAAATTTGAACATTCATATTAAAATCCCCCTGGAGTGACTTAAATCTTTTTTGCTAAACAAAAAATAAGTAAAAAATGCTTGTTATAATGTCTGTCAGCCCCCCAACCCCAACCGTTCTGCCCTACATGGGATTCTACTTGTGTATGATTTTGAAACAAATACATATTGTTTTCCATAGTAAATAGTTATCATTTGATTGCACATGACTTTACTTTAGTACAATATGTATATATAGATATATGATTCTTTATGCATTTTATGGATACTACTGATCTGCAAATATAAATATGTATATTCGTTTTTTAGATTCCATGAGTGTCTACAGTATATAAGACAGCTGTGATCACATACAGTGTGTGAAGAAGTTACAAGAGAGCAGCAGTGAAAATAAAACAAAAATATATATTTTTCTTTACTAAATGTATGTAAATGCTTTATCTAAACAACAGTGAATATTAATGATGTATGAGTTGATAGTGACCACTAGATGGTAGTCACAACAATGTTTATGTATACATCACTTTTTGTGAATCAAATGTTTAATTGTATTAATTGATTGACCAATTGAGGAAAATCAATTTTATTGGTAGTTTCAAGGTTTGAAATGCACTACGTGTATGCATTTCTAACTGTTGTACTAATGGGTATCTCTGATGAAACACCAAAGGGTGTGAAACATAAGATTTTCTTGGCAGTTTCTTTCAGCAAGGGGCTGAGGCTGCAGAAATAAAAAGTTATGAATTGAGAATCTACAGCTTGAGTTTTTATTTTGGAATGGGTGAGTGTGCTAAATACTGGTGAAACTAATAGAAGCTGGACTTTTATGCTGCACTGCCATCCCAGTGCCCACTTCATTTGTCTTGAACTAGTAAACACTCTCATTGTTCTTATGGAATCTTATTGGGGAGCTCTTCCTGTTCTTTTTCTGACAGTTGTCGCTGTGCTGTGTCTTATTATTGTCCCAGTTTCTTAGCTTCTGCTGTTAATTATACCCCACCAGCCACCACTTTTGCTGCTCTGCATGTGGGGGTGAACACCAAGATATTTTCTGCCACACTGTTTGTCTGCTTCTGTGTGGACTTTCTCGCTATTTCTCACTTAACCCCCCCACCACCACCACTGCTACCATCGCCATCTGTGCACAAATTTTGGGGTCAAAAATAGCAGTGTCAATATGTGCTGCTTCTTCTTGTCCCTGGGGCAATTGGTGATCCTAGTTACAGTTTATGTAAAAGATAGAAACGTAGACTTTAATGGTAGAAAAAAGATTCACTAGTCCATCAAGTTAGCCCAACCATTCCTAATACAATTGGACTGACTCTAGTGACAAGGGTTTTATTTTCCTTAGATGACCAACACCTTTCTGTTGAAGTCCTTGTCCCAAAACAACCTTTTATGGAGACCGTGAACTGAAGTATGCCATTCTGTCTGGCAATGTCACTTGCTGCTGCAGCCAAAAGTTCTTTAGGACCCCTCAGGGTGCTGCAGAGAGTCAATGACATCACCTACAGTACTACAGCATACAGTATGAAGTACACAGAGTAATGTGCTGGCAGTGAAACCAAAGTTACAAGTTCATGCTGGCCTTGCAGATGGAAGACTAAAAATGTCCCCTTTCGGTATGGGGGTTAAACTAATGACATCATAGTGTCCTGTGTAGCACCGAGGCAAGAAGATGAAATAAAAAGGAAACAGTACATACAGAAAAATCAAGTTATGATTAGCAAATCAGTGTTGTATATATGAAACATAAAATGGCCTGACTCAAACTATGTACTTAAAATGTTTGACCAGGAGAAGAACACTGAGCAGAGGTGTGTTTCTGGGATGACGTACAGAGAGGGGTTGGGATTAACACACCGCAACTAATATAAATACATGATACAGTGTAATAGTACTAAATAGTTGTACAGTATTATTCATCATCAGATATGAAAAAGGACTATACATTGACCTGAAACACATTTTCAGTGGGTTGCCAAAAGAATCAAATAGTACACTATTTTAAAAATTAGACAAGCCACAATAGGATAAATATTAGCCTTATTAATACAAAGTGACATACTACAACAATTTCTAGACTCAGCATGTTATATACCGTGATGGAATATATAAGAATGAAGATATGCATGAAACATTACATGCAATATGTGCAACAAAAGTGCAAAAGAAAGAAACTCTCAGCCATGCTACAGTATATAGACAGGTTTGTCTAGAGTGTAAGCCAGGGAACAGTAGAAACAGGTAAATAGTTATCTATGTGCACATGGAGGGAAGCCTTCTGTTCAACAGGGGAGCAGATAGGTTCATAGGTTTGTTACAAGTTCAGTGAGCCGAATCCCTTTAGTGAACTTGCCACCCTTCATGGGTAGAATACATATTTTTTGTCCCCCATGTAGTTGTCAAGATTTTGTTCAATGTGATTATATTTGTACTGTCTGTTATTTCCTTAGGTAGTTCATTCAATTTTCTCATTACCCTTTGTGTAAAAAATGTACTTCTTTTTACTGTTGAGTTATGCTCCCCTAGTAATTTGTGTTTATGTGAACTTGTGGAGGTAGTGCCCATGTGCTTTCTTAGTCCAAGGGTTTCTCTCATGTATGGGTCATTTATGGTATCGTATGAGACAGAGGTCACCGCTGTTTCTTCTGTATTCAGTTGAGTATGGATTAAGGTTGTTAAGTCTGTTATTGTATCCCAAATGCTTAATTGATTGTATTTTTTGGGTTATCCTCCTCCGAACCTTTTCCATTAGTCTTTGAGTTCTTATATTCTGGGGTGCACAGAACTGAGCATGGTATTCCAAATGCAGTCTCACAAGGGTGGTGTATAGGGGGATGATAACTTTATTGTCTCTGCTTTTTTATATTGTTTAAAATGCAGCCTATAATTCTTTGGCACTTTTTAGTCATTACAATTATATGCCTATCAAAGGAAAGATCATCTGAGATAAGAACTCTTAAGTTTTTTTCTTCCTTTATGTATTGTAGTGTAGTCTTATTTATATTGTTTTGGTACAAGCAGTTGTTTTTCCCCACGTGCATAACCTTGCATTTATCTAAGCTGAACTTCATTTTATTGTTTTTGGCCCATTGAGCAAGATTATTTAGGTTGTGCTGTATTATTTTTGCATCCTCCACTGTTTGTATCAGTCCCCCAAGTTTACAATAATGTGCTTACTTGCCAGCCCATACACTACCAGATGTCTGCAGGGTAAAGATCATGTTAAACAGTGTCGGTCCCAACACTGATCCTTGAGGAACTCTACTTGCCACTGGTCCCCAGTCAGATAAGTGTCCCTTAACAGTTACTCTTTGGAGTCTATGTTCCAACCATGATTCTATCCATTTGTATAAAGCCTGATTTTTGTGAGTTGATCTAACAGAGTGGAGTGTGACACCTTTTCAAAGGCTTTGGAATTAGTCTAGGAATATAATGTGTTCTGGAATGTTTTTGTCCAGTGCTGCACTGACAGGTTTATAGAAAATCAGAGACTGCTCCAGATGGAGGATTGTCTAAAGGAGAAAGAGGTTTTCCCTGTGTTAGTTTTGAAGATGATTTTAAGAAGGAGGACTTGTAAGAGGATCTAGATAAGTAATGAGCAGCTATGGAAGAAGAGGCCAGAGAAAAGAGAGGAAGGAAAGAAGAATACTACCTCAGGGGGATTTTGAAAGCCTATATCTAAATACACTTTTCTGTTGTGCAGCTTTGTACATATTGTAAGTTAAATTGCCCTATTTCCAATTTTTAAAGCGTAGCCATAGTTGTGTCCAGTTTTGAAAACTCTGACTTAGTTATGTCCAGTTTTCACAGCTGAGGTATAAATGTGCCTAGACACAACTTTCAGACTGAGTTTAATCATTTATTTTTTATGTATAGCCTTTTTCCCACTAAAAAACTGGATGTAAAGTTTTACAGTATAAAAGTGTTAAAAATAATGCAATAAAGTCATACTGTTGTAAATAGCCCTATGTTATGTTCTAGAATACCTCATTTGGTGTAACTAGGAGATGCATCCATTTTATGACTTTTGTAAATACCATATGATGACGTAACTGGGGGCGGGGGACTTTTTAGTTGTTACAATTATATGCCTATCAAAGGAAAGATCATCTGAGATAAGAACTCTTAAGTTTTTTTCTTCCTTTATGTATTGTAGTGTAGTGTTATTTATATTGTTTTGGTACAGGGAGTTGTTTTTCCTCATGTGCGTAACCTTGCATTTCTCTTAAGTTGAACCTCATGCACATGGGGAAAACAACTCCCTGTACCAAAACTATATAAATAACACTACTAACTGTAACTAAATAAATATTTTGGGAAGCTTGCACTCTGCACACTACAGCATGCTGTGGTGGTAACCAACTTACCTGTGTCTTCATGGTTTACACAGTATACTGAATTGCTGAACAGCCTTCAGGTGAGGCATGAGGCACCTGAACCACAGTATGGTGCAAACTGGATCAACTGCTGAAACATGGTGGCTAATCTGCAAGAATGCTTAGGTCTGTCAGGAGAAGCAAATATGTTGCTGAATTTTTACAGCAAGATAAATGAATGAATTTGAACTGATGGTCACCGAGAAGAAACACAGTGCAGCAAGTAATGCAGCCATTAGAATTACTATCTGCATCACAGCAGCACAAACCTGACAGTTCATTAAGTCTGATGGAACTGTTAGCAGTGATTTCAGGAAACAAGCCGGTGGCACTGTTAACCCAGAATGCATCTCCCTCTCCTATCACAGTATTAACTGATTTACTGGTGACAATATTTTATTTATTTATTGATGTACTGAAATTTGTTGACTGGGTGGGCCTACTGAGATGAAAAGTGTATTTTTCATGGGCAATCTGGTATTAATTACATAGAAGTAAGTCAGAGGCAAAATTTATTGAGCAACAATTACTGTACATTAGGTTACACAGGTGTGTGGCCAAGCTGAAAAGAGGAATGGACGCTTAAATCTAGAGCTCCGGGCCCATCCCCATAACATTGGTGCTGTCCTAGATCTGAAACCAGCAAAAATGATTGGAAAACATATCAGAACCAATGCTCTCTATGGCTTCTCTTAAAAAAACCAAAAAGAAACAAGCACACTTAATTTTCCAGCCTGCAGATGCCAGCAAAGCCCAAACCTAGACCCCATGCAGAAACGGGCAGTCTCTCCTGAATCATAGAGTGAGATGCCACACACCACTACTCTTGTTGAGGCTCAGCAATCACCATAGGGTACAATAGAAAGTTTAATCCAGACTTTCAAATTTGACTTAGCACCAAATGCGAGCTGGTTTTGAAAACATCAGTGCCCAGCATACCCACCTGCAGCAAAGTCAATACATTGGGAGACACTGTAGACAGTCACTTGGGCAGGCTAGATAAGCTGGAACAATGGGTCACTGCTTAAAAGCATTCCCACACCAGGCTCGAATCATCATTGCAGGCAGCCTTGAGAGAGATAGACACCCTCAAAGCAATGCTAGATGATCTTGAAAAACGTGAATGTTGGTGTAATGTCTGCATGATGGGCCTGCCCAAAGGCATGGGAGTGATTAATTGTGGGGCCTTCATGGCCCATGGCTTATAAAAACACTGAAAATGTTTGCAGAAGCTACCCTGGAAATCTCAAGAGCCCACCGATCTCCAGGTCACTGTCCGGACCCAGAGGAATGCCCTTGACATCTGATTATAACATTTCTGCATTACCAGAACTGGCAGGTGGTGTTAGATATGGCCCAAAAGATGGACACAATCATGATTAAGGGAAAAAGAATCAGTATCTTCCCAGATTACTCTAGGAAACTGCAGGTTGAGCGTCATGCCTTCACGGTGGTTAAAAAGAAACTGCATGAGCTCCATTGTCTATCTGCCATGGTTTACCCTGTCAGATTGCTCATTCACCCAGAGAAGCAAGAATCCAAGGCCTTCACAGACCCCAAAGTGGTGATGGCCTACATCACTCAGAAGCTAGAATGTAACCTGCAAGATCGGGGGTCCTACTCCAGCAACACCTGAATTGCTTCCTAAGGTACTGTAAAATTTAGAAGAACTTGGGGTGGGGGCAATGGGGATCTGAGGGATTGGAGGCCTGCTGTAACATTTTCCAGCCTGCAATGGAGCTTTCTCCAGCCTATCATGGCTGGGTTGGGAAGGCCCTATCCCCTCTGTGGGCCCTAGTTTGCTACCAACAATATCCTTTCAGAACTGGGGGGGGCAATTACATTAGACCATATAATCTGAATATAGGTAAAAGCATGCACCCATCTGGATGCTGGGGAGTCGTAAAGCTTGTCACCACATGAACTGGGCATGAGGCCTCTAAATTCCACGACTGACATGCTGGGTCCTATCTGGGTGGCCCAACTGACAGGAAAACTCAGCTTGACAATTGAGCCTCACTAACAGTCCCAGTGGGAAACTGCTTCAATGAGTTCCGATGTTGAAATTTGATGCCTTTGATACATGGGGACTTGAACATTTTTATATGAATAGCTCTCTGTGGTTGGAGCACCTTCTTACTTCCCTTTCTCAGTTTTATAGTATTTAGGGGACTGCAGCAGATCAAGAGAGATGTGCATAAGGGCTGAAGTGCTGCAACTTTCTCTTACATTCGATTTCTCCATTTTGGACACTGCTCAAGAGAGCTCCCTAATGGTACTATTCAAAGACTGTACCAGAGTCTGCATGGCCTTGACAGTTTCTTATTAACCTTTCTCACTTTGCATTTTAATGCTTTTCAAATCGCATTTGAACATGCTTGCAACATTACGGCGTGGGTTCTGCCTGTTAAGGAAAGTGCTTTAACTCCTGAAACAAAGTGTTATTCGATTAAGGGCTCGAAGGCACTGAATTAGCACTAAGTAAGAGAAGCATGGCTGCAATAATGCAGGAGTTAGAATGGAGTTGCAGTGTAGTCTGTTGGTTATAACTTTGTTTATTTACATTATTGGTTCTGATTTCATTAATGAAAATATTTGCTGCGATCATGAGAAATCCATTGGGGGGGCAGATTGAAGGGGGGCCTGCAATGGTTGGGCTGGCCACCAGGACATAGGGCAACTTGGACCTGGATGAGCACCCTTTACATTTTATGGGAAGAATGAGCAATTAAAGAGCTAAACTGTATCTAGCATAATGAGAGAAGCATGTGCATCTGGGAGACCTCACTCTGGAGGTTCATGGGGCCTGTTGCTATGTCTAGCTGAGGGGCTTGCAAAATGGGACACTTTGTGGAAGGGTATTTAAACATTATGCCTGGGTGGGACTGCAGGGCAAAGTGGTTCACCAGTAACCACAATTGGGAGACTTCAGTACCTGGCTATGTACTGTTCAGTAGAGACAGAGGTGCAAAAGGGGGGGGGGTGGAGTGGCCCTTTATGTCAATGTAAATTTAAAAGCTACAGAAATTCAGAATACACATAAGGAGCCAGGAGAACTGTGGGTCACCCTGGAAACAGGAAATGGGACAGCCATACGAACTGGGGTTGTTTACAGGCCTCCAGACCAGGGGAAGGACATAGACACATCACTGTTAGAAGATATACAAAACATGACAGCTAAGGGGGGAGGTTCTGATCATGGGAGACTTCAACGTGTCAGATACAGATTGGTCAATACCAGCAGGAACATCTGCCAGAACTAGACACATAGTGGATTCCCTTCAAGGGGAGGGCCTCAAATAACTGGTACAACAACCCACAAGATGCAAGGTTATTCTACATCTAGTACTGACTAACAAGGAAAGGATCGCAGATCTCCAAGTAGAAGGTCACCTGGGGGCCAGTGACCATCACATGGTATGGTTCAATTTGGCCACTCGAACTAAATTATCCCATTCCAAGGGAAACATATGGGACTTCAGATGAGCTGACTTTGATAAGATTGCTAACAGAGATAAGATAGCCCTGGCAACAAGAAATACAGGTGAGGGGGGTACAGGCAAAGTGGGCAAGTATTAAGTATGCAATACTTGAAGCAACATCCCATTGTGTTATAGAGAAAAGGAAGTGCAAAAGAAGAAGGAAACCAGTTTTATTCTCAAAAACTGTAGCAGAAAAGGTCAGAGCCAAAAGGTTGGCCTTCAGGAAATATAAGGGAACACAGAGGGATGAAGATAGGGAGGCATACCAAACTTCCCTAAGGGAAGCAGGGAAGGCAGTAAGGCAGACAAAGGCCCAAACCAAGGAAATACTATCATGAGCCGTAAAAGAAGGTGACAAGACTTTATATAGGTACATTAGTGAAAGGAGAAAGTCCAGAGGGGGTATTGCTAATATCAAAGGGGATAAGGGGGCATGTGAGTAGGAGCACCATGTAAAAGCATCTATCGTAAATAGATACTTCTGCTCAGTATTTACTGAGGACAAGGTAGGGCAGGGCCCACAGCTCAGCACCAAGGACACAGGGGGAAGAGAGGTGTGCACTAGTCCCCTCACAAAAACAAAGGGTCCTACAAGAGCTAGATAAGCTCAGGGTGGGCAAGGCAAAGGGGCCTGTTGGCATACATCCCAGAGTACTAAGGAAGCTATGGGTGGAACTAGCAGAGCCATTATCAGAACTGTTTAGTGAGTCTCTGAGCACAGGAGAGGTCCCAGAAGACTGGAGAAGGGCTCATGTGATCCTGCTTCACAAGAGTGGTAGCAGGGAGGAGGCAGGAAACTACAGACCAGCCAGCCTTACTTCAGTAGTGGGCAAGATTATGGAGGCACTCTTAATCAAAGGATAGTGCAACACCTGGAATCCATAGGAGCACAGGATCCAAGACAGCATAGGTTTACAACAGGAAGGTCCTGTCAAACTAATCTAATAGATTTCTTTGACTGGGTAACCAGAATGGTGGATCAAGGGGAAGCAGCTGATGTCGCCTACCTTGACTTCAGCAAAGCGTTCGATACTGTTCGACATAGAAGCTTGATTAATAAGCTGGGTAGGCTCAGGGAGGGTCAGAAGTTGGTCAACTGGGTGGCAAACTGGTTGATGGGCAGAAAACAGAATGGTGGTAAATGGTATAAGTCAGAACAGATGCAAGTCACAAGTGGGGTACATCAGGGATCAGTCCTGGAGCCAGTTCTCTTCAATATCTTCATCAGTGACATTGCAGGTGGACTAGAGGCTTGTCCGTTTGCAGATGATACCAAGATCTACAACAGAGTAGA
This sequence comes from Neoceratodus forsteri, assembly GCA_016271365.2. Taxonomy (NCBI): domain Eukaryota; kingdom Metazoa; phylum Chordata; order Ceratodontiformes; family Ceratodontidae; genus Neoceratodus; species Neoceratodus forsteri. Next base: position 1,000,367,733 of record CM057454.1, on the reverse strand, counting down.
TGATCCGAATGGGGTGGGCAGAATGAGAAGAGATCTGGATAAACTGGCAAAATGGTCGGAAGAGTGTCAACAGGGGTTTAAAGCATGGAAGTGGAAGATCATGGACATAGGGAAGAGAAACCCTGAAGTTGCCTATAGGTCGGGAGGGGAGTTGCAGGCACTCACAAGGGAAGAAAGAGACTTCTTAAGCATCATCATCACAGATGACCAGAAATCATCCAAGCAGAACACTAAAGCAGTATGAAAGGCTAAGGGGATGATGGGGTGTATTAGTAGGGGTATCACAAGTCATAAGAGGGAGGTAATAATACCTCTTTACAAGACACTGGTTAGGCCCCATCTGGAGTACTGCATGCAGTACTGAAGGCCACACCTTCACAAGGACATTAACCAAATTGAGGCAGTCCAGAGAAGGGCAACCAAAATGGTGCAGGGAATGCATCAGAAAACATATGAGGACAGATTAATGGAGCTCAATATGTATACCCTGGAGCAAAGGAGGGAGAGAGAGAGAGATGATACGATTGAAACATTCAAATACCTTAAGGGCATTAACAAGGTGAAAGAGTCTAACATGTTTCAATATAAGAAAAATAGCAGGAGAAGAGGACACAGCATGAGTTTAGAGGGAGGCCGATTAAGGGGTAATGTGAGGAAGTTCTTTTTCACAGAAAGGGTGGTGGATGCATGGAATGGCCTACCTCAGGAAGTGATGGATATAAATATAGTACAGGGCTTCAAACAGGCATGGGATAGGTATAAGGAAGCAATACAGATAAGTATGAATAGATAGGCCATTGACAGGGCAAATGCCGATGGCACGTTCATAAAGTAGAAAAAGAAATGGGCAGACTTGATGGGCAATGCTGTCCTCATCTGCCATCAACTTCTATGTTCTATGTTTGTATGTTAATTGGAGTTGCAGGTACTGGGGAGGACCCCCCAACCCCCATGATCCAAAACAACAGGCATCATTGTAATGCTGTTAATATTAATTGCACAGAAAATGTTTAGAATGGGTGGGGCCCATTGGCTCATCCACTAGGAGTAGTGGGACATGGGGGAAAGTCTGGGAAACAGCTTGTACAAAGAGGGTGGGGGGAGAAATGTTCTGTGTGGTTTAATTTACTTACAATGTTAATATGTATTGGGGGGTTACTATCTGGGAGGAGGGCATGGGGAAGGATCGAAAAAGGAATTCAGAGCAGTTCGGGAGGAAGGTGCTGTTAGCTCAACAAATGTTGGTAATTTGTTTTTTTCAACAACGAGTTTTTGCTTTAAAGAAGTTAGAAGTTAGGTTTTTAGAGTTCAGTAAGTTGGTAAAAAATCAAAACTCAGCAGATGGCACAAGGCAACATAAGATGGGAAACCAAACAGGTCATGGTTCAACCAGTATCACATAATCCAATGTTTAAAAATGGGATCATTAAAATGCATAACTTGGAATGTAAGGGGTCTGAAGACTGTGTCAAAAGGAAAAGTGTCTGGAGTTACTTGAAAAAAACACAAGGGGATGTTAATTTTCTACAGGAAATACACTTGACTAAGGAAGAGGCAAATAAGTTGGCCAGCTTGTGGGAGAGGGGTACTCTCCTGGTCTCCCCATTTACATCCAGGGCCAGAGGGTTGAAAATTTCATTAAGGCCATATCTGTGGGTCGAAATTCAAAAAACCATCTCAGACCCACAAGGCCGTTACCTATTGACCGATGCCACTATAGAGGGAAGCAGATACCCACTGGTCTCGATCTTTGGGCCATTTATTGATGACCAAGGATTCTTTCATCATTTGGCAGTGGTTTTGCACCCTTTCCAGATAACATTATCATGAGGGGAGATGGGGAGATTGTAATACATATTAGGATCGAGATATGGACCACTCGGGAGCCACTCCAAAGAGCTCGTCAGAACTCCAGGAGATAGCAAGTGACAGGGTGACAGGGTGTTAAGGGGTTTATGGAGGTACACACATCCACACTAAAAGGAATACTCATATTATTCCCACATGCATCGAATATACACTAGAAGTGACTTCTTTCTAGTCTCTCCCAATAAGGTTAGGGGTGCTGTACTGGCCGAATATGGGCCCATCTGCTTCTCAGACCATGCACCCCTAGAATTCACTTTACCCACCGGGCAGGCTTCTACTCCAGGTAATCAGTGGGGGATGGATCCAACCCTGCTGCCTTCTCAGGAATATAGGGCATATATTTCTGAAAATATTCAGGAATTCCTTGGCGAAAGAAGGTGGGGGACACATCAGTATCAACCATGTGGGAGTCCTTAAAGGAGTTCCTCTGGAAGGGGGGTCACAATAAAATGTTCTTCACACCAATGTAGGAAGGCCCTGGAGGAGGAGGAAGAGCACTTGGACAACCAGATTCTGATCCTGGAGAAGGGATTGATGGATGGAAGTGAGAAACACAAAGAGGGGCTACTGAAGCAGCTGAAGGGGAGACTAAATCAACTATCAGCCCATCGCATTGACAGGGATATTTTAAAAGCTGGATCGGGAAATTACTTTGAGGGAGATAGGGTGGGCAAGTAGCTGGCATGGAAGATTAAAAAGCAGATGACAGATAGAGTGATTACACAGTATCTATGGAAGGTAGAGATGGGGAGACAACCTCAGACCCTTAAAAAAAAATGATACCTTCAGATTATTCTATGAGTCCCTTTATAGTACAGAAGCCCCAGGGGGTGCAGACCCAAATACTTTTCTTCAGGGTGTCCCACTTCTAATATTAGGCCTAGATAGGAAAGAGAAGCTTGACAGCCCTAATACCATCTCAGAACTGAGGCAAGCTTTATGGGCATCAAACTTGGGTAGGGCCCTGGAGCTGGATGGCACATGAATGGAATTTGCTAAAATGTTTTGGAGTGACATCAAAAATATTTTAATGCTCATGGTACAGAAAATCACGGACAGTAGTGCCCTCCGCAAATCCTTGCAGCTAGCCACCATTATAGTTCTCCTGAAACCAGGCAAGGACCCCACCAAATGTGGCTCTTACTGCCCAATCTCCATATAAAATGCAGACTATAAAATCATAGCTAAGGTGATAGCCATTAGATTGGAGGGTATCCTACTGATACTAATACATCAAGACCAATGTGGAATGGGGGTGTCACATGATGACTGTACTGGAATAGGCAGCGCCACAGGTGAGCTCTCACTCCACCAACTCATTTTTACTGGTTATTTTACTTATTGTGTGCTGATATACACTTACCCTTCCACAAATTGTCCTTCAGAGGGTATTGTCCAGTGAAAGAAAGACAGGTGAGTTGGCATGAGCATTCCAGCACAGAGAAATTAGCCATTTAATCAGACTCAGCCTAGTTGCAATGGAGTCCAAAATGCGCCAAGGTCCGCTGCATCACACACCCCAAGGACCCCAGAGAAACTGCCAAAATGCTCTACATGCCAGCAATCTATCCCCTGTAAATCTGTAATGGCAGCTTCAGCCATGGCTGCTCACCAAACACCGCTCACAGAGCAAAGATATTTAGAGGAGCTACAACCTTTTAAGGCAGCATTACAAGACATTACCATGGAACTGAAGTCACTCCAGGGGGATTTGAATGACACAACCAAGGCTATCGCTGATGTCACCTCCCGAACATCATCTCTGGAGGGGTGGTGGAAAAGACCAGATCCAGAAATTGTTTTCTTGTGGCAAAAACTCGCAAAAATGGACTCCAAGTTTGAAGATCTGGAAGGCCGGAGTCGACATAACAATATAGTCATCTTCTGCCTTCCAGAAGATGCTGAAGGCACTACACAATACAATTTACGCAGAAGCTGCTTACTAGGATTGCGGGGCCCTCTCCCAATAATACTACTTACATCATTGAGAGGGCCCACCACTGTCTCAGACCCAGACCAGCTGTGTACTGGGTCATAATGTTATACGCTTAATAGCGTATGGCATTATGGCAAAACCAGGACCAGGGCACTCCCCGAGTTGGCCCCCTCTGGAGTTGAGAATCATTAGTGGAGGGGTCTGGGAGGTGCAGCCCCCCATAACTGTAGGTGTGGAGGTGGAGCCCCCCACAGAACAAAGACATGATGCCTCATGGCATTAATCGCGCAGCGCGATAGTGCCAATAGGCATTATGTCTTGTGACATAATGACCCTGTGCCAACCAGCTGTGGGGTCCCCTCCTAGGCCCTTTATTTTTACATTTTTAGATTACCTTAACAAGGTCCACATCCTGGTGAAAGTGAGAGACCTGCAGGAGGTCCTGTGGGATGGACAGAAGATTCAGATTGCTCAGGATCTTCCATTTGCCATCAGGCAGAGGACAGCTGCATATCACCCGATTGTCTCTAAACTAATCGCAGCTAATATTAAACTTAAAGTCTTGTACCCCTCCCACCTCTTTGATAACATGGAGAATCTCATTCAGATTTTTAGATCTGCTCACAGATCCCTAGGGAAGATATATTTTCCTTAAAGCATTATTGCCCCATTCAGAAGTGGTGTTGTGTTCTGTGTACGGACCGACTGCAGAGGATCCACAATTCTTTATGTCTCTTATGATGCTATTAGCTCCCTGGTCTATTCTACCACTTCTGATCAGGGAGATTGGAATCTGGTATACTGTAACCTACTGGACAGATCCTGAAGGAGGACACAAGTCCTTTCCCTGGCTCAATTAGCCCTTAGAGAATTTATGGGTTTAGTTGGTCTGGTTGACCCATGGATGGCACGCTTTCCTACTGCTAGAGAGAACTCATTTCATTCAATTCCACATAACTCTTTCTCAAGCATAGATATTTTTTTGTTGAGTATTGGGCACCTTCAGAATGTCTCATGCAATTGCCTCTCCTAAGTAATCTCAGATCATCATCTATTACTCTTGCATTGGCAATTATGCCCCTCTGCCATTAGGGATAAGGTCCGGAGGCTGAATGTTTAATTGCTAAAATCTGAGAAGTTGGTTTCCCACCTCCACACTGCATCTTCACCTTTTTAACCAACAATTCTCCCTCTATGACTAAGTTGGATCTATTGTGGGGAGCACTGAAATGTATTTTGAAAATTAAAGCTCAAGTTTTGTCCGACCTCCTTAGCCAAATTAGACAGCAGGGATTATCTTTATCTCCTGTTCCAACTCAAGAAGAACTTAATCAGTTGGAAATCCTTTGATCCCATTAAAGTACCCTTTTAAGTGATAAGGCTGAACATATTTTACTATGATCCAGGGTTCATTATTTTGATCAGGGAGACAAAGCTGGCAAGTTACTCACCTTACGGCTTTGGGCCCAAACTGCAGATAGGATAGTTCACTCTCTTTTTGAAATACAGATGGAGAACTTGCCACATCTCCTTGTGAGATAGTGGCATGTTTTCAAGAATACTACTAAAGTCTATAGTCCTGGCCCCCTGGGATTTTAAATAGGAACCTTATGGAACTGGTTTGTACAAGATGTTCAGCTCCCACAATTAGGGACTCACCAGGCAGAGTATTTGAGCATCCCACTTACATCTGTGGATATTGTGTCTGCTACTGATTCCCTTCCCACAGATAAGGTTCAGATGGTTATACCATGGAATTTTATAAAATGTTTAAAATTCAATTAATACCATTATTAGATGTTTACAATTATATTTACAAACATGGCCTGTCAGATAACTGAGGCCACAGTTGTGGTCCTCCCCAAACCAGGAAGGGACTCTTCAGGTTTCTAATTATTGACCCATATCCCTGATCAATGTCAATCTTAAGATCCTTGCTACAGTCCTGGCTAAAAGGGTTAGTAAAGTCTGGCATGATTTAATTAGTCCAGAACAGGTTGGTTTTGTGACTGGCATATTATCATTGGACCATCTCCGGAAACTTACCCACCTCATCTCTGTGTCTGGGGGATCTGATACCCCTTCGGTCTTGGCCTCCCTGGATGCAGGGAAAGCCTTCAACAGGGTTTTGTAGGATTACCTCTTTTCACCTCTTGCCAAGATATAATTTTCCCTCTCAGTTTAGTCACTGGATACAGGTACTATATTCACGCCCCAGATCCTGAATACTTTGTAACAGAGTTTTATCTCAACCTATAGATCTCAAACAAGGTACCAGGCAAGGTTATCTGTTATCTCCCTTCTTTTTCAATTTGTATCTTGAACCTTTAATACGTTGATTTTAATGCCTCACCGAGAATTACAGGGATTCCCATTGGTACCTTCCAGTACAAGTTGTCTGTTTATGCAGATGACATACTTCTTCATGTCACACATCCCTCTGCTTCCCTTACAGTGGCCATAGATATTATTCAAGATTTTGACAAAATCTCCAACTATAAATTGAACCTTTCCAAAATGGAGGTAATACCTCTTAATGTTTTTACTCTGAACGCCAACATTCAACACCTTGGACTAACTTGGATCAAGGATAAGATGCGATACTTGGGGATATACCTTTCCTAGTCCAAAGCTAAAGTGAAGAAATATAATCTGAATGAAATACTCTCTCATATTAAAGTGGACCTCAATCGCTGGGCCTTACTCCCTCTTTCTCTTTGGGGACGTATTAGTGTTATAAAAATGAATGTTCTTCCCCGTCTCCTGTATCCCCTTCAAATGTATAACTATTTTCTTCCTAAAAGTTGGTTTCCTCATGTACATAGTATTATCTCCAATTATATTTGGCAGGGTAAATCACCGAGGCGAGCCCTCTCTAAATTGCAATGCACTAAAACTAGGGGAGGTCTCCAAATATCCAATTTTTTTTCTTTACTACCTTTCTATTACCTGCACTATTATGTGCTGTTGGCTGACAATCTCTACTTTGATTGACTCTAATATGTACTCTCCACTATGGCTGCAAATAGAGAAATCTTTATGTGTCTCAAATAATATTGACCTTGGTTCCCTATTATATGTTCTCCTCAAATGTGTACCTAAACAGCTAAGGAAAGCCCCCATAATGGCAATGCTTCAGGCACATGTACCGTTAAACATGCTCACACATGAGTCTCTTAGGTATGATTCCTCCCAGCCGTTACTACAAAATCCAAACTTCAAGATAGGGGGGAAGACATTGGGTTCCTCCTACTGGCCCAGAAATGAGAGAATTTTGGTCAAAGATCTGCTGGATTATCACAACTTACTCTCATTCCTGGAAGTTCAAAACAAATTCAATCGTCCCTCCTCTTATTGTTTTAAATAGATCCAGTTATCTCATATGCTTCTTCATCATTTTGGGTCCAGTCTCTGGGATAAGTATTTAGAGATGCCTATTCTTTCAGTTATTCCCTCATCCCCTTCATCACATAGCATTTCATTTTTTTACAATCATCTATGGGATTTATTGGAGGACAAAGAAGGCCCTCCCTGTTACAAATGGGACTATGCCCTACCTCCTCCCTCCTCCCTCCTCTACCATACGATCTTGGAGTCAAATATGGTTCCACCTATATAAAGATAAAAAATTGGATCTATACCATTTACTCCAATTCTATATAATTCATGACTTATATTACACCCCGTCCAAACTCTACAGAATGGGGAAGCTCCCAAATGACATATGCTCCCATTGTGGTGATCAATCTGGCACCTGCTCCATATTTTATGGAGCTGCAAAAAGACTTTTCAGTTTTGTTAGCCATCAAAACTAAGCTAGATCCCCTTCTTGGCCTGTCTGATGCCTTTCTACTGGAGATATGTATCCTGTGAGAACACAGAAATGTTCTGATTGGGAAAAATAGGAAACACATGGCCTTGATCTCTCTCTATGCACTAAAAAAGTGTTACTACACCATTGGATGGATCAAATGATCCCCACAGTGACAGAATGGCTGCATAAGATTATTTTCACTGTTCGAGCAGAAAACCTCTTGGCCAGTCTAAGAATATAAAATATTATCAAAGAGTGTGGGCTCCTTTATAAGCTTACCTTATAGGCTGTTAGATAATAGATTGGTACACCTTTATATAAAGGTTATATGTTGTTTGAGGGGTTAGGAATGCCCTCTGGTCACTCAATGGTGCAGCTGAGATGGGGGAGGAAGGGGGTGTTGGGGGTAGTATAGATATATAGTACATGGTTAGGGTTTATTGTGGATGGAAAACAGTGGTTTTCCAAATCCTGTTGTTGGACAGTTCAAAGGTTAAAAAAGTTGTTGTACTATTGTTCTGATGTCACAATAATAGTACAACAATTTCTTAACCTTCAACTGTTTCCCAATTAGCTGAAACATTGAGCTTCACAAAAAAAAAAACTGTACAACATGGTGGTGCTGCTAAGCGCGAGCGGTTGAGTATCAGCTTCTCAGATAGTTTGGACATGGACTGCCATAGTCGGTGCTGTGTTTCCAAACTATCAATTTGTTAAGTCTTTTATTTTTTTTTAATAAATCATTATTCCTGGGGAATAAAGACAACAGCGAGAACCTTTAGGGTCGGTAGCGGAGCGGGACCCCAGCACACACCGGGAGGAAACAGCAGTGCCAGAACAAACTACAGAAAGGTACAGAAACTGACAGATACTTGCTTGCATATTTTGGGGAAACCATATACTATATGAAGTAACAGATAGTGAGCTGTGCACAACAAGGCCATGTTTCCATCTCGAGGGGGTTGATGACATCATAGGGACCTCTTGAGCTTCGCTCTTGAGGTCTATGATGTCATTAACACCTCGATGGAAACACAGCCTTGTTGTGCACAGTTCCCTATCCATTATTCTATATATTGTTGATACTGTTTCATTATATGTTCTGTTTTGCATAGCACTGTTTATATAGGACTAAGTAGCACAGAAACTCAGAGCAACCATATTTTACTCATTCTATGTTGGTATAATACTTCAGCTTCCATTAAATAAAGTATATTCAATTAAAAAAAAAGATCAATGTGGAATTGTCAAGTGTAGGTAGGCAAAACATAATATAGGTAGAACTTTGAATACTATCCATGGATGGGCAGGAAGGGGAAGGGATCGAAAAAAGGGCCTTCTCGAACTTGACTCGGAAAAGGCCTTTGATCGGGTGGACTGGGCATTCATGTTTGCCACCTGATCCTGGATCCAGACACTCTATGACTCCCCCAAGGCACAGATTCTCACCAATGACAACTTATCCTCACCCTTTGCCCCTACTATGGAAGCCAGGCAGGTATGTCCCTTATCATCCCTGCTATATGTTTTGACAATTGAGGTACTGGTCTCAGCCATAGGCCACCACCCAAAAATCCAGGCATACACCAAGGGAGGGCAATATCAAGTTATCCCACTCTTAGCAGACAATGTACTGTTGTTCCTGAGGGATACTGATATATCCATCCTGACTTTAACAGCCTTGTTTGATGAATATGGCCCTTTCTCAGGTCATAAAAGTAATTGGTCTAAATGTGAATGGCTGCCACTGGGAGAGGCTGATGCCACCCTGACCATTCAGAATTTCTCACTCTCTCTTCGGTACTGTCCCTGAAGCACCTGGGAATAAACCTCACTAGAAAGCTGTGAGAAATAAATTATAAACCACTGGTTAAACAAATATAGACTGAGTGTGAATGGTGGGAAAGTTTACTCCTTACTTTGATAGGTAGAGTGAACATGGTTAAAATGAATGTACTGCCACAGTGCCTCTATTTGTTCCAGACCCTTCCAGTGTGGGTCCCCAAATATTAGTTCTGGTCACTTAGGGGAGCTATAATTACCTTATTGTGAGGGAGGCAATAGACCATGAATCCGACAGGAAACCTTGTGGAAACCCATAAAGAAAGGTGGGATAGGTCTACCAAACGTATATCTCTATTATTTGTCAGCTCAGATTTCCCCCCAGTTGACCTTATGGGGGATGACTCAGGTAGAAAGAAATGGACAGAGATGTAAGACTCAGTCAATAATGCCCCTCTGAATATCTCATATTTTGCATCAGCCCTTAAGAAGAAAATAGTAAAGCACATAGCAAACCCATTCACCCGAACCATAATGTGTGCCTGGCTGGCTGCCCATCAGCTATTAGGATACCTGGCCACCTTGTCACCTGATGCCTCTATAGAACAAGCACTTTTGGAGGGAAGGGAGGTACCAGCCCCAGTTGCCAGGTGCTTTGAGCCTGGGAATGGGTGGGGCTGTGATCTGACTCTCAGCTCTTTGAAAATGGGGACATGAGGCCCTACCAATCCCTGTCCAGAGATTTGGGTCTCTACTCCTCTCAGTTCATTGCCTTCAAACAAGTCAGACACCATAATCAAACAACCAAAGAAGGCCAGAACAACCCCATATACATGAGGAGATCCCACTTGGAGGAGGCACTGAGAGGTACCCTGGGACTTGGAAAGGTTAGGCCACTGATGTGCTGCTATAAGACAATATTGGGGATCTTGCCTACAGCTCTGGAGAACCTCAAGGCCAAATGGGACAGAGATATGGGATGGTCCTGACAGAAGATGACTGAAGGATGATCCTCCATAGGGGTTTGGCCTGCTCAGTGAACAACAGATTAAGGGCAATCCAATTTAACATTCTCCATAGAATTTACTACACTTCGGCTCTGGCAAATATAATTGATCCCATCGTATCAGATCTGTGCCCACAGTGCAAAGCACACCCAGCTACTTTTATACATATGGTTTGGGAATGCCCCAAAACCATGAACTACTGGCAAGGCATCACTAGTATAGTGCACAGAATGTTGCACGATGACCAAGAGGTGGAATAGGGAATAGGTGAACTCCTCCTGGGACTACCGGAGAGATCAAGATAGGGAGTGGGTTTGGACCACCCATTATGGTCTTTAGCCATGGTGGTGGGGAAACATGATCTGGCCAGCCGTTGGGAGGTAGACTCGACACCTACTGTACAGTGGCAGAATGGACAAAACGATTGCTGCAATGCATGAAATTGGAACATAACCAATGTAAAGCCAGTGGCAGGGAACACATATTTAAAAGGTCAGTGGACAACTAAAGGAAGCACTAGCTGAGACATGGTTCCCTAATAAATGAAAAACATGTCTAAGCCTCTGCAAGAAGAGCCTATGACATTTGAAAAGAGCAACTTAGGGGATGCCAGGCCCAAGCTGATGTTCGAAGAAACTACGACACTTGAAATGAGAGGTTTAGGGTGGTGTCATCTTGCAAGGGGAAGTGGGTAACATTGGAATAAAAGTTTATCTGTCTCCAGATAAAATGTAATCTCAGAAACGTGATTATCCATTTTTATAATCAGACATATAAAGTGTATTAATAGCAACCAAGACCTGTAATGTAACAGTACCCTTACCCAGGTGAGGGCTGTTGTCATGCATGTAGGTGCTGTTTCTGCTGAACTTTAAAGTTAAAAAAAAAGATTCACTATACACAAATCTGCTACAGAGGTTGCATACACTCAAAATTCAAAATAGGGCTATGGTGGTAGAGAACACAGTTGTGAACTCAGTCATATGCCTATCAGATCAAACAATATCTCCAATTCCCACCACACCAGCAGCACAGAATGGAAGTCAAAATTTGACTTCTAACCAGGTAAATGCACAGTCTAATAAGTTCAATGGAGCAGGCACTAAAGACAGTACTAATGGCACTAATAAAATGGAGGATACTGGTATGTTTTCTGAAGCTGTTGTACTAGTAGAAAGCACACCAGGAGCATGTGGCATGGAGAAGGGAGATTACAATGTTGAAACTGTGGCTACACAGGTGAACAATGGGGAGAGTACTGACTTGATGACTGATCCTATCACAGGTTATTGCAAGAATTAATACCAATAATGCCGTAATAGATTTAGTGCAAATGCAAATATCAGTATGTAAGGCCAATAATGCTAACCCAGATGAAAACTAACACCCCACAAAGACATTAGCAACATAGACCCCCCAGTGGTTGGAAGATCTGTGGTCAGGTATCTCCCTAGTACAATCATACATGCAAGATGGATTGCAGAAAATTAAGGTCTCAATGTCTAAACTAGCCTGTTCTGCACATACAGTACCTTAAACACAAAGATGGAAACACTCACAGTGTATCTTTACAATCAGAAGAGTGTGGTGTGCACATTTAAGGAATACATACAAACAGAAGAGGGAAAGAAATAAGTGCCTCGTCTGGGACTTGAACCCAGGTCACTCAGAACACATAACTTTCTGTCTTCTGTTTGCATGTGTTTCACAGTGTATACCAGTGAGCTGGAGGAAGTAGTAGTTATGATCAAGGATAAAGTACTTCCCCTAACATATACCGTTGCTACACACAGCTTGCAATTAAAATATTTTATTAGCAAAGAACAAAACCAAGAAGACAGGTCATGGAAGGGCAATTTGAAGCTCCCCAAGATCCCCAAAGGTTTGCAAGGGTGGTGGGACAACTTATCTTTCTTTCAAAAGATGACCACAACAGCCATGAGGTGGAATTACTATGAAGAAACTACAGCCTTTGGCAAGGCCCACTGTGCAGCCCCTAACAAATTTCTACCTGCCCAAGCCTCAAAATTTCCTCTACCCAGATTTGTGTTTATAATGCCCCACTGATTTCAGGACAAAGAGGCTATACTGTGAAATGCCCATATACATAAGGGCCTAGCACATGAAAATACAAAATCCCATGTCCTTCTGGATTACAGCCAGGCAACTCTGATGCAAAGCAAATGTTTTGAACAAGTCACCATAATAATAAGAGGAAAGGGCATCAGATGAGCATTACTATCATCTGCAAAACTTCACTTCTGGCTAATTGGGAGACTCAGTTACTTTAACAACCCAAATGATGTACACAAAGCAATGGAAACTTCAGAAGGCCAACCACAAGAGGCTCAAACCTAAGCATTCCATAACAAGTAGGATACATGCTAGCTAATGCTCTAATTCTCTAGGAGGCAGTATAGCACACTGGGTTAATGTTCTGAGCTGCAGATCTGGAGACCTGGGTTTGAATCCCACAGCCACCTAGGTGCATACTGGGTGATCCTAAGCAAGTCAATTAACTTGCTTGTGCTCCCAGGTTGCATTTGGAAACAAGCTTCAGCCTGGTGTGCTACTCCTGGTTAAATAATGGTCCCTTTTCCTTTCTCTAATTGATATGTGCCCTGTAGAGGCATGCAGATGATACAGAATTCCAGCACACAGACCTCTGATACTACTACAGCTATAATACTTATGGCAATGATGGCATCCTCAGCCTGTCTCTACTCCCAGGGCATTCTGCCCAGGAGCTGCACAGGGACTGCCCCTGAAAACTCAAGCCTGTCTCTACCCCCAGAGAATTCTGCCCAGGAGCTGCACAGGGACCACCCACCAAAACTCAAGGTATTGAACAAAGGAATCAATGGCTTGTTGCATCTAAACTTTTAAACTTGGTGCCTTTTTTCATTCTTTGCCTTTGGAACTCTCCCCCATCTGTTCACCGTTGGAGCTCTCCTCTGCCTTCAGTTAACTCAGGATCATTGCCTTTGTTACTCTTGTGCCTGTTGTAATTACCATTACAGGGCATAGCACTATATTAATATTATTTTTCTTTTAACTCTTTCTTCTGGGTCTTGCCAACCTAACAGAAATAGCACTCAGCCATGGGAGATTTATTTTGGGCAGCCTAGCTGTCAGCAGCATGTGTGCTAGAAGCTGCAGGGTGATTTATTTAGTGCTGCATAACTCCCACCAATATCATTTTAAAAGAAACATACATGGCAAATTAATGAAATCTTAAGTGCAGTACAGCTGAGGGAGTTGTGCACTGAGCCAAGGGAGATTTATTTAGTGTAGCCTAGCTCCTTGTGGCAAACTTAATTTTAAATATAAATTAACTTGTCTGTGTCCATGGCACCAGATAACGCTAAATTGCACTGAATTTTCCCCACCCGCCCTCAATACCCACCCCCTTAGCTGGCTTTACCTTTATAGTTGAGGACCATCATGTGTTGGAGGTGGCACAATACTTTTTTCTTCTTAACAGCTTTCCCATTTGCAGGTTATGCGATTCCACCACTAGATGTCTCTATTCCACGACTCTGCTTACTACACTGACTACCTGTAGGCTGCTTAATTCATGGTGATTGTTTTCTGATTTTGCTTTCTTCTATTTTTTTCTCTTTGACTGTTCTCTGTTCTCATTACTTCTCGTTGACACTCCTGTGTTACCACCTTCCTCACTTTAACCTATTATCCCTCCATGTAGCCTTTTCTGTAAATCTGATTCCATTACTTGAATTTATTCTTTCTATTGTACCAATCAACCTGTTACAATGATGTCCAGGCAGGCTATGAGATTTCTCCCTTGTGTAATCCTAGCACTGCTTGGCATGGACACACTGGCACTTCTTGCCTGGACCCCCTCACTCCACTCTGGTGCCCCCTTATGGAACTTTACCTACTCCAACATGTTGGCTGAGAATTATTCCATGCCAAAGCCTTCCATACTACTTAGTTACAAGTACACGGGCCCCCTACTGAGTTACATTTTATGTAGGAAAATTACTTCACCAAGGACTGTCTCCCAAGCCATCTTGCTTGCCATGATGTGGGTCATTGTATTATTCCTTTCCCTTGCTGGTGACATTGAAACTAACACTCACCCTAGCTCTAATCCAATTATATCTTATTCCTCCTTGACTCATCTCCTGCTACAGGCTCAGGGCCTGACCCTGGCTCACCTAAATGTCTGCAGCCTCATCCACAGTCTCCCTGATCTCGAGGCTTGGGTGCATGCCAATGACCCTGACATCCTTTCCCTATCCGAAACATGGTTAAAACCCTCTGTCGCTGATCTGAATTGCTCTCTTCCAGGGTACAACTTGTTTCATACTGACAGACCCTCTTCCAAATGGGGTAGAGGGCTGGCATTATACTTTAAATCACACCTTAATGTCTCTCTGGTACCCACCCCATAATCAACTGTGATGTTCTTTACTCACTCCTTCTTCTAGGTGATGCCAAGAAGCTGCACATTTTCTGCGTATATATTCCACCTAGGAACAGCAAGCTTGGCTTAGCAGAGATTACTGACCTGATTCCAACAGTGTCAAAAAAAAATGAGGTCATCTGTTTGGGTGATTTTAAGCTTGACTGGCAGGGTCCTGATTCCTCTGTCCTTACTTCCCCAATTATCAAGGCTAACCTTTTCCAACTAATTGAATCCCCTACTAGAATTTCTCAGAATGGCTCCAGTCATACACTGATAGACTGGATTCTTGCTAACTAGAAAGAACTCTACTCCTCTGCTGGTGTTCTTCCAGACTCTATCAATGATCACTGCCCAGTCTACTGCGTGAGAGGCACCCCTACTCCTGCAAATCCCTCAAGAGTCCTATTTCTCTCTGACTCCTCTAACTTTGACCAGTCTATGTTCCTTCATGATCTTGACCAGGTGGACTGGTCTCCAATCTTTACTACCTCTGACATCAACCTAGCCACTGATTATTTCAATAGGACCATTCTAGCCTTGCAGAGCAAGCATATCCTGATCTCTACATGAACAGTCAGAGGAAAAGTGACTAAGTGGCTGAAGCGCCCTCTCCTGAGACTGCTTAAGTGCCACAACAAACTCTGGTCAAAATGAAAAACATACTCCCATCAAGCTGACCTTGATGCATACCGCTCCTTGTGTAACTCCTGCAAGAAGGAGGTACGCATAGCTAAGAGCAACTATTACCATGAACTTCTCAAATCCTCTGCCTCCAACCCCAAAAGGTACTGGACCCAAATTAAAGAGATAATGGGCAACACTAAGTCACCGATTCCCAATGACTTAATAATTAACGACTTGCTCTGTAATAATCCCAACACTATTGCCAATGCCTTTAATGCAGTTTTTACTTATGTTCCTAATATCTCTCCTCTCTCATCCCATGGCTCTCAATCTCCTCTGACTACTCAGGCTCTGCATGATACACATCCTGCCTTTATGCTTTCCCCATAACATGCTCAGAGGTCTTAAAGATGTTGAATACCATTCCCATGCACGGCAATACTGGGCTTGATGGGCTTCAACCAAGGAGCCTTAGACTAGCTGCCCCTCTCCTGGCCACTGCAGTAACTTATCTTTTTAACCTGCCTATTTGCTCCTCTACAGTGCCTTCAGCATGGAAATCTGCTAAGACAATTCTGATTTTCAAGAAAGGAGACCTCAAAGTCCTTTCTAATTATCATCCCATTTTGCTTCACCTATACATAGCAAGATTCTTGAGAAACTAATCCACCACCAGATGTCAGCCCACTTACTCTGTTTCAACCTCTAGTTCCCCGCCCAGCATGGTTTCCAGGCTGGGCACAGCACCACCACTGCTCTCACACTTTTTACCAATAAGGTAAAATCCAACATGGACAGAGGTCTCCTCACTGGTGCTGTGTTCATTGACTTCACCAAGGCGTACAATCTAGTAAATCACACTCTGCTCTTGGATAAACTACATGACCTTGGGGCCTCTGGATCCACTGTGACCTGGATTCGCAGCTACCTTGACAATAGGTCACAGTCCATTCTCTTTGGTGAGGTGCTGTCATCCTCTTCCCCCATCCCCTGTGGAGTTCCCCAGGGCTCCATTCTTCAGCCCCTGCTCTTCTTTGAATTTGTCAATGATATTCCCACCTCTATACCACACTGTCACTCCATTATGTATGCTGATTACTTGGACCTCTATACTGTCTCCAGCTCCATCAATGACATTAATGATCATCTGTCATCTGTGTTCTCACAACTCCAATCCTAATGCTCCTCCAACTCCCTCATTCTCAACTTACCAAAGACTCAGGCCATGCTCTTTGGGCCATTTAGGAAACTCCCTGCTGCATCTCCCGTTTCATGTGCTTGGCCAGGATGGGTCAACAGTCTCCTACACCGACTCCTTTAAATACTTGGGGCTTAAGCCTGACCCTGTACTCAACTTCTCCTCTTACATAAATGAGGTTTGCAAGTCAGATAATATCAAGATTGGTGCATCATATCATGTACATCACTCCTTAACTCAGGCTGCCAGGACTGCAGTTGCTAAAGGCATCCTACTCCCTAGCCTTCTATATGCTTCTCTCTCCTTTTCCATGCTAATGCCAGTGTCCTCTGCAAATGGGACACTGCCTGTAACAACATTTGCAGATTTTCCCTGTCAGCTCCACATCTGATTCATCACTGTTTGCTTTACTTTGCCTTGCACTGGTTGTCAACTAGCTCCTGGCATTCTTACTCACTGGGATGTTTCAGTGACTCCCATACCAGGTATCTTCGACCCAACTCTCCTGGGTTGATGCTCTCCACCTTGCTTCAGTTCCATGCTCTGAGATCCTCTGATGGCCAAGTATTGAAAAAGTGTGGGTACCCATAACCGAGGGAGCTGTGAATGATATTGACAGGGTTCAAAGGCAAGCTACTAAATTGATACATAATATTAAAAATATCCCCTATGATGGGCTTTTGGAGTATTTGAAGATTATGCCCCTTTAAACAAAAAGGGTCAGAGGAGTTTTACTACTTTGTTATGATATAATGGGGATGCATATTTATTAAATGAATTAAACCTTTAATTTAAAAATGACACTAAGGGTACAGGAGGTCACCCTCTCCAGCTTAGGCAAATAAAGTATAATACTAATAGAATGAGGGCCTTTTTTATGCAGAGGGTGGTGGCCCCTTGGAATGAACTCCCCTTGTCACTTATTTCTTCCAACTGGATAAATATATTATGAAGGAGGGTAACATGACCGAATAAGGGATATTGGAAAGGAGCTGCCGTGGGCTATTCTTTACTGTCTGGCCTCCTTAACTCCCACAAACCTTTGTATGAATCTTTGTACTCCCTGTCCCATACTGCTCCACTAAAAATGGGAGAACAAGCTTTCTCACATTTTGCCCCCAAATTCTGGAACTCTTTGCCTCCCTACCTTAAGGACTCCGTATCTCACTCCTACTTCAAAACTGCACTTTTCTCTCACCTACTTGCACTCAATACATGTGACTACACCTAACTTTGATCAACCTTCTGTTTCTTCCTCATTCTTCCTTGATTACGGCTTCCTATTACTCTGTATGTTTATCATACTGCTTGCCCATACCTGTCTACCCATCCCTGCATGGATGGCTTTATAAGCATTTATAAGCATTGTGGACCATCTGTTCATTTTGTATGTATCCCTTTATCTTATCCCTGTGTGGATACCTGCTTATCTGATGACTAGTAATGATTGTATATTCCTATGACTTTCTGTTTTCATTTGTATTTGTACTCTCCCGGGTTGTGCCTGAAAATGGGCAGGGTTATTGCCCAATGTACTTACCTGATCATCAAAAGCAAATAAATAAATAAATAGTGACAGTCTAAAACAGAAGAACATATGACAATTGGCATAAGAATCTGACAAGACAGTCTGTCTCAAGCATTCAAAATCCACAGTAAAAATGAATGTGATCACTAATATTCATGACAGTGGACACAAACCAACATCAGAAAGCATTCAGACTTCTGAAATGGGCCAGAAATAATGTGTGGATCAGGACCCTAATAAAAACAAAAAAGGAAAAAGATGATCTTTCATTTAAAGAGGAATTCCCGTATCTCTTCAATTAAAAGCTACCCTCCATTTCAAGCCGCTCTCAAACATAAGCCATGACTGCTAACTACTTTTTGTATTATAAGCAACTCTCGAACTATGGCAGTGGCTTACATTTGCTACAGTCAATTTGGCACAGCATTCTTAGTGACTCTCACATACTCTACTTTAGCTTCCATTTTTACAATGTACCATTATAATTATCATCAAACATTTGGTAGTATAAGAAGTGCTGGAACCCCTAAGGTCTAATTATACAGTAAGATAGTTAAAAAAAAATGTCACACGCTGGCGACCCATGTTTGGGAATAGGCACGGGACGATGGGGGTTGGCAGGGGAGTAGAAGGATCAAGCATCCAGAGGATTACTCTCCTTCTCTGGGGAGGGGGAGTTAGCTGGTCCCGGCATCAGTTGCCCCTTGGTGGAGGCTGGAGGACATGGAGTTGCACCATAACGTGGTTGGAGCTGGGATGGACGCTCTCCCCCTAGCATCATTGCATGTTCCTAGCTCCAGAGCAAGACAATAACAGACAATCTTCAGCCCCCGTGCATGAGTCAGGGCTTGGTGCCCAACCCTCCAGCCATGACAGTTATGCTTTGGTGGCCCGACTCAGAGGGGGCATCCCTGGGTAAGGGTGAGGGTGACCAAGCCCAGGGTGAGCCCATTCGTGGGGCTAGGGGTGCCTGGTGGCAAAAACATAATGGAAAAAAATTAAAATAAACAATGCCAAAATTACTAGACTAAGCCTGGTTGGTATCAGTGTAGATGATACCATAACCAAAGTGCCAGAAGTCCTGGATGTGAGGTAGACAGACAGATAAAAGAGGTGAAAGAGACACAGTTTAAGAATTTCCTTTATTGACTGAAATAATATCAAATACAAACAAACAAAATCAAAGAAATGCCACCTTCTATAGTCACTGGATCACTCGATCTCTGAATCACTACATATTTCTGAATTGGAACAGCTCAGAGGCTCCTGTGCTTCCTTTGTGCCTATTTCTCTGTCAATTTTGCCTCTGTGTCAGAGTCTGTTCATTTCAACTCTCCCAACTTGGTGTTAAGATCTCCAGAGATTTCTTCTGTGATGCCACCCTCCTTTGTGCAGTTAATGACATCAGGTTCACTACTTGCTATGGCACACTCCTGGTAAAACAAATGAAACACCACTAAAATGTTAGTCACTCTGTTACATGGGTGAGTGTACTTGGCTTGCTAGTACCTCAAATGATTTAACAATAACATCACTGGTGTGGCTGTCTGCAATGAGAGATTTATCTACTCTAAAATCCTGTCCTTACTGAGTGCTCTGAGGTTACCATTTTATTTATTTATTTAAAATTGGTGACTGGGAAAGGCACACTGAGCCGAGGCTCATTTCCAGGTGTGAGCCGGGTACAACAAAATTCACAGGAGTAAAACATTTGTTACAATATGATAGAGGAAAGTAGATGTTTGCAATAGATTTAAATATTGGTTGAAACACAAATATTAACAAGGTAAGACAAAAATATATAAGGTTTAGAAACTCCACAGGTAAAGCAGTGGTCAAATATTAGAATAAAAAATAGATCTCGAGTGGGAGGATCTGTGGCAAGCAGGGGCCTGAGAATGAAATCAGGGAGGTATACCAACACTGGTTCACAGACTTGAGGAAAGAGTGCAGGAGGCATGAGGGGTAAAGGAGTTGAGAGAAAGGAGGAAAAAGAGGGGGGTGTTAGGATCTTTGTGGCACCGAGGGGAAGGGAATAAACAGAGGAGTCTTTTGATGGATGAGAGAGAGAAGGCTAGGCACAGGTCCGGGGATAGGTTGTTCCAGAGTAAACAGAAGTGATAGGAGAAGGCTGACTGGCCAGCAGCAGAGTGACAGGAAGGAGTGGAGAAGAAATGTGGGTCCCTGTTGTGAAGAGAATAGGTTGTGGACTTGGCTGGTGTGAGTCAGGATGATAGTTAGGAGGGGAGAGGAGGGAACCTAGCCAGTATTTAGTGATGAGGGAGTCACAGTGACTTTTTCTCCTGTGAGACAGTGGGGCAAGGAAGAGAGGAGCATAGAGAAGACAGTGGTGTGTAAGGGGGGGAGGCAGTGTTGAAGTGGCAGAAGGAATTGAGTAGGGTATCCAATTTGGAGAGGGAAGAAGCTGGGGCAGTGCCATAGACCACATCGGCATATCTGCCCAATTTCCAATCATTGCTGGGAATAGACTATGGTCTTATATCAGCCATGCACAGAAGCAGGCAAAACTTAGACTCTTTAGTGCAAAATCTTTCAGCAGTCTCTGACCTACAGTTGTGCACTGTCGAATTGTAAAACCTCAAAGCCATAAAAAAGTATCCACCCATCCCCTGCTGGCAGTAAAGCAAGGGTCCTGTGCAAGAGCAGCTGCTTTTAGTTATACAGCCTTTCATGTCACATGATACTGTTGTTCTCTTTGTAGCATAACCCAGGTAGCCAGATCGGCCTCAACCTTAGGATATCTTGCCCTCATGCTCCCGCCATCTAGCCGCCTTCAGTTTTTATTGAAGCCCATGGATCTCATTATGGACACCTTGTCCTCTAGTGTGGCCAGCTTTTTCCATCACTCTTGTACTTGGCTTTTCATCAATGTGGAGGGCAGCTGCAATTGGACAATTTCCCTTCTCTCTGCTCTTTTGGCAGTGATGAGTTTAAAATCCAAATCATAGGATTTTATTTTTGGCATTATAGCACTCATTCCTGTAGCTGTTGCTCCTTTGTCAAAATGTTCTTTTAGCACTACAGTGGATCCATATAACAAGTTGATCAGCTGAGTGTCAGGTATGGTGGTTTTGATTATAAGCCACCCTCGATTGTAAGCCATGGCAAAAACATTGCAATTGTTAATTATAAGCCACAGTTTTAAATCGAAGAGATATGGTATTAAGGCAGATTATATTGTTCATGGCATAATGAGGGATATTATCTGGTGTATGTTAAGACAGTAATAATAGTGGACTCTCTTTTTGCTAGGCAGATGGATGTTGTCCTTTTAATCATTGCACATTAGTTTTGAATCTGTCTCCACAAATCCACCTGTATCCACAAAATGAATGTATTTTTTCATCCTACTTAGGCTTTTAACGATTACTTGGAATTATTCATGGGTAATGACACTTAAAAGTTGCAAATGTTTTTTTGTGAAATGCTTACTGATGATGAATATTAAATAAATGAGTGCACTGAAAATTGTCATCACTCACTAATGATTTTTCAGCTAACCATTTCATAAGATTTTAATGAATTAAGTTTCAAATACCTTTATGTATTTGATGCACATCTTTCAAGTGACTCATTCACTTTGCACCAAGGTGAGTAAGCAGCTCATCCTTTCATCTTGCAGATGCCTTTGTTAATTTACGAGAAGGGTTGGGGGCTTGGGGAAAAGGGGGAAGTGGTGATGTGGTAGTTGAAGGTAAATCTAAGGGTTTATGTAGAAGGGTGTCTGCAGATATATATTTTGGGACATGTGGGGTACATGAAAAGAGAAAATGGAGGAAATTATTAAAGAGACTTCACATTGATCAAAGATATGCAGCAATTTAATTGGACAGGCAATGATAAGTTAGGAAGGGCTGGATTTATTATCCTTTCTTGGACACAGAATAAGAATGGGAAATCTTAAAATTATAACTTAGAATATATGGGTCTTAGGTATAGGGGAAAATTAGGAAACCTATTTGAATTTCTCTAAAAGGATTGAACTAATGTTGTATTCTTCCTAGAAACACATTATTCACAGTCATTTTCATTTTTTTGTGTAGAAAATGTTGAAAGAAGTGGACTCCTTTTACAAGACTAACCATTGAGGAGTTGCAATGCTACTGTATTTAAAAAGAACAGCATAATGAAACAGGAAAAGCTGGTTGCCATGTCATTCTGGAATTAATAGCAACAATTGTCAATATCTTTTGCACGAATAAGAAAGATCCCACATTCTTTACTCATCTCTTCAGGAATTAAGCTATGTTTCAAAACTCTATATTATAGGGGAGACTTTAGTTTAGGTAATAATAACCTATTCCATAAATCATCTCCTGCTTATTCCACAAACATGTCAGCTTTCAAAACAATCTAATATGTTATGTCTGATTTAAATTTAATAGACACTTGGAGAAACATTAACCCTAACAAAACGCAATATTCTTTTTTTTCTTAGCCAAATACCAGATCTATCCTAAAATAAATGTTTATTTAGTTTCTCCATCTGCTCAATTTTAATTCAGAGCACTTGGAAGTCTTGAATTTAGAAAGGATATGAAGGACAGCTCCAAATATGAAACATTCAGCTGACAGAAGGGGGGCGGAGCAGCAAGATGACCACAGTGCTGCTGTGCTCCATACCACACTGAACGGGTGTTCTTGTGAAGAGTTTATGTTTTTAAGTGTCTAATCTGCCGCCTTTTTTATTGCAGTAAGCGGTACAGTGGGATAGTGAATCATTTAATTTTTTAGCCCTACTCAGGCTAAACTGTGTCTACGAAATCAAAAGTTTCTTGTTTTTAGCTTTAGAGTATGGGCTTTGACAGGCGTTTGGCATTCAAAATGGACAAACTCTGTTTGCTGATTTGAAACATTAAAACATTTTTCTTTTGCTGGTTGATATATTATATGTTATGAGTGAGGGACAGTGTGTTATCCTTGGTGTGTCCTGCTGTATTCATAAGGGATAGTTGGCTCCAAGAGGAATAAAGCAAGCTGAGCTGGGAACCTCAGCTGGGAACTTCTGGCATTGGTAAAAATAAGGAGTCCTTATTATCGCACTGGAGTATTGGTACCGTATTTGGACCCAACTTGGTTGGAGTCAATTATAACATCTGTGGATGCAGAATGGCTTTTCTTCTTAACTTACAGGTTGTCCAGAAGACTTCAGAGGTTAATCGGATGAACTATGTGAAGAGCTGTGCTTTTTGAAATTTGGGGTACTGGAGAAGATTTTGTGGTCATGGAGGTGAATTTGTCTTCTCATGCATTCTCTAAAAGATACAATTTCCTGAGTATAATGGACAAAGGTAGGGCAAGCTTCTTTTGGAGTAAACAGTACCGGGGAATATGGACCCCAGAAACCGAGGCTTGCCACAAAAATCTTAGGTAGCATGAAACTCTCACTGACCAAAAAACAATTAATTATGATAGTTTCATTTTGGTCTATTGATTTTATTGATGGGCTGATTTGATTAAAGTGCAGTTTTCATAAGTGTTAAAGTCTGGGAGTCAGAATTTTACAGCCTCATTTATTGAGGCTTAAAAGAAAGGAACCAACCCTATACTACCTTTGTGGTGACTCCTTCTTTGCAACAATTATTAAGAGAGGCTATTAAGTGACAAGTGGAGGTTTGACAAGCCCCCCCCCTTCATCGGAAGTACTGTTCAGCTTTTAAATTTATCGATTTGCTTTTTAATCACTTAATTCCTTAAGGAAAATGGGCACAAGGGTCGGGTATTGTTTCAATAAATCCTGTGATTGATCTTTAGCACCAGACTTTTAGTTTAACTGCTAAGATGAGAAAATGGACTTTGAAAGTTAGCTACCACTCCATTCATTACTCATACTGTTCTAACTGTTCAGCATCAAAGCAAAGATGAGTCATTGAATGAACATAAAGACTCCTATAGGTATGGAGCCGATTGCTATATGTTTACATGCTTGAGGCCAAAATATTTATTTATTTACCAATCCAACTCGTGATTTTAAAGTGTGGTCGAATTCTTCTGAGCGGTATGGAACTGACTGGGATCATTTGAGCCAAAGACATGCTGATGCTAAGGTTTAAGACTCCTTGCAATTTATAGCATGTTTTTTGGAGTGGAGAATAATAGTTTATATTATTATTAATTATATTATTATTTGTTTTACTGAGTGGTTTTGAATTGCCTGTATTTCTATTTTTTTTTAATTACTGTTTACATTTCGGTTTAGTAATTCAGTAACTTGAATATGGTTAATTCTAAGGCAGTGGTAAATGAATAACTGATTACTTATCTAAGGGGATTTGGAAAGTAAGTCTCTAATACTTTTTATGTACTTATAAGCATTGAGACTGCAGATGAGTTTCATTCCGAATATCTGGGAATGGTGGCATTTGGTGCCAAGTGGGGAGATAGCTCAGGAGACTTTGGAGGGCTTAGACCAAACTGTCAGTGTCAATATCTTTGGGAAATGGATATCAGTAAGCTATGGAAGGGAGGCATGATTTGAGTTATGTTATGGTGTCCAGCATCAAAGCCTGAGAATGGTCATGAAGCAAAATGTCTTAGTGTGTCAATTACAGATACAGTTCTTTCACTCTACACTTGTGGCCTGAAGTACAGGCTGGCAGTGTGTGCCTGGCTTTAGGGTCATTTGAACGAATGCGGGGCAGCATGTGCTGTGGGGTATTCTCATTGGGCTCCTTTTGTGCTAGGCCAAAGCCAGCAGTATGGGTTGGCCCATTGGGTGATATGACAGTGATATGTTATTTCATAATGGGTTTGAGCAGCTCTAAGTACCAATATTGTTTTTTTGGCCAGGTGATTACATTTATGCACTTGATATTGCCACTTGTTGAGCTTATCTGATACATCACTGAATGAGGTATGTAGTAGTTGGAGTACCAGACTACTCCTTGGGGGCCCTCTGGGCAGTTCTTGCCTCAAGCAACATTGAAATTAGCCATCTTAGCTCAGAGAATTTCTCTTATTATATTTATTGATACTGAATTTCCTCTTTTAGAGATAGCATCCATGTCCTTGTATAAACTGGATTTGAATCTTTATTTTCTGATTAATAGGTTTGGACTACTGCGTTATAAAAATTGCATATTTTGTTTTAGTGCTCAACATCCTGTATATATATATATATATATATATATATATAATTTAATGTTTATTTTTAATACATTGTAATGGCAACCACAAAACAATAAATTCTACTTGACTTGACTACTATTTAAATATTTTGATTTCCAGTCCTGCCTCTGTTTTCATCAAGCTAAACCTTTTAAGATTAAATCCCATAAGATGTGCCATATGCTTTTCACCTTGCTAAACAGCACTAACTTTTGTAAAAGAAAATGGCAGAAGAAATATCTTTCTTCTTTGTGGTGAATTCTAACCAGGAAGTGTTGGCTCTGACCATATGTGACAGTTACAAGGCACATTTGAGAGGGCTAGTGATAGCCTAATAAGCTAATAAATATTGGGTTGTTGTGGGTAAACTGAATGCACTAGAAAAAGAGATATGTAGTTTAGAAACTCTTTTAAATAATTAATCCTATGGAATCTAATACAAATCAATTATTAAAGACTAACTCAGAATGCAGTCAATTATTGAGTTTGAAAGTAGAATAATATTCTGAAATCTAGATCAAGAAGTGATAATATGGGCAACAAACCCTATAAAACAGTGACTTACCTTACCTGAACCCATTAAGGAAACAGCACTCTGACATTGGCTGAAACAGAGTCTCAAGTGGAACTGTGGACTTTATTGGGTACTCCCCAGCAGATGCCATCCTCTTCTTCTAGTCCTCCCTATTCATAGTTGCTAGCAGGTGGGGGAAGACATTCCCCATAAGAAAGACCTGGAGTGAGATTAAAGTGCTGGAGTGTTGGTCTATTCTTTCATGCTGTCTTTTTTTAACCACTGTGGTGAATAAAAAAACTCAAAAACTAAAACAAACAAGCAGTTGTCAATGTCAAATGCTGTGTCCCTGACATTAGCATTGGTAGCACAGGAGTTGAACAGATGCATAATAGGAATGGCAGTGAAGTATGAAAGTGACATCAAACCCCACATTACCCTACAGAGACTGATAGGCACTGAGGTGTGCCTTTGGGCATTGGCCATAATGTTCATGGCAGTTCAGTTCACCCTACCCTGCAGTGCAACAAATATTGCATTGTGCCTTGAGGTCTTCGGGCCTTATGCTTACCCCATTCGGCCATTACACTCATAGCATTTTACCTCACCCTATCCTGCAGACACCGACAAGTGCCGAGGTGTGCTATGGGGTGTTTGGCTTTACAGTCACCCAATTTCATAAGGACATAAGCTGAAATGGGTGCAGCATAGGAAAATGGGGTGAACTGTGGGTCCAAAGAGTCCAAGGCACATCTCGATGCCTTTCAGCGACTTGAGAGTGGGGGGAGGGGGGTGGCATAGTGTGAGCATGACAGCCAACAATGCAAAGACACACCCCTGATGCCTGTCAGTCTGCACAGGGTGGGACGTTATGGTTAGAAACCCTAATGCCCTGGCTGTTAGTTGGAATTTGCACTACAAATTTGCAACACAGCATTTTTGTGACCCCACCTTATGAAAGTGTTTGGGACCTCTGTTCATGAATAGTGGCACTGTGATTTTGTTAATCTGTCCTGAACATTGATTTCTCACAGTGACCAGGCCATTCTGCGCCAGATGTAGAAAAACACCATTCTGGCAGGATGTGCAAAATGACAGCTGTACTATTCATAGGTAGGTTTGAAGAGATGGCAGTGTTGAAAATCTTGAGTGAAAATATTAAAAATGCTTGAATTTATAAGCATACTAGAAACTGCGCAATGCACACTCAGAACACAGTCATTTAGTGGAATTATTTCACTAAATTTTCAACATAGTCATTTTGGGACCGCTGCTCGTGAACACTATTACTATGATTTTTTTCATCTGTCCTGATCATTGGTTTCCCACAGCGACCACGCCATAGTGTGCCACTTGTGTGAAAACGCATTTTGGGCAGGATCTGAAAAATGACAGCTGTACTGTTCATAAGGTTGTGTGCAAAACTGACAATGTTGAAAATGTTGAGTGAAAATATTACAAATTGTAGAAGTTACAAGTGCTCATGGAAACTGCGCAATGCACGCTTGTAACATAGTCATGTTATGGACTTTTGTCTCAAGATTTTCAACATAAGCATTTTAGGACTTCTGTTCATGAAAAGTGCCACTGTGATTTTTGTAATCTGTCCCAAACACTGATTTACCAGAGTGACTGTGCTATTCTGCACCAGTACTGTGCAAACACATTATGGTGAGGATGTGAAAAAATAATGGCTGCACAGTTTATAAGGAGGTATGAAAAAAATGGCAACGTTGAAAATCTGGAGTGAAAATATTACAAATTGCAAAGTTATGAGTGTGCATGGAAACTGTGCAATGCACATTCATAACACAATCATTTTTTGGAATTTTTTCACCAAATTTGCAACATAGGGTTTTTGAAAGGCTACCTCATGAACAGCAATGCTGTCATTTCGTTACTCAGCCCCAAAAGATGATTCCATGCAGTGACCACAAAATCACCTTTCGGGACCGAATAATGCCATGACAGTGACTGAATTCACGAGGAGGGGTCCTAAAAACCCCATGTTGAAAATTTGGTGCCACAATTCCCCAAAATGCCTGAGATATGCACCAAAGTTGAAAAAAATACCCTATTTATGGTATTATACAGCTTACCGGCATTTCTTCAGTTCGTGGTCAGCTTTGAAGAGTGTAAATGTGTTCCCGGTCCACCGAAGATGGTGAGCTGGACTCCGGAGGTAAGTATGGGGTGAGGGAGGTATGTGTAGAAGCAGGGTGTGCACAGGGTGGGTATGAGTTGGGGGCAGGGGCCACCAGACTCAAAGAGGGACCGATTTCTGGTTTACAGGGTAAAAAAAGCAAAACATTGCAAGGCATTTTTTTTCTTTATAGGAACATTTGGCACACTGGGGTGGGCTCCCAGCATGCCACCAGAGTGTTTTTTTTGGGAGGGCTGTAGCCGACAGGGGATTGGGAAACCCCACCAGTCATAAAGAGTTGGGGGTCGCATGAGCAGGGGGACTGGCACCCTCTCGGCACACAAGAAATGGGGGGTACATTATGCTGGCAGGGATTGGGCACCCTCATTTGCAAATTAATTTAGGAGGGGGCATGCTGACAGGGGGATTGGGCACCCCGTCATCCTTTATAGCTACTGTGGAAGGTGGTGGCTATCCCTCAGCTTCTGTGGGGAGCTGACTGGAAGCTGCACCATGTTGCTTGAGGGGACACCAAACGAGGTAAGCAGTAATTGGCTGCTGCAGTTAGGGACCGCCCGGTGGTCCTGCCTGATTGCAGCAGCTAATTGCTTTCAAGTTGTTGGCACGTTTTCTGAACTGCTGTCATAGCGTGCTATGCCATTGGTGCCACACAGCCCAGCCACAAAAAGCAGTGGCGCTATTGGCTACAGCAGGACAGTACCTCCAAAACCCACTTCTCCACTGAAGCAACCACAATATGTCGTCTGCGCTGCATGCACAAGACAACATAAAAATGATTTCCAAAATAGAAGAGCTTTTTATGACTCACTTTATTTCCCACAAGTGCAGAGAATGTTATATTGAAGTAGACTATTAGGATTGATTTGCCAGTAGCAGAACACTCCCCTGTCCAGAATTTCCTCCTTCCCTTTAACCTCCCTTTACCGGGATGCCTCACAAAAGATGTGAATATCAGGCTTTCTTTCAAAAAATTGAGTCATTTAACAGCTTTCCCTTACCTCAACTTCAGCTCTGCTTGCCTTGTTTTTTCCTCTTGAATCTGGCTGACAGCAGCAATGTGACCCTTGGAATTCCTGCACCTGACAGCAGCAGCCTCATATGTGTGTGTGTGTGTGGGGGGCATTGCATTTCCTGGATACCGCTGCATTTGTTTCGGCACAGAAGGCACAGAGTACTAGCTCCAAGAGACTTATTTTAGTTCCTAACCCTCACAGCTTCAAAGTTAGCCCTTTTTATGTTTGCTTGCACTCATGCACAGTGAACATATTGGTAGCATGCCAGGACTGTTTGGGTTTTCCAAGTGTGGAACCTGTTGGCACCAATGCAGTTGAGCACTGCAAAGGCTGGGTTGTGGGCACCCTATTACAAGCAGGTTGACACTGATGCTAGTCAGCTTACTAATGGGTGGAAACTTCTTACAAATGAAAGGAGGAAGTCAGTCTTATGGTATGAAGTTTTTGCATATTAGCATAACAACTGGGCATGATCAGCACCGAACCTACCTCCCTTGCTACCTGTTCCACCACCAGGTTTCTGCCCACCCATCTGATCCAACTTTTAGCATTACTGGTGGTGAGTACTCATTCAGCACCACTGCTGGTATCCCCTTCCCACCAAACTGACTGTTTAAATCACATTGGAGTCAAGTGATGCTGCCTGGTTGAGTGGTTGTGCGCTGCTGAAGCTCTGACTCTATCTGCCAAGCTTACTTTTGTTTTCACCTCTGTTCTGGTGTAGGAACATTGTCTAACACCTCACCTTGCTCAAGAAATATTTTGAAGTGGAATGCCAGATCAGTCTTGAGTCACTAAAATGAGAAGCTAAATGGTCTAAGAAAGACCTGGTTGCTGATGCAAGTGAAGAGGACTTGGGACTAATTGAGGAACAACTCTCACTTGGATCATCCATGAAATAATTGCCCTGCACAACATGGTCACATATGAACATACGAAATTTGCCAGCAGATAAAGGCCTAGAGGTCTATCAAGTCTACTCGAATGTGCAGCTAGCACCCCTTATTCTGCAGCTGCCCCTCCCTTCCACCCTTCCCCTTCATTAACCCTCCCCCTTGTCCTGTCCCATCCTCGTTTGAAGCAGTCCACTGTTCTACTGCATACCACTTCTGCAGGTAACGATTCCACCCAGCCACCACTCTCTGTAAAAAGTGTCTCCTCATCTCCCTCCTGAACCTTCCTAGCTCCAGTCTCATATCATGGCCCCTGGTGGCCCTCCCTCCCTACTTTGGAACAGCCCCTCTGTACCTGTCTTATTTATTCCTTTCATGTATTTAAAGGTTTCAATCATGTCACCCTGTCTCTCCTCTCCTCCAGTGAATACATGTTCAACTCCTTCAACCTCCTCTCGTAAGTCCCCCAGACCCTTGATCATCTTTGTCACCCTGAGCTGCACCCCTCCAGTAACTTAATGTCCCCTTCAGATATGAGGCCAGTACTGCACGCAGTACCCAGGTGTGGTCTAACTAATGACCTATACAGTGGCAGAATCACCTCCTGAGGATATACTCCTTGCAATACAACCCAGCATTTTGTTGGCCTTTGCAGCTGCCTTCCTACACTGTGCCGAGTTGTTCATTGACCCTGTAATGAGCACACACAGATCCTTCTCCTCCTCTGTCTGGGCTAGCTGAACTCCCCTAGCTGGTAAGTCCTCCTTGGGTTCTTCATCCCAAAATGCAGCACTTTGCACTTTTGGCATTAAAGCCAGTTGCCAGGTGTCTGACCAGGTTTCAAGCTTTGCCAGATCATCCTGCAACCCTGCCATCCCCAGGTCATCCACCACCACACAACCTTGGTATCATCAGCAAACAGACTGATCTTGTTCTTGATGTCCCATGATATGTCTGCAATGAATATCCCAAACAACATTGATCCCAACACTGAGCCCTGTGGAACACCGCTCGTCACTGCCCTTGAGTGTGAGAGCTCCCCACCCACCACCACCCTCTGTTGTCTTCCCTGCAGCCAGTTTCCTACCCATCTCACCAGCTTTGCACCCGCCCCTGTGCCTAGTAACTTCCTTCCCAGCCTTCCATGTGGCACCAAGTCGAATGCCTTACTGAAGTCCAGATACAGGACATCCACTGCATGGCCCCTGTCCAGGTGCCTAGTTACCCAGTCATAGAACTCAACCAGGTTGGTTTGGCAGGATCTGCCACGTATGAAGCCATGCTGTTTGCTGTCCTGTAGTCCTTTGGCCTCTAGGAGGGCCACCAGCCTCTCCTTCAGGATAGTCTCCATTAGCTTACCCACGATGGATGTGAGGCTCGATGGTCTGTAGTTTCCCGGTTCATCCTTCGGGCCACTCTTGTGGAGAAGCACCACATGAGCCATCCTCCAGTCCTGAGGTACACACCCCGAATGTAGTGAGGCATTAAATAGGTCTGCTGAAGGTCCTGCAAGGACCTCTGCCAGCTACTCCAGTACCCTGGGGTGGATGCCATCTGGGCCTGGCGCCTTCTCCACCCTCAGTGCCTTCAAACCCTCTCGAACTCTGCCCTCCATGATTTCCCCATCTGTCACCACATCCCCCCCCCCGTGTCTGCCATTTCTCCCACCTTGGGTGTCACCCCTCTTCTCTTTAGTAAATACTGAGCAGCAGTACTCATTTAGTGCTTCCGCCTTATCGTACCCTGCTTCCACCCAAGCCCCTCCTTCCTAATCCTTACTATGTGGTCCTTACAGCTCCTTTCTCCTGATGTACTTAAAGAAGTCCCTCACCCCCTTCTTAATGCCTTGTGCCAGCCTGAGTTCCTTAGATGCTTTGGCTCCCCTTACTGCCCTTGTCACCTCCTTCGATTCTGTCAAGTACTCCTCTCTGTCCTCCCCCCTCCCTGTTTTTCTTGTACTTCCTAAAGGCAGCTCTTTTCCTCCTTACCTTTCCATGACCTCCTTGCTCAACCAGCTCTGGTTTCTAGCCCTAGCCTTCTTGCTCTGGGCTTTGCAGCAGGTTTTGGTTCCTCCACTATCCCCAGCTTTATCAGCCCCATCTCTGGTTAGTATCCATACTAGATTGAATTCTGCCAGGTACCCTTTACCACTTCCCCATTCTCCCAAAGTCGGCCTCCTGAAGTCCAGCACTCTGTGCCAGATTCCACTCCTTCCTTGCCCATATCCAATGTGAGCCATACTGAGTGGTGGTCACTCTCGACAGCGGTTCCTCCACTGTAAGTTCTCTCACAAAGTCCCCATTTGCCAGCACAAGGTCAAGGGTATTCCCTAACCTAGTTGGTTCACTGACCATTTGCAGCAGGAAGCTGTCCTGGAAGGCATCCAGCAGTACCTGCTCCCTTCTGTTGCTGGTTGTTGGGGTGCTTCAGTCCACTCCTGGCATGTTGAAGTCCCCCACAATCACCACATTACCCTTCTCGCAGGTCCTCCTGATCTGTCCCGCTAGTTCCCTGTCTAACTCCTCCATCTGGGATGGTGGCCTGTACACCAATCCCATTCTAAGAATCTTATTCTTGGAATCCTGGATTTGCACCCAAAGTGACTCTGTACTACCTTCCTCCCTTACACACTTCAGTCCTTCCTTCACATATAGTGCCACCCCCCCTCCTTTCCCAGTCACCCTGTCCTGACGAAATAACCTGTACCCTGGTACAGACAGGTCCCAGTCATTATATTGAGTGGCCCATGTTTCCATGAGGGCTGCAATGTCCATCTCTCCCTCTGCCATGAGAACTTGTAACTCTGCAGTTTTCCTCCCAAGGCTCCTAGCATTAAGGGTAACCACCTTCCACCCTTCCCCCCCCATCCTGCCCTCCTTTCCTAGCATCACCAACAGTACTTGCCATTTGTCCTTTGTCACTGTTATGGGGGGTTAGCTCATATGATTTCCCAACCTGTGGTCTCTGCATATCTCTTCCCCAACTGCCACCCCCCCACTCCTAGTTTAAATTCCCAACTTCCTCTATATATTCTTCCATCCTCTGTTTCAACACTTTCTTTCCCTCCTCACTCAAATGTAGTCTGTCCTTGGCATAGAGACTACTGTCCTCCCAGGTCCCTCCCCACCCCCTCAACAGCCCATATCCTTTAGCACAACACCAGGT
Organism: Neoceratodus forsteri; assembly: GCA_016271365.2. Taxonomy (NCBI): domain Eukaryota; kingdom Metazoa; phylum Chordata; order Ceratodontiformes; family Ceratodontidae; genus Neoceratodus; species Neoceratodus forsteri. The sequence goes on along the minus strand of CM057454.1, from coordinate 1,000,334,666 downwards.
TCTTAGCCGTCCGTTAAATTCCTCTATTCTCAGCTTTCTTGTTGTGCTTGCCTTTGGCACCGGAAGTATCTCAGAAAAAGTTAATGATCTTCCTGCCCCCTCACATAATTGTGCTAGTTCCTCAAACCTCCTCTGGACTATATCTACTGTCTTGTCAGCCAGGTCGTTTGTCCCAAGATATATAATTAAATAAGGCTTGTCCCTACCCCTTCTAGCATATTTCAGAACAGACTGTTCCACCCTTTCTGCTGTCATTTCTGGCATGGCCTCCACCCAAATGCGACTATGCCTCTCCCCCTTGCTACCCCACCTAACTCCTCTTAGTATTGAGTCACCCAGCTCTAAGATTCCACCCCTCTTATTCCCTGCTTGCTTCCATTCATCTCCCTCCCTCATTTCCAGCTCCTCTTCTTCCTCCTGCACATTATTTCCCCCTTTTACCCCTGTTGCAGTTCTCCCAGCAGAACTTCCCCCCGCTCCAGTTTGGTCCAGGCATTTATCAATTACTCCTCTAATTTCATCATTTCCCTCCTCCACTTTCTTCCTCTCTAGCAGTGCAGGGCTGTTTTCTGAAGACCCTTCACAAATGACCACTCCCTCTCTTTTAATAGTAACCTGTTCTCTCCTTTCCACTCCACGACTTTTGCCACTTCTTCACCTCCCCTCACAAGTCCCTTTCGCCTCCTTCCATTTGACTTTTGCCTCCTGACTGGTTTCCCCGGCAATCCGCTCTTCCTGGCCTGGGTCCCTTTGTTCTGCTTCCCTCTTCTGACCCTCTCTCACCACTGTTGGCTTAAATTGCCCTCCCTCATCTCCCCTTCTTCCTCCCTCCAGTATTGGGCTAAACCCACCCCCAATCTGCCTTGCCTGTCTTAGTTCCTTCTGCAGACCCTCAATCTCCTTTCTAAGTTTTTCTATGTGGTTGCACACTAAACATCCTCCCACACGCCAGGCAATGTTTAGAAAGATTGGTGCACCGCAGTTGTTGCAGCCTACCACCCTACCCATTGCTGTCGTTGCCCACCAGCGTCCCCCCCCACCCTTCCAGATGCAGGATACCAAACACTCCCCCAAGTTTCCCTTCTCCCCCCCATCAGTGCAAAACATTTCCTTTATTTCCCTTACCTCCTTTGTTGCACACGTCTAGATATATTGAGCAACTGCTTTTTATATTCCTATCCACACTCAAAAATAGACTTTAAGAAGCCATTGCACAACCTTATTCAAACTCCTACCCCTCCTTTTCCCAATGCAATATCAATGTGAAGAAGTAATAATGAAAGCTCCTAGATTTGCATTTACTTCCTTCCACTGAGAGAGCAGTCACCTCTTCACTTGCTGCTGTTTCTTTCCTGGATGTCTGCTTGCTATGACAGGTGCATATCCTTTGCCTGTTTGAGAAAGTGATGTCAGAACCCCTAGCATAAAGGAAATAATGGACCAGGTGTGGGTGGGTGAGGGGTTTGGGTGGTGGGACCAGCCCAAGTCTTCCAGAAACAATCAGGTAGCTGAGGCCTCTAGTCAGACCATTAGCACCCTTCCCCCACTGTGCACTCAAAGTTTGCAGCTAGTGAAGCCAGCAACAATGAATCAATTCTACTCAAAGCCCCCCAAATAGGTTTGCTACCCAAAGAAACAGGACACCAATTCAAACAGCTTCACCAACAATACATCAAAATAGGCTTGGAATTAGAAGATATAGGTCTCCAATTCAAAGAAACAGACCCAGTTAAATTACACCAATTATGTTTAAAACAGAATAAATTAGGCCTCTACAAATGCAGCCTGCCACACAGTGAACCAAACAAATGAACCCACTTATAGCTACCAAAACAGGTTTCAAAATTCCAACAGCCCCAAACAATACCCTGCTAGCCCCTTAGTAGTAAGAAAGAAAAGAAATATTCTACCAAGTAGAATCCATGAAAAACAATGTAAAACAAGAAGCTACTGTACTGTAGATCTGATCCTGTCCCCCTTCTAGTTCCTTCTGAGAAGCCAAAGCACTGACTCCACACCTGATTCAGCTCTGCCTCCCTACTGAGTGAGACCTGGCCAGACAATTAGCACCCTTCCCCCACTGCACTCAAAGTTTGCAGCTAGTGAAGCCAGCAACAATGAATCAGTTCTACTCAAAGACCCCAAAATAGGTTTGCTACCCAAAGAAACAGGACACCAATTCAAACAGCTTCACCAACAATACATCAAAATAGGCTTGGAATTAGAAGATATAGGTCTCCAATTCAAAGAAACAGACCCAGTTAAATTACACCAATTATGTTTAAAACAGAAGAAATTAGGCCTCTACAAATGCAGCCTGCCACACAGTGAACCAAACAAATGAGCCCACTTATAGCTACCAAAACAGGTTTTAAAATTCCAACAGCCCCAAACAATACCCTGCTAGCCCCTTAGTAGTAAGAAAGAAAAGAAATATTCTACCAAGTAGCAATGGCCTAAATTAAAGATATTAAACTAACCATTACTAATAATTCAAACTGTATTGGAAACTCTGAGGCAACAATTGCCAGTTTGGAACATGACCTAATAAATGAAAAAGAAGAGAAAACACACATCTCCTGGAAATGTAAAAAAACAGAAGACAGGCTTGAGTACGTGGACAATTATTCCTGAAGGAATAACCTATTGATGCAGGGGTTGCCTGAAGGGCATGAAGGAACTAATCCAATGGATTTTGCAAAATCTTTATTGAAATCTGTTATTCTCTCCTACCCGGCAAACAAGAACATTCTATTAAATGTGCTCACAGGAGTCTCACAATTATGTCATTCTCAAAGGAACTTGCCAGAGTGTTTATCCCCCAGTTCACCTGTTTTAAGGATAAAATCTTTGTTCAGCATCAAGCTTGGAACATGCAGAGTCTGCAATACATAGGCCATGAGTTCAAATTCTTTAATGATCATAGCCCCAGCTTTTAAGAAAAATGGGCCAAGTTTGCAGATATAAAAGGATGGGCTGCACAAGTTAAATGTATATATTCACCTTATGTGTCCATTTGTATGTTTAGCTTAAGATTGTATTACTGACTTTTAACACTGTTGAAGCAGCTGAGGCTGAATTAATTAAATTATACCCCAAAACTTTCCCTTATGTCTGACCTGATCGACCGCAGAGATCAGTTCTGACCTCCACATGAGCCAGCAATAATGTAAGTTTTTTGTACAGTATAAAACAGCTGCTACCTGTGATTTTCTATTTAGTGTTGGCTAGATTCTTATTTGAAGTTGTTGAGGTTTGGGAGTTCTTTTTTCTTAAGACTTAAGTGGGTGGACCTATGGGTTTCTTTTAGGAAGGTTAGTTTGTGGGGGAATACTACAGCACTCCTTGATTCTACTGAAAACATTCTCTCCCTCTCGCACATTGCCACACAATAGTAGCTTATGGTGCCATTTTGTTGCCTTCGGGGCATAGAGCATGCACTTGGTGACATAGTGTTCTTATGTTGGACAATTGATTTTGAAGTGCAGCAGGCTTAAGATACTTGTTTAGCTTCTGTCTGTATTTAATTGGTAATTATCCCGTTTTCTTTTAATTTACTAGGATAATAATAGATGCTTTTGGTAACTCTGACGTCAGGTCGTACCCGAAAATGGAATGATTTTTATGCCAGTCTACCAACTTGTAATTTAAATAAATAAAATAAAACTAATATTCCTTTAAGTTTCACTGTTTTCTATTTTGATCAAGTGATGTAATAAGAAGTGGGAAGTGAGCAGAAGAATGTCTGTTTTCTAAGGCAATAAGGGTTACTTTGTTCTATTAATGTAACTTGTATTGTCAGATGTGCTGCATATGGCAGAGGTATTAGGTAATACCTCTCCATTCCAGATGGAAAGGAGTGATATTAAAGGGGTGTGGTTACACCCCTATAGTGAGGGTTCAATTATCACTTTTATGCTAAACTCAAATGATTGCACTTTGTTCAAGCAATCCACAGGAAATTCTGCATGGCACCATGAGGAATCAAAGGTCTCCTGATGTAACAAGTTTTGTTCTGGTCAGATATATTTGTGTGGAGATACAGAGTGTAAACAACTGTGAAAATTACCATGTTTTGTCAAATTCTGTCACGCTACTGCACCAAAATGGCTTGGGATTTTAGCCTGAAATTTTTAGGGTAGAAAGGTCTTGGGTTACAGCTGTGTTTTTTAAAGGTTTGATGAAAAAATATTAATATGTTCTAAAGTTATTACATTTAAAAATGTCCCATTATTTCCCATGGGAGCAGTTAGATGTCCCACTCAAAAAAGAATCATTTATTGCAAATGAATAATCCTTTGCCACAAATTGGTAATCCTTTATTGCAAATGGAAATCCTTTTTTATGCAGTTGCCATTTAGTATTAGATTAACGAGGGAAACAAACTGAAATAACCCAAATAAAATGATGTGTTAATTTGAAACTAACACATGTAGCTTCCTTATCGGGACCCCTCAGGTGGATTTTGCAGTTAACTGCTGGACAAATGCCTTTGAATGTTTTTTTTCACATAATAAATCTTTTTCTGTCACTCATAACATGAAAAAAATATTATTTTTCATATCATGAGTCATTAAAGAGGATCCTATTTCATGACTGTAAAATCCTTTCTCAGGTATCCAGTGGCAAACCCACCTTCCGATCACTATCCCCTTTGTTCCTTCTATTTTATCTGGTGTTTAGTGGCATCGCCCCACCCTCTGATATATCCCTGTTTGAGTATATTGTTTCCCTGTTATCTAGTTGCACCCCCACCCTCCAGTTGATGTCCCCCTTTAAGTATATTGTTTCCCTGGTGTCTAGTGGCACCCCACCAACTGCCAATGACTTTAGCTGCCTAAAAAAAAAGAGAAACAGTCCTTAATGTTTTTTTTTCCTAAAATAAGAAAATGTTCCTGTGCTGATCAGACACCACCCACCCTCATCTCCCACTCAGCTCCCACCACCCCACACCTCTCATTACACCACAAAACATCTTCACTCACCTGAACAGGTCACAGGTTCAAGATCCGCTCTCCCGATTGAAGACATGTCTTGCTGCTGGAACCTGTCACTGCAATATGAGAAATTAAAGGAACACAAATTGAATTTTGGTTACAGTTTAGAAAAATAAATATCAACCTGATAATGAATCATGGATTTTTACTACTGGTGTGGCTCCTGAAATCATTATCATTTTGGCTTTGTTTTCTCATTTAACTGCTTTCACTCTGTCTCTTCAACTATGTGTGTTCTTTTTGTGCTCGTGATAATCCACTGCATAGAGACATTCTAAGTGATGTCTCCATTTAAGTAATTAGTACTGTGTTGATGTACCGACAAAGTAAAGACAATGGAGCTTAATTGAGGATAAATATTTATTTATTTATTTATTGAATTTTGATGACTGGGATGGCCCACTGGGCCCCAAATGTTCCTTTTTCAGGGGTGACCTAGGGAACAGAAACAGTACAATACATACAGTCAGGTGATAACAGGGTGATACATGTATTCTAAAATGTAAATACTCATTTTGATGTCCAAATAGATTGTGAACATACATTGATTACTCCCTTAGATGAAATGTCTCATCTCTCATAATGTCAATCTATGCTGGAAAGCAAAACACAATCGCTGTTTTAACTATTGTAACAATCTTGCCTCAATATGCGAACTTGCTATTTCTGTATTTTAGTAATAGAAACATTGCTAGAAATTTGTTAGAAATCAAAGTCAGATCTGTCATCTGTTGATTCTATTAATGTGTCCATCTTTACATAGTTTTGTGTGTTTGGCAAAGGTAGGGGGTGGCTGCCATGGTAATGAGGTTTCATTGGTGTCATGAAGTATAGTAATCCAATACGTATTCTTTTTATTTCAATAATTTTCATTTTGTATGAAAGTCCATTATCTAACAAAGCTGGTATACAAAATGCCAATGCAGTCAACCAGAATCAAGTCTGAGACTTGCTGCCTGCTGCTGTCAATGCAGAGTGTAATGTAAAGTTACTTCTCCCATTGTGTCCTGTGGTCAGCTGAATGTGATTTTAATGCACAGGTCTGACATACATAATTGCAACAGGATCAAGTGTAATGAATGAACTTTCATTAAAAAAAAGAAATCAATATGCTACCAGAAAACTGGAATTGGATTATCCCCACCATTCTTCCCCCCAGCACACACACACATACACTTTTCCTAACCTGGTAGTTTGGACTGCATGACCTGCCCAATGTAATGCATAGCTTGCTTTACAAAGTTTTCTTCTCCTTTCAAACTTGATATAATTTACTTATTTTTTATAAGCTAAGGGATATGCTATTTTTACTGAGAATACATCCTGTGTTAAAATTCAGCCTTGTCCAGACTTGCATTTGTTTTTAATTTTAATACTGTAATTCTCTGCTTATGACCACTTCAGTACCAGCAATGCACCATAAACCTTATGTGCAAACTCCCAACCATGCCATTATAATTTCTGACATTTAATCTATTATCCTTACAAAGGCCATGATACACACAAGATGTAGCAGTACACTCAAAACACGTGTATCCCTGCTGCATGCCCTGAAACCATGGGGGATAGGAACGATCCTCAGCCCTGCTCTCCAGCCACCAGAAAACACAAATCCCCCTCAGAGGAGCTGTCAGCAGCACTAGGGGTGCTGTGGCTTGGATCGACAAGCATGCAATCAGATGATCACTTTGCCTTTTTAATTCAGTGCATACCACACTCGACACGGTGCAAGGGTCCACAGGGTATGGCAGCCCATGTCAGTCCTCTATGGGCTGACATATCCCCTACAGGCAATATATGTGATATACCAGTGGTCATCGGCCAGAACAGGTGGCATCCTCAGCCTCATAACTATGCTCCTGGGGCTGGGGTCCAGTGGAGTGTGGGTCATTCTGGCTCAGTTTGTTCCAGTATGGTTGGGCAGAGAGGAGAAAATAGATGATAGGGCATCCCCTATGGCTACTGTAGCATCTGCCCTGTCCGTTGGCTACATGTGCTGCCCTAGCAGTACAGTGAATGGGCTGGCTATCTGCCACATGCTCTGGCTCACCCTGACATGACCCAGTGTGCAGAAGTCTGTGCGCCATATTTGTTTGCATAGGTTCAGTGAGATACAGTGGGTTATCTCATATGCAGTCTCCTGTTTGGGGTTAGAAGTTCGATCGGCAGCTTGGTACTGCTATATTTCTTATTAAATAGCCATATCAATTTGACTGAGGATAGCATTAGTTTACTTTTAGTGAGGTGGGAGTAGATTTTCATCTATGATGGCCACTGCTAGAAACACTCCTTTGATATGCTATATGCACATGGACAGCCACTGTTCCCAGTACCAGTTCTATGCTATTTTAGAGTTGTGATGCCCATGGACTTTCTGAGCTGGGAGCAAACATGAGTTTATTTCTGTAATGCTGTTACCAAATCTACATTGCAAGTTCATTTTGACAAAAATGAGTGACCATCTTCTCATATCTTTGTTTTCTAATGATGGTGGTGTACAGTAGGAAAACGTTGTCCTGTTAGCTAGTTCCTAAGTGAGTCTTACTGCAATACTTTTTTTACTATTGGAAAATCTGAAAGTTATGATTAACATCTATTAGGGCACTGAAAATCCCTTCAGTGGTTCTCTTTATAATAGTATGAAACTGGAGGTCACATGATGCGTCGTGAGGGCTAGACGCGCTGTCTTGGGTCTCCACCTCGACGAGTCAAAAAGTTAAAGTTTTAGACCCCAATTTTGTTTTAATCAACAGCGCAAGTGAGGGTGAAGTGCTTTGCAGCTAAATTGAAGTATTTGGAGACAGAACAACGTGGGGGAAGATGGAAAATTCCAATCAAGAATCGGAAGCGAAACTGCCCCGTCGGAGCGCTTCACCAATGACGCCACATGAAGAGATTCAGCCGAGTAAAATATACGATGACCTGGCCACTATAAAAGAAGCTTTATTCAAACTGGTGGAAGACATGGCCGAGTTTAAACTCATGTTAACGCAATTAGCTAGGCGTGTCACCGATGCAGAAGCCAGAGTCTCTTCACATTAGAGAGGAAGCAGGAGAAATTGGGCCTAGCGTCCACTGAGCAAGAGAGCAATCTCCAAACTGGAGGATCGCCAGATGATCTTGAAGGAGGAGCAGACGAACAATCTCGTGCTTTTAGGGCTCCAGAGGGGAAGAGGGCTCCAACGCTATTATATTTATGCAGAAGCTGCTTAATAAATCTGTGGGTCCCTCCCCCAATGGCCCTGAATATGTTATAGAGAGGGCCCATTGCGCGTTAAGAGCCAAACCCCTAGCATCTCAGTCATCAAGACCAGTGATTTTTAAGTTGTTGAATTATCTGGACCGAGAATTTATCCTGCAGGAATCCCGGAAATTAGCAGTGTTTCAATGGGAAGGCAAGAAACGCTTGCTGGTCCCTGATCTGACATGGAAGGAAGCTATATTAGAGCTAGCTTAGACCAGTTACTTCTAAGCTTTGGGGCAGCAGGTATTTGCCATCGGATGCTGTATCCTGCCAAACTGGAAGTTTTCTTAAAGAGGAGACTAAAAGATTTGAATCTGTGGAAGACGCTGTGCAATCTTTGTCTGTTTCCCTACCAGACTTGTTTAAAAAGGGCTAAGATAATATAATTCCTTGAATACTGAGTACAGAGTCCGCTCAGGAATCATGTGGACTGTCATTCATTTCGGTCACCTGGCATGGTTGGATATTGATATGTAATTAAACCTCTGGACTGGTCCTCTTTTTTTATTTGTAGTTCTATACAATCTGCTGTTCTGGACAATTGGGGTTAATTTATACGTTATTCAGGGAGTTAATTGTTGATCATTCTGAGTGGGAGAAGAATCCCATAATTAAGTACCCTTATCTTTTGAAACAGGGTTAAGGGACCTGTAATAGAAAAATGATAGCCTTAATTTTGTATTGTAAGTGCGGCCCTAGAAGACTGGTATGTAAGGACTGCCCTAGCGTATACAGGGCCTTTGGTTTCTGTTTTTTTTTCAGGAAGACTATTTTAATTGTTAAGTCAGAACTTAAAGTTTTGTTAACTGATGTATCAATCAGTGTCAGTGACTTGATTAATAGTTTATTCTGGACTTAGAGCAGTCCCTAAAGTTAAGGGGGACATTAGCATATATTAGATTTGGTCTGAGGCCCATTCTTCATTTATTATGTTTAGATAACTCCTTAGAGTTACAGCAGATAGAGTGTATTAAAATTTGTTTGGTACTGGGAATTAGATTTGGGGATCTAGAACTGTTCACATGTTTTATATGTCTCTGTTTCTTAATAGTGGTAAGACTCGGGGGCGCCAGCCTCAGTGTGCGCATGGACCCTAGACTGAGGAGTGGGCTTAGGTTAGGCTCTGCCCAGTGGGCAGGCCATGAGACTTTTCTTTTATGTTAAAAGGGTGGGGGGAAGGGGTGTTCTATGGGGTTGTTAGAGAGGGGATATCAGCTGCCTGCATCTTTTTATAAAGGTAATGGGTTTCCAAGCTGGCTAGTCTGTTAAACATCATTTCATGGAATGTGAAAGGGGGATACCGAAAGGAATGTATTATTATTTCACTTGGCTAACTTGGATCCGGCTATAGTTTTCCTTCAAGAAACCCATGTGACTTCTGACAGGCTCCATTACTTTAAAAGAAAGTGGGTTAGCCAAGTTTTTGGTGCAGGGTTTTCAACGGGCAGTCGGGGAGTCGTGGTGTTAATAGCAAAGGGGGTTCCATTTGTTTCATCTGAGGTCATTTCTGACTCGAAAGGGAGATTTGTGGTAGTCGTAGGCAAATTAGGGGGGGTAGACACAGTTTTAGGATCAATATACGGTCCCAGTATTGATACCCCTTCCTTCTTTATACATTTAAATACTATTCTAGCTCCTTTTAAGGATTTTTTTATTATCCTTGGGGAGACTGGAACTTAGTCCAATCCACCAGCTGGACGCTCTTGTTGCAGGCCTGAAACTTTCTCCAGCTCAACGGGCCTTGATAGAGCTTAAAGGGTTATTGGATTAGAGGACCCTGGAGAATTCTTAACCCAGCTGTGAAGGAGTTTACCTTTTTCTCTTCATCACATAGGTCCTACTCTAGGATAGATTATTTTTTAATCAGTAAACATCATTTAGCTGAAGTGGATGGGATAACATTCTTGCCCAGGGTGATTTTGGACCATTCCTTAATCAAATTAAGACTTTTTCCTCTCTCCATTCCACCTAGATCCTATTCATGGTCATTAAACAACAGTTTACTGAGAGACCCCCATACCTTGTCTCGCTTTCAAACCTTTATGGTGAATACAGTAAAGGAGAATTGGGGGTCACTCAGTACGATAGACGTGGTTTGGGCTGCTTTAAAAGTGACATGGAGAGGGGAATTACTAAGAATGGCATCGGTACGGAAAGCTAAAACTAGGCATTTATTCAATAGTTGTTTTAAAAAAATTTCACTGCTAGAGGCTATTGATGAGTCAATCAGAACTCAAGAACAAGAGCATGAACTAATTAGTTTACGGAGTTGGTATGTAAATGCCCTAAAGGATAAAATAGATAATTCGGCCTCTAAGTTGAAAGCGGCATACATTGGTAGGGGCTGCAAGTCGGGCAATTTGCTGGCATGGCAGTTAAAAAAGGTCAGAGGAAAAGTGGATAGCTGCTTTGAAGCATCCTACTTAATAGTTTAATTGTGGATCCTAAGGGTATTTTGGAGATATTTTATAATTATTATAAAGATTTATATTCGAGTCAACCGCTATCGCTCAAAGTGAGGTCAATATGAGAGCTTTTTAGATAGGATATCTTTTCCACAGGTCCCCCTTGAAACAAAGCAACTTCTAGTAGCTCCCTTTACATATGAGGAAATTGCAAGTGCTATCGGCTCATTAAAATTAGATAAAGCCCCCGGTCCGGATGGCTTTACCTCCTTATTTTATAAATCGTTTAAGAGTGAATTGATCCCCCTCCTTTGCCAGCTCTATGCTTATTGGCATGGTCACGGAGTGAGGGAGAATTCTCTTTTTGAGGCGAGGATCATCTTGCTACCTAAGCCAGGTAAATCTCCAGACTCAGCAAGCAACTACAGGCCTATTTCTTTGTTGAATGTGGATATTAAGATATATGTGAAGATTTTGGCTAATCGGTTGAAAGTTATGTGGAATGTGTTGCTGAGCCCGGAACAAGCTGCTTTTGTTGCAGGCCGTTCCTCTGCAGATCATTTCAGAAAATTGTTTTACTTGATCTCAGTGGCGGAAGACCCAGATGATGAGGCCTCCCTTGTGTCATTGGATGCAGAGAAGGCCTTTGACAGGGTCGAGTGGAGTTTTATGTTTACAACATTGGCCAAATTTGGTTTTCCAAAGGAATTCATTCATTATGTTCGTATATTGTATGAAAACTCGTCGGTAAGGGTTCAATGTAATAATTTAATTTCTAATGCGTTTCCCCTCTCGAGAGGTACCCGTCAGGGTTGTCCTTTGTCACCATATTTATTTAATTTATATTTGGAACCCCTGATAAGAGCCATTCAAATGGACCCTTTAATTCAAGGTATACGCTTAGGCAATTGGGAGTTTAAAACATCTGCTTTTGCGGATGATTTGCTGCTGCATATTAGGCATAGCACCACTTCACTTCCCCGATTACTTTCGATAATTTCGAATTACAGTGACTTTGCTGGTTATAAGCTCAATAGAAGTAAAACATTAGTTTATTCATTATCTTCACATCTGCATAAGGCATGGTGTTCTACATTAGGTTTGCAATGGCAGCCAAATTCATTATCTTATTTGGGCATTCAGATATCTAAAGATTTGGAGAAGTTGCCCAGTTTAAATCTCAAGCCTTTAATAGGAGAGATTGGGGAGGACTTGGAGAGGTGGAGAAAACTCCCCTTGGCTTTTTCGGGCAGGGTTAACACAATTAAGATGATGGTTTTGCCCAAAGTTTTCTATCCTTTAAGGAACCTGAATATTTATCTGCCCAGGTCCTTCTTTAACCAACTTTACAAATCCTGCTCAGACTTTTATGGAGGGGCAAACCTCCTCGTAGAACTTATGCTAAGTTGACGTCGCCTTGTAGAGTGGGTGGCTTACAGATCCCAGACTTTTATTCTTATTATTTAGCCATACATGTGGCCAGTTTCGCACTATGGTCAAGGCAAGACGATTTCTTTTTGTTTGGCCTGGCCTTGGATCGTAAGGTCTCAGAACTGGAGAACATAGATTTAGAATCCTGCCTATATTTACCGTGGTCTAAAATCCTTAGGCACTTAAGGAACACTCCCTTGGGCTGGAATGTAAGGGCAATGCATCAGCTATTTTCAAATTTACATATTTCCTATGTGAACGATCTGTCCCAACCCATTTTAAGGAATCCCAACTTTTTAGTGGGGAATAGGCCTATAACTAGGTTTATACGGAACTATTCTGAAAAACCCCACATTTCGTTGTTCTTTTCGGGCAACTCTTTCTCCCCTCTACCTGAATTGGTGGACAAGCTCAAGGTTCAATCATTCGATCTTTTGTGGTTCTTTCAGACCTATAAAAGTGTAGGTGCCTTGGTATGTAAAAGTACTGTTTCGGAGGCAGCCAGTCAATTAATCAGGACCTTGAGTGAGAAGGCAGGGCTGGATAAACCAGTTTCCAGACTATATAAGTATATTATTTCAGACTTGGGCCCAAAAGATCTCCAATTCCCCCATACTGGGAAGCTAATTTGGGTTTGGGATGGTCTGAGGAAATCTGGGAGGAAGTATGGAGAAATGTATATTCTTGTGTTAAGCAAGATAGACTGCGGGAGGTCCAATTTAAGCTACTCCATAATTTATATTTTTAGCCGGCTAAGCTATATAGGCTAAAGAAACATGACTCTCCTGTTCTGACTGTGGAGACCAGTTGACAACACTACATAAGTTTTGGGCGTGTCCTAAAATAGCCAAATTTTGGCAAGATGTCAAAGGCTGGATACTACCATATTATGATTTATCTCCTTTTCAGCATGGAAATCTGTTTATTTGGAAATACCCGACTTTATTAAGATCTCAAAATGCCAAATTGCCTTGGTGGCGCTAGTAACAAAATTACTAATTCTACGTCACTGGCAAGGTAATTAGACTCCTTCTTTAAAGAGTGGTGGAAGAGTTTTGAATGCTCTAAATGCGGAGAAATCAGTATTAACTTACTACAATGCTTCAGCCAAGTTCTCAAAGTGCTGGGGTAATCTGACTTGTCATCTGAAATTAAAATATGGTTACTAGTTTTGCATTACAGGATATCAAATCGCAGCCTAATTAGCAAGGCCTGTACCTTTTATATTATTTATCATAACCCTAATTCTTTGTTTATCTTTTTTTGTTTATCTTTTTCTGTTTATTTGCTTCACGCCAAACTATACTTTTACCGGTACTACCCCTTCCCCTTGAGGAAGATATTTTTTCTCTTAGCTAAGGATTACAGTCAATGTCATGTCCCATTTGCTTCAACAACCCTATTTAAGATGCGGGCAGCTGATGGGTTTAGGGGGAGTAGGGGGGAGGTTGGGTTTTAGTGTTTAGTGAGGGTGTTGGAGGGGGGTACTTTTTTCTTCTTCTTTTACCTTTATCTTTGTTAATTACTTAGTAGTTTTGTTACTTTGTTGTGTCACTGTACGAAAATGTTAATAAAATAAAGTGATTTGCCAAAAAAAAAATAATAGTATGAAACTGTTATGCTCAAAGAAGGCATCCCAGTTATCAGACAGATTATTGTTTGGCCACATGGCTGATGGTTCTTTTTACTGATCCTTTGAGTGTTTCACTCCAGATTACCATCTCATGGATTCTATGGTCTTGCTGCAATATCTTCTCAAATTCATTAAACTTGGAATATTAGTATTGTCAGTGCTACTTATGATATATATTTTTCTTGTGTCTTACACACTTATCTAAGTTTTATCAAATAACTTGTTTGTCCCCAGAACCCTTCCAATAAAGACACAAACAAACTTAAGTGTAGTTGCTCAGTTTGGCAATCAATTTACTGAATAATCAATCTCATTGTTCACAATACATTGTCATTACATGATACGCCTTCCCCATTTCCTTTTTCTCATTTCTTCTCCTTAATATTTATATACAGCATATTTATCTCTATTAATTTCTAATTGATACATTCTAGTGATACGTTCTTCTACTTTATTATTTTCTTCTGCCCCCCAAACGTACATCCTTGGGGGGCCTGGCCTCTTCCTCTTATGCTGCCAAGAGGTACGAGCATACACACAGTACCCCTGCCTCTTGCTTCTCAATGCTGTATCCTTTGATTGTTTTCCATTTTTTCCTCCCTTTCTTTCCTGTCCTCCTCCCCCCATTTTCCACTAGTCCATTTCCAGCTTGCAATGGAAGGAGGACTTCCCCCTTTTGTCCCCCATTTCTCCCTCACTCACTCCCCCTCACTGGCCTTATGTCATCTCCTTATCCACTTTCACTTCTCTGGTGCAGCCAAAACTCGATGGAGTTCCCTATCTCTGTGTTAAACAATGCAAGGCCCAGTCCTGAGAGGTGTATCCCATCTCTCCTATAAAATTCGTCCACCCATTCTAAAATTCCACAGTGGATTACTATTCCTCCAATGCCCTTGATTAGTCTGCCCATCCATGCATTCATGCACGTCCTGGCCCTGTCCATTCCCTTGTGGCTTCCGCCTGTCACCACACCCTTCGAGGTATGATCTTGGACCAGGCCAATGTAACCTCCAGCCACCATTCTTTTATTTTCTCTGCATCAATGTTTTATTTTATAAAATATGCCCAGCCAGAGCCTCATACCCAGGTTGTGGCCCCCCCAGGTGTACCACAATTAAGTCTGGCCACTTATGCTCTTTCCTGATCTCCCTGAGTTGTGGCAACAGCTGTGCCCACTTCATTCCCCGCCATCCTTTCCAAACCTGACGGACGGTGTTGCTGTCCAAACACAACTGCTTTCCCCCTTGTCTTCTGGCTGCCCATTTCTCCACCCAGTGTATAAATGAATGCCAGCAGATCCATGCCTCGAGCCTCTGGGAGCTCTCTGCATAAATCAAAACATATTGATTAGTCTCTTGAATCTTCATCTCCCCAAATCCCTGCCCCCGTCCCCCTTCTCTCCCACACTCTTGTACCTGCTATGGGAAAGAAAACAGAAACATCATTATTGTGCTAATTTCTGTATGTATTTGTTATAATAATCCGAAGCCCACCTGCCCTTCTCCCTAATCTCACTGGGCCTGCTGCCGTATGCTGCCATTGTAGAGGCCGCCCCAATCCTAAACGAGTGTGAGGAGTATCCCTCCCCCCCAGTACCCCTAGGAATCTAAGGTCTTTGTGTAGCACTGCTGTCACTTGTTACCCCAACACTGGCCTGCCATCCCAGTAGATGAACAGTGCTGAGCTTCCTAATTTCGGGCATTATGCCACGTACACTTGCAGAGCCCCTACTGGGCAAATGCTTGCATTAGGATGCTTTCTTAACCACACCCTACTGCTCTGTCCTTGCTGATCTATCTTTGATCTCCTTAAAAGTACAGCAATTGCTTCTCCAGTCCATTCAATGTCATCCCATTGCAGCCCCCCATCTTCTACCTTCTTGCCATGCCCCACCACTTTACTCAGTCTAAACGCTCCGCTATACATGGTAGCGTACAGAGCTTTAAACAGTACTGTTTCACTCCTGAAGCTGCAGACATGGGGTAATATTCCCATCAACTGCCCCATCAAGTCCTCCGAAATTGGCTTTCTGGTATCCTGCAACTTATCCACTCCCCATATCCATCCCTGCAACATTCTGCAGACCAGGTTCCTTTTCGTTGGGTCCTCCCATCCCCTCAGGGTACAAATCTACCCTATGGCTGCCAGGTGCACCCCCATGCTTGCATGCACCATGTGCTGGTTCCACCCTGTTGCAATGAATTGGGCTACCTGCTCCCGTGTCACTGCTGCACTTATCTGACTGCCATATTGCTCCTGGAATTTTTGAAATACCCTCCAAGAGGTTTCATAAGCTCTAATCGTCCTGGGTGCCCAGAAATTGTGGAACAGTGCTTCAACTCCTCCAATCCAATCATCCATACATACATTGGGATGGTGGTCCCCCGAACTCTGCTCTGGGTGTGACGGTCTGAAATTTGTCCATCTGCAATCATGAGAGGCAATCAGCAATCACATTGTCCATACCATCAATATGCTTGGCTCTGAACAACATATTCATGGTCAGGCCTAGACATACCATCCTACTTAAAACCTCATGACCCTGTCTGTCTTTGTTCTCTTCTTGTTCAGTACCGCCACCACTGTCCTATTGTTACTCCAGAATGTTACCTTCTTGTTCCCAAGCTCACTTCCCTGACCAGTATTGTCACCCATATGGGAAACAGTTCAACGAAGGTGATGTCTTTTGTCACCCCTTCCCTTACCCAGTTGTCTGGCCATGCTTCTGCAAACCATTTTCCTTATAAATAACCCCCCATGCCACTTCCACCCACTGCGTCTGTGTACAGCTGCAGATCAGTATTGTATAGCCAATCATCCTGCCAGAAAGTCTGCCCATTGTACTCCTGCAGGAAATGTTCCCACATAAACATATCCTTCCTGGTCCCCCTATCAATATCTACCCAGTGCTGAGGCTGTGTTGCCCCCCACTTTGCCCAGGCTAGACACTGGGTAAACATGTGTCCTGCGGCAATGGCTCTACATGCAAAATGTAGGTGTCCCAACAGCTGTTGTGCCTGTTGGAGCTGCACCTTTTGCAGTCGCCAATCTTCCCCAATAATTCACGTAATCTCTCCACCTTTTTGCCTGATAAACAGTACAGTTCTTGCATTGTGTCCAGCTCTAACCCTAGGAACTCTATCGTTCAGCTGGGCCCTTCTGTCTTATCCTCTGCTAGGGGCATCCCCAATTCTCGGCATAGCACTTTGAAGTCCTGCAGCATGGCTTCAGTCTCTTTTTCCTCTTCCCCAATAAACAAGAAATTGTCTAAATAGTACACAACTGTCTGGTACCTGTACCGCATCTGAATCACCCACTGTAACCAAGTACTGAACAACTCGAAAGTGGTGCATGCTATGGAGCATCCCATCAGCATGGCCTTATTGAAATAATACTGCCCATCCACCTGGAATACTAGTAGGTCCCAATCCGCAGGCCTAACTGGCAGTAGCTGAAATGCTGACTCTATGTCCTTTTTTGCCAACCAAGCACTCTGCTTAGCCCTGATGAGTCACACTGCATCCTTCAGGGTGGCATTGTGACCTTTTCTGTCCTCTTCACCTATCGCATCATTGACTGAGTTCCCTTCCAGGTAGAATAGGTGATGTATCACTTGGTACTCCCCTGGCTGTTTTTTGGGCACTAAACCCAATGGGGAGATCCTTAGGTTTGGCAATGGAGGGGAGGCAAATGGTCCTTCCACCCTCCCTACTGCCACCTCTTTTTGATTTTTCTGTGCCAACATAGTCTTTTTACCCTGTATGGATTTGAGGTTCCTTGCTTTCATCACTTTTCGCATTCCTTGAAACTGTAAACTAAAAGCTGACCTAAATCCTGTCCGCAATTTTCTGGCTGCATCCCGATCTGGGTAGCCCCCCCAGCCACCTTTCTACTGCCTCCGCCCTAATAGGTGTCCGGGACAGCCGAATCCCCACTCTCACTGGTCCCTCAATTGTTCTGGCGTCAAGTTTGATAGCCATGTCCCCTTCCCCTTCCCACCATCTTCCCACTGTTGTCCCTCTTCCACTGCTATCCCCTAAAGGAGCCTAGATTGGCCTGAAAGGGTTGCTGGTATGAGTTTTCCTGGCTGCCAGTCCCTTTTTCCAGCTGTACCTGCACTTGGAAGCTGGGTGATGTACCCCACACTTAGAACAGACATGCCAGAATCGGCAGTTTGGCCATGAGCAGAAGGCTGTATTGCATCCCCAGCAGGCCTTCGCCGTTGCCCCCCGGTCTGTCTCCCTCCATGTCCTTCTCAGTAGGACCGATGTAGATTTCCAGGCACAGGTCTATCTGCCTGGCATCCCATTCACATCCCCAAAGTGTGTCATTCTTTTCCTAAATTTCTCATCATACCTTAACCAGCTGTGACCACCTTTCTTATACGTGTTCTTAAAAATGAGTGAATAGGTGAGGAGCGGGATAGCTAGCTAAGGCCACTTTTCAATGACTATGGCCATAAAATAAGTAAATCCTGTGGACCAGTTGTCCCAAGTTTTACCTTTTCCTGTTTTGTCTTTCTCCTCTTTTCCCAATAAAACTAATGCCATTGCCATGTCCTTCTTCTCAAAGCTATCATTTTCCCTCATACTTGTCCACAGTGTCGACATTCACCAGTGCGAAGATGTAGACATATTCTCCTTTCAAAATCTTCTCTTTCATGGCCATGGGGATGTGGTCCACCAGCCAGACCCCTGGTGCTCCTATCTCCTGCCCCACCATGGGAGCCCCGGTTGACACCCCTGTCCCAACCTCCATCCCTGTCCCCTTGATTTCACCTAAAGCCTTCTCCAGCTGTCCCAAACCATTCTCTCCCATACCTTTTAGCATCTGCTCTACATATTCTTTGACACTGCTTTCCAGTGTCACCACATGATTACCTGTTATGCCTGGCTGTAGTGTGCCAGACCCCAGCTGGGGCACTCCTGCTGGGCCGGGTACGGGTATCGGGACCTGTGGTGGCAGTGCCGGTACTGGCAGGGCCAGCAGAATCATGGGTGTAGGGAGATCCAGTACTGGTGCTGGAACTGGTTCTGGGTTCAGTTCAGGTCATAGTGAGGTGGAACCAGAGGGGTGCCACAGGCATTGGCATCGGTGCCAGTACATGTGTCACATTCCTAGGCTCTGGTACCCCTTGCCTTCTGTGTACCCTCTTACTCCTCCTATGCTCCTTCCCTGGCCTCTCCTTCCATTTGGTGCCTTTCTCCCCCCTGTCTGGCTCCCTCACCTCCAGCAGTTGGTTCACTGTCTCAACCAGGTCCATCACTGCCCAGTAGCATTCCTCTTTGTTAGGCTTGACTCTCTTTGATGCCACCTTTTCCTTTTTGTTGTACCTGCTAAAAGAAATTGTGACAGTTAACATTTAGCACTGCTGATGAGGCCCAGCTCCATCGCATGCTGTGGTTTCCCTTCTTGCATCTTCCTTTTATCATCCCCTATGCCACCCCTTTAAAGCTGTGCTGTGGGAAGGAGATCTCTGCTCCCCCTAAGTCTCCTGCTCCCTGCAGTATCACCCCCCCTTTCCAAAGAGCACTTTGAAATGGCCCATATTTTCTGAACAGTACCCTCCCCAGGGAGAAAAGAAACTCTGTGCCTTGGTCGGGATCCCCTCTATTCCCTTTTTCACCACTATTCTTCATCACTCTATCCCCTCCCAGGCCCCCAATCATGGGTGATGATGTCAGATGCTGTCCCATGTGGTAGGCCCCTCCTTCTTGCCATTTCCAGCTTTGCAACACCCCCCTTGTCCCCCAAGACCCACAGCAAGGCCTCTTCATATTCTCCAACTGACCACAACATCCACTGACTGCTGTCCTGCTTGTCCCATTCACTTGTACCCATCACTAGAGGCTTCCCCTAAAATCCTCTTGTTTGTTCCCTGTCCCGATCCCCGGCCTTGCACCGTGTGGTGATGATGTCAGACGCCAACCCATGCAGTAGGCTGGGGCTTCTTTCTGCTTCTGGCCGCCACCAAAATTTACTCGCTTCCTATGGGAGGGCATTCCTTTTGCTAGCCACACAACCCTCAGTAAATTGCACCGACTCCCCCCTGTTCGTGCAAACCTAGTCAACCATTTAAAACACTGACTTTATTTGTTTTTTTTGTTTGTTTTTTTAAAAATGCCTGCCACTTCCAAATGCACAAATACTTGAACAAATTATGAAATGCACAAACCTCTGTCCGTTCCTTGCCCACACCTACCCCATGGTGTCGCAGGCCCTATACTGTGTGGTGATGACATCAGACACCATCCCATGTGGTAGGCCCAGACTTCTTGCTGCTCTGGCGTGCAACTATCCTACTCTCCCCCATCCTGCTGGCCCCTGCTCCAACTCACTTTGTGTGAGAAACCATCATTCCTTACACCCCTGCCTTCTCCAGCTCCCTGGAGGCACCGAGCCCTCCCCCTACTTCTGTCCTGAATGCAGGCAGTTCAGCAAACACTTGTCATGCCCCCTCCTAGTGCCTGTTCTTCTTCTGAGGCAAAAATAAATCAAATACCCCTGTTCACTCAAACTGGAGCCCACAGCCTCTCTCATCTCAGATCGCAGTGTCCAAACCACCCTACCACTTTTCGCCTTTCATTACCCCTGCAGCTCTAATTCTCGTCTATGCACCATGCCATGACTCAAGCTGCTTCTTCTCCTCACTTAGCCAACCTCCCCTCTTGTGGATGTGTGATCTTGAGAAACACATTGAGAGGTCCTCACCCACTTGCCACAATCCTGCTTCTTCAAATGGCCAAATAGTTAACAGGCTGGACAAGACCTACAGCAGGTGTTATTTTACTGTTGCTCATCTGCCCCCTGCAGTCCATCTCTTCTCCAGCAATAAACTGAGTTCCTTACTGGCTTCTGCCTGGATTTACTTACTTAGCACAGCTTCCCAGTCCACTCAGCTGTCCTTTTTGTGCACTCCACTGCAAGATGGCTACTTTTAGAGCTAAATTGTATATATATATATATATATATATATATATATATATATATATATATGTATATATGCATATATATTATATATATATATGTATAGTTATATATATATATATATATATATATATATATATATATATATATATATATTTATTTATCTTAAACTCAGAATACCTAACTATCCCAAATGCTCACTGGCTCAAAAACTTCACCAAACTGATGTGCTTCCAGAGAAAAACTCTTGGACAATTTTGTGAGCTCCTCTTGCTGTGCAGTCCCTTATAAGTGGCCCCCTTTGTACCTGCCCCTTGGCTTTCTTGGCCATCCGTCTGCTGCCACCTCACTCTTCCCAGCACTCCCCTTTGCTCTTCCCTTTTGTGACCTCATCAGGTCCTCCCTGACCCCTTCTCTGAACTCATGACCTTCTTGGGTCTCCCCTCCCTCATCCCACCCCTCCACTCTCCCTGAGCTTCCCACACTTATTGTCAGGGCCTTGTGACAATGGATTTTTCCCATTTAATTGGGCAACCCTCTTTATTTCAAAATTCATAAATAAAAAGGTAAAAAAGTCTGTTAGGTGAGTAAGGATAACTGGATGCCTGGCGATCAGTGTATGGGCAGGTGAAAAAGTACATCTTTTTTCAGCCTCACATCAGATGTAATATTGTTTGGATTATGTTTTGGTTCCTAAGGAATGTGTTGGGCATGTCCCTGGTAGATGGATGGGGATCATGGGGCTTTCTGACAACACACCAAGTTATCTGCAGTTGTCCTTGCAGATCTCTCCTAAAACTACTGTGTGGTGTTTAAATAAAGTACCTCTTTTCGGAAGTACTCTAAAGTTCAGGCTGTGATTCTGGAGGCCATTCTACAAGCAGTCAGCAACATATGTCAACTGATAGCTCTTCAGTTTTACTATGGGACATGACTGATTAGTTAGGTAGGTAGGTAGGTAGTTAGTTAGTTAGTTATTGAACAACCAAGATGTACAAAACATCAAGGTTATTACAATCAGTAAAAAGATTAAAAAGATTTCAATTAAAACACAAGTACATTTGAGATCAGTAAGTATCATACATTTAAGTTACAATAGGTAAAAATGGCATCTGTGCAGCATACAAAAAAAGAAAAATAAAATAAATAATAAGAATGTCCTTTTAAAAGAAGGACTCATTTAGGGTAATTTCTTCTTATATGTTAGTTTTTGTCCTTTTTATCAATGATGCAAAAAATTCAGTGATTAGGTCTGCATCCTTTATCATAAAAGAGTGAAGAAGAATGAATACAGCATCATAATTTGTATTATTATAGCATTGCAAAATGTCTCCTAAGAATTTTGTTTGGAGATCCAAACATGAAGGCTTGTTGTAACTAGATGCAGCAATGATTCTGGTACATTTGAATTACACTGACACATCAAAACTTTGGGTATAATATTATCCCCCATTGTTTTATTAATATATGAATATTTAGAGTTGACCGGGACAAACCTTGCCCATGTCAAAGCTTTCCTTTTAAATGGTTACAAAGGGAACAGAAAATAATTTTCCAGGCCAAGGTCTAGTTTCTTTGTCATAAACCATGGTGCACATTATTGGGCCATAATTAGTTCCATGTCCCTATCCTGTGACAGAAGGAATAGTTTTTCCTTAATAAGTTTCTTATATTGTAGAGAAATTGAAATTCTTTTCTGAGAATCTGTCCATAAGTGCATGAGATTAATCACTCAAGAATTCTGTATATATTTGACAACCATTTAGATCTTAAAATCATTTGAGACCATTTTATTTTCTCCTGTAAGCATGACATAGGCAATGTATTCTGATTTATGTATGATTTTCAGCCAAAAACAGCTACATCTGTATTGATTGACCACATATATTGGTATCCTCCCAAGTTCAGCCCTGACTGTTGCAGAAGCTGTAGAAAGGAGACCCATAAGTAAAGATTTAGAAAAATAGAGAAGAGGTGATTCAAGATTAATTTTATAATCAGAGGGTATAACTTCTGCTCCATAAGTTAGCAATGGGTTAATTTTCACATCAGTTGATGTTAAAGCAGATCTTATATCAAGACCTCCATGCTTAAAATGAAATGTTAATAGTGCTTTTGCACTTACTTTTGATTTACTGCTTTGAGACTTATGATGAACTGTCCAAAATGTGTTAGATGCTACTATAACACCAAGATATGCATAAGTCTTGACATTTTCAATTCTGTAATGATCTAAGTAAAAACTAACAGTATTATTCCTGGAACCAAATATCAAGACTTTTGCTTTTGAAATGTTTATTTTAAGTTGCAAATTCTTGCATTTTTCCTGAGTAACCTCTATTTTCCTTTGAAGGCATTTTTTTGTGTTAATGACAACATCAAAAGATCATCATCATAAGCAAGCATATGACAGTGTAAACCATTTATTTTTTACGGGTCATATTGAACAAGATCCTCAAAATTTTACAGTTAATTAATGCAAAATTAAATAATGCAGGGGCTAATAAATACTCCTGCTTTATACCTCTTAATGAGGGGAAATATTTTGTTGTATTGCCTTGGGTGTCATACCTAATCTTGGTACAACTATCTGTCGATAACAACTGGACTGGCTGTAATAGTGATTCACTTGTGCCATAGTTCCTTAAAATATACTACAGAATACTGTGATTAATGGAATTGAATGCTGAAGTAAAACTGATGAATAGTGTGTACAATTTCATTTTTTATATGTCTGTATTTTTCAAATGGAACAAACAAAATAAATTATCTATATTCGAAAAATTACATCTGAAACCTGCCTGAAAAGGACATATGATTAAAGCTCTATCAGACCAATCTCTTAATCTATTTAATAATAGTCTTGAAAATACTTTTGACGTTGAATCCAATAAGCTAATTGGCTGGTAATTTGAAGGTTCAAGTTGGGATCCTTTTTTGTGAAGTGGGACTATTATATTTAATTTCCAAGAAGTTGCATCTTGGTTTCTCTGAATACATAAATTAAAATACTTAGTAACAGCGCCCAGAAATCAATGTTATATTTATATATTCCAGACGGTATAGAGTCTGGGTCTGGTGCTTTGTTGTTCATTAATTTAGAAATAATGTCTGCAGCTTCTGGGATCGCCACTTCATGTGTCTGAAAATCACTAATATATATATAAAAGAAGAATAATATGAGTCTTGTTGTCCCAGAGGATAGTTGAATAAATTCTTATAGTGTGATATCCAAGTATCTTCTGAAATTACAGACAATAAACTAGTTTGAAAAGTTGCTGACCAGAAAGCTCTAATATATTTAGACTACAGTATATAATTTGAAGCATCAAATTCAACTGAGACATTCTGTACTCAGCTTTTTTACCCTTTGAGAAAGTATCTATAATGTTTTCTGGCCATGGTCTGAGATTTAAAGTTTGCCTTACATGGGTGACCTTTTGTCATAATTACAATATGTTTTGTATTTATTTTTCTCGGTCTTATATGACATTGATTATTTGTGAAAAAATATGCTGGAAATAAGTTTCTATGTCAGATAAAGATTTGGAATGATATATTGCATTGACTTTTTCCTAAGTCAATGAGTTTACCCTTAATTTTTATTTCCCTTAAATCTTTGGCTCAATTAAAGGATCAACAGAATGCGATAGGTTATAAATACTGGTACTACATAATAATTGAGTTTCGATGGAGCATGATCACTTTCAGTTCACAACTCAATGCACAAATACTGTACCATATAAAATAATCCATTAAAATGTAATCAATCAGACTCTGACCATTAGCAACAAAAAAGTCAAGCTCCCTTTTTAATCCTCCTGGGTTCTACCATTCAAAATAACCAGAGAGTTGTTATCAACAAAATTAACCAAATGTGTCCCATTCTCATTAACTACCCCATACATGGAGTCTTTTGTGGGGTAAATACATAACATAATTAGACAGAAGCATACCTGACTGACCATCCAATAAAGAAATGCATGCATTAAAGTCACCACAAATGATTATATTAGCCTTTGCATAGGTAGAATTGCCTTTATCTAAGTCCATAGCCAATTCATCCAATAGAGTTTTATACTTTTTTGCCATGGGTGGGATATTAACATTAACTAGAATAAGTAGCTATGAATTCCAGCTAATTACAACTATTATATAATTAAAAACATTTTATAAATATGTACAATGTTTGGAGTTCTAGAGATTTTAATATATTCCCAACCACTGTTTTTCCACAGTTGTGAAAAAAAATGTTGCACACTTGCTGCACCAAGGAGAGTGAGGTGTAACTCACCCTGAGCAAAAGGCAATATATTGACACTTGGGAAACAATCATACTGGTGGTTAAGGCATTAAACAACAGTAAACATGTGGGCTGCATAGTAGTATCAATTGCTACACCAGAACTAGTGCACATTTCCATTGAAAGGCAACAAAGCCCAACCACATGACCCTGTGCAGCCCATAAAGAAGCCCCACAGGCAGAAGATGCAGAGGTGATTAACAGCCAGAAGTGTGTGCTACAGATGCAGAAGAAAGAAACACCTCAGAGACACAACCAATGGATACATATTGC
Organism: Neoceratodus forsteri; assembly: GCA_016271365.2. NCBI lineage: Eukaryota > Metazoa > Chordata > Ceratodontiformes > Ceratodontidae > Neoceratodus > Neoceratodus forsteri. The sequence goes on along the minus strand of CM057454.1, from coordinate 1,000,309,453 downwards.
CACTGGGTGCAAGGTCCTGCTGGTACAGTTGGTGCTACCATGATCCCAGTTGTGGGACTGGCTGCTTGCTTCTCTGGGAGTGTTGTTTCTGCTGCAACATTTGTGAGTCTACCAAAGTCTCCTGATCCATTTAATATGGACCACCCACTGTTGTTCTGTCTGCTAGGTCTTTTATATTATTTAAGCAGCTGTGGAAAACATGTTGTGGATTTTCAGCACTTGTGGAATTTTGCATCTCACCTGTTTTGCGATTTTCCACACCTGTGGATTTTTTGACTGTGAATATGCTGCACTTGCATTTCCACAGTTTTGCAGGCTTTTTTTCTGCATGTGAGGATTTTTTTGCTCTCTTTGTGAATCTAGCCCCACTTTTCCTGTATTAAAATTATCAGGAATTAATTAATATAATCCAGCCACTCTGAATCCCCTAATTTTTTTTTGTCCCAGCAATGTTCCATGAAAACAGTTTACTTCACCAGTTGTATCTATATTCTCTCTCTTAAATGGACCAGGACAAGAGACGGAATTTAGTCAATGAGAGAAGTTTTTACCATTTTAGAAAATTCCACTTGCTAAATCTGTTACCAAAATATTGTTATGTTTTATGCAAGCTGCTTAACTCAAAATCAACTTTTTAAGGACACTCAACCAAATATGAATGTCAGTTTGGTTTCCTTACCATTGTTGTGGGCTCTAGTTGTGTTAATAAAATCATCTCTACCAATGGGGATGTCTAACAAAGTGTATAATAATATGGTCACCATAGCAGTTTGAGTTTCTGAAATTTCTTTTTTGAGTCTCTCAGCTCCAAAAACTGAAAGAGTATTACTGGGAGTCACTTGTAATCGATTAAGAGTAGGCATACGACAGCTTAAAAACTGGAGTACTGTCACAAGGGTTTCATTTTTTATGAAATAATTGGCATAGCCATCACCCAAAACCTGTTTAGTGATATTTCATCAAGTGACTGGTAAATGGGTTTGCAGACCCAAATGTATTAACTTACTTTGCTGAGAGGTAACTTGTTTAGCATAGCCCATACTTGTAACTATACAGTATACTGGAGAAGGAAAAAAAATGAAGTTAGCGTTTGTGCTAAAACTTTCAGTGAGGTATAGGAAACACGAAATTAAACAAGAGCAATAAATTAAGTTAAACTCAACATTGTTTTGTTTTATACCGGGAGAAGAATAAGTGTGCAAGAGCAATGGCTCGATGTAAGAGCCCTTTTCTTTACTTCTTTTTTTATTTTCTCAAAGCCATAATAAGTTATTTAAAAAAAAAAATTAGCCAAAACCAGGCAGTAACAAAGGAAGGGGCACAGCCCTTCAAAAAGGGATTGCAAACACTAAAAAGTTACTCCGTATGTGTGGCTGAGCTAGCTGAACTGAACTAACTGAGCTCCATATTATCAATCAAATATCCTGACGCCATGCACTTCTGTTAGTCTAATCTAATCTAGTTGATTAATCTAATAATCAATCTGGATTGAGGTGGTAGAGAGACAGATAAGACGGTCAATGTAACACTGTGACACAATTTAATCATGCTGATAAATGACCTATTCAGGAAATCTGTAAATGCAGAGAATTGTTTGACCAAGTTAAATCTGAGGGTATTTCATTTTTGTAAGCTAATGGACCTAAAATAAGTACCAGCTTATCAATTTTCCATGCTATCTACTTGCTGGTGTGCTGGTTTACCAACAATCAAATCAAGCAAATTAAAGAAAACAACTGTATGTCCTCCCCATCTTTTCCTAGGCTAATGGTGGTATTCTTCAAAAATGGGATACCACCTACAATAACATCTGCAGATTAGCCCTGTCTGCCCCTCATCTTACTCACCTCTGTCTCCTGTACTCCACCTTACATTGGCTGTCCCCCAAAAACCTGCGATTATACTCTCTGGGATGCTTCACTGACTCCATCACAAGACTCCCTCACCCTGACAGCATTGGGGCCATGCTCACCCCTGTGTCACACTCTCACCTACTGAGATCCTCTAATTAACATAGAAACATAGAAGTTGATGGCAGATACGGACCGCTAGGCCCATTCAGTCTGCCCATTTATTTTTCTACCTTATGTGCATTGGCCTTTGCTCTGTCAATGGCCTATCTATTCATACTCATCTGTATTGCTCACTTATACCTATCCCATGCCTGTTTGAAGCCCTGCACTGTATTCATATCCACCACTTCCTGAGGTAGGCTGTTCCATGTATCCACCACCCTTTCTGTGAAAAAGAACTTTCTCACATTACCCCTTAATCAGCCTTCCTCTAATCTCATGCTGTGTCCTCTTGTCCTGCTATTTTCTTATATTGAAACATGTTAGACTCTTTCACCTTGTTAATGCCCTTAAGGTGTTTGAATGTTTCGATCATATCACCTCTCTCCCTCCTTTGCTCTAGAGTATACATATTGAGCTCCATTAATCTATCCTCATATGTTTTCTGATGCACTCCCTGCAGCATTTTGGTTGCCCTTCTCTGGACTGCCTCAATTTGGTTAATGTCCTTGTGAAGGTGTGGCCTTCAGTACTGCAAGCAGTACTCCAGATGGTGCTTAACCAGTGTCTTGCAAAGAGGGATTATTACCTCCCTCTTCTGACTTGTGATACCCCTACTAATACACCCCAACATCCTTCTAGCCTAACCTACTGATTTAGTGGTCTGCTTGGATGACTTCAGGTCATCGGTGATGATGATGCTCACATCTCTTTCTTCCCTTGTGACTGCCAGCAACTCCCCTCCCAGCCTATAGGTGGCTTCAGGGTTTCTCTTCCCTATGTGCATGATCTTACACTTATTCCCATTAAACCCCAGTTGCCACTCTTTCAACCATTTTGCTAGTTTATACAGATCTCTTCTCATTCTGCCCACCCTATCTGGACCATCTACTCTGTTGCGGATCTTGGCGTCATCTGCAAATAGACAAACCTTACCCTCCAGTCCATCTACAATGTCACTGATGAAGACATTGAAGAGGACTGGCCCCAGGACTAATCTCTGAGGTACCCCACTTGTGACTTACATCTCTTTTGACTGTATACCATTTACCACCGCTCTCTGTTTTCTGCCTGTCAACCAGTTTGCCAACCAGTTGACCAACTTGTGACCTACCCTGAGCCTGCCCAGCTTATTAATCAATCTTCTATGTGAAACAGTATCAAAATCTTTGCTGAAGTCAAGGTAGGCAACAACAACTGCTCCCCCTTGGTCCACCACTCTGGTTACCCAGTCAAAGAAATCTATGAGATTAGTTTGACAGGACCTTCCTTTTGTAAACCCATGCTGTTTTGGATCCTCTGCTTCTATGGATTCCAGGTGTTGCACTATCCTTTCCTTAAGGAGTGCCTCCATAATCTTGCCCCACTACTGAAGTAAGACTGACTGGTCTGTAGTTCTGTGCCTTCTGCCTGCTACCACTCTTGTGGAGCGTGATCACATGAGCCCATCTCTAGTCTTCTGGGACCTCTACTGAGTTCAGAGATTCACTAAACAGTTCTGATAATGGCCCTGCTAGTTCCACCCTTCGCACCTTTAGTACCCTGGGATGTATGCCATCAAGTCCCATTGCCTTGTACACCCTAAGCTTGTCAAGCTCTTGTAGGACCCTTTCTTTTGTGAAGGGACTAGTGCACACCTTCTACCCCCCTGTGCCCATGTTACTGAGCTGTGGGCCCCGCCCTACCTTCTCTTCAGTAAATACTGAGCAGAAGTATCTATTTAGGATATATGCTTTTACATGGTCCTCCTCCTCACATACACCCTTATCCCCTTTGATCTTAGCAATACCCCCATCTGGAATTTCTCCTTTATTTTTATTTTTATTTATTTATTTATGACTTTAATAACCGGGTGAGTGCACTGATCCCAGGGACTGTTTTCAGGCACTACACAGGCCATAACACATGGTTCAGGGTGACAGTGGAGTACAAGTTAACAGTAGTACACATGAAACAGATTTGATACAAGCAACAATAGTAAGCACAATATACAGGTTTGATGCATAGGTCCATTTGAGAACAGTGAATACAAGGTTTCAATATCAGACATGAGAAGACTTGGTACAAGCAAACAAATCATAGGCACAGTGTACAATGTGAGACTGCCTCATCCAGTGAGCAAGTAATACACAGAATGCTCAGTAAAAAATGTATATACAATATGTACCGGCAAGGAAGTCAAATATTACTGTGAAAAATGCAATATAACCATTGTAGGCAAGAGATTTGACTAGTGTGGGTAGGTGGGTAACCCCTGGGATGGGGAGTTGACTAGTGTGGGTTGGTGTGAGACTCCTGGGAGCATCGGCAGGATGAGTTTTCCAGGAACCAGACTTTAAGGTGGGACTTGAAACCAGAGTGTGTGTCAATGGAATGGAGCTCAGCTGGTAGTTTGTTCCACTGCAAGGGGGCAGCTGCAGATCAAGCTCTGCTACCCATGTTGGTGGATACCCTAGGAACAGCTAGAGGGTGAGTACCATTTGAGCGGAGGTTGCAGAGGAGAGTTCAGGTTTTCAGAAGGGTAGTTAGGGGGGATTCTGGAGCCATGCAGATGACATTGTCCACCGTGCAGCAGAGGGCTTGGTGAAAGCAACCTTGCAGAGATAGCCATCCACGAGTATTATAGAGGGTACAGTGGTGGGTGGAGAATGGGGCCAATAAAGCAAAGCAGCAGTCACTGTTGTAGGCAGCAGAGAGTTTAGCCATAGCAGTAGCTGAGATCCTGGCATAAATAGGGGAGCAGTAGTCAAGAATATGGAGAAGATTACCCTGGACAATGGCTAGTCTAGCTTCAGGGGTAAGGTAATGCCTGAATCTATAGGTGGCTCCTAACTTTTGAAGGAACCTTCTGACAAGGAAATTTGCATGCTCATTGAAGGTGAGGGAAGGGTTGAGCAGTACTCCTAAGTATTTGTAGGTGTTGACATCCTCCTTGGCTGTACCATCTGGGGTGAGAATGCATAAGGGGGCATGGCTTTTAGTTTTGACCAGGAAGGACTTAGATCCAAACAGCATGGATTTAGTTTTTTGGAATTTACTAAGAGGAGGTTTTTTGAGAACCAGCTGTGGGCTGCAGCATAGTTGTGTGAGAGAACTGAGGAAATTGAGGCCGTGGATTTGTCACTGTGGTAGACTTACAGTTGAGGTAGTTGAAGGGAAGTACATTAACAAATAAGGAGAAAAGGAGGGGATCCAGGATTAAGCCTTGAGGGACCCCCACAGAGACAGGCAGTGTGGGGGAGCAGGTTTGACCAATACACATGAATTGTGAGCGATCAATAAGGTAGCTAGTGAACCAGCTTGTGACTTTCTGAGAACAACCAAGGAGGCTAAGCTTGGAGGTAAGGAGAGCATGGTTAGCCATGTCAAAAGCCTTTGAGAGGTCAATGAAGACAGCCCCAGTTGCTTTATAATTATCCATGTTAGAGAGGATGTGGTCTATAGAGTGAGGGCAGTGGTGGTGGAATGATTCTTGTGAAAGCCATGCTGATGGTTGCATAAAAGGGTGTCTTTGCTTATGTATTCAGTGAGCTGATTGTGGGCTGCTCTCTCAAGTAGTTTACTGAGATGAGGGATGATGGATATTGGACAGTATTTGTCTGAGGATTTGGGGTCTCCAGATTTAAGAATGGGGTTAACCTTAGCTATCTTCCATGGGTCAGGCATGGAGGAGGTGGAAAGGGCAAGGTTAAAGATGAAGGTGAGTGGCTTGGCAATCACTGAAGAGATCAGCTTAAGAAAGACTGGAGATAGGCCATCACATCCGGAGGAGCCGTGGTTAGGTAAATGTTTGAGTAGCTTCAGTGTATCATGTATGGAGAGGGCTTTAAAATAGAATGGGGGTATTTGCAGGTGAGTGGCAGAGCTTGAGGAGGATGGCAGTGTGTCAGATATTAAGGCCAGGTTTTGAGGTTGGGCAGTTGGCAGCTTATTTAGGTACATGGATAAGTTGGTGAACTTACAGTTGAAGACACTGGCCACATCATGAGGGTCGGTCAGCAGCACATCCTGGGAGTTGAGATGTGGTGCAGCATTGCCGGACCAGGGCTTTATGAGGGAGCTGATTGAGTCCCAGAATTTTCTAGGGTCTCCAAGCTTGGCCTTTTGCAGGTTGTGGAAGAGGGTCTGTTTCAAAAATTTGGCCTGTTGTTTACATTTGTTCCTCATGTGCCTGTAAGCATCCCAGAGGGCAGGAGAGTGGGTTGCTTTGAAAATGGACCAGGAGTAGTCTCTGGCCTTCATAAGGGTTAGGAGGTCTTTAGAGACCCAGCGCGAGCACGTGCCTCTGACCCGTCTGGTAGTGACATGGAAAAAGCAGTCCTGGAGTGTTAGTAGAGTCTGGGTAAATGTGGAAACTGCCATGGCTACATTGGAAAGGGAAAAAAGCATGGATCAATCCAAGGACTGGGTCTCCTCGAGGAGATTTGTGGAGACTGGGCAGCTGAAATTTCTTAGAGATAGGTATTTGGGTGGAGGGTGCTTTAGTTTGGAAGACCAGAGAAGATAGATCAGTACATAATCACTTACAGAGTCAGCCATGGTGCCAGTGTGTAATGCTCAGTCCTCCCTGTTTATGAGGATCCAGTCTAGTAGAGTCTCAGTGGCTGAGCAGCGATTAAGTTTGGTGGGAAGAGTGATCACCTGCACCAGGTTGTGCTGCTTTAAAAGGGATACATAGTCAGGCTGGTGGCAGCTCAGCCAGTTTAAAGTTGCCGAGAAGACTAGATTTCCTATGGGGAGTTAGAGAGCTCTGACCTTGGAGGAGGCTGGTGAGTCCAATGGTTCCGTTTGTGGGGGGGTTGTAGTAGCAGCCAATATAGAGTTTCTTGCAGGATCCCAGGGTCAATTCGGAGAGTAGCTGTTCACTAGGTGAGAAAGGGTTGGAGTGTAGGACAATGCTAGCTGAGAGGGGTTCCCTTAGGAGCAGGGCCACACCTCCACCTTTTTTCCTGCCTGGCCTGTTGAGGTGTAGGTAAGAGTAGCCAGGTATTTTGAAGGTGTTTTCAATGTGGTGTGGCTTTAGCCATGTTTCAGTGAGTCCTAGAATATGGGGCTTGTGTAGCTCTATCAAAGCCTCAAGGTCAATGAATTTAGATGGAAGGCTGCAGACATTGATATGTGCAATTTTAAGACCAGGAGCATTTGTCCAGATGCTGAAGATGGGGGTGATATGGGAGTTTGTTGGGTCAGGGTTGCATTCAATGTCCCCAGCAAGGGAGAGTAGTGATAGTAGGAGAATGTATGGGCAGGAGGGAATAGGAGGAGACCAGGACAAGTTAACCAGGTACTGGCCAAGGAGGTGGCATTCCCCTTTAGTAAGTAGGATGAGAGAGATGTACCCCAGGGTGGACTTATCCCTAGTGGTGAGTGAAGAGGTTTGAGACAGCGCAGAGGCAGAGAATGAAAGGAAGGAGAGGCGATGTTGATGGCAGGCCAGCACTGTTGCACAGAAGTCGGTCAATACCAGCGCAGTAGTTAAGGAGATGGCACATAATATAGGTAGTGCCAGCTTCATCTTTCCAAGGGAGAGTGGGGACAATGGAAAGTAGTAGGAGGGAATTGGCTTGGTTTGCCTTATGAAAGGGGAGAGGAGGGAGTGGTGAGGCAAGGGGCAGTTAGAGATGTAGTTCTCTGGGGCAGGAACACACTCTTGAAGGTGTTCTGTAGCTTTAAATTTGTGTATGGCAAGATGGCCAATGGGAGAAAGGTGCACAGAAGGGGGAGTGGTTTAGTTGTATTTAACTAGTCATGGAGGAGGGGGTGGGGGAGGGTGAAAAAAATCAGCTTCCACTGGTACCAAAATCCAAACATCAGGGCTAGTACCTTGCAGTATAGATGATTTCTGAAAAACTGTTTAATTTCCAGAAATTGAGGGGTCCGTGGCCTGGTCAAGTCACTCTGGATCCCTGAAATAAAGTAGAAAAACAGGATTTTTAAAAGCTGGAAGAGGAGGCTTTTTACATCAGAACAAAGAGAATAATAGAAGTGGGCAGGGTCAGAGAGCACAGCACACTGTTTGGGGGGTTGAGAAGGAGATAGAGTGCAGGCCAGACAGCAGAAGGATTTATACAGTCATGGCTCACAATTCACTTCTAATATCAACTCAGAACTTAAAATGACTGTAAGGATTAAACAAATTATTAAACCCTGGCACAAAAATTCAACTAGAGAGACAGAAGGAGTTACAGTTGTTAGAGATGTGTTCAGCAAAAATCAGCTTCCACTGGTACCAAAATCCAAAAGTCAGGTCTAGTACCTTGCAGTATAGAGGATTTCTGAAAAACTGTTTAGGTTCCAGAAATTGAGGGGTCCATGGCCTAGTCAAGGCATCCTGGATCCCTTGCAGCATAGAGGATTTCTGAAAAACTGTTTAGGTTCCAGAAACTGAGGGGTCCGTGCCCTGGTCAAGGCATGCCGGATCTCTTGCAGTATTGAGGATTTCTGAAAAGCTGTTTAGGTTCCAGAAATCACTAATGTATCTATAATGTATCTATAGAAAGTCTTGTCACCTTCTTTTACTGTTCCTGCTAGTGTTTCCTCGGTTTAGGCCTTTGTCTGCCTTACTGCCTTCCCTGCTTCCTTTAGGGATGTTTGGTATGCCTCCCTATCTTCATCCCGCTGCATTCCGTAATATTTTCTGAAGGCCAGCCTTTTGGCTCTGAACTTTTTTGCTACAGTTTTTGAGAACCAAAGTGGTTTCCTTCTTCTTTTGCACTTCCTTTTCTCTTTAACACAATTGGATGTTGCTTCAAGTATTGCATCCTTAACACTTGCCTACTTTGCCTGTACCCCTCACCTGTATTTCTTTTTGCCAGGTCTAGCTTAACTCTGTTGGCCATTTTATCAAAGTCAGCTCCTCTGAAGTCCCATATTTTTGCCTTAGAATGGGATTATTCAGTTCTAGTGGCCAAATTGAACCATACCATGTGATGGTCACTGGCCCCCAGGTGACCTTCTACCTGGAGATCTATGATTCTGTCCCTCTTAATCATTACTAGATCTAGGATAGCCCTGTCTCTTGTGGATTGTTGTACCAGTTATTTGAGGCCCTCTTCTGCAGGGAATCCACCATGTGTCTAGTTCTGGCAGATGTTCCTGCTGGTATTGACCAATCTATATCTAGCATGTTGAAGTCTCCCATTATCAGAACCTCCCCTTTAGCTGGCAGGTTTTGTATATCTTCTAACAGTAATGTGTCTATGTCCTCCCCCTGGTCTGGAAGCCTGTAGACAACTGCAGTTCATATGGCTGTCCCATTTCCTTTTTCCAGGGTGACCCACAGTTCTTCTGTGTCTTTATGTGTATTCTGAATTTCTGTATCTTTGATATTTTTATTGACATACAGGACATCTCCACCCCTCCTTTTTGCACCTCAGTCTCTTCTGAACAGTACATAGCCAGGTACTGAAGTCTCCCAAGTTTGGTTACTGGTAAACCATATCTCACTAATTGCTACTATCTCCAGTTTAGCCTCTGCCATTATTGCCTGCAGGTCTGGGATCTTGTTTCCCAGACTGCGAGCATTTGTGTACATGATTTTCCACTGGTTAGATTTCTATGTGTTCATTGTCGGGCGAGGTCTGGTGTTTCCCCTGTGTGTCATATGGGGATCCGGACTTTTTTCCGTATCTTGTGATGCAAATGAACTACAAACATGATGAACTCCTGTTTAACCACGAGTTGAGGGTGGAGGGGTGTTCTTCCCATTTGACAGAAGGGGTGCTGCACCCCTCTCCCTATTTGCTAGCTTAAATATTCTTCAAAGACATCAAACTTCTGCCCCAATGCACTGACTCCCTCCTTAGGCAAAGGCAGTCCATCAAATTTAAAGAACTTTCACTCCCAAACCTGTTGCCAGTTCCCTACAAATTTGTGTCCTTTTTCCTGGCACCAGCCCTTCAGCCACATATTTAGCTCCCCTCTCTCCCCTTCTCTGACCTTCCATCCATCTGCTCTCCTCTCCCAGTCTGGCAGGATCTCAGAGAAGGAGATGCTGGACAAAATGGATGATAGTTTGTCACCCAGCCTGGTCAGGTGTTCCTTGGTCTCCACAACTGACCAGCTGGCAAGATTGTTAGTCCCTATGTGTACCAGGACCTCAATGTTTTCTCCTGCTTCCTGAACAATTGTAGCAAAGTGGTCAGTGTCTCTCCATGCTGATGTACCTGGGATACATGTGACCATTACCCCTGGCTGGAGATGGGTATCAACTCCTCAAATCATGGCATCTCCTATAATCAGAAGTTTTTTTGGATTTCCTTTTTGCTTTGTTTGTTTTGGTTCCTGTTTTGGGTGAGTTTTGTTGTGCTAGCTCCTGTGCTTCAGTGTCCTGCTCTGCCATGTCCTCTGCCCCTTAGTGTGATTTCGGAGATAGAGGCAGATACCTGTTTGTAGTTTTTGTACGGTTTGTGACGGTAATATGTTGGAGAGCACAGAGTGATGGGGCACCCGATTTGCCCCTCCTAACCACTTGCCAACCTCCTGGACCAACTACCTTCTGCGGTCGATGTGCTTCTGTTGGATGTTGAGGAAATGGTGGGGTTGGTCTTATAATATATTTCCTCTTGAATATGCAATTTGAGGTGTGCAATCTCTGCCCATGCTGCCCGTAGCTGAGTCCTTATATCTCCAATGGCCCAGCATGTAGGACAATGTCCTAAATCTTGTAAAACTGCCCTTCTGAAAAGTGTTCCACGGTACCTGCAGTTAATGATATCCATTCCAGATAAGTTGCTGGGTTTATAACCTGGTCAGAGTAATTAGAAGGAAGAAAATGAAAGCAAACATTTGATTATGTGTTTTGTTTGTTTGTTTTTGTATAACTTGTTATAACAAGTTAAATTACTAGTGCCCCTGTAAATGAGGTCACTGTGTGGATACCCCTCTGATCCACCCCTTCCTGCCTTGCCACAGGAAATGTCATGACTGTGCTACCCTCTAAAAGGAGTGTAGTGTGGGGTGGTTGGGGATGGGGTGGGTGACTGAGCCCTTCCCCTGCTGAAAAAGAACAATCATGGATGAAAGAAACAAGGAGGGAGGAGCAGAAACAATCAGTCAGCAACAACTGCAGTAGGCCTGAAAGCTTATCCTAATGTTAGCTAAAACTGTAAAACCTGTAAAGCACTACATGTAGTAAATTCACAGAAGATATAACCTGTAAGAAACACTTTACTACAGAGAAAAATAAGGCAGTAACAGAAGATATACCTTGAAAAAGACAATTTGAATCAGAAGATTACAGCAGTAATCTGTTAGCACACACCTGTAGGCACACCCTAAAATGATGCAGCAGAAGGTAAACCCAGCAACAACTATTAGAATCAGAGAAAAATAAAGCAATAAAATACTAGCAACAAACAGTAACAATCCCTGTGAGTACAAAATAAAAATAACAACACACAGTAAATCTGCCTTGCTGAAAGAAGTCTAAATCCTTTCCCTTGCTCTGGTAAGGTTCTTTGCTCTATCCTTTCAAACAACTTAGAAGAAAAGAGATCAGGTGAATCTATCTGCCCCCTCACTCTCCATCCCGTGCTGTTCCACTAAAATGGGGGAACAAGCTTGCTGTCACCTTGCCTCCAAATTCTGGAACTCTCTACCTCCCAGCCTTAAATGCTCTCCATCTCACTACTCCTTCAAAACTGCACTTTTTTCCCACCTACATGCACTTGATTCCTGTGACTGTACCTAAGCCCCCTCTCCTCTTGCTTCCCTTAAGTCAGCTTACCATTGTTACTGTAATTATTGACTGCTCTGTCTTATTTCCCATACTTGGTTATCCCCATCCCTGCTTGGATGGCTACTGCTACATTGTATTGTTTTTGTTTCTGTGACTATCCCTGTCAGGATATGCACTGGTTCTATGCTATCTGCTGCTTTTGTTCTTCACTATTGTTTTGTTATTGTAATCTGTCCTTTGTACTCTCCCGGGTCATGCTTGAAAATAGGCAGGATTTTGCCTAATGCACCTACCTGGCCAACAAAAACTAATAAATAAATAAATAAACTAATGTATCTTATCTTCAACTATTGACCAGCCCTAACTTCAACATCAAGGTTAATACTATGAATCAGCAGCAGTATTTTACTAATTAAAAGAGAAATTACCCTTGGATACTATTTTGCACAGAGTCACATGCTCAAAAGTATAATCCTACTTCATAATTTCATTCCTAAAAGACATATATCTAAAAACTCTTAAATGAAGCTTTCTACACTAATAAAATTTTACCAACATGGCATAACATAACCATGTAAAAGTCAGTACAATTAAAGCCATGGAGAACTCTGACGACAAATATTTGGTCCTTCTAATGATGGAGCACAGAATGCTAAACACTATGCCAAAAGCATACAATAGATTATATAAAGCTCACATTAGCATACGTGTAGCAATGTCTAACTTTGATTAATAGCTATAAAATACCAAGAATAAAACAATTAGCCCAGTACATAAAAAGTATATAGAGCATTTAGGGGCTTTTAAAATATAAAGTTGGTCAGAGGAAAGCTGTTATGAATGGATGAGAAAGAGGAAAATATGAAATATAAAGTATACAGCATTGTTTCAAACAGCTCAAAGCAGTCTGAATTCAGAATAGATTGCAAATACTTCAGTTCCAGTATTTGGTACCTGAAATTCATACTCAGTATTCAGTATTCATTATCCATTCAGGATGTTGTACCTCATAAGATAATTTGCAGGATGCAGGATGCAGAATGTAATAAAATATACTTATGGTCAGAAGTTAGTTGATAATTCTCAGCTAGACAACCTGCAGAATTTAAGAGTTGCCTTATCCAGGAGCTGTATTCAAAAGTCCATTGACCAACTTCTGACAAATTTCTATTTCTGTTACAGAAAAATATACCGGGAGTGACTTGCTTCTATCAGTAAATCCACAGTGCTTCACAGTACTCATCACCTTCCTTGGTGGGGGTCCCCCACCGCTGGGACTCCTGTCATCCCTGCAAGGGAATGTGGGACAAAAATAACAGGATACTGATAACAGACAGCACAAGTTGAACTTAAAAGGACTGAGGAAAGGGAATAAATAGTGTGAAAATGGTGGTTTACCTTTTTTAAAATAAATAAAGCTTTCCTTTGTCTCCTGCTGTATCTGCTACTCCTCAGCAGATCAGCTTGCAGCCACTCTTCTGAGTTCCAAACTCCAAACTCTAGCGCTAGCTCCTCCCAGCTCAAGATCAAAATCATGGGACAAGACTAGGATAGTTTTGAGGGGTAAGCTTACTGCAGAGGCATCCAATAAAAAAAAGAGAGGACAGCATGACAAGTGGCTTTAGAAACTCAAATTGCAGAACTGGAAGTGTGACAAAAAGTTAAGCTGGACAGGCAGAGGGGTAGGAAGTTCCTTCAAAAAAAGAACTAGGAGAAACTAGGACACTTGCTGGATTATAGGGTGGAACAACAGTTTAAGTTTTTGTGACTGAGGTATTATACGAGGGCCCCAGGGCATCACAACTCTTAATTAGAAGGCTATGGGCACAGTGAGCCTGGGTGCAGATCATTAGGATTCATCATCCAGGGTTGGTAACTAGGGTTTCCTAGATTCATGATACAGTACCTCAGGTGTTTTTAGACTTTACTGTGAACAGTTGCCAGGCAGGCAGCCAGAGACTCTGATGGGGGAGGTTCAGGATTATTTGGCATGGTTTACAGCATCCTCAGTTAACACAAGAAAGAATGATGTGCTCACCTTTCCAATCATGCTGCAAGTAGTGCTGGATGAAATTTACAGGAGTACGATGAATAATTTTTTTTATTTACTTTTTTATTTTAGTTTTATTTTATTACATTCTCAGAATTAAACCACTTGAGCTCAGAGCTCTTTAAATTGGTTCCATGTCAAGTTCACAAAACGAAACATAGTAGTAAAAATTACACAGTAGTGGAAGAGGGAATTATATAGTGCAGCAGACAAGACAATCATGAATGGGGGAGTAGGGGCCAAATAATAGACTTACAGGTATTAGATGCCTGACAGTGAGAACCGGTCAGTTGTCTGTGGTGGCAGGTTAGTATAGAGTAGATAAGTGCAGGGTGGGCAGAGGAGGAAACCCAAGTGCTAAGAGAGCAGACAATGCAGTGAGAATGAATCTGGGCAATAGGGGAGGGTGTGTGTGTGGAGGCAGATTGTGAGGGTGGGGGAGAGGAGGCAATTAAGGGAGCATGGCAGCTGGTGAGGGTAATGGGAGAGGAGGCAAGGAGGTAGGAGCAGTCTCAAGGAAGGTAGGGAGCAGGGGGTGGGAGGTGAGGGGTTGGAAGTTGTGAGGAAGGCAAGGGAAGGAGTAGGGATTAGGGCGAGAGGTAAATGGGTAGGAAGAGGGGACAGGGATTGAGGAAGAAGGGGGAAAGGGAGAGGGGGGAACCCTAGTGAATCAGTGTCGGAGGAGTGGAGGCAAAGCCATGAGTGACAGTCACACTGGGCATCATTTAACAAGTGTCGTTTAAGGTGGACTTTGAAAGCACACAATGTAGACTGCCACATAAGATCTTCCTGAAGATAGTTGAACCAGAGTGGGGCAAGGTGCACAAAATACCTTTGTCCTTAGGAAGTGCGGCATTTCAGCATAAAGAAAGACTGGTGCTATGAGCTATGAGTGTGCGCGGATTGATACAAGGCACAAGGAGTTGACTAACTCCGGGTGGGAGGGTACCAAGACTAATCTTTTCTTGCCAGGAGGCAGGTATGGAATTTTAGTCAGGCAGAGAGATGGAACCACTGCGCGCTGGTATACAAATCGCAGTAATGAGTCAGCCTAGGTGCCCCTAAGGTTAGCCGGCAAGCTTTGTTTAAGGTAGTTTTTAAGCGCTGGAGGGCAGTATCAGTGGTTGAGCCATATATAGGTAGTCCATAGCTGATAAGGGAACCCACAGAGCTGTGGATTGCTATTTTGAGGGCTTAGGAAGACAGGCTGTGTCTGTGATGATAAAGCAGCCCAATACATTTGTTGATTGCTTCGACGGTCCTGTCAATGTGGGCAGTGTAGGACAACAAGTTGTCAATAGTGATCCCAAGTATTTAAAATGTTGGACCAGTTCCAGGAAGGCCCCAGCAACATTACATACTGATAAAGGGTAGTTACGATGCTTGTTATGGGGGCTGGCGAACAACATGGTCATAGTTTTTCCTATAGTTTTTAATTAGCTTATGATCTATGAACCACTTCTCAAGACAGATGAAATCACTTTGAAGTTGATGTTCCAGTTCATCAGCATTTGAGTCATGTGTGAAGATGACTGCATTGTCAGCATAGAGTAGGATGCGACACTGGCTGGCTTGAGGGAGACTATTAAGGAATAAGCTCAATAGGAGGGGACCCAATATTGATACCTTTGGAACACCACAGCAGACAGGTTTGCTATCTAAGAGGGTTGATCATATTCTAACTTGCTGGGATATATGGTCCAGATAACTGCAGAACCACAAAACTGCTTTGGGAGGCAGGACCATTGAGGCAAGTTGCTCAGTTGGGAGGGCATGGTTAACAGCATCAAATGCCTTAGTAAGGTCGATAAAGATAGCTTCGGTAAGTCATCCATGATCAAGTGTTTTGTGGATGTGACCAGTGAATTCTAGAAGGGCTGTGGTGGTGCTATGCCCAGCCCTAAAGCCATGCTGCTTGGGGCAGAGGAATTTGTACTTGTCTAAATATTCGATCAGTTGGTCTTCAACTATTCATTCGAGGGCCTTCGATACAGGTGGTAGTAGGGAACTGGGTCTGTAGTTTTCTCTAAGGGCCCAGTCCCCACTCTTATGCACAGGTGTGACTATAGTAGCTTTCCATTCATTTATTTATTTAGTTTTTGTTAACTGGGTAAGTGCACTAGACAAACCCTGCCTATTTTCAGGCATATTCCGGGGGAGGGGGATACAGATTAATGCCAACTGACTTTGAAGCAGATTAAGCTATTGGTGATATTTCTAGGGAATGAGGGAAATTTGGCCAGGACACCGGGGAAATTCTTCTACTGGTTGGTAGGGGAAATTGCTGCTCTGCTCTTGTGAGTAAGCAGTCAGCGTTAGGATGGCGAGTGAGACGGATGGGTCTGTGCTGCTGCCAGAAGTTTTATCCTCCATTCTGGCAAGCGTTGTATCTGGGGATGTCGATGTTCATGTGGAAAAAATTCCACCTGATTTGCTAAAGTAACGGAGATGTCTTTTTCAAATGAGAGTGCAAGATCACACAATGTTGTGCCTATTCTGAAAACAGCTATTTCTGAAGAGCGAATTGCGGTTACAATACCACGAGCTGCAGACTGGGAGATTTCTTTGCCCTATACAGAGATTACAAGTGATTTGGGAACCTTGCTGACATTTTCCGCAGCTGAACCTGACAGTCTGTGGGTTGCACCTCAGCAGATTTCGGCTGACGGTGTGACTGTTTCTGAAACAATGCAGAAGTCTTTTCATCTTTCAGCATCCAAGGTTCTTTCATCTAAAGATGACTGGTCTAAAGAAATTGCTTTACAACAAGTGGGCTGGATGCAGACTGAAGTGGAGAATTGGATTCTTGACCCAAACTGGGTCTCTTTCTCTCCAGGTGAGAAGTTTTTTCATGAGCCTACTATTTCTACTGACCATAATGACAAATCTGTTTTCTCTAACCCCCAGTCTCATTCAGTCCCTCAATGAGGCATGTACTGTTCTGAATATTACAGATATTTCTGAGGAACCAACTGAAGATAACACTACTCCTCCTTCCCAAATCCATGATAAATGACAAACTGGACCTATGTATCCTGATTTTTTTAAACATAACAAAGTTGAACAAGCTCCTAGGCAGAATGCGGTTCACCTTCAGTATCATGGAGGGTTACAAGAAGACCTTGATAGACATTTCGTAGCTAGAACCTTGTTGATGGATTCTATGTCCTCTGTGGCATCAGACATTTATGCTTTAATTAATGTCCGTGGTGAACATATGTTTGATATCAGTTTTTGAACATTTTCTAGCCTGGACATTTTTTGGAAAAATATGAGGCCTTTAAGGCTTTGCCCTTATGGACTCCTTTTTGGGCTATACCCCTTACTAAACCACTGTATAAAACTGTAAATATATTATTCAGGAATGAGGGGGTGAATGTGGGTGATGTTTTGTTTTGGTTGCAGAAAAAAATGGCAAGTTTTAGGTTTGCCTGAAGTCATTATTGATGCAGAAGGGATATGGACAGGGGGCTGGAGGTTTAAAGTAAAACTTCACATGCTTGGTTCTGATGTTCTGCATATCCCAAACAGCTTTTTTTGGGAAAAGGATAGAGGGGTTGTTTTCTATCCGGGACAGCCAAGGCCTGCTTCAAATGTGGTAGTTCTCAACACCTTAGTAGTATCTGTGATATGGTGCTTTGCATGTTGTGTGAGGATTTTGATCATGATAGTTCAGTTTGCAGAAACCTTTTTAAATGTAATCTCTGTGATGAAACGGGACACACATACCATCAGAGCCCTTGGGTGGGTCAGAACAGACAGAGATGCCTGAATCAGGAGGATTTGGTTACTAATGCTCAAGAATATTGTTGGCCTACCCGGCTGGAACAAGCCCCTCAGGAAGAACCAAATACAGAACCCCCACAGCCTTCTTCTGAATCCTCAACTTCAGAGCCAGCTGCAAATGTACTTTCCCAGACTATTCCTGTAGTCTTAGATGAGACCCCTAGTACCTCCATGACTGGACAGGGGAAATTTCCCATGCCTCCCCCCCGACAAAGGGTGGTTTCATCTTAGCTAAAAGGGTTAAGAGATCTTCAAGTAGGCCTAAGGGCCCTAGTCCTCCCATACCTACATTGAATCCTTTTCAAACCCTTCAAGATGTGGAGCGAGACTCCAAATCAAATATTTCTTCTGTGTCTGGTGTTGTATGTGATATGGAGTTTGAAGATGCCTCTAATCGCCTTGTTAGTGAGACAAAAAAAAAGACTGGTAGAAAGCGTAAAAAGGATAAAGTAATAGTTTGAGATGTTTTTTCTGGTTTCTTTTTCCATCTTTCTACTTACAGTTTATGACGTCTTTAAGATTGGTTACCTTCAATACCTGTAGCATCAAAAACTTTAAGAAACAGGTTGCATGTCTGGGTTTCTTTAAACATTTTTCTTTTGATTTTCTTTTTTTTACAAGAAACCATATTTTCTTCCCTTTCTGATGTTACACAGGCTAAATCTTTTTGGCCCAGTGGCCCATATTTTTGGTCCTTTGGAGAAGATGTTGCTGATGGCATTGGCACTCTTTTCTGTTCTCCCCATGTACGGGTGCAGAGATTGGTGGATATTTTACCTGGTAGAGTCTTGATAGTAGTCTGTCTTTATCAGGGTTTTTGTCTAGGTCTTATTAATACTTATGCTCCCCAGACTAAAAGTTTACCAATACAATTATTTAATAGTATTAAACCTTATTTGATTACAACAAAAATAATACTTTGGAGAGGTGCATGAATTGTAGTTTGGATGTTAAAATTCGGGATTCCATTCAACAAAAAGTTTATTGTGATTCTTATGTTTTGGCTAATGTTTATGATGTTTACAGGACACTTCACTCTGATGGGGGTTTCACTCATAGGAGGAATGCTTTTTTCACACATATTGATTATTTTTTTATCTCTAAAAATTTGACTGCTGGTAATTGTAAATTAACATATAGTGAATTTTCTGATCATTTTATTTTTAAGTGTGATGTTCATCTGCTGTCTGTTCCTCCCAGTTTTCCTTCTGTTCTTAGATGTTGGAAGCTAAATTATTCCATCTTGGATCAGTAGGAAATTGCACAACACATTTATCTTCTGTTTCAGTATAGGAAATCTGTTATTGACTTCTATGATATCTGGTTGGTATGATGGCAAGACACCAAGGTAGATTTAAAACATCTATTTATTTCTTTAGGGAAAAAAAGGAAATATGGAGTATATCAGTTATTTGAATCTTAGAGACCAATTTTATAAATTAATGTCCCTACCTAATGTCTCGGATGTTAGACTTAAGCTTTAGATTGATGATTTAAAATGTCAAAAGTGAAATTATCAATACTACAGAGCATCTTCTTTATTTGCCGAATTTAAATTTGAAACAGTTTGCCAACCTTTTTCAGACCCTTTAGAGGCCAGTAAATTTAAATTGGAGCATAAAGTCATGACTGGTCTGTATGATTCTGAAGGGGGCCTCAGGAAATCAGATGTTGAAATGCTAGACATTATCTCTCAGTCGGTGCACAATACCCTAGGGAAGGGGTTTGAACACAAACCAGTTGGGAATATTTGGTGTCATAAGATATTCTTACTCTGCCTTTGGTTGTTGCTAGAGATATTGAAGGTCCTATTTATTATCTGAAGTTCAACAGGCCATTTCAACTCTCAGACCAGGAGTTTCTCCAGGAGAGGATGGTCTAACAAATAAATGTTACTGTTTTTAAAAACCTGTTATGGCAGAAATTTTGCTAGATGTATTCAATTTCATACTTTTGGAAGATACTTTTCTGCAAACTTTTATGAGTGCTATTATTATTTATTTACACAAAAAGGGTGATAAACAGAATATTCAGAACTGGAGACCTATTAGCCTGTTAAATACGGATTACAAAATGTTATCCCAAATTTTATGTAAAAGACTGCAGAAAGTGGCAGTCTATTTGATACATCCTTCTCAATCTTGTTCCAGTCTTCACCACAACTTTCAACAAAATTTGAAGTTTTTTAAGGATATTTGTGAATTTAGTGCACAACAGAAATATAAGTTTTTTTCTAATTTTGCTTGATCAATGTAAAACATTTGATAATGTGTCTCATAATTTTTTATTCTGGGTTTTACAAGAATATGGTATTCCTTCATGTTTGATTAGTTGGATTAAGTTGTTTTATAAGAATTCTGTAGCTGTTCCCTCTCTTTATGGTTTGTTGGGGGATCCTGTAGCTGTTCAATGGGGAGTTAGGTAGGGTTACACCCTCAGCCCTTTATTATATACTTTCTGTTTAGACCCACTTATATGAACAATATTAAATGATTACACCATTGTTGGTCTCTCACCTAACCCAGCTCTTGATTTGCAGAAAATATCTGCCTATGCGGATGACATCTGTCTTTTTGTTAGGGATGTAAAATTAGGGGAAGCTGCTTTACGTATGTGTGAAAACTTTACGGCTTTAACAGGAGCAGGCATTAATTATCAAAAAAGTACTGTAATTACATTGGGGACTGATATGGGTATACCTGTTTCACATATTGGACACATTTTGGTATCCTTTCAACCTATCAAAATTGTGGGTGTCCATTTTGATGATGGGGACCTAGCAGCTAGAAATTGGGAAGATAAACTTAAGATAGGTGAAGCCCGGGTTACACAGTAGAAATCATGGTCAATGGGGGAAAAAAAGGGTTATGCTAGTTAAAACATTTCTTCTTACTATTTTTTTTTTATATATTTCATACATACACCAGATTCCACAGGATTTAGAGACTCGTTTGTTTAGCTGTTTTTTTTTTCAATTAATTTGGGGGAGACAATTAAATCCTATTAAAAGGGATTTTACATATCTTCCTATCAACAAGGGAGGCTTGGGTATGATCAATCCATTAGTTTTTTTTTTCTATTCCTTTTATCTTTTTTCTTTATTTGGTTCAGTAGGATGGTCTTGGAGTTTCTGGGACTCTTGGACTGATGTCCTTTTTTCCCCTATTTGGATCATTGGACTGATCCTTTACCCCAGTTACATGCTTCTCTCTATGCTCCAGACTTTGCTAAATCTTCTATAAAAAAAATGGAGGATGCGGAAACTTTTGAAATCTGATATTTCAACATTAAATAGGAAGGCTTTATATGCTATGATCATGGAACAGAATCATGCTTTACAAGTAGATTTTCCTAGATACTTTCCCACAAAATTAAGAAATGCATTGCTTATTTTAACAGACAGGAGAATACCAGTCCATATGTGAGATGTACAGTAGTTGAGTGCACATGGGAAATTAGGAGTCAAAGGGAATTGATAGCATTAACCGCTTACTGAGAGACAATGTTTGAGGCCTGAATGTAGGGGACAGGAGGAAACTTTAGAGAATTTCTATATTTCCTGTTTTTTTGCAACTCATTTTTGGTCAGATTTGGCTGCTCGATTGCAGTGGGGTCCTGTAGCACATATTTCCTATGAGTGTTTGGTTCTAGGGGAATATACGGGTTTTTATGCAAACTATCACGCTAGTACTTTGAATGTGATATTTTCTTGCATTAAGTATTTCCTGTGGCAAGCCCGGTGTAAATATTCATTACAACATGTTAATACTCCAATTCAATTATTGTGAATCAAATTGAAGCAGCTTTGAAACATCTGAAACAGAAAGAGAATGCACAATTTGATAGGGGGACATTTTATATGTTGTGGCAACATATTCATTGGTTGAATTGATTTCATTTCATAGATTGTTACTACTGATATTATTTTCTTTTCTTATGTGAAGGCTTGGATGTTTGTGTTTTATGTTTTTTGACTATATTCTTATTTTTCAATTTTATAGTTGTGTTTTTTTGTGAGTTTTTTTCTCTTATGTTTCAAAACTGATGTAATGTTTTTTTTTTCTTCAAATAAAAATTCTCCTACTCTTTTCGATAAGTGCCATGGGATCTTTAACATCCACCTGAACTACCACCAGTCCAGGCAGATGGGACCTTGGGTTAACGTCTCATCTGAAAGATAGAACCTCAGAAGTGCAGCACCCCTCTCATGCTGCACTACAGTGTCAGTACTGGGATATCAACCCATGTGCCGGATGTGAGAACTGAACCCACAGCCCTCTGATCTCCCGGCCTCAGAGGCGAGTGTGCTACCTACTGAGCACTGACACTGACACATTTATGAGGGAATACAGCTAATTGCAGTGACAAGTTAAGGATGTGGGTGAGTGAAGCCAGGATTTCTTCAAGGGAGAGAGAGATTAGATGCAAATCAAGTGTGTCCCCACTAAATCTCCCCCTACTGAGCACCTTCCAAAGATATTTCCTAGCATCCCCAATTGAGATGGTCTTGAACTGAAAGAGGGGATCCGCAGAGGATTGAGGGCCAGTGACAAGGTTACTCGGGTGGAAGAAGTCGGGAGGGAGGACATAGCTGAGGTCTGTTAAGGCTAGGTTAAAGGTGTCAGCTATGGTTTTTGGGTCAAGGATAGGGTAGCCATTAATGCTGATCATGTCAGGGGCAGTTTTGTGCACCTTGCCAGTGACTTCTTTAAGGTTTGCCCGAATTTACGATCATCATTCCAGAGTTGGAACAAGGCCTCCTTGTAGTAGAGGATTTTGGCTACATAGATGGCCTTGGTGCAGCTATTTCTGGCTTGTTTGTACTTTAGGATGTGGACTGCTTCCCTGTGACTCTAGCTGTGCACCAAAGATGATCACGGTATTTCATATGATCAAGGATGTTTGGGCCCATCCAAGGGTTATAATGCCCCTTGATTTTCTGCTTTTTAATGGGGCATGGGTATCACAGATAGTGTTAAATTGGAGGATGAAGTGGTCCTGTACACTATTGATGTCAGGTGCCCCATATATGGCTGACCAATTGGTGTTACAGAGATCAGCTCTAAGGCGGTCAACATGACTGGGCCTGAGGACTCTGTGGCTGTTCCAGGAGGTGGTTTGGTGAATTTATTGGTCCAGTTAAACATAACTGGGGAGTGATCACTGATATTTTCTGGGAGGACAGAGGTGTTAGAGGTGTGCTCTGGACTATTGGTGAGTACCCAGTCAATTAGGGTGCTTGTACCAGTCTGGTAGTTAGTTCAGGTGGGGGGCGTTGACAAGCTGTGTGAAGTCAACAGCCTGGACAGCATCCTTGAAGTGGTTTGCCTCAGGGGCAAGCCAGTTACTATTAAAGTCACCAAGCAGTATAACCTTGGAGAATGAAGATTGGCTACTTAGGCAGTTGATGACAGCTTGGAGACCATGGGATAAGTCCTTAGAGGGGAGGTAGATGGATAGCAGCGTTAGTGACTTGCTTTGGGTGCCAAGGAGGACCTTAACAGCAAGGACCTGAGCAGAGGTCCAAAATTGGGGAGGATTAAGTACAAGGCCCTGTAGGCTATCCTTGAGGTAGAATGCACAGCCTCCACCTCTTTTTGATAAGTGGTCCTGGCTGAAGATCCTGTAGCCAAGGAGGCTGATGTCTGCATCGAGAATCCTAGGGGGAGAGCCATGTCTCTACAATGGATAGTACATCAGGGTTATGGAAGTCTACCCAGGCTTGGTGGTTATCAAAATTAGCTACTTGACTGTGGATGTTAAGAGAGGCAATAGTTAGCATGTCTGACTTCAGGGCATATATCCTACAGTTGTGGGGAGGGCCCGGGTTGGGGTGTACATTTCCAGAAAGTAAAAGCAGCAGGAAGGCAATTCTAAACAAGTAATTTTTGAGGTGTTTAGCACTGACCTTGTGTTGTTTCCTAGGGCAGATTCTAAAGTGTTTTTTGTCAGAGAGCAGGACCAGTTTATGTGGAAGTATAGGAGGAGGGACCATGGATGGTTCTTCTGGATCCAGAGCCAGGCATGCCAGTGAGTGTCATGGGGCTTACAGGTGGAAGGCAGGCCTGAGTCAAGCACTGAGGTGATGGTGCAATAGGTATAAATGGAGGTGTGCCCCAGGGTGAGGAGGGCTGACAAGATAGGGCCAATATGAGTAAAGCAAGTGGTCTTAGACTAGTGGGTGGATACATACCTAGAAATCTGGGGCTAGGTCAAGCAGTGTCTGGGTGGACAAGGATGTGCAGAGCAAGTAATAGGGAGGGCTAGAGAAGAGAGGGCAAAGATTATAGGTGTGGAGGAAAGAGCTAACTGCAGGTGCAAGTTTTATTTACCTGGAGTGGGAAGGAGAGTGGAAACAACTGGTAGAGAATCTGAAGGTTTGAATAAGACAGGCTGGGCAGAGTTGAGTGGGAAATCACTCAGGTAGGTCAGGAGAGAGAGCAAACCAGAGGGCAGCTAGGGGGAGTGGTTTAGGAGTGGAGTGGGGGAGGAGATGTATTTAATAGCAGTCGGGGTTGGGGCGGGTGTGCAGGAAGGAAAATACAGTGATGGAGTCTAAATTAGCACAAAGCAGTCTAGGCTAAATACAACATTTGAAGAGCAGGGTGCATGCCCGCTAACAAAACCAGCTAGGAATGCACCAAACAGGATTATCCTGGGCCCATAGTGTCCAATCAGTGCAATGCAGCAGAGCGGAGAGCCAATCCAAGTCAAAGCTGAAAGAGTCGGGGAGTCCCGTAGACGTACCTGGAAGCTGCCTGGAATTGGACAGGTTCAGTATTGAATTTTACTGACAGTTCCAGGAGGATTTGACTCCACTCTTGGTTGAGGGATTTGGCTACACTGGGGACTGGGGTACCACCT
The DNA here is from genome assembly GCA_016271365.2 of Neoceratodus forsteri. NCBI lineage: Eukaryota > Metazoa > Chordata > Ceratodontiformes > Ceratodontidae > Neoceratodus > Neoceratodus forsteri. The sequence goes on along the minus strand of CM057454.1, from coordinate 1,000,285,062 downwards.
AGAGTGATGCAGGGTTTGAACGGGAGGGAAGGTTTGTATCCATCTGGAGGGGGAACCAAGATCCTTAGTGAGAGAATTAAATGTTTCATTGACAAGCATTTAAACTAGCCAAGGGGGTGGTGGAATTAAGCAGGACAAAACCAGCTGCCCCCCCAACAGGTTAAGGTAGACAATCAAACAGATACTAGGTACAAGAAATCAGCATTTAAACTAGCCAAGGGTGGTGGTGGAATAAAGCAGTGAAAAACCAACTGCCCCACCCCCCACAGGGTAAGGTAGACAGACTGATACTAGAGCCAAAAAAGTAATAAAAGGAACCATGAAGGGAAGAAATAGCAGGAGAGGCATGGAGGGAAGGCATAGGGATCAGGATGGAGGGGAGCTGGTACAAGTAGGGGCATCAAAACATAGAAATCAATGTGTACAAATGCCCAGAGCCTGAGAAACAAGTTCCCAGATCTAGTGGCCTTGATGGTGGAGGAAGACTTAGACATTATTGTGGTCACTTAAATATGGTACACAGGTAACCATGACTGGGATCTCACCATACCAGGGTACACAATCTTCAAGAGAGACAGAGAAGACAAAAAGGGGGTGGGGAGAGGTGGCCATGTACATAAGAGAGGGGATTAAGGCAACAAAGATAGTGGGAAGACAGGAAGGGAAAGAGGCATTATAGGTCACATTAGAGATGAGAAATGGCACCACCATCTGCACAGGAGTTGTCTACAGACATACAGCTCAGCGGGAGGAAATAGACAGGGTATTAGTGGAAACCATAAACAACATTGCAGAGAAAGTGGAGGTGTTGCTGATGGGGGACCTAAACATACCAGATGTTAACTGGAACACCTATGCAGCAGCCACTACCAGGAGCAGAGACATCCTGGATGCACTGGAAGGGACATGCCTCAGACAGTTGTTGAAGGAACCCACAAGGAAGGGAAACAGTAATAGACCTGATTCTCACAAATGGTGACAGAACAACAGATCTAGGAGTGAGCAGCCATCTAGGGTCCAGTGATCACCAAACAGTGTGGTTTAAGGTGAAGACAGTAGCAGTATGGTAGCACCCATGTAGAGTGCTGACTATTGAGCGCTGCACTTTTGAGTGACTCAATAATAGCGCTTTACAAGACAGTGAGTGGTGCAATATGGCGCTATATCCTGTATAGCCAGTACAGCAAGGAGCTATACTCGCTATTGCAGGATATATTATCCTTTGAGGCTGATTCCCACCATGCTGCTTGCACAGCATAGTGGTGTACACCACCACTTGCAATGCAAAGAGCCCCAGGTTCGGGTCTGGCTAGAGGCTGAATACATTTTTTTCAGGATCCAATAACTTGACCTGTGGTCCGCACCCCCCTTGGAGTTGATTATTTAACTTTTGGGTGGTGCGGGGACTCTGCCAAAGGTGGTGTGGGGGTGCAGCCTTCCACATATAAAAAATTTGTATGGTTTTGTTACGTGTTGTAGCGATTGGCCGCTATTTGCAATTGTCACCACAATATCCATCTCCCTTTTGTCCGCAGGGTCAGGTTTGTTCGATCTATGTGATAGGCAGTCTTTCAGACTCACCTTTATCACATAGAACCAGTAGTATCAAGCCACTCAAAAGTATAGATCCTGGATTTCAAGTGGGCAGACTTTGCAGAAATGGGGAACACCTCCAGAGAATCCTGGTAAAGGGGGAGGGAGGGGGGTGGAAGAACAGTGGGATAAATTTGAATGAGTCATAGCAGAGATAACAGGCCTCTGTGTAAAGCTAGTAAACAATGCAAAAAGAAAGAAAGAAAAACACTACGGTTTTCAAAAGCAGTGGCAGGGAAGGTTAGGGAAAAGAAAAAGACTTTCAGAAAGTACAAGGAAACTCACAGAGGAAGACAAGGAAATTTACAAGGCAACACAGAAGGAGGTAAGGAAAGCAGTCAGGTATGCAAAGATACAAACTGAAGAAAGGATAGCAAATTCAGTAAAATAAGGTGACAAAACCTTCTTCAGGTATTCAAGGGAAAGGAAAAATCCAATGGAGGGATTATGAGATTAAATAAAGGGGGGGGTACAGAGTGGGTCCTGAAAAAAACTGAAACTCTAAACAATTATTTCTGCTCAGTATTTACAAAGTAAGGGGAAGGGACTAAAATTAGGGGGTAGAAACACACATGGGGGGGGGGGGAGTGGATTCCAGTCCATTCACAGAGGAGAGAGTCATAAAGGAAGTCTCGAAACTAAAAGTGGACAAGGCAATTGAACCAGATAGGATGCATCCCAGAATTCTGAAAGAACTCAAGGAGGTACTAGGAGCACCACTGATAGCCCTATTTAACAAATCACAGAAATCCTGTACAAGAATACAAAATCGGTGGGGGGATACTAACAACAACAAAATTCGAAAGGGTACACATACAAAGAGAGGTGAGAAAGAAGTAAGTGCCTCAGATGGGACTTGAACCCAGGCAGCTCGAAATACCATTACAGTTGCACTAACCAGCTGTGCCACTGAGACAACTGAAACCTGGGCTGTCCCTGAGCACATCACTTTTTCTCAAATGCACAACACAATGGCAACAAAATATTTTTGTTTAACAATCACACAGGAGTGCGATGTGCTTATTTATGGAACAATTACAAGCAGAAGTGAGAAAAAAGTAAGTGTCTTAGATGGGACTTGAACCCAGGCTGGCTGGAATACCATTCTAATCAGAAAGGGACCTAAGGTTAAACATAATGGATAACCTGAAGGTGACCAAGTAATATGAACAGGCAGTGGGTATGGTCAAAGGAATGCTGGGGTACATAGAGAGGGCCATCACCAATAGAAAACAGGAGGTGGTGATGCCACTGTACAGACAATTGGTCAAGCCACATCTAGAATACTGTGTTCAGTTTTGGAGAACACAATTCTGGAAGGGCATTGACTGGGTGGAGGTGGTCCAGAGAAAGGCAACACAAATGGTGAAAGGAATGCACCAGAAAACATATAAGGAAAGACTGAAAGACCTCAATATGTATACCCTAGAAAAAAGGAGGGAAAGGGAGGATATGATAGAGATATTCAAGTGCCTCAAGGAATCAGTAAGGTACAGGAGAGGAGCATCTTTCAAAAAAAGATCTGCCAGAACAAGGGGTCACAATAAATTTGGCTGGGGAGGGAGGACTCAGGGAAAATGTGAGGAAGTATTTTTCTCAGAAAGGGTGGTGGATGCATGGAACAGCCTTCCAACGGAGGTCAAAGAGACTAAAATGATTGGGGAGTTCCTTTCAAAAATACATGTGATAGACAGAAGGCAATCCTGTTGGTAGGAAAAAGAGGTTAAGCTGCTGATCATTTAGATCATTTAGGTTTTTAAGTAGATAAGGAAATGTGCAGACTAGGTGGGACAGGTGGTCCTTATCTGCTGTCAAATTCTATGTTTCTATGTTCAGACTTTTAATTTTGTATTCTCTGCAGAAGGGAAGTTGTCTCCCTCCTGAAATTATGCCATAATTTCTATTTTCCTGAAACCTGGAAAGGACCCATTTAGAAAATGGTAATAATCAATGCCATTCCCTAATTTGTGTAATTTTGTGTTTTTCTAACTTTACTTTTCCAACACTGGAACCCCTCACCAACAACTATAGGCCTTAACTAGTGCTTAATAATGATGTTTCTTTGAAACAATGTGACTTTGAACTTGTATTCTGAACATGTGTTTAAACATATGTAACTGTATTTTAGTATGCTATGCATTTCAGAAGGTAGTATAATGTAAACCTATCTAAATATGATGCCCTATGAGACATATGTCAAATGCTGCTGGCCTGGTGGTGCAGAGGGCTGAGTTATCATGCTTCAGCTGCCACCATGTTGGCAACCCAGGGTCGGGATTGACATCGGGTGTCACAGGCTGGCCATGGAGATGATGATTTAGCATCTAATGGACTACTCTCCTGCTCTATGGGAATGGTTCGGAAGCACCCGCTGCTTGCCTGACTGGGGAAAGTCAGATTGGGCCAGCAGATTGGGAGATGGGACAGATGTCAGCATATGTCACAGGGGATCACATGGCATGCATCTGGATGACACTGCATGCTGCATTTCCACGGGGGATCCAGAGCACCGGAAAATGCTGGTGACTGAATGGTGGGGACCCACAGATCCCACTCCCTAAGTGGGCTTGCAGCCTGATCCAGATCCGGTCAATGGTGGGGGCCTGGGCCTCCCTCTTACCCCACCGGTGGGGGGCAAGCCCTAAGGGAAGAAGGCTGGCAGCAGTCCCAGTGGACATTAGGGGGACAGGGCTGAAGTCACCTCTGGAATGAGAGTAGACCGGGTGGAAGAAACAGAGTAAGGAAAAAATAAATAAGAACATACAGTATGTCAAATGCTCATGATTAAATAAGCATTCTATTGTGATTTGTGCATATCTATGTGCATTTTCTGTTTTAAGAAATCTGTGAAATCAATAAAAAAATATTAAAAAAAGTGAAAAATTGATGACTGATAATTTTCAAAAATCATATTTATTGAAAACACCCATATGCCTTGAAAGAATTTTAAATGTGGAATGAACACTATTTTTTCCCCAAACCACATAACACAAATTGAAGAATCGAAGTACCATCTGGTAAAATGTATTTCTTTTGTGTCCTGTTTCTTTTGTTTTTCTCTGTATACCTATTTGTCTTTTTTAAATAAAGCAATACCAATCTGAAGTACATAATCAATGCTCTCTACTCATTTGCTCGCTCAATCCCTATGCACTCCATAAAAGGACTACATGAAATTCTAAAGTGAAATACGTAAGTCCTAATTTTAAATCCCCCATGATCAGTACTGTTACTCATGATGCACAAGGTGGGGTGGAAAGGATGAGAAGGGACTTGGCAAGGTTAGAGGAATGGTCAAATGTATGTCAGCTTAGATTCAATGCTAAGAAGTGCAAGGAAATGCACCTGGGAAACAAAAACCCAGGGGAAGAGTACACAATGGGATGAGATACTAACAACAACAAAATGGAAAGAGACATGGGGTAGTATCAGATGACCTAAAGTTGGGCAAGCAATGAGAGGGCAGCAAGGAGGGCTGGGGATACTGGAATGCATAGGGAGGGGCATCACCAGCAGAAAACAGGAAGTTATTATTCCTCTGTACAGACAGCTGGTGAGACCCCATCTGGAGTACTGTGTGCAGTTCTGGAGACCCAATCTCCGCAAAGACATAGACAGGATGGAAGCTGTCCAGAGGAGGGCAACTAAATGGTGCAGGGTCTGCACCGGAAGACATATGAAGAGAGACTTAAGGAGCTTAATATGTATAGCCTCGAGGAAAGGAGGAGAGGGGGGAAATATGATAGAAACTTTCAAGTACCTCAAGGAATCAACAAAGTCCAAGAGGGTAGCATCTTTCAAAAAAGAGGTGTACAAGAACAAGGGGCACAATTTGAAGATAGAGGGGTGGCTCAGAGGTAATTTAAGGAACTATTTCTTCACAGAGGGTTGTGGATGCATGGAACGGCCTTCCAGAGGAGGTTGTGGAGTCAAAAACAGTGGTGGAATTCAAGCATGCATGGGACAGTCATAAGGCAATTCTAGGGGGTGGGGGTAGGAAGAAGTAGACTGCTGGTTAACTAGGATCTGCAGCTTATCCAGTAGGTAGGGAAATGGGCAGACTGGGTGGGCCAAGTGGTCCTTATCTGCCATCAAATTCTATGTTTCTATGTTTCTATGTTTATAGCTGACATTGCAGAGAGTCTGGAAGGAAAGGTATGCCTCTTTGCAGATGACATAAAGATTTGTAACAGAGTTGATACACAAGGGGGGGTAGAAAGGATTAGAAGGGACTTGGCAAGGTTGGAGGAATGGTCAGACATATGGCAACTTAGATTCAATGCAAAGAAGTGCAAAGTAATGCACCTGGGAAATAAAAATCCAGAAGAAGTGTACACAATAGCAAGGGAGGTACTAACGACAACAATAATGGAAAGGGATCTGGGTGTAGACATATCAGATGCCCTAAAGGTGGGTAAGCAATGTGAGAAGTCAGTAAGGAGAGCCAGGGTGATACTGGGATGCAAAGGGAGGGGCATCACAAGTAGAAAAAGGGAAGTGGTTATCCCTCTGTACAGACAGTTGGTGAGACCCAATCTGGAGTACTGCATGCAGTTTTGGAGACCTCATCTACGCAAGGACATAGGATGGAAGCAGTCCAGAGGAGGTCATCTAAAATGGTGCAGGGTCTACATCAGAAACCATATGAAGAGAGACTGAGAGAGCTTAATATGTATACCCTTGATGAAAGGAGGGACAGGAGGGACATGATAGAAACTTTAAGTACCTCAAGGGAATCAACAAAGTCCAGGAGGGTAGCATCTTTCAGAAAAAGAGATGTTTAAGAACAAGGGGGCACAATTTAAAGATAGAGGGGGGACGACTCAGGGGTAATGTGAGGAAATTATTTTTCATGGAGAGAGTGGTGGACGCATGGAACCGCCTTCCTGGAGAGGTTGTGGGGTCTAAAACAGTGGGAGAATTCAAACATGCATGGGACAGACATAAGGCAATTATGGTGGGTGGTTGCAGGAAGTAGGCTGTTGGTTAACTAGAATCTGCAGCTTATCCAATAGGTAGGGGAAATGGGCAGACTGGGTGGGCCAAGTGTTCCTTATCTGCCATCAAAGTCTACGTTTCTGTTCTCTGATACTGCACCACCACAGCTTCTTTACACACGGAATGGGGCGAGAGTTAAGCATTCCAAAGTTCAGAAATTTTCACATAGGATAACATTACTGTATTCTTGACACCAGTCTGGCCCGTATCTCGAAAACGGTTTGACATATGGGCTTTTTATAACAAAATGTCTTGGGGATCTAAGTGCAGAAGTAGGCTGGAAAGCCATAAATAACATGAAATTTGATTTTTTTTCCTACTATGTACAGTTCCTGAGATATTTTTGATTTACTGCTCCACTTGCTCTTTCTCATGTCCAAGGCCCACTATTATGCCCACATAGTTAGCATTCACAGAAATTTTTTGCTGCCCCTGTCTCCATCACAATACAAGATACAGATTCAGTTGACTTTATGTTGTGAGAACTACTTACTCTCATGATTTTAACCACACTTGAATTTTTTTACTAGCTGCTATGGTTCCCCCAGATTTGGGCACATTACTGTTGCAAGGCTTCTTTAGCCTATAGGGCTGCTGTATAGCTCCGTGCTTATGTGTAAGTGGGAGTGCAGGGCCCAGAGGGCCTGTGCTCCCACAAACACATATCATTAGGCAGAAATGGGCAGCTTGGTGGGAGAGTGGGGCCCAAAGGGCCCTCTGCACCCACCAACACATACCATTTACTATTTATATTACACTTTCTCAAAAAGAAGAGAAATTCATGGCAAAACACTCCATTAATGCATCTGTTAGGGTTGTTACCACAGTGATAAAAGTGTGTAAATGTGATATTAGGGTTACCACCCCACCAGCCCACCCCCACACCCCCATCCTCAAACCCCTAACTCCACATTTGCCCCCCCCACACACAGACATGTCAGGCACATGCAAGATTGTAAGACACTATACCACTCAGTCACATCTGTAAGCACAATAATCACAACACTGTACTCCTTTCACATACCACTTTGTAATGGAAAACAAATACAGTATGATCGATGATATACTGCCAGCACAGTAAAATGACACATTATTGCTGGCATATCTTTTTCATAAAGTGAAACTTAGTCTGCACAAATGTTCTACATGCTGCTTTTTATTTGTCATAATTCAACGATTGCTTCGCTGCAGGTATCACTTCCACTACATAGGCATGTGATAGCAGTACAGACACGGCTGACACATACATAGTACTTTTCACATACTGCTCAGGTATGAAACTAGCACCATCACATGTTGTAATACTGCTGCATTAACTGGAAATACTCATTAGCAGCATATTATGGTTAGCTTTGGATGTTACAACTCTTGATGTCACATATTGCTAGTAATGTATACTACAAAACAATACTATAGTTATCCAAACTTTTATTTCCAATACAGCTATCTATAGGTAGCATACTGTGTGTTTCATCATTTCTTAACAATTGAAATATAGGCATCTGCTTAAATCTTGTTACTGATGTTTGTTACAGAGAAATGCTTACTGTGGCCCATCTCCCATGCTTTCCCAGCATGTGGGTGTACCCACAAGGCACTATGATGGCAGCACAACTCATACAGTGGCTGGACCATGATGATGGATGTGTCTTGTACTGCTTACATGTGTGGGGGGGTCGGGGAATGCAGAAATAGGGGTTAAGAATGGGGGTGTGGGGTGCAATAGTGGGGTGGTTACCTAACATTGCATTTCCACACTTTTGTTGCTGTGGAAACAACCTAACTGATGCATTAACAGAGTCTGCCATGAATATATATATATATATATATATATATATATACAGTATATATTCATTGCAAAAAACTTAATTATTGGGGTCATTGGGCCTAAATCTCACCCCATTCCCCTACACTCTACCATGTCACCTTTCTTGCACATGGAATGGGGTGAGAGTTAGGGCTGATGACCTCAATAAGGTGCACCTCATGCCCTGTTGATCTGTGGAGGGTGCTGGTGGGGTAGGGTGGTAGGATGGAGGGGTTAGGGTCTCAACTCTAACACCTCATTTCCCTACTTTTGTCACTTTAACCCTAACTGATGCATTAACAAAGTTTTTTGCAATGAGAAATATATATATATATTTATATATACACAACATGTGTCTTAGTATGAATGTACTGATAACAAGTTGTATCTCAGGCAGGTAGTGGAGATATCACTGATATCTCCATGTTCCTATACGTCATAGTGATATCTCCATGTTCCTATGCATCATGGAGATATGTCTGTGTTCCCATATGTCATTCTTAAGGAAATTAAAGCAATTCACTTTCTTTACCATGCGACTCTCTGTCTAAAACCTGCTCCACAGTTACACAACCTCTCCTACCCACACAGACCTTTGATATCTGGTTGATCCTGCTATTATTTTACAATAAATTTTTAAAAAACTCTCTTGTTCATGCCGCCACTGCCATATTCAGTAACACTACTGAACTTTCACTTTCTGCCCCAAAAGGTAGCATGACCGAGTGTTAAATTGCACTGTTATGAGTCCTCACAGCATTACTGCATTCGTGTGCATACTCCTGAAAAACTGTGTAGATTTGATTTTCAATCTTTTTCAAAAAATAAGCTCCTGACTTCAGAGACAGGACAGCGAGCGGAGCAAACCTGCATCTTCAGAATGGGAGAAGTAAGTTTTACTGAATGTTGCTATAGCTATAGCAACACTCACTATTGCTTACTTGTCTTGTTCTGAAGCTGCAATGTTGCTTACTGTCCTGTCTCTAGAGTCAGGAGCTTATTTTTAGAAAAGAGATTGAAAGTGTACAAATGTACACAGTTTTTCAGGAGTACCGACACAGAATGCAGTAGTAGACGACTTTGAGAACCCATAACAGTGCAATTTACAGGAGTGTGATATGGAAAAGATCTTCACTCCTGCAGAACTCTGGATATGCACAAGTGCTGAAGGCATGAGTGTTAGTATCCAGACCTCATGATGCAGGAGTGAAGATATTTTCCATATCACACAATCTGCACTTCATGTGTTCGATTTACACAATAGGGGTATGAGTTTCAGAAGTATTGTTATGATTTATTGTATTCTGTTGATGTTTTTGTGTTTGCTGTTTCTGTGTGTGAGATTTTCTGAATGGGTTGGCAGTGTTACAAACTCTGTGGACAAAGATGAATGTGTTTTGTAATGCTAAGTATGTTAGCTTCAGGCAGCAGTGAGAAAGATACGGTTTAATGAAGCTATGTGCTTTAGAATTCTGGCTGCAGTCAACCTGAGAGCATCACAGTAATGGGCTGGGAGTGAGACAGAATGTGGGGATCAGGTGATGATATTTTGCCATGGTAATTGAGTTAGCTGCAGGTAGCAGTGCAAAACAAACTGTTTTGTGGAGCTGTGTGCTTTAGAATTCTGGCTGCAGTCAAGGTGAGAGTATCACAGCAATGGGTAGGAAGTGAGACAGAGTATAGGAAACACCTGAGAATGTTTTGCCATGGTAACTGAGTTGGCTGCAGGCAGCAGTGAAATATCACTCACAGTGGTGATGTCACAAGTACATTTATATATCTAGTCATGATGTCATGACATGAAATATCTCATGTGGTGATGTCACCACAGTGAAGATGCATGTTTTTATCATGCTCATTTATCCTTCAACCTTATTATGTAAATACATATATCTTACTAGAGAGAATAGAAAGTCCTACAATGCACCATGCCCTAAATTTGCTAGCAGTTCATAAATTGTTGCCATTTCTTCCTTTTGTTGTTTGTGATGTTACCGAAGAGATACCAGCAACACATTCTCTGAATGATACGTCTTTATTTTTTAGTGGCAGCTCCTGAAAGACCAAAAGTCTGCCATAAAATGCCCTCCATTTTGTGACCTAGCTGAAAGTCACTTTACAAAGTTTATAATTTGTCTATAAAAATAATGTCCCCAGCTCTACTTATAGGCTTGATGAATGCCACAATTACTTCAGGTGGAGGAACTGCAAGGAATGAGTACTTGTTTAGCAAAATGTTGCTCCTTGTGTGGTGTTCTATAGTGATGCATGTTATCTGGGATTCAGTGAGTGGGCTTCTAGTCCCTAAAACCAGAAGTGTACATTAAGTCCTGGTTAGCTTGTTTGGCACTGCTGTTAAGCTAGGGGCATCATGGACATATAACACTTTTGCAGTTTATTAATCCAGGAAGAGTTTGTGGTGTCTATGACTGTGCTACATGTTTGAACATTAGATAAAAAGTAAGGGCTACCTTTGGGGGTATAGATTATGTTAAAATGCAAATGTAGGGACATGTATCAGCTAGCATCTGAAATGGACTTAATTAAATCACATTTAAGCAGCAATCTTTTCAATTAAACAGCAATCTTTTCAATTTTTTTATTAACCGCAGCTGTAGAAACAAAAGGCATCAAAGTTAACCAAAACTGTATTTGTAGTCCCACGTGCTGCACATTAACAGCACATGTTCTTTTCATACAAAAATAATAACAGGGAATGTAAATGTATTAGTGGGGACTATCACAGACCAACACATTAAATATTTTAGATTGGGTTCTGTAATGTGTTATTCTTTCAGTAAGAAGGTTATCATTCTGAGACATCTGTTGTACTGTTTGTGCATTACTGGGACACCATAATGGTGGTGTACTTTGTATGGCATATTATTTCTGAGAATACTGTTCCATTCTATTGGTTTATTTTATACTCTGTAGCCCTCCTGCAAATAAAGTACCACAACCACAAAAAAGACAAGCAAATATTCCATATTAGTAAGGTAAATACTGTACAAGTTTATATTTATTATGTTTGCTCTTAAATAAGATGCATGTTAGATTTAATGACCATCTGAGAGGGTTAAATGAAACAAAAAATATTTCCTTACCCAGGATATTAGCTGCTTTGCTCATCAGTTTATATAACAGTTTTGTGTTTGTGGTGTTTCTCTTAATGATTATGCTTGTTTGACCATTTCTGTGATTGTTCATTACAAAGGGACCATCGTGGTTGTGCCCTTCACAAGTAACATAATTCTGCTTACTGTTATTACTTTCATTTGCTTTTTTCACATCTAGTGTCCCCAAATGCCAGTAGCAATTTAAAAGAGTTATGAAAAAGCTTGTCTTTCAAGTTGAAGTTTTGATTTTTTTTAATCATTTGTCAGTGGAGGCCTGTAATTTTCTGTAAGTGTTTGGTGTCCTATGTAGTGCATGTTAAGTACATTATAGGTTTGGGGTGAAATACTGATGCAAAAATTATTTTTCCTTGCCTAGGATTATTTGACCTCTGTGTTTGCCACTGCATTTCCCTGCCATATATTATTTGGGGGGCATTTATGGTGTTTCTTTTCAATTTGATGCCTGTTTGACTGTCTCAGTGAATGTTCATTTCAAAGACATCATAGCAGAAGTGTCCTTTGTAATGAACATTATTCTAGACAATCTTACCTCTTTTCTGGCTTTGTTTTACATCAGTATGTCTCAAGTATTAGCAGACTCGATAGACCAAATTACCTTCTTCTGCTGGCTAATTCAGAAGTTCATATGTTTGCATTATACAAAGATGAGAGTCAACCCATGTAAAGCAGAAGAGATTATGTGTCAATAGAATATTTTCATGTATATAATATTTATTAGTTGCAAAAAACTATGTTAATGCAGAGATTAGGGTTGTAAAAATGCAAAGTGTACAAAGACGGGAAATGAAAAAGCATTCAGGATTTGGGTCTCCAGAGTATTGGTGAATCAGTGGTGGGATCTTACTTGGCGTTATCAACCCTAATGCCCACCCCCCAGCCCATAGCCTCCTGTCTGAAGCACAAGATACAGCTCCAACCTAGTTCCTCATAGTGATACAGTATGGCCAACATAATCTGTCAGAGTTTCTTCACTCAGGGCCAATAGGGCCCTGCATGAAGACATCACATTTGAACTTGTCTGATCTAAGACAGGGGTGGGCATTAGGGTTGACAACCCAAAGTAAGACCCCGCTACTGATTACAGGGTACAAAGGGATTGTCCCACAGATGTGAATTATGCTGTTTAGGTGCAAAAGCTTTAATCAGTTTCATAGCTATACTATTATGAAGTTGAGATATTTTCCATAGGATAACATTGCAGCTCCTGCAGTGCCTTTTAGTGCCCATTTCTCAGAAATGATTTGAGATACAGATTTTTCACTCCAGCCAGTTCAAGTGAACTAAGTACACATGGAGGTTTCAAAGTCATGATTGCAACTGCAGTGGAATGTTTTTCATAGCTGCTACGGTTGCTAAGATATTGGCAAATCAGTGTTACAAGGGTTCCTTTTCAGCCCTATTGGCCTGCTGTATGGCTCCGTAGTTATGTGTAAGTGGGAATGCAGGAACAAGAGTGCCCCTACATATGCATATCATTATGCAAAAATGGGCAACACATACCAGTTACCAGTTACATTACACTTTCTCAAAAAGTAAGGAAATTCATTGCAAACAAACTTTGTTAATGCATCAGTTAGGGTTGAAGGGATAAAAGTACGGAAAGGAGAAGTTAGGGTTGTGCTCCTAACCCCCAACCTTACCACCCAACCCCACATCCTCCAAACGCCAACAGAGATTGGGGTGTGCCATGGTGTCATTAGGCTTAACTCTCACCCCATTCTCCTATACTACATCATGTTTACACCTGGAATGGGGTTAGAGTTGGGCCTAATGACCCCATGGCACACCTTAATGCCTGTTGGTGTGTGGAGGATTAGGGGTGGGGTGGTTAGGAGCTCAACACTAACATCTCATTTCCATACTTTTGTCACTTCAACCCTAACTGATGCATTAACAAAGTGAGAGTGAGGGCAGACGACCCCAATGTGCACCCCAATGCTGCTTCTGGGGGTAGGCTGCGGGGGTCCAAGGGGGGCTTTCAACCCTAACCCCTGAATTACCTCCTTTTTTCACTGTAGAAGAACCCTAACCGATGTATTAATGAAGTTTTTTGCATAGTTTTATATATATATATATATATATATATATATATATAGATAGTACTGGTGCAGTCGCAGGTGCATGGGACCTAACTCTCATCTCATTCTCCTTTACTGTGGCATTTCAACCTGTTTACACATGGAATGGGGTGAGAGTTGGGCCTGATAAATCATGGCACACAGCATCTCATTTCCCCAATTTTGTTGCTTTAACCTCAACTGATGCATTAACAAAGTTTTTTCCAATGAATATATATATATATATATATATATATATATATATATATATATATATATATTATAGTGGCAATGAAGTGCCACTATAATTAGGGTTGAATACCCCATTTAAAGTTAAATCAGAAATTTGGCAGCTGAGTGACTTTGCCACCGTATGACTGATTTGCCTGAAATTTGGAATGCAGGGACTGGTACCACAGCTTACTGGACCTGCAAAGTTGTGTTATGGTCAGATGTATGATTACGGAACTACAGTGTGCCAAAAAATACCTAAATTACATATTTTTGCACATTCTTTGCTTGTGCCTAGAGTCTGCAAAGTTTGTGTGAGCAGTCCAAAACCTTTAGGGGAAATGTAGCCGGGTTCCCCGATGTGCCTTTTAAAGAGTTTGTGAAAAAATATGAAATGGTTCAAAAGTTATTAAAAAAAATATTTCCCTTTATAGTCAATGGGAAAAGTTAACAAAATATGCAAAAGTGTCGTAAATGCACTTTTTACATTTACAAATGACCCTTGTAGTGTTGCAAATCAGCCATCTTGTTTTCAGTTGGTGGTCACAGAAATGCTTGGTATTTAAATTTGGGACCCTCTAGGGACACAATTCTGGTTGTGTTCACCTAGTCAAGCCCTGAGGATGTTAGCCATGTTTTTCTGGGGGGTGGGGGGTAAAACATCCCAGAAATATGTTTTAAAAATTTTTGTAAAAAGTAGTATCACAAAGTACTTTTGCAAATGCAACACTTTCATGATTTCATTTACGGAAGTGTCTTGATTTGCGAAAGTACTTTGCAACGCTATGGCCAAAACAATAGGGAATCTTTGCCACCCTACTGCAAAAGAACGGTTTGTTTTTTTGGGCTGCAATTTGGAGGGAAGAAAGCCTATATCCCACAGATATGCATGTGCATGGTTTGGTAACAAAATATTGGAGGGCTACAAAGTTATGGCACTCCAACATTTATGATTTTTCCTATAGGATAACATTATGGCGTCTGTCACGCATTTCGGGGCCCGTATCTCGAAAACGGTTCCAGACACGGACTTTTCATCAGAAAAATGCTTAGTCCCCTGCTTGGCGGTTAAGTACAAAACTAGCCTAGAAAGTCATAAATAGTATGAAATTTTAAATTATTTTCTACGCCGTACGGTTCCTGAGATATAAGGCATTTAGTATTCCAAGTGCTCATTTTCAGCTCTGAGGGCCATTATATGCATACATTCTTTGTATTCACTGTGCTTCTGAGTGCAACTTTTTGGGTAAAAAAGTGTGTGCATTTGCGTTACTGTTACCATTAGCATTTCCGCTTGCGTTTCCATTACCATTTGCTTTAGCATTTCTGTTTACGTCACCATGAGCATTACCCTTTGTATTTACATTCACACTTGTATTTGCATTTCCATTTGAGTTACTGTTTTCTTTGGCATCATCGTTGGTGTTACTGTTAACATTTGTGTTTCCAATTGCGTTACCGAGACCGTTTGCATGTCCGTTACCATTTGTGTTTCCGCTGCCCTTAGCATTTGCATTTTTGGTAGCATTTCCATTGTCGAGTGCATTACTATTTCCTTCTGCGCCGCCATTGCTATTACCATTTGCATTTCGGTTTGCGTTTGTGTTACCATTTGCATTTTCGTTACCGTTTTCCTTACCGTTTGCGTTTCCCGCTACTGTTGGCATTTACATTACCGTTTGTGTTGCCATATGTGTTAGCATTTACGTTTGTGCTTGCATTTGTCTTACTGTTTGTGTTATTGTTTCCATTTGTGTCACCGTGTGCATTACCATTTGCGCTTGTGTTTGCATTACCGTTAGCATTACTGTTTTCTTTTACCTCACTGTTGCCATTACCGTTTGCGTTAATGTTACCGTTTGTGTTTGCATTTTCATTACTATTTGTGTAACCATTTGTGTTTGCGTTTATGTTTGCACTTGTGTTTACATTACTGGTTGTGTACCCATTTTCATTTGCATTAACACTTGCATTTCCATGGATTTCTGTGACATTTGTAATACTTGATCTACTATTGTACTTGTGAGCATTTATCAAATTTCATTTTACATCTGCATATGTTTTTTGCAGAATGAAGTGCCCAAAAATGTATTTTTCCCCACTCATGCAAAGCCTTACACTCGTGCTGCTCTGCAACTGTTGAAGAGATTTGGATAAGATGTGGTATACGTGGAGTGGAATGGTGCATCTATTGATTTACCAGTTTATATTTCACTGGTCCATACGGTTTTTACATAGTGTAGTGCAAAACATTATGTTTTTGCTATTGTTCTGCAATGTCTTGCACAATGTATAGCACAACCAGTGTGTGGTTGATTGGTCTTAAACTTGGCACATTGAAAGACCTTTGTCCAAGAAACATGCCAGTTTTTGTTTGGTGAAAAACTGTTGTTCCATTCCAGAGTTACTGTAATTTAAAGTTGGCCCTCCTTGCAGTCACAGATTGTTTGGCCTTCAGGTCTTCCATTTTTGCACATTTCCGGCTGGTATTTCTGCCATTTTGTGGTGGAAGACTTCTTAAAGGTGCAGAAACATAAAAATTGAATATCTCTGTAATGGTTTGGACTTTTCACATGAAATGTGGAGGGTGTTGAGTGGCTGTCCTGGAGATGTGAATAATGATGTTTACATGTTGGAAAAATAGTTCGCTACAGAGATACTTCATCACGCAGTCAACATTTTGTGCATAGCATTCTGCATGGTGCTACTGGCTTGAAATTTATAGCGTAGGTAACTCTAGTGGTCTGAAGGTGCCTTGCAGTGGTTTGGTGCGTAAAATATAAACAGCTGTGGAATTATGCCACTCAAATGAATGAAAATTTGGTTCATTCTGCTTCAATAACTTTTGAACCGTGTGTGCAACTTGCCTGGCATTTGGAACGGAGAAAGATTTATAATAGATTTTTGACTGTGACAGTTTACAGGTTGTTGGCTTTTATGGTTGCTGAATTGTGCTTGCACAGTTTTTTGCTCATGGCACTGTGCGACTGCTGAATGGATGTTCACACAATTCTGGACACATGGCATATTATGGTACATGTCTTCTTTTTCCAATTTTTAGTTCCGTTGGATATATGGTTCCTGTGTAGCAAAGTGGGAAAAGATATTCTTTTCGGCACTCCTGTGCAGTTTTCCTGGCTTGACACTGTGCAACTGGTGAACAGATTCAGATAACATTTGTTATACATGTTGTGGCATGGTAAATGTCTTCACTTACCAATTTTCATTTCAGTCTGTCATACAATTTTTGCATAGCGAAGTGACAACAATTCACATGGTGGGAACACAGGGCCCGAAGTGCACATTCTCTAAAAGAAGTGAAATTCATGGCAAAGAAACTTTGTTTAATGCATCAGTTAGGGTTATTCCACAGTGACCAAAGCAAGGAAATTCGATGTTAGGGTTGAAAACCCTAACTGCTCATCCCTCCTGCACCCCCACCAGCACCAAACACACACATACATGCAAGTAGAGGAAGGACCAAGGCAACACAACAAATCACACAGAACCAACAGCAGGTAACAGAAATAACATGCAACTATCTAAACCATGAAACCACATACCCATGCTCCCATAAGGCTGTGGCATGGAGTCGTCACTGCTAACTCTGATCCCGAACATTCCACGCACCGCAAATCACATATCACTATAAACAACTGGGCATCTTGGGCCCACACACTGACACCAACACACAACACAGACTACGCATATGGTATTTTGGGGTTCACAACATTCAAAACAGGATTTTACACATTCCTTGAAAAACTTTTGGACATCACTTTTGCAAATGCGACAGTGTCATGCTATGCATTTGCGACTCTTTCGTGTTTGCGACAGTATTTTGCAACACTATTTTGCAAGCTTTTGCAAAAGCGACACTGTCGTGTCTTCCATTTGCAACACTTTTCTGTTTGCAAAAGTATTTTGCTAAAGTATGCTCCTGATGACTGCACATCTTTGCCATCATCCTGCAAGCAAACGGTTGGGTCCTGTGGACTGAAATTTGTAGGGTGGCAAGACCTGGTCCCACAGATGTGCCTTTTCCTCTGCTTTGGTGCTAAAATACTTAAGGATGACAAAGTTACACTGTTCTGAAATTGAGCAATTTGACATAGACTAACATTGCGGTTCCCATGATGCCTTTCATCACCCATATGTTGAAAAGGAAGCAAGGTACACCGTTTTTGCTACTGCCAGCTTGGTTCACCTTTAGGTGAACTAACCTCATAGAACAACTTTGTAAATAATGTCTGATACCTGAAGTTGGATTTCTCCACTTTCTATGGTAACACAGGTATTCATCTCCAGCTGGTTGTGTGTGATTGGTTGTGTTGCCTTGGTCCTTGCCCTATTGCATGTATGTGTGTGTGTGTGGTGGTGGAGGTGGTGGGGGGAATGCGCAGTTAGGGTTTTCAACCCTAACACTGAATTTCCTCACTTTTGTCACTGTGGAACAACCCTAACTGATGCATTAAATGGATTTTTTTTGCCATGAATATATATATATATATATATATATATATATATATATATATATATATAAAAATAATAGATAGGTTCTGTTGTATTACAAGGCAGTAATTCCATCGAGAGGTTCTGGGGACACAAGAAACCTTGATAGCGAAGCTCAAGAGGTTTCTTGTGTCCCCAAAACCTCGAGATGGAATTTCTGCCTTGAAACACCAGAACACATTTGTTATTTTTTGTAAAATATGGATGCGAGGAATTTCCAAGTTCTTGCTTATGCTGCTGCATTCTGCAGAGTTCATCATACTCCGAGTGTTCCTCGCTCTTCATTTGCACACACACCCCAGCTCCCGATCTGTTCCTGCTTTTTTCAGACAGAAAAAAAAAAAACATGGTTCATACAGTGGTCGCATCCAGTAATACCAATGATAGTATTACAGGGACCGGAAGTATAGTATTATTGGGCCAGAAGTATAGTATTACGAGGACCGGAAGTATACTATTATGGTACTAACTAATACATTACAAGGATTTTTTTATATGCTTTGGGGGGTATTATTTTAAGAATCCATATATATATATATATATATATATATATATATATATATATATATATATATATATATATATATATTTATATGTGTGTGTGTGTATATATATATATAAATATATATATATATATATATATATATATATATATATATATATATATACACACACATATATATATATATATATATGTATATATGTGTGTTTGTGTGTGTTAATTAATTAAGCAGTTACATGTGCAATTCATGAAATGGTGCCAGCATGAAAGCCTATCAGTTCAGTACATCTAGCATATCTAAATCATAATAAAACACAAGGGTGTGTGTGGAAAAACAGATATTACTAACTCACCATGTATAATATGTCACTAACACATCTCATATCATGCAGTACAACAGGAGAGATATAACAGTCAGGAAAAGAATGATAATCCAACCCAGTTCACGAATTTGTCTTTACTGTATCTCAATATACAATATACAATGATTGCTATTTAATATATAACCTAAATAATGTATGCAACTATATAAAACAATATGCATTAGCAAACACCAAAATCATGTAAAAGGCAGGGTATGAATAATTTTCTAACCTCACCCAATATAATACAAAAGCTGTGTAATATTATCAAGCCTACTACCATATTTATATGAAACATAGAAACATGGAAAAATAGAATTTGACAGCAGATAAGGACCGCCTGGCCCACCTAGTCTGCCCATTTCCCTACCTAACGGATGAGCTGCAGATCCTAGTTAACCAACATCCTACTTCCTCCTACCCCCCCCAAAAGAATTGTCTTATGTCTGCCCCATGCATTCTTAAATTCCTCCACTGTTTTTTACTCTACGACCTCCTCAGGAAGGCTGTTCCATGTATTCAAATCCCTCTCTGTGAAGAAATACTTCCTCACATTACCTCTGAGCCATCCCCCCTCTATCTTCAAATTGTGCCCCTTGTTTTTGCACATCTGTTTTTCTGAAAGATGCTACCCTCTTGGACTTTGTTGATTCCCTTGAGGTATTTGAAAGTTTTTATCATGTCCCCCCTCTCCCTCCTTTCCTCGATGCTATACATCTTTAGTTCCTTTAGTCTTTCTTCATATGTCTTCTGGTGCAGACATTACATCATTTTTGTTGCCCTCCTCTGGACAGCCGCCACCCTGTCTATGTCTTTGGGGAGATGGGATCTCCAGAACTGTACACAGTACTCCAGATGTGGTCTTACCAACTGTCTGTACAGAGGGCAAACAACTTCCTGTTTTCTACTGGTGATGCCTCTCCCTATGCATCCCAGTATCCCCCCAGCCCTCCTTACTGCCTTCTCACATTGCTGGCCCACCTTTAGGTCATCTGATATGACTACCGCCAGGTCCCTTTTGATGTTTGTTGTTGTCAGTATCTCACCCCGCATTGTGTACTCTTTCCCTGGGTTTTTGTTTGCCAGGTGCATTATTTGTACTTTTTTGCATTGAATCTAAGCTGCCATACAATTGACCATTCCTCCAACCTTGCCGAGACCCTTTTCATCCTTTCGACCCCACTATGTGTATCAACCCTGTTGCAGATCTTTGTGTCATCTGCAAAGAGGCATACTTTTCCTTCCAGTCCCTCTGCAATGTCACTTATAAAGACATTAAAAAGGACCGGCCCCAGTACTTAATCCTGAAGTACTCCAGTAGTAACCCTCCTTTCTTCACTGTGGACTCCATTTACTATTACCCACTGTGCCCTGTTGTCCAACCAGTGTTTTACCCAGGCTACCACCCTAGGACACACTCCCAGGCTGGATAATTTGTTTATCAATCTTTTGTGCAGGACTGTGTCAAATGCCTTGCTAAAGTCTAGGTAGGCCATGTCCACAGCCCCTCCCTGGTCTACTGCTTTGGTCACTCAGTCAAAGAAATCAATTAGATTTGTCTGACATGACCTTTCCACTGTGAATCCATGCTGCCTTCAGTTCTGTGCCCCACTGGCCTCTAGGTGCTCAGCAGTTCTTTCCTTTAGAAGTGATTCTATCATTTTCCCTACCACTGAGGTCAAACTGACAGGTCTGTAGTTTCCTGCCTCTGTCTTGCTCCCACTTTTGTGAAGGGGAATCACATCAGCCATTCTCCAGTCCTCAGGTACCACCCCATCCTCCCCTGATTTATTAAAAAGGGTGTCATTGGTGTTACTATTTCTTCCCTTAATTCTTTTAAAATCCTGGGGTGAATCCCATCAGGCCCCATTGCTCTATCCACCTTTAGTTTTAAGAGTTCTTTCAGAACCCTTTCTTCTGTGAAAGGACTAATATCAACCATCCTATCTAGAGTGCTTCTATTGACCTGATTAGATATTTCTCCCAGCTTTTCCATTGTGAATACTGAGCAGAAGTATTCATTCAGTATCCCTGCTTTTTCACTGTTGCTCTCTGCCCAACTTTCTTCCTCTTTGTTCAGCCTCATTATCCCTGCCTTAGTCTTTCTTTGCTCCCTAATGTACCTATAAAAGGTTTTATCCACCTTCTTAACTGAGTTGGCTATCTTTTCCTCAATTTGGGCCTTTGCTATTCCGACTGCCTTACTCACTTCGATCTGCTTTAACTAGTACAGTTCTCTGTCCTGCTCCTTCTGTATTTCCTTATACTTCCTGAATACTATCTTTTTTCCCCCTTACCTTCCCCACCACTTCATTTGAGAACCATAGTGGTTTTTTCTTTCATTTTGATTTGTTTATTTGCTTCACACAAAGACAAGTTGCCTCTGTGATGGCGATTTTGATGTTTCCCCATTGTTGCTCCACCCCACCTTCTTACCTGTTTGCTAGTGCTTTTCTGAGGCACTCTCCTATTTTGACAAAATCAGCCCTCCTCAAGTCCAGTACCTTCACTTTTGTGTGGCTTGACTCTACAGCTAAGTTTATCATGAACCACAATGTTTGGTGATCACTTGTTCCCAGATGGCTACCCACTTCAAGATCAGAGATCCTTTCTCCATCCCCATTTGAGAGTAGCAGGTCTAAGATTGCTCTCTCACAAGTGGGTTCCAAAACTAGCTGTCTGAGGCATGCCCCATAGGGCATCAAGAATGTCCCTGCTCCCCCTTACTTTTCAACATATACTTAGAACCCTTGCTCCTTAGATTAGCGGCTAATGTCAAGATTACCGGAATTCGAGTGGGTGGTGTTAGATATGCATTCTCGGTCTATGCAGATGATGTCTTATTACATTTGGAGAACCCCAAAGTTTCAATTCCCGCTGTTTTAGAAGAAATTGAGGAGTATTCTAAAATATCCTACTATAAGCTGAACCGGGAAAAAACAAAGGTAATCCCCTTGAATCAGAGTTAATAAGGCGGAGCTGGCCCCCCTATGCCTGGCATGGGAAACAAACTTGTAGTTTACCTAGGAATAAAGATTTTTAGGGATCCTAATACTATTCGGAGAAACAATATAGATAGCCTTATGAAAATAATTTCTAAAGACCTTGAGAGATGGCAATTCCTCCCTATCTCATTATGGGGTAGGCTAAATATAATTAAAATGAACCTCTTACCTAGAATACTATATCCATTGGGTATGTTGGGTGTGTACCTCCCTAAAGTATGGTTCTCTAGGTTGAGGAGTATGTTGAGTTCCTTTCTGTGGAACAAAAAGAAGGTTCGTAGGTCCTACCTCAAATTGACAGCGTCAAAAGCTAGGGGAGGATTGGCAGCCCCCTCTTTCTTTGTGTATTATATTGCACAACATTTAAGTAAGTTATATTATTGGCAGAAAGAGGTGGACCATACTACATATTCCCCTTTGTGGGTATCTATTGAAGAGTATTTGGCATCTCAGGTAAGATGCTCTTTGCGTGCTTTGCTTTATGCCTCTCCGTCACATATTCCCAAAAATTTTAGAAATAATCCTATGGGCTGGTCAATGAAAGCCTCTCACCAGGCCCAAGCTTATCTGGCAGTTAAGTGGAGCCAATCCTCTGACCAACCAATTGTTAATAACCCGCATTTTAAAATCGGTAATGTACCGATACCCGATGCCTTTTGGTCTCGGCTGAGACAATGTAAAGTCTCGGAGATGGTCACTTTGGCTCAATTTTGTGGCTCTGAGACTGCTGCAAGTATGGTGGGGAAGCCTAGAGGCTATTCTGACGTTATGGAAATCACAATGTAAACAGGACTGCAGTATTTAAGTAGGGTTATAATGATGGTATCAATGCGTAGTCTGTGGTGTGGGGGGGAGGAAGGGTGTGGGTTTTCTTTTTTCCCTTTATGTCCTCCTTTTTTTTTCTGATGTAATAGATACACCTAATATTCTCAAATGTATATACTCACTGAATATTGTATGTTTGGTGCTGGAAATCAATAAAGAGTTTAAATAAAAAAAAAAGAATGTCCCTGCTCTTGGATGTGGCTGCAGCAAAGGTGCTCCAGTCAACATCTGGCGTAGGCAGGTTCCCCATCAGCAATATCTCCCCTTTCTCTGCCATGGCAAGGCTGCCTTCTATCATTTTCTTGTCCATTTCCTCCCCCTGAGACGGGGGTTTGTATACAACCCCTGTGCAGATTGTGGAGCCATTTCCAGTCTCCAGGGTGACCCACAGTGCCTCCTGTCCTCCCTGGTTACCTTTTAGCTCTGTTGCTTTGATCCCTTCCCTTACATAGAGAGCTACTCCTCCTCCCCCTCTTCTTCCCTCCCTGTCCCTCCTGTAGACTGTGTACCTTGGTATGTTGACATCCCAGTCATGGTTCTCTGTGTACCATGTTTCTGTGACTGCCACAATATAGAAAAGAACCTCAATAAACAATGATCGCTATTTAATACATACAGTACAACTATACAATAGAATGTGTATTAGTGGTCATCACAGTTGTGCCAAAAGTGGGGTGTGAATGACTGTCCAACCTCATCCCATATTTTTATTTCCATACCCAAATAAGCAATGATTGCTATTACTGCAGAGTTGAAACTAAACCAAGATGTATTGTTAAACCACTACATTAAGTCATTACTAGGAACACATACAAATTCACAATATTACAAAACAATATGTACAGTATATGCAATCATGAGGACAATATAACCACAGGGTAAAATAATTGTTTTTTTTATTTAGTTGTTTAACCAGGTATAGCACACTAAGCTGAAAGCTTTTTTACAGGAGCAACCTGGGAGCATAAGGAGGTTAAGTGACTTGCTCAGGGTCACACAGTATGCAAGTGGAAGCTGTGGGATTCAAACCCAGGTCTGATCTGCTGGATGTCACCAGATTTGCAGCTCAGAGCCTTAGACCACTGTGCTATACTGTCTTCTATCATCAAACCATATCCAATGTGCATATTTAAAGCAGCCCTCTTTAGTAACGCTTGAAGGTAGGGACCAAAAACCCATGGCAGGACACCATGGACAGGAAAGAGGGGAAGTGGGAAGAAAGGGAACCAAGCCATAAGAAATATGAAATGATATGACCATTTAGGCTGCTATGCTATTGTACAGGTCCCTATGTTTTATCATATTAGCAAAAAGTGCTTAGAAAATAGCTAAAGTACTCTAAACATATGGTGAATAGCACTGTAAACCTAATGTACCAATAACTGTAAAGATCAAAACACAAATTAATACTTTATGAATGAAGGTAGAGATGCACTGATGATACAATGAGAGGGAGAGAGGGAGATGGCTGGCAGCTGCAGACATAATCCTTATCCCTGGGAAGTCACTGTTGAGCTTGGTGGCAGTAGGTCGGTTCTGCCCTTCTCCCTCAGTGCCATCTATTTGTACCACTGTGGGCTAGTAAGTTAAGCCTTACTGGGGGAGTCTGAGCCAGCAATCACCTCCTGAACAGTGCAATTCCCTTTGCCTGCCAATCTCAACCCCTTACCCATGCCCCTAATGTCCCATAAATACATTTGACATATGCTTAAGACAAACCCATGGCAATGATCAGTGGAGGCCCATTAATATCCTTGTACATTTCAATTACCATGCCATCAACTAGGACCTAAAAAAAGAAAAAAAAAGTTAGGAAGGATACAGTACAGCTGGCGAGATAGTGTCTGTGTGGGCCCCAGTCTATCTAGGTGGTCGCCTTATGCTCAGGCCTTTAGCTGGCTAGATTTGGCCCATATTCTGTGGGTATATTCAAGTCTTTATCTCCTATGGTCTCTTGCCTGGGTGCTGCTACTCTTCCGACCCAGGTTGATCCCGGCACTCCTCATTTTCTGGTACAGGGTTCTGCACTGTGGATCAGCTAGCCACCACTGGTTTACTTGGGGAGTTTGTGGCTTCCAGATGATATTCTGGAGTCATGATTGTTCATGCTCTGTTCCTTTCCCTCTTTGTTTGCCCTACAGTACTTGTCCCTGACCATCCATTTTGATCTTTTTTGCCATTCCATTTCAGGCTGACCGTCCAGGGGAATACTGCATTTGGGATTGGGAAGGATAGTAGTTTTGGTTCGATTGTGGCTGTCCCTCTTGTCCTCTTTGGAGCTGAGTGCTCTACGGATTACTGCTGGCCAGTGTTTTCCTTCAAATTCCTAGACTTCTTCCATGGAGCCAAATGCATATGAAGAGCCATTTACTGTTATTTTTTTTTATTTTATATAGAAACATATCGGAATTGCAGTTCTTTGAGCCACAGACTCCTTTACAAAGGCTTCACATCAGATAACATTCAGCAACAATATTATAGAGACTTACACAACACGGTGATAAAAAAAAAAAAATGTGACCAATAATTTTACATACAGGGTGCAACATAGGTACAATTGAGCAGTGGGAGAGCAACGTATCAGGTTAGGCAGCATAGCGATCCCTTGTCAAGAATGCTGGGTAGCATTACATAGCTTAAGGAGGACATAAATCCATTGTCGGGGGTTAGCAGACCTGGGGGGAGCAGGGAGTAGGGGGTGGTGGGCATGTATATTCACATTTCAAGTGATGCCATAGGAGTGCTAGTGAGGGGGAGATGGAAGAAAATGGGGGGGGACTAGTAGCAGGAATGGATGTGCTCCTGAGATTGGTTTTTAAAGGGCCTAGCTTGTTTTCAGAGGATATGGCACTGGGCAGTGCATTCAACCAGAGGGGAGCCATATAGAAGAAGGATCTCTGACCCAAACTTGTTCAACTGCAGGGAATCAAGAAGGAAGTTTTGGAGGAGCTGCTTGTGGGACTGTTTCTTGTGACTTTGTTGGATAAAACCAGCCTGTATGAAACCTGCTGTTCCTGAAAGATTTTTTTGACTGTATTATACCCATGTATCTTTTGGGCTAGCTCAGTGGAGAAATCCTGGAAGATGTATATATAGAGATGCAGCGAATTTAAAATCCACCGGAAAAGTGAACACTAAGTGGCCACTTTGCATTGGCACTTCGCTACGTGGAGTGCCCCAAAGGAATGGATCACTTCACCTTGTTGTTATTACTTCACGTTGTCATTCTGCCTTAAATGCGAAGTAAGGTGGAGTGACAACAATATTGGCAGTATCCCACCCATGCAGTCACCAAAATGAGTGTGCATCCCCACAATGCTACTGTCTTATGTCCAGAAAATTCCCCAGTGCTGACGAAGTGAAATGAGAGCGTAACAAGAAAAACAGTCTCCCAGAATTAATGGTGCCATGCAAATGTGCAGATAGATTAAGATTGCACTGCACACACAAGGGATGCTTACGAAAAGGCACAACAACACCTAACCAGTGCTCACAAGTCACAAATCCAAATCTGGAAAGGAATACATTTTGCCAGTTGAGGGATTAGTGTATGGCAGTAACAATCCACTACCAGTAAAGATACCACAAAGCAGTATAAACAATCCATGCAGGTAAGGTGGATAGCAGGTTCATACTGCTGCAATTTATCTGTAACACAATAAAAGGTGTCTGATTCAATGGCACGCATCGAAAACACACTCACATGTACACTCAAGTAATGTGTAGCAATTTGAAAATCTTTAGTAATATAACCAAATGTTTTAAACAAATTGTACGCTGCTGCACCACAACAATCAGCAAAAAAATGTCAAGAATTATTGAACATATTACTGTTTGTACATTAACACAGTTATACAAGAAAAATATAACCAAAACAGAAAGACTGCCTTTTTCTCCCAGTTAATCTTCCTACACCACAGATAAGACCCCCACCCAAAGCACACTTCACAGTACACAGACTGTTCTAAATTAACATTCAAAATCCACACACAACAATAAACACCCAATGATATGAGCACAGAAAGGTTTCCTACAATTGATGTACTAAATTTTGAGCAAAAATATTACTCAAAAAGGCATTTAAAACAGCTTTTAGAGGTTTTGAATTGCAGAGCTCTGAGAGCAAACTATTTCTAGCTACCACTGCACACACACTACCCAGGCCAGCATTGAGACTGTGCAGAGCAATCTAGAGCCCATGTGACCTGCAATCCCATGAATAACTGATTTCAATGTACTTCGCCTTAAAATTGGTGGAGAACTGTTTTGGGAAGGTGGAATAATGCAAAGTCATTGGTTTCAATTGACTTTGCCTTTCTCATTATGAAGCAAAGTGCTGCACTTCACATTGTGGAGTTCTCCGTGGATTCCAAGTTACTCAGTGAATCACTTCACTGAACAAATTGAGGCCACTTCACCCACCACTACTTACAGTACTGTAACTTACATGCTGTACAGGAAGGAACGCTAATGCCTATGACTGTACTTTCCCGATGAGCTGTAGCACAAAAGTCCCCAACTTAAAAACACTTATTAATGAGTACAATGGTAGAGTGGTGAAGCCTGAAGAAATACTACAAAACATGATTACAATACATCCAAGTAACTAGTAAAAAAAATAATGTTGTGATTCGTGAAGTGATTGTGAATCGAGATTTGTGACTGCATTTGTGACCGTGATGATGAAGAATGTGATTCGGTGTCGACGGTGTAAGATATTGAATATGGAACTGTACTGGGAACGCAAATGCCTACAGCTGTACTTCCCCAGTGAGCTGTAGCACAAACTCCCTGACTTAAAAACGCTCAATAATGAGCACAATGGTGGGATGGTGAAGTCTGGAGAGATACTACAAAACATGCTTACAATACATCCAAGTAACTAGTCAAAAAATTAGTGTTGTGATTCCTGACGTGATTGTGAATTGTGATTTGTGGTTGCATTTGTGACCGTGATGATGAAGAATGTGATTTGTATCCCGAGTGACTCGTGATGATGGTCCTGACTTAAAAACGCATATCAATGAGTACAATGTTCATGCAGAATTATGCAGCACACCTGTCCAGTACTCTGAAGGGAAGCCAAAGAAACAACTGTGACTTAAGTTATAGATGGAGATTGGGCCCTAAAGAGATGCAAATGCACAGACAGATTAACATTGCGCTATGCACTGAAGAGATGCAGATGCATAGGCACAACACCTAACCAGTGCTCCCCATCAGAAATTCAAATCTGGAAAAGAATACCTTTGCCAGTTGAGGCGGGCGGGGGCAATGTACTGCACTGCTGCAGTAACAGTAAAAATACCACAAAGAAGTACAAAAATCACACAGCTGCAGTGGATAGCAGGTTCACATTGCTGAAATTATTATGTGGCACAATAAAAAGTCTGATTTGATGACACGCGTCACACACATACTCACACACACACACTAAGTAATGCATAGCAAATTGAAAACTTCAGTAATATAACCACATATTTTAAACAAACTAAAATTATGCACTGCTGCACCACAACAATCAGCTAAAAAAGACAAGAATTATTGAAAATATTACTGTGTGTACATTAACACAGTTATACAAGAAAAATATTACCAAAACAGAAAGCACTGTCTTTTTCTCCAAGTTAATCTACCTACACCACAGATATGCCCCTCCCCCAAAGCACACTTCCACTGTCTCTCAGTACATAGACTGAATGTTGTACATTAACATTCAAAATTCACACACAAACAAGAAACGCTCGATGATATGAGCACAGGAGGGTTTCCTATAATCGATGAACTAAAGTTTCAGCAAAAGAAAATGACTCAAAAAGGTTTTTTTAACAGCTTTTAGAGGGTTTGAATCATAGAAAGCTCTCAGAGCAGATTGTCTCCTAAAGCTTCCTACACACACTACCCAAACTGAGGCTGTGCAGAACAGTCTAGAGCCCATGTGACCTGAAATCCAATGAATCACTGCAAAATTCACCTTTGGATCATAAAAACAAGGCGAACTGAGGCGAAGTACATTGTTTTCAATGTACTTCACCTTAAGAATTGGTGGAGTAGTGGTTTGGGAAGGTGGAGTAACGCAAAGTCATTATTTTGAATGGACTTTGCATTACCATTTATAACGCAAAGTACTCCGCTTTGTGTTGCAGAGCACTCCGTGAATTCGCCTTCATTCCACGAATCACTTCACTGAGCGAATTGTGGCCACTTCACCCATCTCTATGTATATACAGTTTCCCCTCCAGCTGTGTGGCTCCTGGCCTCTTACTAGAGACAGAATCAGTTCTTTATCAGTAAATCATAAGAATCTGGTAATGATGGGACATAGGCGCTCACGGTCCTGGGGCTTGAGACAGAGCATCTGGTGGGCTCTGTCAGTTTCTAGTGGCCCCTTCCAGCAACATTATAAGAGCTCTGGTATTACACAAGCAAGAAAGTTCATTGCACCGTGGGTTTCCACTGATTCAGGGAACCTCATAAATCTTAAATTATTTATTCTGCTGCAGCTCTCAGCATCTTATATATGGTCCCACAGTTGTTTAATCTCTCTAGCTCCTAGATTCGAGTCTTATGTCTGCTGTCTTTATCATTGGTATATTATAGAAATGTTTCTGTATCTCTGGCTTTGCCTTGCACATGTTGCACCTTCTCTTCCAGTGCAACAATCTATGACTTGAAGGTGGTTATTTCTTTGAGAACTTGGTGAAGGAGGGCTTTTATTTCTCTGTTATCCATAGTCTGGGATGCAGTTGCCATCCTGTCAGTTTTATACCCTCTCCTGTTATGAGCAGCTGCCACAGGATCCATTTTCTAATCCATGGAAAAACTCTATTCTCCTCAATATTCAATCCTAATTTTGAGGTGCATTTGACTGAGGTCCAATTCAACAAAATTCCCCCAAAGGCGTAGAAAAACTTTGCTGAAGTTTGTAAATTAATATATATTTTTTGAGCAGTGGCACAGAGCTTCTATCTCAGGTGGCCATTCTCTTCAGCAGCTTGTGCATGCTGCGGTTCTATATTCTTTTCCGGAACAGGAGAATAGAAAATCCTTGATCAAAAGACTGGTCTCTCAGAGCTGGGAAGTCATCTCTTAGAGTTTGCACAAGCAGAAGTCCCCAGGTAGGTCCCATGTCAGTTATTTCTGATTTGGCTGTATATTTGTTATCCATAGGATTAGAAGAAGTGCAAATTAACATATTGACAGGAAACTTTTCTCCTGGATAAGGTGTAGCATTGCAGAGACCTATAGCTAGGATGCATATGTGCTAACGATATTTGTGACATGCTATTCTTCTGGACTGATGTTAAAAAAAGTGAAAATTAATAAAAAAACATAAAAAAAATCTGTTTGACAGATTGTGGCTATGGCTCTGGAGCCAAAGAGTCCTCGGCATAGCCCTTCACTTTCACCTCATGTTACTACAGCACCCTCTGAGCTTATCAATGAGAAATATTTCTAGGAATTAAATTCCTTCAAGAATACTGTGTTCTTGCTTATAGCTGATTTTAAGGAATTCAAGCCTGCACTTCAAGAACTTTCTCAGAGAGTCACTGACGCAGAAGTGTGGATTTCATCTGTGTAGGATCGCTAGAATACCTGGTCCCAGAAGTAATTACCTTTAGATGGATGGTAACCAGGTTGGAGGAAAAGCTTGAGGACTTAGATGGGAGAAGTCGACGTAACATTTTGGTACACCTTGGACTACCAGAATCAGAGGAGGGACCTAATGCCATTAAACTTATTCAGATTTTCTGTTCAAAAATAGCTAGCCCTTCCCCTAATGGCCTTACACATTTGGTAGAGTGGGCATACTGGGCACCATGGCCCAAACCAGCTCTGTCTACTTAATTATTTGGACTGGATGCATATCCTTCGGTCTATCAGGGATTTGCAATCTCTTCAGTGAGATGGTCATCGGCTGTTTTTAGTCCAAGACCTGACCTTTCAAGTTCGCCTATGGAAAGCTGAATATTGAGTGATAAAGTTTAAGCTCTAGGCAGCTCATATTAAACATAAGATGATGTACCCCACTCAACTGGAGGTCACAACATCGGCAGGCATTAAATGCTTTGATTCTGTAGGGTATCCAGTGAACAAGGCAACCGTAATTGAGCACTTACAAAAACAGTGACTCAATTAGGATGCCTGTGTTCAGGGCTACCTGGCAGTGTGGTGACCGGATACCTGGGTAGGTGAGGTAGGGTGACAGGAAGCGTACGCATGCACACACGTGAGAGGGGGAGGGACCACACTACATGAGGGTGGAAGGGGAGGGCAGGTATCTGGGAGTTAGTGTGGCAGGCAGCTGCTAAGCTGGTCATCTAATGTGGTGGGGAAGGTGGTCGGTTGGGGGTGTGCAAGGTGCAGGGTTCGAGTATGGAGTGGCAATTTTTTTGTCCCAGCAGGTGGACTTGTTTTTTTTTTTTTTTAAGAATTTCACCCCACCAACATGCACCCTCCTGGAGTTGAGAATCCATAACTAGGCAGGTGTGGAGGGCACAGCACCCAGCATATATACAAGTCTGGTCACTGCTTTGCAGTTTACCATGAGTGTACATCACTGTAATTCATTTTCGGTGATGCGCACTTGCCCAAACAGCGATCGCTCTTCTGCGATTCCCATTTTTACATAGAATCATTCAGTGGCTCAATCTACGAAAGAGCTGCCCTTGCTTTTCCTGGACCATTTTGCAACCTCTTGAACTAATGGACCTTTTCATCTTATTTTATTGAATCTGATTGTTGTACCTTTACCCTGTCATTGGTTGTGGGAGTGCCTTAGAATGTGATTAATTTCTTGTTACAGATTTGTAATAAGTGGCTGGTACAATTTTTTCTGTATTATGACTGATTAGTGAAGTAGCTGTCTACTTTTGTATTTGCTTCGGTCGTACTTAATATGCTTCTATGTTTGCAAGTGCAGGTCTGACATTAGGATTTTCTCTCAAGCATCCCGAGCAGTGTTTTTTGTATCCTTCATTTAGTGGTCCAGTTTGTTCCTTGTCTATTCTGTTTATCACCTTAATTGTGCCCTATGCACCTTTGATAACGGCCATATTATTGACCTGTTTTTTTTCCTATTGATGGCTTGTATCAATTTTTACTGCATAATTAATATGGTGCCTGTCCCCATTTTCCGGGTGCCATGAATAATGGTGCTAGCTATTTTCTCAGTTTGTGCTGTCTACAGGAGGCTTGGACTTCACTGTTTCTTGTTATTTTTTGCACTGTCTATATATTTTATGTTGTGTTCACTTCCTTTTTATCCTGTTCAATTTTTAGAGTTTTATTTTGGTTCTTATTTGTTGCAACTGGCCCTCCATTCCTTCTTGCTTAGTTGTAGAGTGGTGTTTAATGTCTCCTTTCAGTTTTCTTTTGGGTTGTTTATGGTTTTCTCCACTTCTTATGCATTTTTGTGGACCTCTAAAATTAGGTCCCATTTTAATGTGAAGTCTGTGATGGGTTTGCCCTTGGAGGGGGTGGTGGGTGGGGATGAACTGGTAGATTAATTTGTAGTTATTTTAGCAGTGTGCTATGGTTCATAGTGATTGTTTAGTTTCAGTTAGATACTGAGATCAGGGGTATCTGGCCATATATTATATCTCTGTTGCCATGTTATTTTTCATTTCTTTTTTGCTTTCCCTGGGGAAGCCTCTTTTCTATTGGCTTTGCCTTGTCTTGTTTCCTGTTCTGGTCTCCCCCCCCACTTTTGTTTTCCTTTTTGTGTGTTGTGTTTGCATGCTCTTAAGTTTTCTTCTGGATGACCTTCATGTTTGGTTTGTTCTGATTTGTATTCTTTAGTTTGATGTCAGGGCACAAGCTTTTTTTGACTTGTTTGGTCTCCTGTTATTTTGTTTTATGCCTTTTTTTATCTTTTCCTTTTTCTTGGATTCTATGGAGGCTGCTATGTGATGGTGTAGGTTCATAATGGAGTTTCCATCCTTCTTCTTTCTTATTATCTTTTGTCCTCTGTTTTCCATATACCATTTTATTTAGTTGGTTGCCATTTGGGCATTTGCTGGCTTGTTGCCCCCTCTTAAGTTACCAATATTCATCTTAGGTCCTGTAGTTACAGTTTAGTTGCTTCTCTGGGACGCCTTCATTTTTGTTTTCATCTTTTGATGTGGCTGTTCTGTCATTCTTTTCTTCTCTGGGACTTAATAACATACTAACATACTATTTGCCAGGAGATTAGACCTTACGGTCTGTCGAGTCTACTCGAACCTCAGATCCCTAGTTGGGTGCCGAGGCCCTCCCCCCCTTGTGTTCCAGAAACCCCCATCATCCATTCCCACCCCCCAACTTGTTGTATCTTTGTCTTTATCTTTGAGGAAGTTACTCAGTTATCCACTTCCCTCTCACCCTCCACCTTTTTTTCCCTTGAGGGTCTAGATTTGGGGTTACAGAGAAAGGGAACAGCTCATAGTTTTTTAATTTTCTCTTTGACCTGGTGGGAGCTGTTCTACCAACAGCTCTTCATGGACCGGATGGTGAGGAGTGGGCTTTTGGAGCCTAGGTTTGCTATATTTTATCTGTTTCTTCTCATTCATGTGGTTTGTTGCTAGTGTTTATTATTGGTCTTTTCAATTTTGGGGGGTTGATGGTGGGGGTAAGTGGCCATGCAGGACTTCAGTGCCCCCTTTCTATGCATAGAATTGGACAATACATTTATTTTTTTCTCTATGAATCCACTTTGGAAAGTAGTGTCCTGGAACATTACAGGAAGGCAAGGAAAATGTAAGTGTCATTGTATTTTGAAACATTTGAAGAAACTACAGGTGCGCTTAGTTGTTTTGCAGGAGACCCAACTCGTGACCCACCAGATTTCCCAATTTAAACTGAATGTGTGGTGCACATTTATGGCTTTGATAATATCTCTTGCCAAGCAGGGTGTTATTCTTTTAGTTGCTAGAGCTATACCCTTTGCATTTTTAAATGTGATTGGGGATCTGGATGGCTGGTTTATTTTTGTTCACAGGTGACTGGGGCATGTTGAGATCCTACTGGTGGTCCATACATGGTCCTAATGTGGACTGTATCTCATTTTTTCTAGGTTGGCATCTGTTTTGGCTCTGTATGTTCACTTGCCATTGACTTTGGAGAGGGTTGACTGAAATTTGTTTTTTCACAATGTTTTAGATCATACTCATGAAACTACCTCAGGTTTACCTCCAACCCAGTGAGCCCTATGGAAGTTTATTGACCAATTAGGCTTAGTGGATTACTGGAGGGCTCTCCACCCAACTGAACATGGGTTCACATTTCATTCTATCCCCACAACACATTCTCAAGGCTTGATTATTTTCTTATTAGCTGGCATTTTCTTCCTGAAGTGTATTTTAGTCAAATCAAAGCTATGGTTCTTTCAGACCATGCACCTATTTCTATGGCCCTGGACATTTCTGGTCACTCAGAGAGAGACCACACCAGGTCTTTGAATACACAGCTTTTAAGGGACTCTTCCCTGATAGACTGTTTAAGATGGTTCAGATTACAATCTGTGTAGGATAATTTTGGCACAATTTCTACTTTAGACACTTTATGGGGTTCCGTGAACAATCTTTGGAGGGGGGGGGAACTTATCCGTCTTGTCACATCACATAAGACACTTAGAGAATCTGAAGTTAATGCTTGGCTATGTGACATCTTGGATTTGGAACAGCACTTCTCTCCCTCAGCTCCAGAAGCAGTGCAAATTCATCTTTTGCAACTCTGTGCTCAGTACTTGGCCTATTTATTAAAACAAGCAGAACAGGCTATTGCAAAAACTAATGCCACTTATGTAGGTGAAGAAGAAAAATTCAGTCAGTTATTGGCTCTTCGTCTCAATCAGCAATCGGCTGCTCAATGGATCAAAGCTTTATATAACCCTGTATTTCCCTATCTTACAACTGATCCTAGGAAGTGTTAAGGTGTGGGAAATACAGATGGACACATACACAGATTTTCAGGTGCAATCCACTTTGACTAAGCAGGATGTTTATTATTCTTCATAAACAGTTCAAGCTTTTGAACCATATAGAATATATATTAAAGAAAACATTCAAAACAAAAGCAAAACAAAAGACTTGTAATTCCACTCTCAGTGCTGCACAGGACTCCCTTAGTTCATTACTTACACACAGTCAGACAATACTGACCCTATCTCTCTAGTTGTCAGTGCAGGTACATCTTATATACCCTCCCTCTTATGGTCAGCTGAATAAGCATCATCACTTTGCTAAAATATTTATTTAGAACAGTTTTTTTTTTTAATTCAGAGAGAAAGAAGTACTGAGGTGCAGTCCTATAAAATAAAACAGTTTTCTTAAGGCTAAAAGGACTGTGCCAAAAGAAATACGCTTAATATAAAGGGTGAACCTAGTTTGATTGACAGTTGTTGTATTATAAAAAGGGGCCACAAGAGGCTGCTGCTCCCCTATAGTGAGGGCTTCAGTCAGTCTCCAGCTTCAGGTGAGTATGGACATACTTTTTCCTTGTTTACTTTTCTGGACAGCAGCTAGCAGTAGTAGTCAGTGTGTGTGGTTTTACACCTTCTATGCTTGACTAACAGCTTATTAACTCTTCTTCAAAGCAGGGTTAAGCTGATCTGGTTTCAAGGTTTAAAGTACAGGTTTTATCACTTATTTATTGTAATGGCAAAAATGGGCAGCACTCATGTTTAACTGGGGTTGCATTATCTAAAAACAAGGCACATTCTTTTACTCACTCTGCATATTGGGGCAAAGAAAAAATAAATTATCCGTAGACAAGCTGCTTCTTAGATGCTTATTGCAATACTGTTTCCTTATGTTTTCATATGCTTACTAATATATTTCACGACAACAATGTTTTACTTAGGACAGGTGCAGAGCTGTGCATAGTTTCTTATATACTTGTGTATAATACAGCAATGTTTTTATTATTCATTTTTACATTTTTCCCTATCCCACAACAGCAACAGGGTACAGAAAACAAACAAGGAAGGGACTTGCTGTAGTGCACATCATTTTGTTCTGTCTTTCAACATCTAAGGCAGTAGTCTTTCTCTGCCAAATTAACTGCACAACCCTCATTACCTTGCATAATTTTTATTTCTGTGCTTTACTCTGCACATTTCCCACTTTCTGGCAACAAAATCAGTTTATAACCCTTACTCTAAGTTGGCTAATTTGTCAGAGAGATTGAGGTCACTGGAAATTGACCTCCCTATGTATGGATTCTTGGAAGGAAGAGAAAATAAAAGGAAGAGTTATATGTAAAGAGCATTGGCTTATCTGGAGGTGGCCTGCCTCCAAACAGGAAATAAAGAGATAACCTTATTAGAATGGAGAATAGCAAGAAAGGTTGCAGTCCTGAGGAAGAAAAAATGGGGTCCTAAAACAGTGGCAGGGATGAACCCTGTCACAGGAAGATGGCATCTATATTTTGGGATTATTACTCAACATTGTACTTGGAAGAGTTGTCATCTTCATATATCAGTCAGGCTTTGTCATCCATTATGGAAGGTATGTTATTACCTCAGCTGACAGAGGCTCACTGGTCAGTGCTTGTGACCCAAGCATTTTCCTAATGAAGCGTCCTAAATATAAATTAAAAAGTAGTGGGGAGAGGGGACAGACTTGTCTAGTGTCACGGTGCAATGGGAGGGAGTCAGATAATAAACCATTACACCAGACACGTGCTGTAGGAGCATTGTAGAGGAGTTGGACCCAGCTGATAAAACAATTTGGGAAACCCAATCAGTCTAGGACTGTAAACAAGAAGTCCCAGGAGACTCAATTGAATGCTTTTTCAGCATCTAGTGAAATCAAAACAGTAGGAACATCTAAGTGGTTTGACAAAGATAGTAAATGTAATAAGCAACAAATGTGGTCACTGGAATATCTACCAGCCACAAACCCTACTTGTTCAGGGACAATTAAGATACTCATGAGGGGACCTAATCTATTGGCGAGAACTTTTGCTAGGATTTTAACATCAGTATTTAAAAGTGATATCAATTTTGAGATGGTGGGATGCATCTCTTATCTCCTCACTCTCACCGATTGAGGTAGATCCTGGGTAATACATAATTTTCCACCCTCCCATTGTACCTCCTGTAGCATTTTGATTTGGGCCAGTATATGCTGCTTGTCTAGGAAGTTCAAGAGTTTGAATATTAGTGGCCTAGGAGGTGAGCTGAGGGGTGGCATTGGTCACAACAATCTATGAGCTCTTTCAATAGTGTAGATGGTGCCATTGGGTGAGGGACTGGCCATTTTCTCACACAGTTTCTGTAAGAATAAAATTGGTGAAGTGCCTTCCTCTCATTCAGGGATCCCAAGAATAAGCAGATTATTATGGTGGCTTCTGCCCTCCAGGTCCTCCAGTTTCTCCTCTAGCCTTTTAATCATTTTCACCATGATGTTGCAATCCAAATCAGCCTTGTCTACTTTTCTTTCCAGTGAAGTAAGACATGCCTCTGAGTCAGAAATTCAGATAGTTAGTGAATCCATCGAGGAGTGCCCTTGGTGCAGTTCTTCAGAAATGGCTGCAATCAAGCTCTGAAGCAGCTGCATGATTTCTAGGAAGTGATCCTCTGTAAGAACTGCTGGCCCCACTGAAGGTTTGTTACCAGTGGCAGGCTGCTGTTTGTGCGCCTGCGGCTTTTGATTTTCTCCGTGTGGAGGAGGCTAGCAGCGGCAGCACCTTGCACATGAAAACATCCATTTTTTTGAAGAGTTTTTCTTGCTGGGTACTGTAGAGGTTAAGTATGCCCTTTTCCTGAGAGAAATATAGATTATAAACAGTAGTTTTCAATAGAAGTAATCAGGAGGATTGCGGAGCATAGAGAGCAAACTGTTGTCGGCTTAGCTGCCATCATGAGACCCCTTTCTAAACTCTTTTCTGTGGATCTCTTCCAATCATCAGCTTTGAGAATCCCTGCTTTTAGAGGCCTTTATAGTTTTGTTACCTAAGCCTGGTAAAGATGAAACTAGCCAAGACAACTACAGAACAATTTCACTTATTATACAGTATAGATGTCATGATTCTTGCTAATGTCTTGGTTGCTCAGCTGAACGAGATCTAGAGCTGCCTCATACGATCCAAGCAGGTGAGGTTTATGACTGGGAGGCTCTCAACAGACATTTTTTTAAAATTTTTTCACCTGATGTCTGCATCCAGGGGTTCTGACTCTGACACGCTGTTGGTCTCCCTGGTTGCAGAAAAAGCTTTCGATAGGGTTTCCTGGTCCTATTTATTTTCTCTTTTACAGTACCTCATTATGGTATCCCAGAGACTTATGTTGATTGGGTTCATATTTTATATCAGTTGTTATCTACTAGAGTGCTGGGGTTTTGTCAGAGCTTTTCACCTTTACCTGTGGTACCCAGCAAGGTTGTCCCCTTCCCCATTTCTTTTCAATTTATACATTGAACCCCTGACTCAGAAATTAGTTTAATCTTCTAGTATCAGGAGTGGAAGGTATCCACTTTTATTGGCAATGTCCTACTACACCTCATTGGCCCTTTAATCTCACTGCCTTAAGTACTTAAAGTTCTCCATGCCTTTGGTTCCTTTTCAGGATACAAGTTAAATGTTCATAAAACGGTGGTCTGTCCTCTGTCTTCACATGTACCTAAAAGTGTGAACTTGAAATTGGGTTTGCAGTGGGAGGTTCAGTCTTTTACTTATTTAGGGATGCAATTTACTGGAGAGTTACCTTTACTGAAAGCACGTAATTTAGACTCTCTTTTAAAACAGATAGAGCAGGACCTTCTTTGCTGGAGATCCTTGTCTCTATTCTTATGGGGCAGAGCTAGTATTATAGAAATGAATATTTTACCTCACTTATTGGACCCATTATTGATGTTAAATTGTGTCCTTTCCAAAATCTTGGTTTCAAAAATTACATGTTCTGTTCACTAAGTTTCTACGGTTAAACAACCCCCCGAGGAGAACTTGTAACAAATTAGTCCAGCCTAAAGGGTTAGGGGGTCTTTACCTCCCCCATATTTTATGGTCTTATTTTGCTTTGCATGAAGCCAAGTACTTTTAATCTAATCATGTTTTGGGGCCTCAGGTTGATGCTGGATATGTACTCGCATGGTTGCAAATCCAGAGGGATCTCAGTGGTCCGTACCAGATGGGTCTTCCCTCACTAATTTATCTTCCTTTATCGAGGCTCCTCTGTGGGCTTCAGCTTTCCCCAATCATCTGGTTCATTCAGGCTCACAGCCAATTGTGCAGACATTTGAAGCTTTCATTTTATACTGAAATTCGTCAGCCCTTATTTTACAACCTCAACCTCTGAATTGATAATATGCTGATTTTGCCCACTTATTGGAGAGGGCTTCAGATTAATTGTTTGGAAGATATTCTCACTGATAGTTCCATTATTTCTTTCAGTACTTTCCAAGGCAACTTTGGTGTGGCATCCTGACATTTTTCCAAATTTTGCCATTTGAAACATTTTATAATACACTTTTTGGGCAACCCCCCTTAGTCTAATCAAGCAGGCTGTTTTTTTGAAACTTTGTACACCTGTCTCTGCAGCCTCATCCCATTTCACAGCTTTATAATGCTATTAGTCAGCCTTTTTTTGGGATAAGACTTCTCCTGTTGGGGATCATGTGATAGCAGGCTGATGAGTGCATGCTCTCAAGCTAGCTCCCTGTGGTGATGTTTTAAAGTTAATCTTTTGGCTTGCACCCTGCATTAAAACAGTGCTTTGACTACTGTGCAGACCAGAAAGGACAAATCTCTACCTACATTTGCAGTCTTGATCTCCTGATGGCAGTGCAACAACAAGATATGGACAAATCTTCATCATCAGAGGTTCTCTGAACTTGCTCTCTGCCTCCAAAACTCCCTATGGATAATGTCTCCCTACACATCTCCTGGCTCTGGAGGCTGACCAATCTTCTGACCATTTTTCTCATGACTTGAGCACCATAAAATACATTTTTTTGAGCTAGTAGCTGAATTTAAAACAGTAAA
This sequence comes from Neoceratodus forsteri, assembly GCA_016271365.2. NCBI lineage: Eukaryota > Metazoa > Chordata > Ceratodontiformes > Ceratodontidae > Neoceratodus > Neoceratodus forsteri. The sequence goes on along the minus strand of CM057454.1, from coordinate 1,000,245,071 downwards.
GCCAACTCTGGAACTGCTCAATCAGTGCATTCTGACTTGGAAGCTCCCTTTGCATAACTAGAAGACAGAACTTATAGAACAGAGCAAGAATTGATTAAAATGCACTGCAAATTAACCCAGCTGGAAGAGAAACTTGATGATCAAGAAGCCTGTAGCCAGTGCAAAAATGTAATTATCTTCGGCATTCCAGAGCAAGCTGAAGGCAAAGAGCCTATACTTTTTGCATAACAATTGCTGGAGAAAATTGCTGGTCCCTCACCATATGGCACTACCTATATTATAGAGCATGCACACTGCTCACTAAGATCACTTTCTAACCCAGAGAAAAGCCTCTCATCCTTATCGTTTGGCTGCTGAATGTTTGGTATAAAATTCATATTTTAACTAAATTTCATGATGAGAAACAACTGTGGTGGGAATCAGCACATATTTTTATCTTCAGCGACCTCAGCCCTGGTGTCTGCACTAAGCAACAAGCTTATAGGGACATCGAGCTCAAATTGTATGCTGCAGATATATGATTTTGTCTTTGATACCCTACAGTCATGCATGTCACCACAGCGACAGCTAAAAAGCAGTTTCAATCAGCCTCAGATGCTCAAGCCAAACTGCCAAAATATATTTCTCCAATTTGTTTCCTCAACAACGTACCCCCACTCACTGACTCAGCTCTGGTATGCCATGCAGTGTTATTATCAGCACAGGGTTCTGATGTGTTATATAATCACAATACAATACAAGACTTGTTAGATGCATTTCAAATAAAAAAGTAGTATGTATAAACAAATACAAATACAAAACAAAAAAAAAAATTAAAAATAGGCCACTTACAAGTTTCTACCCTATACCTTATCAACCAATCTCCACATTGACTTCTACCCCTCCTCAGTCTTAAATAAACATTTACAACTAACCCATTGTTTAACATTTAATTCTTGCATAAAAACTTTAGGTGCCTTTGTTAGTTCTTTCACCTCCAGATCAATACGATTCAAAGCTTTATTAAATTGATTTGGAAAAGTCAGTTCCCCATACTTATTTTGCATTTTAGGGCACACAAAGGGTCCCCTTCCCAGTTCTAAGCCGATGTGTGTGGACCTTCTCTTGTAGTTTTTCAGTTAGATATTCAGGAATACCTGAATATATTACTTTATATGATAAACAAGTCAATTTCTGGTCTCATTTGGTCTCAAAATCTTTCCACACCAATCTATCATACATCTCACAATGGTGGATGGAAAAATCACATTTTAATATGAAGCGTGCCATTTTATTGTATAATCTGTTTATTTTTTCTTAGTTTATCTTAGATTTTAATTCTTTGTAAGTCCATAAACATGGGTTCCATAATCAACTATTGGCATCAATAGCTGATTTACCACCAAATCTCTCATTTTATGGTTTAGACAATATTTTGAAGGTCTGAAAGCACCAATACATGTTTCAATTCTGACAGTTTTTCCAATATGTAATTTGAAATCTAGACTCTGATCCATCCAGATACCCAGGTATTTGCATTCAGAAACCTGCTCAAGGATTTCCCCTTGGGTTGTTCTGATACAAATTTCCTTACCCTTCTTATGGGCTTGTTTCATCCCATAAATCATTACTTTGGACTTTTTCTCATTAAGCACAAGACGGGAATTGTAGAGCCAATGACAGAGGGTATAAAAATGTTCCTGCAATCATCTTTCTATCTCCACTTTATCTGTACCTAACATATCACCTAAATGATAATTAAAAACTAAAAGTCTCAGGATGGTTGGTCCAAAATACAAAAGAACACTCATTAAAACATTATTTGAACACTGTAAGAATACCAGAACAAAGAAATGTACTAACTCAATAAAAATGTGAACCATTTCCCTGTAATATGCTAGAAGCAAGGTATAATAAAGATGAAAACATCTCAACAGTTTGCTGTTGTCCATTATAAGAGGAAGAAAATCTTAACCATGTTGTTCTAAGGTATCTTTGGTAGAAACTCTCTTGGGAGAAATACTTAGGTAAATCCAATGGATCCCTTTACATTCTGTCATGATTTATATTAGATTTATTGTTTAATTCTGAAAATTGGGAGATCATAAAAAAAAACTTTTGCCCTATACCTATTATAAATTAATAGAATAAGGGAACAACAAATACAGAAATATAAACCAAACAAAGAAGCATTATGCATATGTGGTCCTACTGAGGAACTGTCATTCAACATGATGCATTTGGATCTCAATATATAAGCAACAATACTGAACAGGGTGGGCAGTATTGTGCTATACCGGACCACCCAGGTGCGTAATGAGGCCTGACGCCATAGGCGGAGGGCCTTATAGCTCCTGGAAGGTCCGGTTTAGCACAGTACTACCCACCATGGAGGGTATTATTGCGCTTAGAAAATGGGCAGTCAAAAAAATACGTTTAATAAGAAAAATATTAATGAAAAATGTATTTAAAGTAAGATTTTTAATAAAATAGTTCCTCCGCCTTCATCCTTGGGAGGTGGTTGCTATGGTCACACACACACACACACACACCCTCACTGGGCCCTTGGAATGTTATTTGGAGCCACTATTTTTTTCTCTCGCTTAGTGAGAGATACTGCTGCCCTGCAACACTTATGTTTTTCGGTGCCAGCTGCCAGAAACAACACATCAGCATGGGGGCATTTCAAGTTAACTTTTGCTGCTTTTTTTGTTTATTTTGTTGCTCTACATTCATGTCCTACATTGCTACCAGCTCTCTGAGAGCTGACCACGCTGTTGTGCCCATTCCTCCAGTGACTGTATCATTTCTTGTTTTAAGTTCAGCACTCTAAGCTTCAACCATTCTGATCGCTGACAGAACCGGAAGAATTGGTTTAGTGTGACACCGCAAACTTGTCCCCACACTACTGCTGCTTCCACTGGTTGGTTTATCTATTTTGCTTCCACAGGTTGTTTTTTTTTCCATAGGCAGCTTTAGCCCCTTCAATTTATCTCGTATCAATGACCCCTCTACCCATTAGGCTTTCAGGGGCAGGTGCACTTTGAGGAGAATGCCAAATGTTACCACATGGTTCATTGCTCTACCAAGTGAGGTAACGTGAGAGCAGGTGAAGGGTAAATTGTTTTCTTTTATGTCTATCTGCTACATCCGAATAATAGTCAGGATGGAAGTAAATGCACAGCGAGTACAGGGGAAGACAGATTGGACACAACGGTGATGTGATCAGCTGGCAGGCTACTACAGTACTTACTCAGGTACAGGTTGGCTAGCATCCGTTCGTGTATAAAAGTGACGTGGCCACTGGCGCTGAATTAAAAACTCTTGATAACCTGTAGCCTGGTCAGTGCTTCATGATGTTTTGGGTGATGTCTCTCAGTAGTGGGAGTTTTGCTACTTCTAAAACAGTAGGCAGTTTTATTTTATTCAGAATTTGTTGCACTTATACAGATGGGGGAGGGGGGCATAGATGGCTGGCAACTTGCCCGCTAAGCCACTGTCAAAAATGGCAGCAGGTGTTTTCATAGTTCTAAATGGGTCCTTACTTTCAGTAATCAGGTTGGGTGGGACTGGCACCTTTAATACCCGGCCTCTGTTGTCTGATAGACGTCTGCCTTGCCAGGGCTATCAGCCAATCAGAGCCAGGGATTTCTGAAACCCATTTTCTAATAGATTTTATTTGCTTGATATATGTTAAAACAATGTGGGTCACTCTTTCATGTTCTATAAACACTGTAATAGTGAATGGCTTAAGATATTCATATGTTGATAGAATGGAACCTCCCTATCACAAACTAAAAAAGCACACAAATCATGCACATAATACTGCATATGAAATATGTAAAAGATAACTTTCTATATACTATATTAAATCCTTTCCTCTTAATGCCAAAGTTTTAAAAACTTGGAAATATTTAAATTAAAACATGTAAAACAGTATTTTAAAATGTGAGCATAATATTATAATGTATGTACTATTGACATTTTGTACTTTGTAATGTCTTAATTGCTGAACAATAAACAAAGCTTACTATTACTAGTCCCCCGGGTCATGCCTAAAAATAGGCATGATTTGTCTAGTGCACTTACCTGGTCAACAAAAACTAAATAAATAAAATAAAAAAAATTAAAATGTTCTTGACAATGCCTATTAAGCTGCTACTGACTCCAAATTTATGTACCCTCCCCTCGTGACAATAATCCTTTGTAAATGAGCTTTTATTTATTTATTTAGCTTTTGTTGACCGAGTAAGTGCACTAGACAAGTCCTGCCGATTTTCAGGCACGACCCGGGGGAAGGGGATACAGATAAATGCCAACTGACCTTGAACCAGATTAAGCTGTTGGTGGTATTTTTTTTTTTTTTAGTGAATGAGGGAAATTTGGCCAGGACACTGGGGAAATTCCCCAACTCTTTTCGATAAGTGCCATGGGATCTTTAACATCCACCAGAACTACCACCAATCCAGGTAGATGGGACCTTGGTTTAACGTCTCATCCGAAAGACAGCACCTCAGAAGTGCAGCACCCCTCTCATGCTGCACTACAGTGTCAGTACTGGGATATTAACTCAAGTGCCAGATGTGAGAACTGAACCCACAGCCCTCTGATCTCCCGGCCTCAGAGGCGAGTGTGCTACCTACTGAGCCACTGACACTCAAAGGTTGTAATTCTGATTACTAAATAAATAAATAAACTAAACCATTAATAAACTAATGGTCACATTTTTTACCTTTGAAAGCATTCAGACTTCACTCTCTATTATATCACTTGGTAATCAATTCCAGACCCTGCCCGTGCAGTGTAGAATTGCATTAAATCTCCCCATTCTAACTATGTTATCTAGTTTAATCTGGAATTTATTTAATCTCAGACCTTCAGGTTTAATTTGAATCTGGATATCCAGTTCTATCATTAGTTCTGACTCATAAATTTGTGCATCATTAAAAGATCACCTCTAACGCTTCTCTGCTCCAAGCAATATAATCCCAAATGCTCCAACCTGTCCTTATATGGCCATCTGGGAACAAGCGACCATCAAACAGTGTGGCTCAAGATAAAGTTAGCTGTAGAGTCAAGCCACACAAAAGTGAAGGTACTGGACTTCAGGAGGGATGATTTTGTCAAAATGGGAGAGTGCCTCAGAAAAGCACTAGCAAATAGGCAAGAAGGTGGGGTGTAGCAACAATGGGGAAACATCAAAACCACCATCACAGAGGCAGCAAGCCTTTGTGTGAAGCAAATAAACAAATCAAAATGAAAGAAAAAAACACTATGGTTCTCAAAAGAAGTGGCGGGGAAAGTAAGGGAGAAAAAGATAGCATTCAGGAAGTATAAAGAAACACAGAAGGAGCAGGACAGAGAACTGTACTAATTAAAGCAGAAGGAAGCAGGTAAGGCAGTCAGAACAGCAAAGGCCCAAACTGAGGAAAAGATAGCCAACTCAGTTAAGAAGGAGGAGGATAAAACCTTTTATTGGTACATTAGGGAGCAAAGAAAGACTAAGGCAGGGATACTGAGGCTGAACAAAGAGGAAGAAAGTTGGGCAGAGAGTGACAGTGAAAAAGCAGGGATACTGAACGAATACTTCTGCTCAGTATTCACAAAGGAAAAGCAGTGGAAAATACCTAATCCGGTCAAAAGAAGCATTCTGGATAGGGGGTTGATATTAGTCCTTTCACAGAAGAAAGGGTTCTGAAAGAACTCTTAAAACTGAAGCTGGATTAAGCAATGGGGCATGATGGGATTCACCCCAGAATTCTAAAATAACTAAGGGAAGAACTAGTGGTACCACTGACTACCCTTTTTAATAAATCATGGGAGGATGGTGTGGTACCTGAGGACTTGAGGAGGGTGGATGTGATTCCTCTTCACAAAAGTGGGAGCAAGACAGAACCAGGAAACTATAGACCTGTCAGTTTGACCTCAGTGGTAGGGAAAATGACAGAAGCACTTCAGAAGGAAAGAATTGTTGAGCACCTAGAGGCCAGTAGGGCACAAGAACTAAGGCAGCATGGATTCACAGTGCAAAGGTCATGTCAGACACATCTAATTGATTTCTTTGACTTGGAGACCAAAGCAGTAGACCAGGGAGGGGCTGTGGACATGGCCTACCTAGACTTTAGCAAGGCATTTGGCACAGTCCCGCAGAAAAGATTAATAAACAAATTAGCCAGCCTGGGAGTGGGTCCCAGGGTGGTAGCCTGGTTAAAACACTGGGTGGACAACAGGACACAGTGGGAAATAGTAAATGGAGTCCACAGTGAAGTAAGGGGCATTACTAGTGGGGTGCCACAGAGTTCAGTACTGGGGCCAGTCCTTTTTAATGTCTTTATAAGTTACATTGCAGAGGGACTGGAAGGGAAACTATGTCTCTTTGCAGATGACACAAAGATCTGCAACAGGGTTGTTATACAAGGTGGGGTAGAAAGGATGAAAAGGGACTTGGCAAGGTTGGAGGAATGGTCAAATGAATGGTAGCTTAGATTCAGTGCAAAGAAGGGCAAAGTAATGCACCTGGGAAACAAAAACCTAGGGGAAGAGTACACAATGGGGGGTGAGAAACTGATAACAACAAAAATGGAAAGGGACCTGGGGGTAGTCATATCAGATGACCTAAAGGTGAGCCAGCAAATGTGAGAAGGCAGTTAGGAGGGCTGGGGGAATACTGGGATGCATAGGGAGAGGCATCACTAGTAGTAAACAGGAAGTTGTTGGCCCTCTGTACAGACAGTTGGTAAGACCACGTCTGGAGTACTGTGTACAATTCTGGAGACCCCATCTTTGCAAAGACATAAACAGGGTGGAGGCTGTCCAGAGGAGGGCAACCAAAATGATGCAGGGTCTGCATCAGAAGACATATGAAGAAAGACTAAAGGAATTAAAGATGTATAGCCTCGAGGAAAGGAGGGAGAGGGAGGACATGATAGAAACTTTCAAATACCTCAAGGGAATCAACAAAGTCCAAGAGGGTAGCATCTTTCAGAAAAACAGATGTGCAAAAACAAGGGGGCACAATTTGAAGATAGAGGGGGGACGGCTCAGAGGTAATGTGAGGAAGTATTTCTTCACAGAGAGGGTTGTGGATACATGGAACAGCCTTTCTGAGGAGGTCATAGAGTCAAAAACAGTGGGGGAATTCAAGAATGCATGGGACAGACTTAAGGCAATTCTAATGGGGGTAGGAGGAAGTAGGCTGTTAGTTAACTAGGATCTGCAGCTTATCCGTTAGGTAGTGAAATGGGCAGTCCTTATCTGCTGTCAAATTTCATGTTTCTATGTTTATATTTCTTCCATCTTTTCTCATTACCCTACGCTGCACTTGGTCTATACGTTCCACCTCTGTCTTTAAATAGGGACTCCACAAAGAAGAACCATAATCAAGATGTGGTCTAACAACAGCTTTATACGAGGGTAATTTACAGGTTGCAGTCTGGCTTATAAAGGCTCTTTAGATATTATTAATTAGCTAGTTGGGCCTCCTAATCAGTTTAGTACAATGCACTTTAAAGCTTAAGTTTTGATCAATTAAAATATTGAAATCTTTTTCTGCTTCTACCGTTTTAATTTTAGTTGCATTCATGCAGCATTCTTGTTTATTCTTCTTCTTCCCTAGGTGCAGAATAGAGCACTTGTCAGTGCCGAACAACATACCATTAGCATTAGCCCATCTGTCTACTATACCCAGATTCCCTGTTATTTTAGCTATGTTACTAGGTGAATCAACAGGTCCACCCAACGTGACATCATAAGTGAATTTCACAATCCAGCTGTCAATATCTTAATGTAAATCACTAATAAATAGTGTAAATGATACGAGGCCCAAGTCAGAGCCATAGGGCACTCCTCTGGTCACTTCTCAATCATTTGAGTAGAGGATCCCCTTACTCTGACGCATTACTTTCTGTTATTCAACCAATTTTGAATCCAAGTAACTATCCTTACATATATTTGTTGTTTTTTAAATGTTTCACTCAACGAGTTATGCAGCACCTTATTGAAAGCTTTTCTAAAAATCTAGATACAACACATCAACTGGTATATTATTATTAATAGGTAAACACATCCAACATCGAAACTTCGTCATCGACTGACACTACCGTGACTACTGTGCCAGGTCACTGTAGTATTGGTGCTGGATCCCAGCATTGTATTTGGGGGGTCTTGCTCCCCCTCTCTAATCAATTCTGACTCAGAGTTGATTATATTTATTGGGGGTGTTGTGGGACATAGTCCACCACGTGGGGAGTTTGGGGGTGAAATCCCCTGAAGAAACATGTTAGTCTGTTAGAAACTGTATGCCGACCACAAAAGTGGTTGACATGATGGTTTTGCTGTCTGGTTGTTCGACAGAATTTTTGTCGACGACTGATCATAAATCCTTATTAATACTCTTGCTGATCTTTTCATAAAAGCATAACTGCTTAGTGATACATGCCCTGTTTTTTTTGGAAACCATGCTATTCTGAATCTTTATAATTACTGATTTTTAGGTTTCCTTCCAGTTCAAATTTCAATAGGCTTTCAGCAATTTTACACACAACAGGCATTAAGCTGATTGGTCTATAGTTGGACAATACCAATGTGTCTCCTTATTTTGAATAAGGTGATAACTGTTGCTGCTGTCTAATCTTTGGGAACTATTCCCAAACTAAAAGATGCATTGTATAGAAATGACAATGGTGCCACTATATGACGTCTAACTTCTTTTAGAAATCTTGGGTGGAGCATATCTGGCCCTAATGATGACCAAGATGGCTGCCGTGCTGGGTCAGCCACTGTGAGCTTTTGTTCTGAGCTTTTATTATTAGTATTGGTTTACTAGTTATTTTAATCTAATCGTTGTTTTGATCCGCTTTTGAGCTCTCATTGATGCCTGCACATTTCAACACTTGTAGCACAATTTTAATGACTGTTGGGCCTAGTCTAAGTCCCAATTTTCCAATCGCAGTGCTTTTGGTAATTTGCCGGGTATGTTTTGCCACTGTGTGATACAGGACTTTGGCCCATTTTCTCCAATTATGGTGCTTTTGTAATTCGCAGAGCACCTGCCATTTGTGTGTGTTGTGGGATTTACCTGAATTGGAGCAGATAATTGGCTTGGTGTGTTTTTGGCTGTGTTGTCGATGAGCTGTGGACAAACTAAACCTTCTGATTTATGAGAAGAGTAATTAGAGGAATTATGGATTCAAGGTATTGTGACTGTGACCATACCTGCATTGCACCCGAAAACTGACTAATATTTATTTTTATTTATTTTTTATTTTAGTTTTTGTTGACCGGGTAAGTGCACTAGACAAACCTGCCTATTTTCAGGCACGACCCAGGGGAAGGGGATACAAATAAATGCCAAATGACCTTGAACCAGATTAAGCTGTTGGTGGTATTTTTTAAGTGAATGAAGGAAATTTGGCCAGGACACCGGGGAAATTGTCCTACTCTTTTGATAAATGCCATCGGATCTTTAACATCTACCTGAATTACCACCAGTCCAGGCAAATGGGACCTCAGTTTAACATCTAATCTGAAAGACGGCACCTCAGAAGTGCAGCACCCCTCTCATGCTGCAGTACAGTGTCAGTACTGGGATATTAACCCAAGTGCCAGATGTGGGAACTGAACTCACTGCCCTATGATCTCCTGGCCTCAGAGGCGAGTGTGCTACCTACTGAGCCACTGACACTGACTTAATCTTAACTGTCATGGAAAGTGCAAGTTGGACTCTATTGAATTACTGAAGCACATGGTCTTGACCAGTCTTGGGAAGAACTGAGTCGAGCTGGTTTGGATTATCCTGACTGTGTGTTTTGGAGCTGTTTGGAGCTGTTGTTCTCAGTTTGACTGATAAAGGTGCTTCATTGGTCTGTGAGTAGTATGTGAATTATACTACAGTCAGATTTTCTGTTGAAATGAAGATCTGACTTTTATTGGAACAAGCGTTCAGACTGTGAATTTTCTGGACTGAATTTATTGCTGTATTTGTTCTGGTTGTTATGAGTTAGAGCAATTTTTGGAACAATTGTAGGGGCTTGTTGCAGGGTGAGCTGCTGGGGTGCTTGTTGTCCTTGCTGGGCCTGGGACGGGTGGTGCTGGTCCCGGTCTACTGGAGGGGGGGCACAGAGAAACTGGTGCCTCTTAAGCCTGCTGGAGTGGTCCACTGGTGAGTGGTCTCTTTTGGGGGGCTGCAGTCCTGTTCCTGGTGGGGTTAAAGTTCCCCATAATGTTTTTAGGCAGCTATTTTCCCTTGCAAACCTTACATGTCATTTATGCCATTAATCCTGAATGGGTTATAAGCTTGTTAAATTTCCTTGATTTAGTTATGTCCTTACAGATTCTGGTGAGAGCAGAACTTGAATTCATTCGATGGATTGGGGAAGTGAGAGGCCTTAATCCATAAATAGGACATCTAATATGGCAATTTGAGCGATATTGCCATTTTGGGAGTGTGTGGGACACATTTTTTAGGACAGTATGGTTACTTATCAATGTGAAATTGTTAGATGAACATGGTCTGATTCATGTATTTTTTAATGATCCATAGAGTTTCAGTTTGTATATTGTGATTACTGAGATGCTTATTTGATATTTTGGTATATTAGTGCTTTTTGAAATGTGCTGGGAAGGTGTTAAGATGGTCAGGAGCTATTCTCCCACTTTGCTTCATGACCTCCACCCTTTTCATTGTCTTCCCTTGGTGGCTGATATTTATGACAAATGCCAGTCATTGGGGATAGTGACAAGGCATTTGAGGGGTGGATGGTCTGGGTAGAGTGGGAAAAAGGAAAGGGGTCGATCGATAGAGGTAGTGGGGACAAGGAGATGCCCTGGGTTGAAATGGGTTCAGGAGAGTGGTTCTCCCTGCCTGATTCCCATACCCAAGGGTTCCACAAATTATGGGCCAGTATTGCACTCCTCCTCGAAAACCCATCCAACCCAAGTGGTGTTATATAATCCCAGATCAATTATAAACAAGACCGCTATTATAGCAGATCTTGTTGCAACATCTGACCTGGCATGCATCACTGAGACTTGGTTGGATGAGAATGCAGGCCCCTTTTTGGCATCTGCTGCTCCAACAGGGTTCTCAGTGATATATGGCCCGAGGTTGGATCATAAGGGCGGGGATATAGCCATCTTTTTTTGGAATGGAGCTGGGTCTTGTGGATGTGCCAGTGGGTTTCACTCGATCCTTTGAGTGTATCCTGGGAGCAGGTGTAGGGTTCAATAGCTTTCTCATCTACTGACCACCCGGCGACGGTGGAGAATTCCTGAAGGAGTATGCAGACTTCATCGTCGACGTAGCGTTTGAGTCGCCCAGGTGGTTAATACTGGGTGACTTCAATGCTTGGGTCAATGATGAACTCTCGCCTTTTGGGAAAAACTTCCTCCAACTTATGTCGATATTAGGCCTTGCACAGGTGGTTACTTCTGCTAGCCATGTAGGGGGTCACTCATTGGATCTAGTGTTCCTACTGGAGTTGGAAGTCACACATTTGGGGGTGAAACCAAATGTGTGGACAGACCATCATACCATAAGATTCAGCTTTGGGGCACCCCTAAATAGGCCTGCATCTACGGAGATGGTACAATATTGCCCTTTGAGGGGAATAACCCCAGAAGGCCTTTCAGCATTATTGGACCTATCTGATATTTTGAGTGAGTGCATGGATCCAGGGGATCTTGTACTTGCCTATAATAAGGCTGTGGGTGATACCCTGGATCAAATTGCACCTGTTCATGTTCGTCCCCTCACTCAACACCCAAGATCTCCATGGTTTGATGGTTCTTTGAAGGAGCTGAGGAGAGTGGGGCAAAGACTAGAGAGAGCTTGGCGAAAGTTCGGCCTTGATGCTGACAGACTTAGATTGATGGACCACTGTAGAGCCTATCAATCAGCAATCACCAATAAGAAAGCAGAATTCCTGTCCAGGGAGATTGCTGGTGCATGGAATAGACCAGCTCAACTCTTTCAGACCGTCAACAGATTGTGCAATCCACTCTGTCTGCAGTCTGTAAGAGATTTTTCACAGATGAAGTGTGATGAGCTTGCTCGATTTTTTACAGATAAGATTGCCAGCATCAGATCAGGCATGCATCCATCTCTCTCTCTCTCTCCAGGGAGCTGCGGTGATCGGTAAGAGGAAGCAAGCCCTTGTGTCACCTGGTCTGACTTTAGTAGGCTGGCACTCATGAAAGTTGTGAGGATTATTCAGACTGTATGACCATCCAGCTATAGTTTGGATCCGGGCCCTACGCCACTTTTAATAGGTTGCGTAGATGTTATCTGCCTGATCCTTGCTGAAATTGTCTGGAAGTCTCTGGAGCAAGGGGTTTTCCCTGCCCTCTTAAAGGAGGTGGTCATTTTACCACTCCTTAAAAAACCTTCATTGAACCCAGACTGTCCAACTAACTACAGACCTATCTCTAACCTGCCCTTTGTGGGTAAGGTTATTGAAAAGTTGGTTGCGATACAGTTAAATGACCACCTTGTAAATCACAACATCTATGAAGTTCTCCAGTCGGGGTTTAGGAAAAGACATAACACTGAGACTGCTCTTGTCCGGGTTTTAAATGATCTCCTAATTGCAAGAGATCGAAAGGCACATACTATTCTAGTCCTTCTTGATCTCTCTGCAGCAGTTGATACTGTTGACATGGTGTGCTGTTGGAGCGCCTGCGCTTTCTTTGTGGACTGTGTGGTACAGTTCTACATTGGTTTCTATCCTTCCTCATGGGGCAGACTTACAGGATTGTTACAGGGATTTATTTCTCTGATACCATCTCTCTGTCATGTGGGGTGTCACAGGGCTCCATTTTGGCACCCATGTTGTTCGCAGTTGATATGCTGCCATTAGGAGATATCATTAGGCATTACAGTCTGGGTTTTCACTGCTATGCAGATGATACCCAGCTGTATTTATCCTTTACTCCTGGTAAGGATGATGCAGTCCCTCTGCTTAATAGCTGTCTTGCTGAAATCAATGCCTAGATGAGCACCAGCTGGTTGAGGTTAAACCCGGATAAGACTGAGGTGCTGGTTGTGGACCCAGGTCACCTTGAGGCGGGCCATAGGGCTGAAGTGCCATCGGGCCTTTGGCTTGGTGATACCCAGCTCTTGACCTCAGGCCAGGTGCGTAACCTGGGCATTATTGTTGACAGCGGTCTGACCTTGAAATCTCAGGTATCAGCCATTGTTAAGTCCTCTTTTTACCATTTGAGGAATATTGCCCAGGTGAAACACCTGGTTCCTCTGGCTGACCTCCTACTATGGTCCATGCCTTTGTGACCACTCGCCATGATTACTGCAACTCCCTTTACCTGGGGCTACCAGGAGTTGATATTCGTCGCCTGCATCTAGTGCAGAATGCAGCAGCCAGGCTTCTGACTGGGACATCTAGACATAGTCATATTACGTCTGTTCTGCGTGGGCTGCACTGGCTGCTGGTACAATGGTGAATTACCTTCAAGGTCAGGTTACTGACCTATAAAGCCCTGCACAATCAGAGACCGCAGTACCTGAAAGATCTCCTTACTCCCTACTGCCCCTCTAGCTCACTCCAGTTTGCCTACTAGGGATTGCTAGAGTTTCCCAGGGTTCACCTATAAACATCTGGAGCTCGTGCGTTTTCATATGCTGCTCCTGCCCTGTGGAATTCTCTACCTCATCGGATATGCAGCTGCCTGACCGTCAAGAGTTTTAAAGCAGAGTTAAAAACCTTTTTATTTGCAAAAGCTTATGGTATATGATTTTATATTGTTAATGTTGTATTTGTCTATATTTATTGTTATTTGTACTGCGCTTTGATCTTTGGAAAAGTGCTTAAAATAAATTTTTACTTACTTGACTTACTTACTTAAGTTTAGACAACAGATTCAAGATGTCTGAAGGGCTAACAGTGACTGGTAAATCAGAATATTCTTTATATATGACATCTGTTTCATTCAGTATGCCTTGACTTGAACACTGAACAAAAATAAGTATTGAAGCAGTTTGCTAAGGCAGAAGGAGTTTTTATTTCCTCACCATCCATACATATTGGTCATACCTGGGCATGATTGCTTCTCGTTATTAATGTAAGCATAAAAACGCCATTATCATTTATGTGTAATATATTAAATTCCAACTTCCTTCTTTCGTATCTGATTATTCTTTTTAATTTTTAAGCTCTGTTTTTTAAACTGAAACAGAATGTTCATTCTTATTTCTTTTCATTTTGCTAAACTCCTTTTTCTTGTTATTGTGTTGTTTTATAACCCTTTTGGTGCACCACATGAGTAACTTGCCTCTGGTATTATTCATTTACTCAGTACAAACTCATCTTCCAACTAGAGCAGTTTACTTTTGAATGTGTTCCATATTTCTTCCACATCCTTATGTCTAAGGGAGTTCTCCTATTCCCATTTTGGTAATTCTGCTTTTATTTTTTGAAAGCTAACTTTATTGTAATTTTATATTAGTGTTGATCTCAGAACTTTCTTTGCTGACATAATTGTCTTTTTTTTTTGTGGATCACATCTTAACATTACTGAAATTGAATCATTAACTTCTTTTACCATGTCCTATTACAGTCAAGCAGTTTTTCAATATAATGTTGTAGAAACTCTGGTTACTTTTTCTCTTCCAGGAGGGGTCTGTCAACCAAGCCTGGCTCCTTTTACGGGTCCTGGGTGCTTCACGTTGGTTTTGGAGTTTTATTGATTATAGTGTTTCATAGAAAGTAAAATGTTTTTTTCTCCCTTGGAATACCTTGACTCATTACCCGTTGGTATTGTTGTGGCACTATGGCAATCTGTATGTATTATCACAATTTTGCCAGGGGTTAGCCAAGACCCCCTCCAATGAACTCTGAACACCTGACTGCAGGATTGTAGTCCCAGGATCGGGGGTAGTTTTTGGTAACCGTTTGTGTTACCTTGTTTTCTATTAGTTATTGTTCACTACATTTGATTGTTTTTAGAGAACATAATTGAAAAAAATAGGATACAATGAGTGCATTCCACTTTTTATCTGATGTTATTGAATGGCAACCTTTTATGGGTAGTATGTTTTGTTATTTAATTGGATAATATTTTAGGTAGTGTGAAGTTTGCATGTTGAAATGTTAATTGCACACCATCTAAAACTAAACGGTATCAGATTATTAAACATTTAGCTCACCTAGGTAGGGGTTCACATTGTATTTTTATAGGAAACACACATATTGTCCACTGAATATAACCTTTCCCATAGAGACTATATTGTGCAAGTCTACAGGGCAGAGAACAGTCCTAGACAGAAAGGAGTGACCATTCTAACAGCCAAGTCAGTATCCTTCACTTTTACCAATTGCATTTCTAATCTGGAAGGCTGGTATGTCTTTTTGCATGGATCTTTGGGCCAGATTGCAGTTTTAATAGGTAGTGTCTATACTCCCAGGGCAGACTTCCCTCATTTTTTTTTATGACTTTAGCTGCATCCCTTGCCTCTTTTGCTCACTTGCCAATTCTTTAGGGGGCGACTGGAATCTAACTAACCAACTAACTATCTATCTATCTATCTATCTATCTATCTATCTATCAACAAATGGAGGGAGTTGCTGATGACACTTTACAGCTCCATGGTGAGGCCACACCTGGAGTATGGGGTACAGTTCTGGAGGCCCCATATAAGAAAGGACATAAATGGCATATAAAGGATGCAGAGAAGGGCCACTAAAATGGTGCATGGACTAAGAGGGGTGGCATACAAGTAGAAGTTTAGAGAACTGGATTTCTAACCTCTGGAGATAAGAAGGGAAAGAGGGGACATGACTGAAACATTCAAGTATGTGAAAGGGATCAATAAAGTGGGAAGAGCTTATTTGTAGGGAAAGTAGAAACAAGAACTAGGGGGCATGGACTGAAGGTGGAAGAAGGAGGTTTAGAGGAAATGTTAGAAAGTATTACTTTACAGAGAGAGTGACTGAGCCCTGGAACAGACTGCCAGAGGAGGTGGTGAGTGCCAGTACAGTGGAGGGATTCAAGAGAGCCTGGTACAAACATAGGGTTGTCAAGGGGAGGATGAGCGGAATCTTGGGCGGGGGGGTGACAGGTAGAGGGAAAGAACGGGCAGACTCGATGGACCAAGAAGGCCCTTTTCTGCCATCACCTGTCTATGAATCTATGAATCTAAAACTCTCCCATGCTATTGTAGCAGGGTGAATCCCTCCTATTGTATTTCTGATTAATGAAAATAGAGAATGAGTTCCTAAGGGGCTACTAGGTAGCCTTACAGCTACAATAAGGCTGCTGTAAGGTATCAAATAAAATGAAAGTGTGCTGAGACCTGAAACGTTCAGTGCAGGAATGATCTTACAACATGTTAAATTAATGTTTCTTTCCTATGCTTTTGGCTGCAGCCTTTCTTCTTTGCTAATACTCTATCTTGTCTTTGCTGGACTGATCACCCAACACTGAAAATTGAATACTCTTTCTAATTCTTCTTTTTCTGACCCCACACACACACACACACATACACAGCTAGCATTAAATATACATATGCTGCCCTAGCACAGTTAGGGTGAAAGAAATGTTGTGTACTTTGGTGCTGTATTCCCCTGTTAAAAGTTTCAGTTTGCACAGTACTGTATCTGTTAAGAAAGTACATAAAAGTAATCTGTGTTTTTGGTCCTAAACATCATATAAAACAAAATACTGAAGGAAAGCCACTATAAACCACTTTTAGTTTTATATGGAAAGTAATGAAGATATCAGGAATCCCAAAGTTTCTTACTGTTTAATGAAATCTACCAAACATGTTTACAAACTGCTACAAGCAATGCATTAGCAATGACTTTTGTTTTATATTGCTGGTTTTATTTGTATTTTTCTGATATTAGATTAAATGTTTCTTTAAGCCAAAACTGAACACATTGCTATATGTTGAGTAAAATGTACCTGTTTGGGGAATGCCTGACTCGATAAGCTTTTGGTTTGCTGGCGTCCATTTTGTGGATTACTATGGGCTCAAGCCAGAAGAACTCTGTGGGTTTTATAGAGCTCTAGAATGAAGGAGTCTGGGAATAAGAAATGTGGGACTTCCTGCCTGGAATTTCCCTTCTTTATTTTCTTATTACTTTATTTTCTGATTGCTTAAAAGTTGATATGTGTTAACATGTTTTTTTATGTTTTGGTTACTTTTCTGTATGAAACAGTCATATTTAAAATTGTTGCAAACATTTAACTAACAGTTAGGCTATGACTGACAGGTCACATGATCTTCAGCCCTATAAATGGAGCTGGCTGAGCACAGTCTGGCAGATGAGATAAGTTGAGACCTGAGTTGTGGAGGGAGCAGTCCTCTCCAGGAGTGAAAACTGGCTAATCCAAGAGGGGAGTAGTTGGTGCTGGGAGCAGTCTCAGAAAGCCTGACCAGTGGTGGTGCTAGCCTTGGCTGGGATGTTTCGGACCAGAACTGAGTTGGGTAGCTGGAGGGGTAATTGGTCTACACAAAGCATGACCCGCAGAACTGCAGGTGGAAGTAGGACCACCCAAATGTACTGGTTTTGTCACTGTGGGCCTACTGGCTGAGTAGGAACTGACAACCCTTTAAACCAAGTTTTTACAGTAGCTCAAGATCATGCTGACTAGTCAACCAGTACGAAGTAACACAGAAATTCCAGATTTGCACTGTTAGAACTGTTTATTTTATTGTGAGTTGTGCTGAAGTCCTTCTGTAATAAAGTTCACTGCCCTATAGGACATTTTAAAAGAACTTGTCTCGCCTTCTGTGTCTTCATCCAACTCACCCTCCGATAGCTATCTTGATAGAACCCACAGACCTACAGTGGGTCTCTCCTCCACACAATGTTCCCTTTTAGACATAATGGACTCCCTTGGTCTTTGTCACCCCTGGAGAATCCTCAACCCTACAACCAAACAATATACCTTTTTCCCCCAGCCCACAATTCCTATTCCAGAAATGACTACTTTCTGGTGAGTTGAACCACTCTGTCTGGTCTTCACGCTTGTGACATAGCCCCATGTGCTGTCTGACCATTCTCTGGTTTGGCTACACCAATGGAACCTTGGAACCTAATATGGACATTGACTCCATTTGGAAACTAAGCAACCAACTGTTAAAAGATAAATATGTTGTTGATCATGTTAGGGAAGTTTTTCAAAACTTTATTCAGGACAAATGGGACACTGTTGCATAGAGAAATACAAAATGGAACGCCTGTAAATCTATGTTATGGGGAGAATTTATTCAGTCAGCTCCCAAATTCAAGAAAATTCACCAAGAAAAAGTGTCTTCTTTATTATGTAAGATTAAGACCTTAAAGAGAAACCTCAATGCATTTTCCTCTGAAGCTCACATAGTAGAACTGGAGGTCTTAACAAGAGGAATATGTTACGTATAAGACAATGTAGAAGTATATAGATCAATGAGAAAAAGCTATAAAGTTAATGGCCCTTCATCTCTGCAAGCAGGAGAATTTTTGACTTGTTCTGCCTATCCACTCCCTCGCTGATCACTCCCTTAGGTTTCACCCTAGAGATCTAGCTAACGAGTTTTATGTTTACTATAAATCCTTGTACAGTCCACTTTTATCCACAGCATCCTTAAATTCTATCTCTACCTATTTAGATACAATCCCTTTCCTAGTATTATCTGTAGGCCAACAAGCGGAACTGATTCAACCAATATCCTCAGTAAAAGTTAATATAGCCGTTTCCTCTTTGGTGCTAGACAAAGGTCCTGGCCTGGATGGTTTTACCATTAATATTTATAAAATATATGCAGAGGAATTGGCTCCCATCTTAATACAAGTCTTTACAGATATTCTGGAAAATGGCATCTCTGATCCAACTCTTGCCAAACATTAATTGACCTTTTATGTAAACCTGGTAAAGACCCAGACTACATTTCCAATTATTGCCTGATATCCCTTATAAAACAGGATCTGAAAATCCTCTATAAAATTCTTGCCTTGTGCATTAACAAAGTATGGGGTTCTCTAATAAGCCTAGAGCAAGTTGGTTTTATGTCCACTAGGTGTCCCACAGACCACTTCTGAAAAATTTCTCATATCTTCTCAGTATTCGGTGATCTGGACCAGCCGGTGGCCTTGGTATCCCTCAATGCCATACAGCATTCAGTAGAGACTCCTGGCCTTTTCTGTTCACCATCCCGGAATGGCTCAATTTTTTGCCACAATTTATAACCTGGCTTTGGGCACTGTATGCATATACCAGTGCTAAAATATACTGCAATGGGTTGCTTTCACTTTTATTCACACTACATAATGTCGTGGTACTAGGCAAGGGTGCCCCTTGTCTCCACTAATTTATTTGGAACCATTGATACTAAAACTAAAAATGAATCCTCTTATTACAGGGATACCATTAGAATCATCTCACTACCTACTCTCTGTTTATACCAACAACATCTTACTTCATGTAACGCATCCTGTTATGGCTATTCCTGCTATTCCTGCTATCTTTGACACAATTAGTCTTTACGGTTTTTTTTTCAAACTATTAGTTAAATACAAATAAAACAGTTGTGATGCTACCAAATAATCATCTCCTTCATGCAGATAGTTCACATTTTGGCCTCATTTCGAAGTCTCACAGTTTGCGTTATTTAGGGATGGAACTTATGAAAGTCCCATTTCAACTTAAAAAACCCCAGTGTCAGCTACCAAATTCTCATCCCCCTCCTACCCATACCCAACAAAAATCACAATCTACAAGACTGCTCTACTCTGCCACACTCTCCTCCACCTCCTCCTGCTATCGGATAATGTAAACCCCAACCCTGTGCTTCCTACCACAGGCGTAGACCAGGCTGTCAGGCCAGGCAATCTTCTAATCACCACCATCTATGTCTGTAGCTTACTGAAAATATTTACACCCCCTTCAAAGTTGGCTTGCTCAACACTCACCAGACATCCTGGCCTTAACCGAAAGCTGGCTTTCCAAAGACACCCCTGACTTATCAGTGGCCCTAAATGGCTACTCCATTTTCTGGGCTGACAGACAAGACAAGAGAGGAAATGGATGTGCTCTCTGTATAAAAGACTCCTTACAAGCCCTTCCTGTCTCACTCCCACCCGCTGCCCATGGAGCACAAACCCTCATGGTCAAGCTGCTCCTTGGCAACCCTGGAAAAAATCCTATATATCATGGTAGTTTACATTCTCCCCTCAATGAGAAACTTGATTTGAAACTGTCATGTCCTGCATCACCCAACTTCCTTCCAATAGCTAGGTGAAAGCTCTAGTTGATGTCAATCAATCAATCAATCAATACTTTATTTTTAAAAGGCGCTTTTCTTCAACCAAAGCTCCTGTACGATTTCATAAAACAATAAATAAACAAAATCTAAAATTATTATAAATCATTAAAAGCTATATTAAAAAGGTGAGTCTTCAAAGCTCCTTTATAGCTTAGGACAGTCGGGCAATTTCGCACCTGACGAGGTAGAGAATTCCACAGGGTCGGGGCCATAAAGCTGAATGATCTATCCCTGAAGTTTTCAAATGAACCCTGAGAATCTCCAGCAATCCCTCGTCAGTGGATCGGAGGGGGTGGGAGGGACAGTAGGGGCAAAGGAGCTCTTTCAGGTAAGTAGGTCCCTGATCGTGTAGGGCTTTATAGGTCAGCAAACCGACCTTGAAGGTGATTCACCAAAACACTGGCAGCCAGTGCAGTCCGCGGGCACAGGCATTATGGCTGGATCTAGAAGATCCAGTCAATAACCT
The DNA here is from genome assembly GCA_016271365.2 of Neoceratodus forsteri. Lineage (NCBI taxonomy): Eukaryota > Metazoa > Chordata > Ceratodontiformes > Ceratodontidae > Neoceratodus > Neoceratodus forsteri. The sequence goes on along the minus strand of CM057454.1, from coordinate 1,000,224,366 downwards.
ACACCGCATCTGCACAAGCTGCAGGCCGGCAAGTTCAACCCCGATAGCCCTAGGCACAAGGAGTTGCAATAGTCAAGGCGGGAGGTAACGAAGGCATGGATCAACATTGGAAGATCCTCTGGAGGAACCAGGTGCTTCACCCTGGCGATATTCCTCAGATGGAAAAAGGACATTTTGACCACCGCTGACACCTGAGATTTAAGTGTCAAGTGGTCGTCAATTATTACGCCAAGATTCCGCACCTGATTTGAGGTTGTCAGCTGAACGCCCCCAAGCCATAAGCCTGAGGTCAATCCATCCGGCAAACCCACCTCACAGCGACCTCGATCCACGACTAACACCTCAGTTTTCTCCGGGTTTAACCTCAGCCAACTCCCACTCATGCAGTCCTGGATTTTGGCAAGGCAGTTATTAAATACCGATAAGGCAGCATCCTGATAGGGCACAAAAGACATATACAGCTGGGTATCATCTGCATAACAATGAAAACCCAAACCGTATCGTCTAATAATCGCTCCCAGCGGCAGCATATACACCGCAAACAACATAGGTGCTAAAATGGAACCCTGGTGACCCCGGAGGATAGGAGACTGATGTCGAGGAAAAATTCCGACACCACCCTCTGAGTCCTACCCTCGAGGTAAGATTGAAACCACCCAAGGACCACCCCAGATAATCCACAGATGGGCAGAGACGCCCAGCAGCACACCATGGTCAACAGTGTCAAATGCTGCAGAGAGACCAAGGAGTACCAAGATAGAACAGGTCCCACGATCCTCGCTATTAGGAGGTCATTTAGTACCCGAACAAGTGCTGTCTCGGTACTATGCCTTTTCCTAAATCCTGACTGGAGAGAATCATACATATTGTTGTTGGTCAGATGATCATCCAACTGTGCTGCGACCACCTTCTCAATAACTTTACCCACAAAGGGTAAGTTAGAGACTGGTCTGTAATTTGCTAGACAGTCTGGGTCTAAGGAGGATTTCTTTAAAAGAGGCTTAACTATAGCCTCTTTAAGGGGATCAGGAAAGATCCCCCTCTCTAAAGACTTCCAGTCTATTGAAGCCAGGACCAGGCTGATTTTATCCACACATTCCACTAAGAGATGTGTGGGGCCAGGGTCCAAATCACAGTTGGTTGGTTGCAGCGTTCGGATGACCATCACAATATTATCAATTGTGGGGATGCTGAAGTCAGACCATACTAACTGAGTGTTCGACATCTCCAGCCGACCATCTCCGCTCCCATTGGAAAGGGAAGGACGGACATCTGACCTGATTTTGGCAACCTTATCTGCAAAGAAGAGAGCAAACTCCTCACACTGTTCTAGAGAAAAGGCTCTTCTGGGCTGAAGACAGGCTGGATTGCACAGTCTGTCCACAGTCCGAAAGAGCTGAGCTGGTCTATTCTGTGCAGCCGCAATCTCTCTGGAAAAGAATTCTGCCTTCTTATGAGAGATTGCGGATTGATAGGCCATATAATGGTCCAACAAACTAAGTCTGTCATCATCCAGACCGGACTTCCTCCAGCGCCTTTCCAGCCTTCATCCCACCCTCCTCAACTCCCTCACGGTCTCATCAAACCATGGAGACCTGGGGCGAAGAGTGAGAGGACGAACACGAACAGGTGCAATAGAATCCAGGGCCCCCATCACCGTCTTATTATAGGCATGTACCAGGTCACCTGGATCCGAGAAATCCATCGGTAGGCCTGATAGGTCCAGCACCGCCATCAGGTCATCATGGGACACACCTCTTAAAGGGAAGTACAGTACCATCTCCGAAGGGGCTGACCTAATAGGGGAGGCCTCAAAACTGAACCTAATGGAGTGATGGTCAGACCATCCAAGTGGTTCCACCACCAAATCAGATATCCCCATCCCCAGAAGGAATACCAGGTCCAATGAGTGTCCACCAATATGAGTCGAGGTGGAAACAACCTGTGTGAAGCCCAGTGATACCATCAACTGGAGGAAGTCTTGACCAAAACGTGAGTTCATCTTCGACTCAAGCATTGAAGTCCCCAGAACCAACCATCTGGGGACCCCAATGTCAGTCGACAATGAAATCTCGACCTCCTGCAGAAGACATTCTAGTCACCTGGTGGAGCGATGTCACGAGAAGTATCCTGCACCCCACACCCTCGACTAAGACACATTCAAAGGATCTGGTACATCCCACTGGTACCTCCACCAGGCCCAGTTCTGACTTAAAACATATGGCAACACCCCCGCCCCTACGATCCTGCCTCGAGCGGTGTATCACCGAGTACCCGGCTGGAACTGCTGCTGCTAAAACTGGCCCAGCATTTCCATCCAGCCAGGTCTCGGTGATGCAAGCCAGGTCAGATGACCCAACAAGATCGGCTATAATGGCCGTCTTGTTTTTAATAGACCTGGCATTACACAACACCGCTTGAGTAGGATGAGCCTCCGAGGATGACCGCCTTGCCTGCTGATCATAATCAGAACCCTTGGGTATGGGCACCAAGCAGGGAGAACCCCTTTCCTGTGCCCATTTTGCCCCAGGGCATCTTCTTGACCTCACTACCCCTATCCGCCCGCTCCTTTCCATTCCCCCCCCCAGGCCCGGCGCCAGCCCTCCTCCTCCCCCTCACAATCCCCAAGGCCCTACATCTTCTATAAACTCCGGGTGACAGGGGAGGACAGGAAAAAGGATGAAGGTCCCTGAGCCTAGAGGGGGAATAATACCCGACCGTCCTATTTTCATTCCGACACATAGTTAGTACCTCTCAATCCACAATAATAAACCCCACAAACTTATATAAAAGTAAAACTAAAACACAGCACTCAAATACAAAAATATAAATATAACAATAAACAAAATTATACCTTATCAATGTGTCAGTATTTATGCTTTAAATATATCAAAATATTTTATCCATCTACCCCCCACCCCCAGTGCTCTCACCACTGCGAGGGGAAGGAGCTTTGCACCTATACAAAAAAACCCTTAACATAAAATAAACACAAAACAAGAGTCCAAAGTCTTTTTTATGTCCACACTTGTGTGCTCTCACCACTTCAGCATAGGCCAAACTTTAATCAGTCTCCTCTCACAAGACTGAGAAAGTTATAAGTGGACTCAGTTTTAAATTCTTCCAATAATTCTCACCCGCTGGTTACAACAGAAAGAAAAATTCAAATATACTTCACCAGTTCGAGCAGTCCCGTAGTTCCAAATTCCATTCAAAATTTCCCAGTGACCAGAAGCCAAAGTCCTGCAGGCAATAAGCAGATAGCGTCAAATATACCTCTACTGCAGGTTCCAACTCCACCCGACCCTCGCTGTAGAGAGGCAGGCAGGACCACCCTCCGGTGGTACTTCTACCTCAACTAGGGAGAAGAGTAACCCCCCACCGCCCTTCGGAGGCAGAGAAACCCATCTCCCTATCTGGGCCAGGGAATCAGACCCCACAAATTTGTAGATAGTATCAAATGAGTAAAATTCCACCACCTGCTGTCCTGCAAACCACTTCCTCTTTCTAGCAGGTCCGCTCCAATTATGGTGCCAGCAACCCTTTCCTGTAATCCGATCAAGTTATTCCCAGTTGAAACTGTACTCCGTCGCTACTTCATCGCTCGTTCCTCCTCACTCATACACCATGTAGCGCCACACCAGGCAAAGCAACCACTAGGTTCCAGGGCCAGCCACCGAATTCAGCAGCCACTAACTTCTAGGGCCAGTCACCGAACTCCTGACAGAGCAGCCAGAGACCCGCACTCAATGAAGCGGTCCGAGCAAGCAAGCAGCGGGAAATCAAACGCCAACCAAGCAGAGAGTCCACTTCAAGCAAGTCTCTTTCTCTGTGTATATAAAACAATTCAGATCCAAAAAATATATAAAACAGTAGCTAAAATAATCCAAAAGCGATAGCAATAGTAATGTCAACTGGCTATCCCCCTCTTCCACATCCTATAAGGACTCTATCCAGGCTGTGGATCTTACACAGGTTGTCCATTCCCCCACCAGACTTGACGTCAAAATGGGCACCTGTATACTACTTGACCTCATTCTCACCAACCACCCAAACAAATCTCTCCCAGGTCAGGGTACTCCCTGATGTTTTAACTGACCACTCCACAGTAACCTACTGGTGATAAAATAAACTCCCAATTGCCCCTCCTAAAATCTCCATCCAAAGGCATCTGAAAAAAGGGTCCCTTCCCCACCTCAAATCCTATCTCCCCATCTACACTGCCCAGTCTGTTGACATCACCCTCTCCTATTTTATCTCCACCTTTAACTCTGCCTGTGACATCTGTGCCCCTTTCTCCAAACAACTCACAAAAAACAGAAACACCCTTTGGATCTCTAAAGCGCTGCTTAAGCAAATGCGTCACCTGAAACAAACTCTGCTATAAAGCCCTGGACTTGAAACTCCCCCCAGACAAGCAATGTTATAGAGAAGTCAGGAACAAATGCACCTGGGCCATCTGCTAAGCCAAGGCTACTTAATGCCAACAAGCCCTCACCTCCACCTGTGGATCAGGGTGAAAGTTTTGGAGCAATATCAAAGAACTTAGTGGAAAAGTAGTTTCCGCCACCCCTGCACAATTCATGGTTGAGGGCTTCATCATCCAAGATCCCCTGGTCATCTTCAACACCCTAAATGACTCTTTCTCTGACCTCAGCCATATCCTTCCAAACTTCTTTGAACCCCCCACAAGGTTGTCCACCAGGCCCCTCTGCCCTGACTAATGTCCCCCTTTTTTGTCTTTGGACCATCTCCTCTCGAGAGGCCATCAGCTATCTCTCCAAATCCTGGCCAAGTCCCACTACAGTGGAGACTCCCTTGACCTCAAACTCCTCTGCCTAATCCTAGATGAAGTCCTCCCCATGCTCAACAAAATATTAAATACGTCCCTCTACATAGGCCAATTCCCAACACTGTGGAAATGTGCCATAATTACCCCAATCCTTAAAAGTGGGGACTGCTCTTCCCCCAACAATTACCAACCCATCTCTATACTGCCCCCTATCTCTAGGACACTCAAAAAAAATAGTATTGGATCAGCTCACGGACTACTTGTCAAAGCACAGTCTGTTGTGTCCTGAGCAGCACGGCTTTCAGAGTGGCCACAGCACCTCTACAGCCTTCTTAGAGTACACCTCCTTTATTCACAATGCCCTTGAACAGGGACACTTAGTTGGGTCAATCTACATTAACCTAACTAAGGCATTCAGCACCACCAATTACACCTTGCTCCTCAACTCCCTGACCTCTTTGGGCTTGTCACATGAAACCACATGCTGGTTTAAAGACTACCTCTCTGGCAGAACACAGCAGACTAAAATCAATGATGCTATCTCTTCCAGCCACCCAGTCCTCTTGGGGGTACTGCAAGGCTTAATACTTTGAACACTCCTCTTTACTCCCTTCCTAAATTCACTCCCTAAATCCTGTGGCAGTAAACTCTTTCTCTACGCCGATGATGCTGTTGTTTTCTGGAGCCACCCACAGCCTAGTACCCTCCAACATGCCCTCTAGTGCTTTTTTACAGAAGTATAAACTTGGTTCACAGCACATCGGCTAATCTTGAACTACAAGAAAACCAAGACCATGATCTTTGCCCACTGCCAGAGCCATACCATGACTTCCTGATAAACACCATTAACTCCCTAGGAACCCCCTTAGAGCAGGTCTTAACCTTCAAATATCTAAGTATTACCCTCAATACCTCTCTCACCTTCCACACTCACTTCCAGCTCCTATCTGCTTTTGTCAACTCCAGACTTGGTCTCTTCTGTCACCATAAGCATTGCCTTCCTCCCAGTGCTAACTGCCTTGCTGTTTCCTCCCTAGTACCCTCCCTGGTGGACTATAGGATAGTGATATATGGTACTGCTGACACTACTACTTTACACCACATAAAAACAGTCCTCGACAAAGCCTGTCAGCTGGTCATGGGATGTGATAGACTGACCCACACTTGCGACCTATACAAACTCACCCATTGGCTAAACTTTGAGGTGAGACTTAATTACCATACTTGCCTGCTTGCCAAGAAAATTTACCAAAGGCAAGCCCTTTCCAGACTTCACCCCCTTATCTAACCAGCCCCATTTCCTCAGGGTCTCCAGAAACTCAGCCAAAGCATCTCTCTTAGTTACCTGCTGCAGTACCACTCTGGGACAAAGGTCCTTCCTCTCTCATGCCCTGCTCTGGCTCAATGTCCTCCCAGCCTCTATCTCACTGGAACCCAAGCTCGGCCTCTTTAAAACTAACCTAAAGAATCTACTTCTTGATTCTGCTGCCTGTGACTTCTCTTAGCCCTTCGCCCATGCCCCCCCATTGACTTTTACATCCAATCTCCCGCTAGTCCCGGTCTCAGTACTTGGTACTTCTCTAAGCTACACAGCTTATTCTGACTTTCCTTATCACCTCTGAACTGCATTATTTACTCATTACTCTGTATTATTGAATATGTCTCTGCAGATGCTGGGTTACTTAACCCTAGAGTTTATGCTCTTATTTATGTCCTCACTGTATTGTAATTTCCACAATGTTTTGTAACTTCTGTACCAAGACGTGGAGCACTGCTAAGGAATCTATTATTGAATATGTTTCTGTTGATGCTGGGTTACCTGACCCTGGAATTTTGCTCCTATTGATGTCCACACTGCACTGTAATGTTCACAATGTTTTGTAACCTCTGTACCAAGTTGTGCAGCCTTTGCAAAGGAGTCAATGACTCAAAGAGTTGTAATTCTGATTGTGATAATAAATAAAATAAATAAATAAACATAACTTAGATGTTTTAATAGCCTCTGTTAGTTCTGATTTGGAGTGGTGGCTCACCCTGCCTCCTACCCTCTGGGGCAGAGATAATATAATTAAAATGAATGATCTTTGCCTGATTTTTTACACCCCTCCATAAATGTTAAACATATATATTCTGTTATCATGGTTTAGAATAGTACATTCTATAATCTCTAATTTTATCTGAGCTGGAAAACCCCCATGTCTAGTGTACAAGAAATCAGCAACCCCCAAAAGTATAGACGGACTGTAATTATTAGACTTCCAGCTTTATTACTGGGCCTCCCATATAAGCAAATATCTCCAATGATTCTGCCCAACAGAAGCAGAAGATCCCATATCTTATATTCCATTATGGCTCACTATAGAACAGGAGCAGATTCATTTGCATGGGCTTTCCCCAACTCACAATTGCATGCAATGTATAAATTACTTTCTTCCAAACTTCAGCCTTCAGGGACTGGAACTTCACTTTTAAAACACAAACAAATGACCACAGTTTTGTCCTTAAGCCTTGCTATAGATATTGTGCAGCCTATTGTTAAGATCCCCAACTTTAAAATAGCTGGCAAGCTTATCACCTCAGGTTGGTTACCAAACATCTGTAATATTTTCCCTTCTGAACTGCTCCACGAGGGACACATTATTTCGTTTGATCAGGCAAAAGACCATCTTGCTCTCACCACCAATATGGCATTCAAATATTTTCAACTTTAGCACACAGCGTTGCAATATATGCATTTACCACCATGGCTGGCAACTTTTGATCCCCTGTTTTCTTCTTTAAAAACCTTGGCACTACTTCCCCATGCCATTTCCAAATTAAATTGTGCCCTTCTTACAGAACTGAATAGGAATTGGGATGGTTCATGTATTTACTTGCATAATACTCTCCCAGATGTTTCATTTAATTGGTCCAAGAAATGGAAAGACCTTTTTTCCTATATTACACAGGACAAATTACACCTGATCCAATTTTTCATTTTATATCATCTTTACTGCAGCCTTCAAAAATTTGTTAAAATGGGTAGTTCTCATTTCATGGTCTGTACTAGGTATGGGTCAGGGGAAGGAACTCTGCTCCATATTTTATGGGACTGTGGACATGTTCACACTCTCTGGATGGAAATCAGGAAAAGGATGCACCCCCTCCTGGAGCTTAAAGATTTCTTTACACCTGAAATTTGCATTGTTGAAGATTTTCAAGCTATATCTGCAAAAGAACAGAAATACAACATGGAAATGATATCTATCTTAGTTGAAAGACTAAATGTATGTCATTGGAAAGATCAGAAATCATTGTCATATACAAAATGGCTCAGTGAACTCATGAACAATCTTCCCATGAAAAAATTGATAGCTACAGAAGCATTCATAATAAACTGTGTGCCTATGAAAAAAGAGTGTTAATCTATATACGCTTTCCACAGTTCCACAAGCCTGTTAATGCCCTTTTTCTGCTTTCTCTGTGATATTTGTTATTATCCACTTTGGAAATATGCTTTCTTTTGTTGGTAAGTTTATTATGGTATGTTGAAATACAAAATCAACTTTAATTAAAAAAAGACTTCTACCGTTGCTTTTTATTGGGCCAATACCGTGGAAATTGATTGCTCTGTGAACTATTGGAAGAAAATATGGGTAGATGTTTTAAATATCTTATGTAAGATCATTTACATTTGTTGCAATTCAATATCTTCCATAATTTATTTTACTCCAGTGAAACTTCATAGGTTGGGGAAAACTGCATCTTCCATTTGTACTAAATGTAAAGGAGCTGAGGGTACATTGCTTAATATGTTTTGGTAATGTTCACCAATTCACACCTTTTGGGATTCTATTTGTAGGGGTTAGATGCTCTTTGAGCCTCCAGGTTGCTTTTAATCCTGAGGTGTATATCTTGGGTGACTACGGTCCACCCCTCTGGGGACCTAAAAGAGCTTATATGGCTTTAATTGCATCCATGGCTCAGTTACTTATTCTTTGTCACTGGTTAGATCAAACCCTTTATCTAGGTCTGACTAGGTGACTGAAATGCTGTGTGCCCTGAATGCAGAGAAGTCTGTATCTGCTCAGTATGCCTTCCTGGTAAAACTCGTAAATAAATAAGTCAATTGCATGTTTTTATACAACTTGCCACACTTTTAAAACTCATTGAGATACCCTGAATACTTTACTTCTGGCTTATGAACAGCTGGGATTTAGCGGATTCAATACTTTTCTTTAGAGGTTCTTTTTTTTATTTTGGATGTCCTTTTTAATCTGACTTATTTCAGGGGGACCCATTTTTTGCTTTATGTTGGTTGGCAGTTAGACTATCAGTCCTGTGTGGCCACAGGGTCAGGGGTTGGGTGAGGGGTATTGGGGTGTTCTCTTTCTTTTGTTTCTGTTTGTTATCGGTCTTTTATTGTTACTGCTTATATTAAGGTTGTGTTTTATGTTTATGTCCTTTCAATGTTGTTGTAATGTTATTTTTGTTGTTATTGTAACTAAAATGTTCAATAAATTTCACTTAATTACAAAAAAAATAAACTAAATAGTGTCATGGTGTAGAACAAAAATATGAAGTAATAATGAAGATTATGATTAACTTACAAATTAATTATGCATTTGTATGATCGTTATTTAACATCTGTTTTTCTCTTCCATGTTACTTGTTTCGTTTTACCAGGTTTAATACAGTGATGGACTCTTACACTGAATATTCTCCCTTCAGAAGTAGATTTGTAGAATGATGCTTTGTAGAGGACCTATAATTATGGTTTAGATGGTCCTTCACTATGCTGCTGCTTTCTACCTACCTATTTCTGAATTGCCCTGTGGGAAAAAACATTGAATAAAATGTAAAACATTTTAAGTGTTATAAGAATAATGGGTTTACAGAGTGAAAAAGCTTAATTCTTTTATACAAATAGATATGACCAATAGCCAAGGAATTACTGTCTCTAGCAGCTATTGGAAAAAAGGAAAAAGTTCACCTTTGGCCTCTGTGGTAACCCTATTAGGTATGATATTAACGGTCAAGACATACTGTATGTGAAACAAAAGTGTTAAACAGTTTGCATAAGTAAACACAAATTAAATACGGTCTCTTTCTACTAAAAATATGGTAAATGGTGACAGATGCATATCACTTGGTTAATCAAGAGTGTCATACAAATACTTATTTGTATTTAAGAAATGTAAAGTAAAGCAGAGCAGTTTTGAAATATTTTCAAATTGAGAAGTGAGGCACTTAATCAACCAAGAATCATACAGTTGACTCCATTTTCCTTTCATAATGCATTTAATTTTTGTATCTAGTTTTTTCCTCTACTCAAACAATATATAAAATCCAATCTGTCTATTTGAGCCCAAGCTCCTCCCCACATATTCTTGAGACATCCATTAGCATTTAGAATCTCTTTAAGTATGAAGTTTTATTGTGCAATAGAGCACAGCAGTCCTCCTCCTTCTGTAGTTCTCTCAGAGTCTGAAGGCTGGTCTCACTCCAGAAGTGCTTTGTACAGTTGGCTCAGCAGTGAGAGATATAGCCTGTGGATTAATACACTGTTTTGGACATTAATGTCATTTGGACAGTAAAGTTAGCATGAAGATAAATACACTGTTTGAACAGTAATGTCATTTGTACAGTAAACTAATTTATATTTAAAAAGATTGGAAGTGATAAGATGTGATTAAGGACTGGATAAAAATGGTGGTGGGGCTCAAATGAGTTGGTGATGGGTTTGACTATACAGTTTTACTGTAAATACAGTAATAAGGTATTGTGACATAGAATTGTGCAGGTGGGCAAAGTACATTTTCATCCAGAATTGGATAGGCTAACTATAATTGAAATGCCCCAATATTTGCCAGATGATTGCTTGAATGAACAAGGAGTGGTGCATTATCAGCAACTGCCATCAAGATATTCTTTGATCAGTAGTTGGTAAGGAATGTTTTCAATTTAGAATTTAAAATTTGGATTGATCATACCTAGTGAAGTTGCAGTATGTGATGGACTTCTAGTTGGGTACTATAAGAGGCCATCATGTGTTCCAACCATTCCTATTTCCTTGAATGGAGGTTAAAAAGTGATTTGTAAATAGCAGCGTAGGAAAAACATGTCAGAGAAAATCTGCATTGAAATAATTAGCTGTTTTTAATGTAAATTTGGAATAGGTCCAACAAATTTGTTCTGAACTGTAACATTCCTCTCACCATTCTTTGACTCAGGTATAGAACTACATGTAAGGGCATTATTAAGAATTTCAAAAGCTGCTTTCTCAATCATTTATGTTTTGCATGACGAGGGTGATATACCCCAAACTGTCACTGCAAAAGTGAATGCCTACAACAGGGCAGTTCCCATTAATGTTTACAATGCATTGGCAACCTACATTTTATTGATTTTCAACACTTAACAAGCTCAAGGGCAACTGTTAAAAAATGGGTTAGCAACTCAACTGGAATGCAGCTGCAGTTCCATCACAATGCACTGCAAAATGGAGTTCCAACTCGTATGCAACATTTCTTGTAAGGCTTTGTGCCAGATTCAACAACACTTACACAGCTCATCGAGTAATGCAAAGGCTGCTGATGAGTGGAATAGTTTAATGTGAACTGTACTGTACTAAGGATGTCTCTGTCATGACTGCAGAAAGTGCTACCTAGTCCTACTGTAGGCATACTTGTGAAATATTTGTGTTGTCATAATTGCACAGAATTTAGTAATTTATGCGTATTTCATTGGAAGTGGAATTCCATACCATAGTTGCACCAACAATAGGAAAATATCACAGTTTCATTGATGCTATTCTATTCTGGTGTACATGAGTGGAACACATTTACAGTTTTACATTGGCTTTAGTCAATATTCCAGTTTATAATTATGTGTATTCTAGTTACTATAAGAGTAATAACTGTTAAATAAAATCTGCAGATTAAATTCCTATTACAAATAAATCTGCCATTTAAACACAAATCCAGAAATTTGGTTTGATTTTGCAGAAAAAAATCAAACAATTCTGAGGAATTCCATGGTATTTTTCAAACAAATCTGTGGAATTCTGAGGAATTTTTCAAATAAATCTGAGGAACATTTTGGAGGTCGAATGATATTTCTGCTAGATTTCTGCCAGTGAGTTTATCTTTTTGGACACTTCTAGTGCTACCACTTCTATGAGGCATCCAGATGTTGAAGCTGTTATCATATCCATCTTTTTAGTATTTGCAATCACACTAAATACAAGTCTCTCTTCCAAAAATAAATGTTGAGATACAGCCATTCTGTGACCATTACTCTCAAAATGAAAGATACATCTAGACAGAAGGACCAAACAGTATAGATGACAAGTGAACGTGTGTGTGTTTGTGTGTGTGTGTGTGTGTGTGTGTGTGTGTGTGTGTGTGTGTGTGACAGAGAAACAGAGAAACAGAGAGAGAGGGAAAGACATGTTGCAGTATCAATATTTGTTTCTATTAATGTAGTTTCCATGACAATTCAGGATGTTATCAAAATATTACTAGAAAGAAAGATTGAAATTAGTTAGGGGAAGATCAGAAGAGGAATGCAAGCCATAGAGAACATGTGCCACTGTGCCAGAGAGAATGAGGAGGGAGGCATTCCAAAAATTACACTGGAGCTTGCCAGGTTGAAATACAATACTACAGCATGATGCATCAGAGTTACTACAGGAAACAATGACATTTTAATTGCAATTAATCCCTTTTGTAATGCAGTTACCTAAGAGAAACTGTATTGCATCCTGGAATATCCACTGTAAATAAGGATATGAAAGGCTGGCTCTAGTAATGAGAACTGTAATGAGAAAAGCACCCCATTCCTTAAAGGAGTAGTACACCCAGAATTTGCAAAAACATACGATATGCAGAGTGTTGCCATTTGTGTGTGAAGTCATAGTGTGTCCTTCCCTCTGTCTGTTATTACGAGTTTTCCCTAAATTTGCCTGCTAACTTTATAGCAGTTTTACAATCCATGGGGATTTCCATCTCAGCTAAATGTATTGCTTTCCTTTTTCCTTCAATGCATCCTGTCTCATGTAACCATGATGTAGACAGGACCATGGATTTAGCAGCAAGCACTGCTCTGCAATCAGTTCACAACAGTAAAGATGACTATATTTTAAAAACTATACAGAGTTCAGCTTCTCACTGCCCTCATTGTAAAGGTCTTCATGTTGTGAACAATTGTGGCACTGGTTGTGTATGTGTAACTTGAATGATTTTCAAGATATTTATATTTGTTTGGCATAGACACATAGAAACATAGACAGTGTCGGCAGATAAGGGCCTATGGCCCACCCAGTCTGCCCATTTGAGCTTGTAAGTTCAGTTTATGTTTTCCTAGAAGTCTGTTGCCCCTTACCCCGACCTCCAGAATTCCTTTATGTCTATCCCATGCATTCTTAAATCCTGTGATTGTTTCAGCCCCCACCACTTCCTCTGGCAGGGTGTTCTACTTGTCCACCACCCGTTCTGTGAAGAAATTCTTCCTCACGTTTCCTCTGAATCGTCCTGCCTCCAACTTCATCCCATGCCCTCTAATCCTGGAACATCTTTTCACTTAAAAATAGTGTATTCCTGCACCCTGTTCCTCCATGTAAGATACTTGTATGTCTCTATCATATCTCCTCTCTCCCTCCTCTCCTCCAGGAGTACATATTCAGTTCCTTCAACCTGTCCTCCATATGACTTGTGATGCAATCCATGTACCATCTTTGTTGCCCTCCTCTGAACCTTCTCTACCCTGTCTATGTCCTTACATAGGTAATGTCTCCAGAACTGTACACTGTACTCCAGGTGGGGCCTCACTAGTGTCTTGTATAGTAGAATTATGACCTCCCTTTTCCTGCTGGTGATGCCCCTGCCTATGCATCCCAGCATCCTATTTGCTTTACCTGCTGCCTTGTCACACTGTTTCCCTACCTTGTGGTCATCAGAGATGATAACACCAAGATCCCTTTCCTGCTTGGTGCATGCTATATCCTCACCCCCCAACTGATATATTGTGCCAGGGTTTTTGTACCCCATATGCATTACCTTGCACTTCTTTGCATTGAATTGCAACTGCCAAACCCCTGACCATTCTTCAAGTTTCTGCAGGTCCCTTCTCATTCTGTCTACACCCTCTGGTGTGTCTACTCTGTTATAAAGCTTTGTGTCATCAGCGAACAGTGAAATTCTGCCTTCTAGGCCCTGAGCAATGTCACTGATGATGATGTTGAATAGGACCGGTCCCAGCACTTATCCCTGTTGTACCCCACTGGTCACTCTTCCCTCTGTGTAGTGATAGCCATTTACCACCACCCTCTGTGTCCTGCCACCCAGCCAGTTACCTACCCATCACACTACTGTCCTGCTCACACCCATATTCCCCAGTTTGTGTAAAAGTCTTCTATGTGGCACAGTGTCAAAGGCCTTGTTGAAGTCCAGATAGGGCATGTCCACTGCCCTCCCCTGATCCACCTCCCTAGTCACCCAGTCAAAAAATTCAATGAGGTTGGTCTGACATGACCTCACCCTGGTGAAACCATGCTGCCTTGGGTCCTGTAGTCCATTGACAACCAGATGTTCCACCAGTCTCTCCTTCAGTAGTGCTTCCATGATCTTCCCCACTACCGAGGTGAGGCTGACTGGTCTGTAGTTCCCCTCTTCCTCTTTGTTCCCACTTTTGTATAAGGGGACTACATCTGCTGTCCTCCAGTCTTTGGGTACCTCCCCTGTTTCCAGTGATTGGCTAAACAGAATAGCCAGAGGTTCAACAACCACCTCTCTTAGTTCTTTAAGGACCCTAGGGTGCAACCCATCTGGCCCCATTGCTTTATCAACTCTTATTACTTCCAGTTCCTTAAGGACCCTTTCTCGTGTAAAGGGACTTGTGTCCATTTATGCACCATTCTCACCCCTTGTACTCCTTTCAGACCCATTACCCTCCTCTTCCTCAGTAAAGACTGAAGAGAAATACCTGTTCAATATGTCAGCTTTACTGTTGTCATCCTCCACAAGGTCCCCATCCTCCCCCTTCAGTCTCACTATCCCTCCCTTTGCCTTTCCTTTTTCACTTACATACCTGTAAAAGGTTTTGTCCCCTCTACTCACTGATTTTACAATGTGTTTTTCTGTTTGAGCTTTGGCTTCCCTTACTGACCTCCTTGCCTCCCTTTGCTCATGTCTACTAAAGTGTTCACTCAGAGAGAAAAAACTGACTGCTGTTTGCAAATACACCTGCACACATGCAAAATAAATCTAAATATCTTGGAAAACTTTATAAGCTACATAAAAAATCAACAAGCAGCAAAGTTGTTCAGGACAAAAAGAATTTTATAAAGAGTGTACTCACTAAGCTGAACTCCATGCATTTTTTAAAATATTTGTCATCAGAATTGGGAAATTTGGTTAAAAAACATGGACATTTGGTTAACTAGATGACTATGTTTTAAAAACTATACAGAATTCAGCTTAGTGACTACCCTCATTGTAAAGGTTTTTTGTGTCCTGAACAACTTTGCTGCTGGTCATTCTTGTGTAGCTTGTAAAGTTTCCAGGATATTTAGCTTGGTTTGGCATGTTTGGCTTGCAAACAGAAGACACTTTTTTTGAGTGAACATTCTAGTAGACATGGCAAACAAATGTATAAATCATGAAAACAATTCAAATTGCACATACACAGCCAGTGACAGTCACAATTGTTCACAACAAAAAGATCTTTACAATGAGAATATTCACTGTATAGTTTTTAAAACATAGCCATCTCTACTGTTGTGAACTAATTGTAAAGCAATGCTTGCTGTGGAATTTATGGTCTCAGTTACATCACTGTCACGTGAGACATGATGCATTGTAGGAACAAGGAAAGCAATATAATTGTCTGAGGTGGAGATCCCCAGGGATCATAAAGCTAGCAGGCTAATTTGTGAAAAACTCCTAATAGCAGACAGAGAGAAGGACACAATAGGACTTTACACACAAATCAAAACACTCTGCACAACACATGATTTCTGGGTGTACTACTCCTTTAAAGTCACAGCTATAATAGAAACATCAGTAATGCCACTTGCAAAAGTTAACAATGGGAAATGCAAAATATAAAGAAACACAAAGAAGTAGCAGAAAGAGAATTTTAAGACAGTGTAAACAATCCAAGTCTTGCACTGTGATAACATATTTTGGTGGTACACAAAATACCCAACTGATGAGTGTGTGAGTGTGTGTGTGTGGGGGGTGTAGGGGTTGGGGGTATGTAAAATAATAAAAGTGTACCTGTGAACTGTTTTTCTTCTGCAACTACTGTATGACTCAGGTTAAAATAGAAGGTCATTTTCACCTTCACTTAATCCAATTCATTAATTAACACCTATCTTTTGGAATTCACTAAATAGCACCAAAGTTAATGAATAGCTCATTTAAATACAGATTATTGACTAGCTACCAGTTAAGAGATGATTTACAAAGAAAAAACATACTGTTTCAAGTATGTTTTCCAGTCATTTATTTTGTGCCAACCGATGACCAGTTTTTCAATAAAATTCTGGAAAGTAAACCTTTGTTAAACTTAGTTTTGTACTGGCTAGTGAGTGTTGGTCTATGTTTCACTAGTCTTACAACATGTACTGTAGATTAGAAAATGTTTCAGACAGTCATACCTGAGCATTTGGAAAGTTGTTACAATAGTAATGTCATCCACTTATGACTATAACAAATCCAGTGGTTTATGTACTATACTTTGTGATCTTTCAAGTAATATCAGTTTGAAGATTTTATGTTCCTGATCAGGTTCTAATGATGTTCTAGTTTTAAGGATGATGAATATTTAACAAGAGGTCATGTGTTACAATTGCATCTAAAGCTGTTTAAAACTAGTCATGGAAAAGTTTTTTTTTCACAAAAGGGTGGTAAAACTATGGAACTCTCAACCAAGCTATTTTAAAGAAATGGTTATATGGTATGGTCTTTAACACCAGACTGGATAAATATACAAGTATGCATGGGTGGAATAAAAAGCTTTTCCTACTGAGATATGGGGCAGAATAGATTGGCAAACCTTGCATTTCTTTATCTCAAAACACTTAATAAGATCCTTAGAACAATCAGTTGTGTAGTTTCTCAAACTAAAGAAAAAAGGTGGCTAATAGGCAACCATTGTGCAATAATGGCAAAAACAGAGCCTAGTTTGTGTCCATAGGTTCGCTTGAGAAAGCCCACAGTCATGTGGGTGAAACGTTGGCTGCTGCTGATGGGGTGAGTTGTAATGAGCTATTTATGTTCCATAACTTATGAATGTTACAAAAATGTTCGATATATGTATGTTGTGTGTAAGTGTTTGAATATGGTAATGTAGCTGTTACTAACAATTGTGAGTTATCTGTATGTTATCTGTATCAGAACATTCAGTATGAGTTTGTTTATAAAAGTGCAATACATGTGTAAAGTTTGAAAAATTACTTTTTTGATAATTATGTTATGTTGTATGTGTTTTTAAACAGGACAACTTTGTATATAGGACCTTATTGGACCTAAAATTCCTCTTTCATCCTGTATAAAAATACATTTTTAACAACAACAACAAACGCTTTTAACTATAGAGACACATTATGGTCTTGTTTTGCCATTATTGCAACACTAATTGCCTGTTAGCCACCTTTTTGTCTTCTCTTCCATTGTCTTTTTGGTGTGCTCCTGGTATGGATTCTCTTAGACGCTTTTTTGCTCTTTTTGTTATTTCATCAAATTAGCATCAACTTATTAAAACAAGGATACGTTTGCACCTCATACTCGTTCCTCCTATCTTTCTGCCTATCCTTCTGTCTATCCACTATGTTGCGTCACCTATCTTCATGTTTATCTCATGACCAAAGTCCTACAGCAACACACCTGTCTCCCTTGCATGCTCTGGTTGTAAAAGCTCCCATTATTCAGGTTAAGGCACTTACCTCTGAAAGTCTAGTACTTATACCCTTGCACTTGTAGCCAACCTCATAATGACTAATGTGACTGTTTCAATTGTATAAATGATGTAAAAAATATATTTTCTTTACTGTTCATCCATATATCTTACCTCTTCTATTGTGTTGACTATTGTAACATATTATTTCTGTATTTGTGCTATTTGCTAGTTGTATATCTTGTACCAAATTGTTCTTTCAGGACATCCTTGTAAATCAGTGTGCTTAATGGAGTTATTCCTGCTAATAAATGTGAACTTGAAACTAACGACAACTTTTTTATCAGTTTATCAGCATCAGCATTCCTACTGTTTAGTGTCACAATCTAATTTTTGGTGAAGTATCTTCCACTTATCCTCTCAAATTCTGTCCTGTCATGGACACTGTTACTCACCAACTCCACAACCTTTTCTTCTCTAACAATGTCATTCCCCACTATTCAGTACCAGATTAAGAACTTGTAAAACTGCAACAAGAAATGAAGTGCAACATTATTAAAAACAGCACATATACTAGAAAATTCCACCTTACATGTATTTTTTCAAGTAAAAATGTCACCCTTCTTTACACTTTTTACAATACAGTCATGGATCCTGACTATAATTAAACTGGAAGTTAAAGTAACATTTTAAAAAATTAGATTTAAGTTCCTATCTGATTTTGAACCCCAGTGGCTTAATTACAATACACTCTCTTTGAGGTTTGTGTGAGGATTTGAACAGAAGACTGTTGCTTTGCAACCTTCTGCCCCAGGAATTGAGCAACAGAGCTATACATCAGCATGTATACTTTGCTGTAGCACAATGATTGTGTCACAGACCGGTGTAGAAAGCAACCTAAGTTGTAATCTTTTGCTGCTAGGCCAACAGATAGAGTAACTTTCTAGGCTACATTTAACCCCTAAATCTCTTCTTAATGTTTTGTAACAGTGTGCATGTACAGGTATATATGCATTTATCCACATGCATCTGTGTGAGTCTGGGTGTAAGTATGCAAGTGTTTACAATATGTGTAGAGTACATCTCTAACACCACATGCTATGTTATAAATAATGCTATGGAAGTGAGTAACAATGTGTGCCTGTGTGTGTGTGTGTGTGTGTGTGTGTGTGTGTGTGTGTGTGTGACAAAGAAAAAGAGAGAGAGAGGAAAGACATGTTGCAGTATCATCATTATTTCTATTAATGTCAGTGACTACTCAGGATGTTTTCAAAATATTACTGTTAAGAAAGACAGAAATGAGTTAGGGGAAGATCAGAGATGGGGATGCCAGCCATAGAGAATATGTACCACTGTGCCAGAGAGAATGAGATGGGAGGCATTCCATAAATTACACTGAAGCCTGCCAGGTTGAAATACAATACTGCAGCATGATGCATCAGAGTTACTACAGGAAACAATGACATTTTAATGGCAGTTAATCCCTTTTGTCATGCAGTTACCTAAGAGAAACTCTGCTACATCTTGGGATATCCACTGTAAATATGGACATGAAAGGATGGCACTAGTAATGAGAACTGCAATAAAAAAGTACCCCATCCCTTAAAGGAGCAGTACACACAGAATTTGCAAAAACTTATGTTATGCAGAGTGTTGCCATTTGTGTGTGAAGTCATAGTGTGTCCTTCACTCTGTCTGCTATTAGAAGTTTTTCCTAAATTAGCTTGCTAGCTTTATAGCAGTTTTAAGACCCCTGGGGATCTCCATCTCAGCTAAGTTTATTGCCTTCCTTGTTCCTACAATGCAACCTATCTCATGTGACAGTGATGTAGCTGGAAGGGAATCTGGGAGGCAGTATAGCACAGTTGGTTAAGGCTCTGAGCTGCAGATCTGTAGACCTGGGTTTGAATCCCACAGCCGCCTAGGTGCATACTGTGTGATTCTGAACAAGTCACTTAACATCCTTGTGCTCCCAAGTCACATCTGGAAACAAGCTTTGGCTTAGTGTGCTACTCCTGGTTAAACAATGTTACCTTTCCCTATGTAGCTGGGACAATATGTTCAGCAGCAAGCTCTGCTCTACTATCAGTTCACAACAGTAGAGATGGCTATATTTTAAAAAGTATACAGAGTTCAGCTTGGTGACTGCCCTCATTGTAAAGGTGTTCTTGGTGTGAACAATTGTGACACTGGGGGCCTGATTCGAAGACAGCGAGTAGAGCATGTCACAATCTGTGCCACTGCATAAAGTTATGCCCAACCCCTTGTGACATGTGAGCTGTGCACTACTCCAAGACAAAGGCCAGTTACAACAAAGAACAACCAAATTACACATTTCACAAGTTACGCCCACATGACAAGATGTATCCTGCAATAGCAGGCATAGAGGTTATGCATATCACAACCCAACGACCATATAAATGTGCACAAGTCGCAGATATGTTGTTGACAGCGACGCATGCATAAACAATGGCTCAGACTGGTACTAACGCAGAGGCAGCATCAGCAGCAAGAAAGTGTAAAAGGAACTTTACCAATGAGGAGACAGATGTGCTCCTAGATGAGTTAGAGGCACAGACAGCCCTGTTAATGGGCAAAGGTGGTGAGCACGACCTGCACAGGAAGCGCAAGGAGGCCTGGGATGACATGGCCAAAAAGGTCAGTGTGGTCTCTAATGCCAAGCAAAGTGTGAGGAACCTCCAGAAGTGGGTGAATGACCTGAAACCGCCCATTGCAAAGGTGAAGGAGGCCTTGAATAGGTGACAGGCGGAGGCCACAGGCAGTGGGCCCTGGGAGGAAAAGCCACTTAGCAGCCATGAAGCAAGGATCCTTATGTTCCTGAGCCAGCACGGCATCCATGGAGACAAAGACCAGTACACTATGCAAATGGCAGCAAGGCCAGGTAAGTGGAGGACCAGCCAAACTACACAGTGGAAAGTGAGGCATTGTGCATGGGCCGGTGTGTGCCAGTGGTGCAGCAGTGCAGCACTGCAGTGCATGTGGGCCTGCACCCAACTGGGGCTGCACAGCACATAGTGCAGGCAGTCACTGTGGAGGGCAGGGGCACGTGCAAGTGGCCAGAAGCATGGTAACAGGGACACCCATGGCAAGGGCAATGGGGCTGTGTGTCTGTGGAGCAGTTTTGGGACAAACAGGGACCCCCCCAAAGCAGCACTGTGCACCATGGCATGTGCCCCTGGTGCATGGGACAGCAATGCAGGGGTGGGCATGGTGGCATCTGCGGAGGGCAAGACATGGCGGGGTAGCACTGATACACTGTCATACCCCCACAGGCACAGCAGCAGCAGACATAGGGATGGAGGACAGTGGTGGATCAGGCAGTGAGCCAGAACAGGACAGCATGCAGCTGACCACCCAACAGGCCCCTGTGACAGACCCACCGGGAAGTGCAGACACAGCACAGCTGGACTAAGACCCACACCGGTGGTGGAGGAGCAGCAGTCAGTGGCAGGATACCAGCAGAAGGATGAGGAACTGGACCTGTGTGACCTATTTAGTGTCAGCAGTATAGTAGACAACATAGCCCGTGACCTCAGCCCAGCCTCATACGACAAGCTGCAGATGACCCTGGATGAGGCATTACAGTCCCTGCAGGAGAACCACACAGACACACCCACTGACTATGCCAGGTTCTGCAGCACCCTCATCACCACTCATGAGGAGTAGTCAGAGATGCTTGGCTGTATCCGCCTAAGTATTGATGCCCACCATACAGCAATGGAGCAGCACATGAGCACCCTCATAGGTGCAATCAAGATGGGGACATGCACTACAGAGGCAGCCATGGGGATGCTGGTGGATGCCATGGTTGCCTCCCAGGCCTGTGTCAGGGCACAGATGCAGGCCTGATTGGCCATCACCATGGAGGGGTCAGTGGCTCAGCAAACCAGGCAGATGGAGATACTGGCCATGGCACTACAAAGCACACTGCCTGCCCAGCCTGTGTGACACACACAGAGGAGGGATGCTGCCACACAGGTGGCACATGTGGTGCAACAGCCCAGCAGAGAGACAAGACACACACCACCACAATGGCAGCGGGGCATGTTGCCACCCCCTGTAGTGCCACCAACAGCCACAGGGTGCACAAGTGTTCTGACACAGCCAACAGTGGTACAATATCCTCCACAAGCAGCAGCAACAATCACCACTCCTGCTAGGGGCACAAAGGCCAACAGCAGCACCACCTGCACCACCACCCCCACCACTGCCACCACCAGCATCACCACCAGCAGCACCTCGAGCACCCCCACCCCCACCATCACCACCACCCACATCACTAGCAGCACCACCAGACCCACCATCCCCACCACTGCCACCACCAACACCACCAGTGGCACCACTGGCAGCAACACCACCAACAACAAAGTCACCTGCCACCATGGACGTGGGGTGTGCTGCAGTGGCAACCAGCTGAAGGACCAGTGCAAGATGAGGTGTGGCATCACCTGCTGACACAGTAGGACAGGGCATAGCTCAGATGGCAATGCCAGTGCAGGCTGCAGAGGAAGGTGAACCACCAACATGGGGACAGAAGACTGCTCCAGGACCAGCACCTGCCACCACTGGAAGGCATGGAAGGTGTCAGAAGACAGCGGTGCCTCAGGGACACAAGGATGGTGGAGGACCTGCAGCCATGTGACCAGGGCAGGGTGGGCCCACTCTAGCCGCAGGGGCAGTGGAGCCCTCAACACAGGGGGCTGCAAGGGGAGGAATTGCCACCAAATGCAAAAGATCAAAGCAGCAGCAGCAGCAGGTGGATGAGTCACTGTGCCAATGCAGTGCTCCACTGCAAGGGGTGGTGGGCATTGTGCAGAGTGGCACTAGGGGAGGGTACTGTGTGTGGATGTGTGGTGTGTGTGCAGTGTGTGTGTGTGTGTGTGTGTGTGTGTGTGTATATACTGTGTTCATGTGTGTGTGGGAGATGACAGACAGCATGATATGGGTGTGGATGTTGTGAATTATCACTGGGTGTGGGTTTGTGTGTTGGAGTAGGTGGACCAAGGAACTGTAACACTGCACCATAGCACACCAGTATATAGTAAAATATGTTCACTGGCAAACTGTGTGGTGTCACTCATTCCCACATGCTGTGACAGGGCCTGTCACAAGTAAGATAGAAATGGTGCCTGGGATGGGTGCATGGTCCAAATTGCACATGCACTTCTGCATCAAAATGCCACAATAGCGATGCCCACCTGATACGCAACTGCGCCTACTGAGGCCTGAATCACAGCACCACGATGTTACTGATGTAGGTGTGTACATGCAGGCTGCTACTGAGGCCTGCATCAGCATAGTGCACACATGCAGTTTGCATATAATCATGCCGCTTATGTGTGGTGCCATTGTAGGCCACATGTGTAGCCTGTACATGTGCCATGTGTGAGGCATGGCCATGAAGGTGATACATAGGCTGCACGGTGCATATGCTGTAGAGACGGGGGGGCCTAGCCGCAGTGGTAGAGATCTCAGGGTAGGGATACCACTGTGTAGGAAGGCCACAATGGGACAACAACTACTGAACATTGATAAGTTGTAGGACAGTGCAATACCTCCACCAATGCAAAAGTTATTTTGTTTTGCATTAAAAGCAGGGCCCCTACTTTTCTGTGGCACAGTGGGACCAAGTTCTGTGGCAAGACTACCATTTGCCGCAGAACTTCTGTGGCGGTGGTTTGTAATTTCTGCGGAAGTTCTGCGGCACTAACAAACTACCACATCACACTGTCAGCTTGTCATCCTGACTTCACTTTTATGGCAGTGGTTATAGCAATCAGGATGGTGGAAAGCACAGTAACACTAGTTCAAAAAATAACAGACATATAAAAATAATTTTATGCCTAAAAAAGTAAAACAGATGTCTTTCCCTTAAGGTCCTAGCCTGTTGCATAAATGACATATTCAGAGGGGATCTTATGTGATAAATAAGGTATTTCTACATGCATGCTATCTATCCCCCAATGAGGTTTCCACTGTCTATCACTTATATATCTGTATGTGCTTTCTACACCACTCATGAGGTTCCCACTGTGATTACTTATATATTTATATGTAATCTGTAACATACATACAAATGTGTGTGTGTGGTGAGTGAGACAGATACTGTATATATGTGTGTGTGTGTGTGTGTGTGTGTGTGTATATATATATATATATATATAATATATATATATATACATATGTATTTTTTTTTAATTTCCATGAACTTGCATCCTCATTCATACAGGTACCATTGGAAATGGAATAGAGGAGTTATTGCAAAACTCATTTTTCATGTCAACCTGCTTTCCCTGACACACTGCGTAACACCATCAGGCCATGACATGCATGTGAACCAATTGTGAGATACAGCTCTCTGGCACATCACAATGTGTCTACCATGTGACAGAACACTGCACCATACCTTCCCAGGCTCCGAGAAGTGATGTGTTCCACCAATCCTTGTGTTGCCCAGCCAGATCCCAGAGCTAATCTCTGAACCTGAGTTGCTGGCACAGAAACACAGCATGCTACCCTCTGGCCCAACAGCTGTCCCTGCACACAACATTTCTCAATAACTTTTAGGTGATTTTATCAACCAATGACAATATGTAATCAATAACCCTGGCAAAAATGTGCACAGTGCAATTATTTATTTAACAGGTCTATTCTTTCAACAGGTCTACACATTATTATATTTCACTTTTCTGGGCATAATTACTTTATTTTTCTTAAAAATTTAGACAGTATATTCATTTTACCAGTTATTCATTTCAGATAGTGTCTCTATACCTTAAATGCATAAATAGGTTTCTACAAAGTGAGGTATGGACTTAACAGGTCTGTGCTGTTGACAAGGTTTTGTTTAAGTTGGCCCTAGCGCAACAATGTAAGACTGAAAATTGTATTAGGCTGTAGTGCAGGTTGAGCAAATATCACCATGCATGATGTGCTGTGCCACCATCTCTGGCAGTGGGAGCTTTGGTAGATAAGTGACTGTTCATTTCTGTTGCAGAATGCAGCCATTTCATTAGCTAATGTATGATGTTATAGCAATGATAACATCACATTCTGAACATATGGGGGGTTTGGATATAAAAAGAGGGGAGGGGAAGCAGATTCTATGTATAAACAGAAATATTAATAAAAAATCACCAAGAAGAGTGAATTCTGCAGCACCGAAGAAGTTCTGCGGTAGATTGCAAGTTCTGCACAAAATTCTGTGGCCACAGAATTTTAGGAGCCTTGATTAAAAGTGTTGATGTGGTTATTGTACAAAACTAAATACATCATGTAGGAATATTCAGAGGAAAGAGCAGATTGTACTTGTAGGAACAACATGCTGATGCAATAACTGAAATTGTCAGATCTCATATATGGAATTATATACATGTGTATCCCAGATCATCAGAGGTTGCTCTAAGTGATGTAGTTACATGGGTGCATCTATAGATACATATCAGTGTCAGAATAGCAAAGTCCAAAACTGAGGAAAAGATTGCCAACTCTGTTAGAAGGGGGATAAAACCTTTTATAGGTACATTAGGGAGCGAAGAAAGATCAAGGAAGGAATACTGAGGCTTAATAAAGGGGAGAGAA
Source organism: Neoceratodus forsteri (assembly GCA_016271365.2). Lineage (NCBI taxonomy): Eukaryota > Metazoa > Chordata > Ceratodontiformes > Ceratodontidae > Neoceratodus > Neoceratodus forsteri. The sequence continues at coordinate 1,000,199,093 of CM057454.1, read as the reverse complement.
TGTGGGCAGAGGGTGACAGTGAAAAAGCAGGGATCCTGAACGAATGTTTCTGCTCAGTATTCACAACAAAAGAGGAGGGCGAGGTACCTAAACCAAACAAGAGAAACACTCTGGATGGAGTGTGGGGGATACCAGTCCATTCACAGAAGAAAGGGTTTTGAAAGAATTCTTGAAACTGGGGGTGGACAAAGCAATGGGGCCTGATGGAATTCACCTCAGAATACAGAAAGAACTAAGGGTAGAACTAGTGACACCATTGACTACTCTCTTTAACAAATCATGGGAGGATGGAGTGGTACCTGAGGACTGGAGGAGGGCAGATGTGATTTCACTTCACAAAAGTGGGAGCAGGTAAGAGGCAGGAAACGATAGACCAGTTTGTTTGACCTCAGTGGTAGGGAAAATGATGGAATCACTTCTGAAGGAAAGAATTGTTGTGTACCTAGAGGCCAGTGGGGCACAGGTCCCACTTCAGCATGGATTCATAGTGGGAAGGTCATGTCAGACAAATCTAAAACATTTATTTTACTGGGTGACCAAAGTAGTAGACCAGGGAGGGTCTGTGGATATGGCCTACCTAGATTTTAGCAAGGCATTTGACACAGTCCCACACAAAAGATTAATAAACAAGTTAGCCAGCCTTGGAGTGGGTCCCAAGGTGGTAGCCTGGATATGAAATTGACTGGACAACAGGACACAAAGAGTAATAGTAAATGGAGTCCACAGTGAATAAAGGAGGGTAACCAGTGGGGTACTGCAGGGTTCAGTACTGGGACCAGTCTTTATAAGTGACATTGGAGAGCACCTGGAAGGAAAAATATGTCTCTTTGCAGACGACACAAAGATCTGCAACAGGGCTGCTACACAAGGTGGGGTGAAAAGGAGGAAAAGGGACTTGGCAAGGTTGGAGAAATGGTCAAATGTATGGCAGCTCAGGTTCAATGCAAAGAAGTACAAGGTAATGCACCTGGGAAAGAAAATCCCAGGGGAAGAGTACACAATGGGGGTGAGATATGAACAACAACAAAAATCAAAAGGGACCTGGGAGTAATTATGTCAGATGACCTAAAGGTGGGCAAGCAATGTGAGAAGGCAGTAAGGAGGGCTGGAGGGATACTGGGATGCATAGTGAGAGGCATCAACAGTAGAAAACAGGAAGTTGTTATCCCTCTGTATAGACAGTTGATGAGACCCCATCTGGAGTGCTGAGTGCAGTTCTGGAGACCCCATCTTTGCAAAGACATAGACAGAGTGGAGGCTGTTCAGAGGAGGGCAACCAAAATGGTGCAGGTCTGCACCAGAAGATGTATGAAGAGAGGCTAAAGGAGCTTAATATGAATACCCTCTAGGAAATGAGGGAGAGGGGGGACAGGATAGAAACTTTCAAGTACCTCAAGGGAATTAACAAAGTCCAAGAGGGTAGCATCTTTCAGATAAAGAAATGTGCAAGAACAAGGGGGCACAATTTGAAGGTATTGTTAGAAAGTGTTTTTTCATGGAGAGGGTTGTGGATGTATGGAGCAGCCTTTCTGAGGAGCTTGTGGAGTCAAGAACAGTGGCAGAATTCAAGAATGCATGGGACAGACATAAGGCAATTATAGTGGGGGAATAGGAGGAAGTACGCTGTTGGTTGACTAGGATCTGCAACTTATCCATCAAGTAGGGAAATGGGCAGACTACGTGGGCCAAGCGGTCCTTATCTGCTGTCAAATTCTATGTTTCTATGTATGTTTCTATGTTGGTAATAGCTAAGGTAGTATAGGTAGCTACAACATGTAACAGGGGTGTACACAGGTATACCCCATGTACTTCATGGTGTACCACTTTATATGGGGGGGGCAGCACATGGGCCCTGAACTGCATCCTATGTGCAACCGAGGCCTGCAGCAGTGTAGTGCGCACATGCGGTCTGTGCATACACATGCCACATATACGTGGTGCCACTGTAAACCGCACGTGGGTCCTGGACGTGCGTCATGTGCTAGGTGCTGTTGCGAACAGGCCACACAGTGATCCTGCTCCCCAGTGGCTGCAGATACAGAGCACTGATAGGATGCCCCAAGGTGGGACACCACAGCTGCACCGCAATGCTGTGCAGGACAGATCACCAGCCTTTGAGGTGCACCAGCCTGATCCCACAACAAGACCAGAGGTATGTACATGGGTATGGGCAAGCATACACACTATACATATGTACACAGGTGTGATGTGTGGCTGTCACACAACATGTGCCATGCTGAGAACTGCAACATAACAGTCTGGCGTATTGCACCTTGTGAAGGCCACTCCGTAGGGTTTCTGTGTAGGCTGCTGTTGTGTAAGAAACACCTATATGTATAGCCCATCCGGTGAGTAGCGGAGGCAACTCCCACACTACCCAGATGTGTAAGGCAGGTGGCAATATGGGGGGGTGAGGTGTAGGCAGGTAGTTAGGGGATGCCTGTTGTATACTGTGTGCGCAAGGCACTACTCTGCCCTGGCAGGCAAGGGGTGGTATGTGGGGTTGTACTGTAGCAAAATGTGTGTACAGCACAGCATTTCCAGGCCACACCCCTGGGACAGCATGTGTGATGCAGTACTGTACCCTTTGCTACTGTACCCCAGTACTCTACGGTATGCAGGCTATGGGCAGCCAAGCCATGTAGCATGTAGGGGAGTGTGACACTATGGTAATCCCCACTACTGTGCCATGACATGATGTATGTGTCATGTTGCCTTGAAGGATATTGCCGCCCACAGCAGGACTCTCCCATGCCAGATTCAAAGGGTGTGACCATAGGCAGCAGCAGTATACAAGGTGCAGACAGGGCTATGCTATGCCTCAGCAGCAACAGCCTTAGTGGCAGGGCCCTGAACTATACCGTGGCAGAGACGGCATAGCTGATGAACCTTGTATAGCAGTGGGGGTCAACACTGCTACCACCTGGGTGCAGGACACACAGCATAGCGGAGAAGGCCATGGCATGGCATGGTGGGCAATCGGGGGCACACCTCAGTGCCATCAGCGATGTGTCTTGTAGTGAGTGTCAGCTGCAGGACAGGTGGCAGTACCTAGCATGGTGGGACCCAGAGATCCTGCGGCAAATGTTGGCCATGGCAGAGAGGAGGGATATTGAGATGAGGACTGGCCAGGCCTCAGGTGCAGGTGGGTATGCAATCATGTAGCTGGTCACTTGCACAACACTGACACACAGGCCATGACCAGCAGTGGAGCATGCTTGTAACTGTGTTTCCCTTCCCCAAAGGTGCAGGATACAGCACCATAGAACAGCAAGGGCAGCAGGATGTGGCGCATTGGCTCAGAGAGAGCCAGCAGCAGGTGTAGGGCCATCAGCGGTCAGGTAGGTGCATGCGCTGTCTATCATGTGTCATGGCCATGCCGTGTGAGTACATGGTGGTGGGGTGGGGGGCTCTGTGTTGCGTGGGCATGCACTGTGTCCCGTCACAGCACTGACCTTCACCTTTGCTACCTTGCAGGTGGGCGGAGCAGACTTTCCCCAGGGCACTGGGCATTGCTGCTGGCTATGGCTGAACAGAAGGCCCAGGATGTGGCAGACTACTTGTGCCATACCCAGCACTGGTTCCACAGGGCCCAACCCATCCCACCATCTCTGGAGGAGGTGGAGGTGGAGTTGGACAGAGACGCTGGCGACAGTGAGCTGCAGGTGTCAGAGGGCCAGCCAGTGGAGGTACCGGTGGTGGACAACCAGCTTGCAGAGGTGCTGAGGCCAGATGACCAGACAGCAGAAGGGCTGGAGGTGGAGATGCAGCTTGCAGTGGAGCTGGAGGTGGTGGAGCAGCCTACAATGGAGCTGGTGGCAGAGGACCTGCCTGTGGGGGAGCAGGAGGCAGAGGGCATGCTGCCAGATGCATGTGCTGCCCACCATACTGGACCTGTGGACATGCCCCCACAGCACCCAGATGGGCTTGGTGCTGGACATGTGTCTCCTGGGGGACGTCCTGGCCCACAGGATGTGGACAGCCAACAACAGCAGGCAGTGTTGTGCCAGGGGCAGCAGGTGACCAGCAGCTGATCCAGCTGGTGTCAGTCATCATGGGGGACGTAGCACACCTGCACAACTCCCTTGGGGCACTACTAACATTGCTTCAGAGGGGAGAGGGCAGCAATTGTGTGGACTGGGCCATGGACTGGGGTCATGGACACTGGCACTCTATTGTATCTTGGGGGCCTGGGCCATACCTGATGTAAATTAGGGTGGCCGAGGAGGCTACTGTTGTGTGAATACAGGGTGGGGGAGTTTTGGTGGGATGCTTATACTGTTCTGTGGGGGAGGGTTTGCATATCATGTTTGTAGGGGGGACTGTATTTCCAGTGGTGCCTGGGTGGGGGTCCATACATGCTGGTGGGGTGGGTCTGTCTGCTGTATGGTACTGTAGGTGGGGGGCCTGTACACATGGGCTGGGTCTGGGGTGGGGTAATGTACATAGCAGGGTCTGGGTTGGGTACTGGGGGGTGTTCTGTTAGCCATTTTTGCTTACCTGTTTGTTCCTTTAGTACTGTTGTGTGTTTGTACTTTTCCATTAAATAATGTGTTTGCATCCCTGGCTCTGTGTGTCTGTCTTTGGTCTACATGGGCGTGTGTCTGTGTGCATGTGTGTGTCACTGTACATGTGCAAGGAGGAAGTATGGCGCAGTGGTTTAAGGCTCTGAGCTGCAAATCTGGAGATCTGGGTTTGAATCCCACAGCCCCCACTTGCATACTGTGTGACCCTGAGCAAGTCAGTTAACTTCCTTGTGCTCCCAGGTTGCACTTGCAAACAAGCTTTCAGCTTAGTGTGTCTCACCTGGTAAAATAATTGGTAAAAAAAAAAATTTGCAGGCACACATGTGGTGGAGCTGCACCATCGCATGTAAGTCCCCAAATTGCACGTGGTATCTGTCTGCCAGCTGTCCATCTCACAGCCTTGGGTGCACACTGGTGAGCATGGCCGCATGGTGCTCTGTGTGTGCAGCAGTACACTGTGCTGGTTCCACTTCACATGCAGTCACACATGCATGTCATGGCTGAGTGGTGGCTATCTTCCATTATGGCACCCTTCCACCCAGGGGCATGGTGAGCCCTGTGGGTGGCACCAGTGGCACAGCACAATGGTGCATCTTACTGCCATATGTCTGTAGGTCTGTGCCACCTGGTGCTGTGCCCATGTTGTGGTTGCATGCTTATCATGCATCAGTGGCCATGGCAGCTGCATTGTGCCTGGTGGCACCATCAACACAGCAGTATGCCTCTGTCTCATGTGTGTCCCTCACTCATCTGTGTCTGCATGTCCGCCGGCCATGTGTGTTGTGGTCCTCTGTGTGTTGCCTGGGGGGCCTTCGCTCAGTCACAGTCATGCCTGGCAGATGCTGTATGACACGCATGGCCACTGTTACAGCTCCATTGTTGGCCATGTATTTTGCATGGCACCTGACAGACAGTATCCTATCCTCCTGAGGCTCATAAATGGTGCCATAGGTGCCATGCTGTTGTTAGGGCTGTGTTGCATCACACTATATCCCCCATACTGCTGCAGATGCCACCATGGTGGTGGTGGTGGTGGTGGTGGCCATGTGCCACCTCAAAGCACTGCTGTATCAGCTCCTGTCTTGCATGGTGTTGTGCTGTTGCACCACCTTGTGACATGTATCCCACAATGCCATCCAGCTCTCTCTCACCCTCCTGCGGTGCACCTTCTTCCTGATCACTGATGGGCATAGGTACACAGTGTGCAAGGGCAACATTGTGGAAGATGTTCTAGGCAAACACTATCCTGCAGGCCATCACAGGGCTGTACTGAAGTGCACCACCCAAAGTGTCAAGGCATTGAAAGCAGGACTTCAGTAGGCTGAAGGTGCACTCGATGACCTCTTTCGTGCTGGTGTGGGCCTCACTGTATCTCTCTTTGGCTGTTGTCTGGGGAGTCCTCATTTTGTCATCAGCCATGGCATCTGGAGGTATTTACTGTCACCTGTTGGGAAGGGGGGGAGAGGTTAGCAGTATGTTGCTGTGAGCAGATCTGTCATCAGCATCCATCTATCCTCTGCATGGCAGGCACTGCTTCATGCACATTTTCACTCATGCAGGCATGCACTCTCAGTCACATGCACATCCTTGGCTGTGTTCATGCACTGCATGGGCTTCCCTTGGCATTGTGTGCCCATCTCAGGCCCCTGTGTGTTGCACAGTGTGTGGATCCTGGCCCTGCCTGCATCCCATCTCTACCATGCTATGTGCCTGCATAGCCATCTCAGCTGACCACCGCAGTGCCTGTCCACCCCGTGCCCCTGTTGTGACACTGTATCCATTCACACCTGCATGCACTGTCTACCACTCATACACACACTGCCACTTGCACACATTTGCAGTTGTCATTCCCCCCAGTACATACCTACAAGCCATTCACCAGTGATGTCCCCCTCTCTTGAAGGCCTCCTGTAGCCCACATTTCCTGTAGATGTGGGAGTCATGGCAGGATCTGGGGTACTTGGCCAGCACATCTAGGATACAGCATCCACTGTCACAGACCACCTGGATGTTCATTGAGTGGTACCCCTTCCTATTTATGTATGTATTCCCATCCTCAGTTCGGGGCCTGATGGCCACATGAGTGCAGCAGATGGCACCTAGCACTTGGGAGAACTGCGCCACATCATAGAACACCTGCTTTACATGGCGCTGCTGTTGGGCATCTCATGTGAAGTTGATGTGTTGTGTGGTGCACTATATGAGGGCCACAAGGAACCTCCTCAGGTGCTTGTACACCGCTAGCAGGGAGATGCCCACTGTGTCCCCTGTGGGCATTTGAAATGTGCCAGTGATGAGGAAGCACAATGCTGTGCTCACATGCACCTCCAGTGGCAGTGTTTGGCCCCTGTTGCTGGTGCTGCATAAGTCCCCACTCAGGTCCTGGCATAGCTCCATGATGCAGCTCTTGTTGAGCCTATAGCATGCTATGCAGTGCTGTTCAATCAGGTCATCAAAAGTTTTGTGAAGGCATCTCACTCTCTGCACCAGTGGCCTTGGTACCATCATTGGATACTGTGGCTCTGTCCCCTGGTTCCTACCTCAGTGCCTGGCATGCCTGTGCTCCCGGTGCTCTGCTAACATAATGCCCAGTAGCGCTGATATTGCATACTTTGTGCTGTGTGTCACACTACACTGCTGTCTGCTGTCTGACTATGTGGTGGGGGGTTTATATATGCTTGTGCTCTGGTTAGAACAGCTATTCCTTGGTCTAACTTAAATCATCCTCTTCTGACATATTTACTTAGGCCTTCTGTTCTAGAATAGCATTTCCATTGTACACTGGCACATTTTTATAGGCACAGGATTTGACTGACAACAGGAACTTCCTGTTTAGGGGCAGGAAGTGAGTTATCACAGAACCACCAAGGACCCACCATCCTAGAAAGGCAAGAGTAGCTCTCCGGCTGCTGGAGGTCTGCCTCTGAACAAGTAAGTGGTCTACTGAGAAATATAGGATATTCTTGTCTCAGAACAGGACAATCAGGAGCTTAAAGGGCACACAGGAAGAAATTAAGGAGAGAGAGAAAAAAAACAGAGGAAAGAGTAAGGATTGCAAACAGTTAAGGGGCCAGAAATAAGACATGATTGGAGTGGTGCAGTGCAGTGGCTGTGGAGCAGCAGTCTTCCCGGGAGATGTTCTGGAGGATGCGGTGTTGTCCCATCTGCAGGCACCTCTCTGGGCTGAGGGAGGAGGTTGCTCATCTCCAGGCTGAGTTGGCCAGGATTTGTGGGACCTCCTCTTCCATCCAGGGACCACCAGTGCCACTGCTGTTGCCTCAGAGATTGCCAAGAAAGAGGAGCGGTTGGACCACAGTGGGCTCAGGGAGGGTGAGGGTGGTGGAACAGAGGCACATCCCTCCAGTTATACCTCTCTACAATTCCTATGCCATTCTGGCAAAGTGTGGTTCCTCTATGGAGGCACCTACAGTGGAGACCAAGGAGGATGCTGGGAACCTCCACAAAGGAGACCCACAGAAGGGTGGCAGGGGACCCTGCAGGGGAAGGAAACAACTCCTGGTGGGGGACTCCATTGTTAGGAAGGTAGAACTGGACAAGGAAGGGGAGAGGGAGGTAAGGTGACTGCCTGGCACCATGGCTTGGAGGGACAGGGAGCGAATCCTCAGGATTGCTGGAGCAGCTGCACAGGGGAGGGAGCTGGATGTCATTGTCCACCTAGGGACAAATGACCTGGCTAAGAAAGGGATTAGAGAAGTGCAGGAAGAGTTTGTGGAATTGGGGAGGGGCCTTAGTCAAGTAGCATGCACGGTAACCTTCTCGGAGGTGCTACCCATCTATGGCATAGGAGAGGCTAGGGTGTTCTGTACCATGGGATTCAATCAGTGGTTGAAAAACTGGTGTGGAGCTCAGGGATTTGGCTTCATTGGGGACTGGGGGTCCACCTGGAGTGATGCAAGCCTATACTGGCATGATGGGCTGCATCTGTCCTGGAGGGGAACCAGGATCCTAGGTGATAGGTGATAGGTTTAAATGCTTCATTGGCAAGCTTTTAAACTAGCCAAGGGGGGAGGCACTGGAAAGGAGCAGGAAAATCCTAGCCCCCCCCAAACAATCACGGTAGTAAGTGTGGCAAACGCCAACATGGAGGTGTTGATAGGGAGAAGGGTAGGGGTAAATGGAGAAAGTGACAAAGGCAAGAAGGACAGGGATGGGGCAAAAGGGGGTAAGGCCATCAGGAAATGGAGGGTAATGAGTACCAATGCCCATAGTCTGGGCAACAAGCTCCCTGAGTTGGTGGCCTTAATGGAAGAGGGATGCCTGGATATCGTAGCAGTCACAGAAACATGGTACACAGAGAACCATGACTGAGATGTTAACATACAGGGTACATAACTTACAGGAGAGACAGGCAGGGGAGAAGAGGGGGAGGAGTAGCTCTCTATGTAAAGGAAGGGATAAAGGCAACTGAACAAAAGAGTAAACAGGGAGGAGAGGAGGCACTGTGGGTCACCTTGGAGACTGGAAAGGGTACCACAGTCTGCACAGGGGTTGTGTACAGACCCCCATGTCAGGGGGAAGGAATGGACAAGGATATGATGGAAGGCATTCTTAGAATGGCAGAGAAAGGGGAGATACTGTTGATGGGAGACCTGAATATGCCAGATGTTAACTGGAGCTCATTTGCTGCAGCCACATCCAAGAGCAGGCCATTCTTGATGCCCTACAGGTGGCAGGCATTAGACAGCTAGTTTCAGAACCCACTGTGAGGGAGCAATCTTAGACCTCGTGCTCTAAATGGGAGCAGTGAGAGGATCTCAGATCTAGAAGTGGGTTGCCATCTGGGACAAGTGACCATCAAACAGTGTGGTTCACGTTAAACTCAGCTACAGAGTCAAGCCATACAAAAGTGAGGGTACTGGACTTTAGGAGGGCTGACTTTGGCAAGATGGGAGAGTGCCTCAGAAAAGCACTAGCAAACAGGCTAGAAGGAGGTGTGGAGCAACAATGGGGAATTATCAAAACTGGGATCACAGAGGCAACAAGCCTTTGTGTGAAGCAAATAAACAAATCAAAATGAAAGAAAAAGCCACTATGGTTCTCAAGAGAGGTGGCTGTGAAAGTCAGGAAGAAAAAGATAGCATTCCGGAAGTATAAGGAAACACAGAAGGAGCAGGGCAGAGAGCTGTACCAGTTAAGGCAGAAAGAAGCAGGGAGGGAAGTCATAATAGCAAAGGCCCAAACTGAGGAAAAGATAGCCAACTCAGTTAAGAAGGGGATAAAACCTTTATAGGTACATCAGCGAACGTAGAAAGACAAAGGGAGGGATAGTGAGGCTGAATAGAATGAATGGTGGGTGGGCAGAGGGGGACAGTGAAAAAGCAAGAATACTGAACGAATATTTCTGCTCAGTATTCACAAAAGAGGGGGGGTTCCTAATCCAATTAACAGAAGCACTCTTGATAGGGGGGTCGAACCCAGTCCTTTCATAGAAGAAAGGGTTCTGCAAGAACTCCTAAAACTGAAGGTGGACAAAGCAATGGGTCCTGATGGAATTCACCCAGAATTCTGAAAGAATTAAGGAAGGAACTAGTGAAACCACTGGCTACTCTTTTAATAAATCATGGGAGGATGGTGTGGTACCTGAGGACTGGAGGAAGGGGATGTGATTCCCTTCACAAAAGTGGGACCAAGACAGAGGCAGGAAACTACAGACCTGTCAGTCTGACCTCTGTGGTAGGGAAAGTGATGGAGTCACTTCTGAAGGAAAGAATAGTTGAGTACCTAGAGGTCAGTTGAGCACAGGATCCAAGGCAGCATGGGTTCACAGCGGGAAGGTCATGTCAGACGAATCTAATAGATTTCTTTGACTGGGTGACCAAAGTAGTAGACCAGGGAGGGGCTGTGGACATGGCCTACCTAGACTTTAGCAAGGCATTTGACACAGTCCCACACAAAGATTATTAGTCAAATTAACCAGCCTGGGAGTGGGTCCCAGGGTGGTAGCCTGTAAAACATTGGCTGGACAACAGGACACAGAAGGTAATTGTAAATGGAGTCCACTCTGAAGAAAGGGCGGTTACCAGTGGGTACCGCAGGGTTCAGTATTGGGTCCAGTCCTTTAATGTCTTCATCAGTGACATTGCAGAGGGACTGGAAGGAAAGTATGCCTTTTGCAGATGACACAAAGATCTGCAACAGGGTTGATACAAAAGGAGGCGTGGAAAGGATGAAAAGGGACTTGGCAAGGTTGGAGGAATGGTCAGACATATGGCAGCTAGGATTCAATGCAAAAGTGCAATAATGCACCTGGGACACAAGAGCCCAGGGAAGAATACACAATGGGTGGGGAGGTAGTAACAACAACAAACAGGAAAGGGACCAGGGGTAATCATATCAGATGACCTTAAGGTTAAAGCAATGTGAGAAGGTAGTAGGGAGGCCGGGGTATACTGGGATGTATAGGGAGAGGCATCAGCAGCAGAAAACAGGAAGTTGTTATCCTCTGTACAGACAGTTGGTGAGACCCCATCTGGAATACTGTGTCCAGTTCTGGAGACCCCATCTCTGCAAAGACATAGACAGGATAGAGGCAGTCCAGAGTAGGGCAACTAAAATGGTGCAGGGTCTGCAAGAGAAGCTGTATGAGGAGAGACTAAAGGAGCTTAATATGTATACCCTTGAGGAAAGAAGGGAGAGGGGGGACATGATAGAAACTTAAGTACCTCAAGGAATCAACAAAGTCCAAGAAGGTAGCATCTTTCAGAAAAGAGACTTGCAAGAACAAGGGACACAATTTAAAGATAGAAGGAGGGCGGTCTAGGGGCAATGTGAGGAAGTATTATTTCACAGAGAGGGTAGTGGATGCATGGAACAGCCTTCCTGAGGAAGTTGTGGGGTCTAAAACTGTGGGAGAATTCAAGTATGCTTGGGACAGACATAAGGCAATTCTTGTGGGGGGCAGGAAGATATAGGCAGTTGGTTAACTAGTATCTGCGGCCTATCCTGTAGGTAGGGAAATGGGCAGACTAGATGGGCCTAGCGGTCCTTATCTGCCGACAAAGTCTATGTTTCTATGTTACTGGTGCATTACCACATGTCACAAGCCATGTTACACAGTGGCACATGCTTTGTTTGGTGCAACTGTGTCATAACTTGTGTTTGGTGTAGCAGGTGTAGCTTGTGGAGTAAGTGCTCTTTTGGAATCGCGCATGTCACAAGTTGCAGGCATAACTTGTGATTTGCACCATTTGGGGCTGGCATAATGCATTTACATCTGGCATAGCTGTCTTGGAATCAGGCCCTGGTTGTGCATGTGTAGCTTGGATGATTTTCAAGATATTTACATTTGTTTGGCATATCTACTACAGTGTTCACTCAAGAGACAAAAAAGTGACTGCTGTTTGGAAGTGCATCTGCACACATGCCCAACAAATCTAAATATCTTGAAAACTTTACAAGCTACTCAAAAACGACACGTTAAAAGTTCAGGACAAAGAATTTTACATGAGAGTTGATAAGTTGAACTCCTTACAGTTTTTAAAATATTTGCCATCCAAAGTGGGAAATTTGGTTAAAAAACATTGACATTTGGTTAATTAGATGGCTATGTCTTAAAAACTACATGGAGTTCAGCTTAGTGACTATTCTCATTGTAAAGGTACTTTTGCCCTGAACAACTTTGTTACTGGTCATTTTTATGTAGCTTGTAAAGTATCCAAGATATTTAGGTTTGTTTGGCATGTGTGCAGATGAACTTGCAAAGAGCACACTTTTTTTCTGAGTCACCATTCTAGTAGACATGCCAGACAAATGTAAATATCTTGAAAAATATTCAAGTTACACATAAACAGCCAGTGTCAGTCACAATTGTTCACAACAAAAAGACCTTTACAATGAGGGTAGTCACCAAGCTAAACACTGTATAGTTTTTAAAATATACAGTAGCCATTTCTACTGTTGTGAACAAATTGAAAAAAATTGCTTGCTGCTGAGTCTATGGTCTCGGCTACATCACTGTCACATGAGACAGGATGTATTGTAGAAACAAGAAAAGCAATAAACTTCGGTTAGTTGGCAATCCCCAGGGGTCATAAAATAGAGAATAAAGTATGGGTCTGGGTGTGTAACAAGAATTTGCACACACAGAGGTATGATGCTACATAAACCTGGAGTGAAGCTCGCGGGTTTGCTATTAAAACAAACTCAAGGGCATGTGTAAATTTGAGTTTTCACACACCCAGAACTATATTTATTTTATATAATTGCTGGGTTTGTCTTTTTCACCTCAGCAATTATATAAAATGAATGCAGGCTGCTGCGCAGCTCGCCCGGTTTGATTTGACCATCCGGTCTGTGACAATGCCTCACGGTGGTGTTTTCAGTAAATTTAAAACTTTTTGGAGGGCTGAGCAGTAGAAACAGGTTCTTTTTAAAAGTTAAAAGGTTTTTTTTTTAAGTAAAACTTACTGCCGAGTCCGATTGTAAGTGGCGGTTCAGTCTTCTGGGGGAAAGCTACCGCGTGCATTCTGAAGAGAAATGCAGCAGTGGGGCATGCACAGAGCAAGGGAAACTGTGTATGTGTTTGCCATTATAAACACTCCTTTTTTAATGGCAAATTATGCCACGATTTCCCTATGGGAAAAAGGCTAAACCAGTTATTACGCTACCATAAAGCTAGCAGTCTAATTTGTGAAAAATTCCTAATAGCAGACAGAAGAAAGGACACACTAGGACTTCACACACAAATCAAAACACTCAGCGTAACATATGATTTTGCAAATTCTGGATGTACTACTTCTTTAAAGGTACTGCTAAAGCAGAAACATCAGTAATGCCACTTGCAGAAGTTAACAATTGAAAATAAAAACATAAAAAAACACAAAGTAGTACCAGAAGGAGGATTTTAAGACAGTGTCAACCATCCTAGTCTAGCACTGTGATGATATGATTTTGGAGCTATACAAAATACCCAACTGGTGTGTGTGTGTGACTGGGGGGTATGTAAAATAATAAAAGTATATATGTTAACTGTTTTTCTTCTGCAACTATGATTCAGAAAGGTTAAAATAGCAAGTCATTGTCACCTTCACTTAATGCAATTCATTAATTAACACCTATCTTTTGGAATTCACTACAAAGCACCAAAGTTAATGAATAGCTCATTTGAATACATATTATTTACTAGCTGTCAGTTAAGAGATGATTTACAAAGAAAAAACATACTGTTTTAAGTATGTTTTCCAGTCTTTTATTTCGGGGCCAACCAATGACCAGTTTTTTAATGCAATTCTTGAAATTAAACCTTCATTAAGCTTAGTTTTGTACTGGCTAGTGAATGCTGTTCTATGTATTACTAGTCTTACAACATGTACTGTAGGTTAGAAAATGTTTCAAACAGTCATACACGAACATTTAGAAAGTTGTTACAATAGCAATGTCATCCACTTATGACTATAACAAATTCAGTGATTTATGTTTATACACTGTACTTTGTGATATTTCAAGTAAAATAATATGTATTCAAATACGTATTCCTTATTCACCTCGAACCACTTTTACACTGCAACCCCTTGGGTATCCCACATAAAGCCTCTCTAACAATTCAACACTCCCCTAGCACCTTACATGTATCCTGGCTTTATATTAACCCACTATGCCTGTCCATCAGATTATTATGCTATGATAAAATTCGCACCTATATATCAGGACCGTCTCACATCACACAGCAGGCACCCAGGAATAAGAGGAAACGCTCTGACCACTCACTATCCCTGTCCCTTGGTGCCCTCCTCAAATTAATCTTCTTCCTTCTGATCTGCATTGGTACTATTGAAATAAATCCTGGCCCCATTGAAAGTTTCTTTTCCCCTGCTGATCTATCCTCCATAAATGGCCTAAGCTTCCTACATTTCTATGCCTGCAGCCTCTTAAAAAAAATTCTCCTTAATACAGGCTTGGGTGGCACATACTCTGCCTGACTTTCTGGTCATCTCTGAATCTTGGCTCAGACCTTCAACAAAAGACAGTGTTGTAAACCTTCCCAACTATCAGCTCTTCAGAGCAGATCGCCCTTCCAGGGGTGGTGGGGTGGCCATATACATTAAAGACACCATCTCTGCTACCTGCCTCATCAACACATCCGAACCAAAGGAATTTGAATGTTTGTCAATCAAAATATCCCTTCCTAACTTGTCTTCATTTAAATTGGCTGCTATAGGCCCCCCTCTGCAGGCCTCAAACTACTATCTCACCTAGGGTCAATACTCAATCTAGGCCCTGAAGATACCATCATCCTTGGTGATTTGAATTTAAACTGGCTATCTAATGTATCTGCACCATTGGTAACCTTTTGTGACACCTATGGATTTACACAACTAATTAAAGACCCAACCAGGGTTAACCTAAAAAACTCTAGCAACAGCTCACTCCTGGATATTATGTTGGTAAACAAGCCTCACTTATATTCGCATGCAGGAGTACTACAGAATGATGTAAGTGATCATTGTCCATAGCTGGCATAAGATCTACACTCAAACCACCCAACACTGCAGAATTTGTCCTCAAAAGGTCAAAAGAAGTTCAACATCCCAGGATACCTCCATGACTTGAGTAATACAATATATTGGCAAGATTTCTACCTACAACCTCAGTTGAACCAGCTCTCCAGACCTTAAAGGACATTATCACTAATGCTCAATATTCATGCACCAATCACCAGTATCAGAACTAAAGCAAGATCCTGCCTTGGTTCACCACTGATCTTAAAGCAGCCTTGCTAACCAGAGACAAACTGTGAAAAGGCAAGAAAAAAAAGGATACCAGAGACTGGCTAAATTTCAGAAAAGCAAGAAATTCATGTACAAAACAAATAAGAACTGCCAAAGCTACCTATTATAGAGCTGAACTGGATGCCTCCTATAATAACCCAACCAGACTTGGGAACTATAAAAGGAATTCTGGGCAAAACTCTGCTCCTGCCTTAACCTCCAAACTGCTACTAAATGATACAGAAATTACGGGCAAACAAGAAATCCTAAATACCTTCAATGACCACTTCACCACAGCTGGCCTAGCATTTGACTCATCACCTGCAAATCTCCTGAGATCTTCCTTGAACCTTCAATCCACTGTGGGACAAAAGGCTACATCAACTTTTTCCTTCAACCCAATATCCTTGAAAGAAGTGGAAGACCTCCTCTCTAATTTAAATACTTCTAAGAGTGCAGGTACAGACTCCCTGGATCCCTACTTCCTTAAAATTGCATCACACTTCTTATCTGCCCCCCTCACTCATCTCTTCAATCTTTCCCTCACCACTGGATCCATTCCTTCCACTTGGAAAACAGCTCAAGTAGTTCCATTACTTAAATCTGGTGATCCCATGGACCTCAATAATTACAGGCCCATTTCCATCCTAGCAGTACTATCCAAGATGCTCGAAAAGTTAGTAAACTCATAATTAAGGGACTACCCGGACAACAATAACCTCCTAAATTCAGCACAATCAGGATTTAGATCAAGGCATAGCACCATTTCGGCCCTAGCCAAAGTAACCAATGATTGGCAGATTGCCATGGATAAGAAGAACAGTACCTGTGCTGTGTTCCTAGATTTGAGTAAAGCATTTGACACAGTGGATCATGAATCATTAATCACCTCACTTGGCTCACTAGGACTGGATTCTCCCTCACTCAACTGGTTCAAGTGCTACCTATCAGATAGGTCACAACTGGTAAAAAATGGAAATTACCTATCCACCTTAAAACCACTGCTAAGAGGTGTACCGCAAGACTCTGTTCTTGGCCCCATCCTCTTTGCCATTTATATTAATAATATTGATGCCAACCTCACTTAATCCAACATTCATCTGTTTGCTGATGATACTGTATTATATGTCAGCAATCCTTCATTACCTAAAGCCTGTGAACTGTTACAATCTGAATTCTCCATCCTGCAACACAATCTACTGGATAAAAAGCTTCTTCTAAATGCCAAAAAAACAAAAGCTATGTTCTTTGCCACAAAGAGTTGCTCTGCCACTACCCCATCACCCACCACCTTACAACTATCCACCTTACTTGGAGAGAAGCTGGAATTTGTTGATAACTTCAAATACTTTGGAGTCTGGATTGATAACAAGCTTGACTATTCTGTCCATAGTGAAGAGCTATTAAAAAAACTGAGACAAAGGCTTGGTCTATTTTTTAGAATAAAGCACTACCTCAACAGAGACTCCAAAAAAGATTAATCCAGGCATCATTCCTATCCCTCATTGACTATACTGACTTTCTCTATGGCCATTGTTCACTCCCTCTTAAATAAGCTGGACACCCTATATCACAGGTCCATCAGATTTATTACTGACCTTCCCTCCAGCACCCATCACTGCTCTCTTTATAAGGCAGTTAACTGGACATCATTACAACACAGAAGAAATAGGAATGCTGCAATCTGGATATTCAAAGCTTTATCAGGCAAACTACCCACCTATATCACAGACTGTTTTACCCGAATTACTTCTAGGCCATACAACTTAAGGTTCAGCAAACTTATCATTCTAAAGGTCACCAATGCCTGCACCCGGTTTGGGAGGGCTGCTATCAGCCACTCACTAGCAGTTGCATGGAACTCACTCCAAAAAACCATGAAGCTAAATAGCCTCTTACCTTTAACATCCTTCAAAAGATTATTCTCCACCCTATTCCCAGAACTCTGCAATTGCTTTCACAAGGCCTAATACCCGACCCTACCTACCCCCACCCCCTTTTCCGTGTTCCACTTTGCTAGTTCTACTTCTTTTTCCAGTCACCTGATATACTCTCATAAAAGCCAACTAGGACCTATAATTTATATATTATGCCTGCTATACCCATTGCCTCCTTTTCATACAGGTTAAATGGTTTTAATGTGCCTTGTATATATGTAAATTGTTATATATTATCACTTTATGTCATTGTACTACTGTTTATGTTATTCTTGTCTATGTAATAATACTTGCACTTCTTGACCACTCAGGTCCATCTTGTAAATGAGCTACGCTCAATGATGTTCGCCTGATTAAATAAAGATTTTGATTGATTGATTGATTGAATATCAGTTTAAAGATTTTATGTTCTTGATCAGGTTCTAATGATGATGTTCTAGTTCTAAGGATGATAACAAGAGGTCATGCACTACAATTGCATCAAAAGCTGTTTAAAACTAGTCATGGAAAGTTGTTTTTTTTTCCCACAAAAGGGTGGTAAAAGTATGGAATTCTCAACCAAGCTATTTCAAAGAAAGGGTTATATGGCATGGTCTTTAACACCAGACTGGATAAATATACAAGTATGCATGGGTGGAATAAATAACTTTTCCTACTGAGATATGGGGTGGGGGGACAGAATATATGGGCAAACCTTGCATTTCTCAATCTCAAAACAAATAGTAAGCTCCTTACAACAGTCAGTGTTGTATTTTTTTAAACTGAAGAAAAAAGGTGGCTAATAGGCAACCATTGTGCAATAATGGCAAAAAGAGACCTTAGTTTGTCTCCATAGTTTCTCTTCAGTAGGCCCACAGTCACATGGGTGAAACATTGGCTGCTGGTGGTGGGGTGAGTTGTAACGAGCTATTTATGTTCAATAAAAGCTTTTAACTATAGAGACAAACTATGGTCTCATTTTGCCATTATTGAACGCTAGTTGCCTGTTAGCCACTTTTTTTTCTTCTCTTCCATTGTTGTTTTGGTGCGCTCCTGGCGTGGATTGCCTTCGATGTTTTTTTTGCTCTTTTTGTCATTTCATCAAACTAGCATCAAATTACTACAATGAGGATAAGTACACACTTCATACTTGCGCCTCCGATCCTTTTGTCTATCCTTCTATCTATCCACTCTGTCGCATCACCTATCTTCATGTCTGGCTCATGACCAAACTCCTACCTGAACATACCTATCTCTCATGCCTGCTCTGGTTGTAAAAGCTCCCATTATTTAGGTTAAGGCACTTACCTCTGAAAGTCTAGTGCTAATACCCTTGCACTTGTAGCCAGCCTCATAATGACTAATGTGACTGTTTCAGTTATATAAATGACATAAAAATATAGTTTTCTCTGTTGTTCGTCCATGTATTTAACCTGTTCTACTGTGTTGACTATTGTAAAATATTATTTCTGTATCTGTACCATTTACTAGTTGTATATCTTGTACCAAATTGTTAGTTCAGGACCTCCTTGTAAATGAGTATGCTCAATGGAGTTATTCCTGCTAATAAACTTGAACTTGAAACTAACTACAACTATTTTTATCAGTTTATTAGCATTAGCATTCCTACAGTTCAGTATCACAGTCTAATTTATAATGAAGTGTCTTCCATCTATTCTCTTAAATTCTGTCCTGTCATGGTCACTGCTACCCACCAAATCCACAACCTTTTCTTCTCTAACAATATTATCCCCCACTATTCAGTACCAGATTAAGAACTTGTAAAACTGCAACTAGAAATGAAGTGCAACGTTATTAAAAATAGCACATATACTAGTAAATTCCACCTTACATATATTTTGTCAGGTAAAAATGTCACCCTTCTTTATACTTTTTACAATACAGTCATGGATCTTTACTATCATTAAATTGGAAGTTAAAGTAACATTAAAAAAATGAGATTTAAGTTCCTATCTGATTTTGAACCTCAGTTGCTTACTTACAATACACCCTATTTGATGTTTGTGTGAGGATGTGAACAGAAGACTGCTGTTTCCAAACCTTCTGCCATAGTAATTGAAACGCAGAGCTACACATCAGCAAGTGTACTTTTATGTAGCCCAATGGTTGTGTCACAGACCTGTGTAGGAAGCAGCCTAAGTTGTAATCATTTACTGCTGGACCAACATATATAGTAACTTTCTGGGCTATATTTAACCCCTAAATCTCTTTTTAATATTTTGTAATAGTGTGCATGTATATATGCATTTATCCACTTGCATCTGTGTGAGTCTTGGTGTAAGTATGTATGTGTTTACAGTCTGTGTAGAGTACATCTCTAACATCACATGCTATGTCATAAATAATGTTATGGAAGTGTGTGTGTGTGTGTGTGTGTGTGTGTGTGTGTAATTATTTGTAGTATACAGTGACTAATGTGCAGTATATATTTTTTTTTAAATAAAAGTTCTGACATGACACTTGAATTCACAACATTCACTTTGAAGTTCAATTCTATATCAGTTATGCAACAGAAGGCTGATCAAAGTGGCCTGTAATATCACAGGGTTATTAAAACATGAAGCACCTAACATAGCTGCATATTATAGATTTGTATGGAAACATGCAACAAAAATGTTTTAAGTGCTTGTTTATGGTTACAGAGTTCAGGTTTCAAGTGTTTACTGCTTCATAAATGTATAGAATAAATGTACCAATATGTTAATCAGTTGGACTTCACTGAAATAACTTAAACTTAGATAAGTCATGCATGGAGTACATAAAGACGTTTGATATAGTTATGTTCCAGGAACATGGTTGCAATTAGAGACTTCCAAACTTGAGGGATATGATATATTTTACACTAAGACAATTAAATACTCAAAATATGGTTGGAATCAGTTGGACTTATTAACAGCAGTCAAGTTACAATGGGAACAAAAAGCTGAACAGCTGCATCTTGGAAATGGCAATGTTTTAGTCCTTAAATTACAATATAAGAGAAATATATTAATGTTAGTTAATTCTCATATTTCTCCCCAAAAAGTACCAAAATAAATTGTTATACACAGTTACTAAGATGTTGAATGTTGCACACCATGAAAATCAAGAATTCAAAATAATAGTAGGTGACCTTACCTCAAGATATTATGAATATTATAACTTTACTGTCAACTTAGTAACTCAGGAGCTAGTTGCAGACAACAGAATTTGTTTAATTAATAATAAACTTATGAACATTAGGAAATCAGAAGATATAAAGACAAATGAATCAAGGAACATAATTATTTAACATAAAAAAAATTTATATTTAATTTTGTATTAATGAAAGACTTAAAATTGATCCCAAAGGAACCTTTACATTTCATGTCTCAAAGTCAGCCTCAGTAATTGAATGTATACTTACAAATATTAATGCATTAGAAAAGATGCTTGATTTAGAAGCTGACACCAGATATGAATCACTATACTTTCCAGTTAAAGCCTCATTCATTTATCTGATTTAAGATTTTCGAACTATAGAAAATATCTCGCCACATATGGAAGTCTTGAATTTAGAAAGGATATGATAGACATGTCCAAATATAGAACATTCAGAAGAAGTATTACAATGTTAAAAGGTAAATTTTCTCAAGGACTTGTTAGTTCCATAAGAAGTAACAAATGTATCAAATAACAAACCATTACATAAGGCAATTCTGGTGGGGGGTAGGAAGAAGTAGGCTGTTGGTTAACAAGGATCTGCTGCTTATACAATAGGTAGGGAAATGAGCAGACTGGGTGGAATAAGCGGTCCTTATCTGCTGTCAAAGTTTATGGTTCTATGTTTCTATTACATAATCTTTGTGAGGAACTAATACATTATGTTTGTCCATTAATGATTGAAAATAATATAAAACAACCTAAACTACTGACGCGGTTTAATGCAAAATGCTGACAGGCAAACAAGTAAGAAATTAAATATAAGACAAAAGAAAACTTGAGTACACCTAATCAACAAAGTAAAATCTATAACCAAACTATAAAAGTGGAAGAGTGAAGTTTCCAAAATAAGTTATCACTAAAATTAAGAAAGGCAGAAGAAGAAAGTAAGGTTCAATGTTTGGAGAATACAGCAGTGCTTGTGTATACTTATGAACTTTGAAACTTTGACCTTTTTCTATTCCCACCCTTGGTAAGTAAGCCGGGTAATGTGTAGTGAATAGAAGGCCCAGCACCAAGGGTGAGCAGAGTGCCAGAGGAGAAGGAGGTGGCAGGGGAGGATGGTGGGTATTTCACAATGCACATATCGAGAGCTGCTGGAGAGGATGAATTTTTTATTTGGGCTGTGGGAGGAGCAAGTCCCCCACATTGAACCCTGGGCTTCCGCCCTTCCATTCAATGGTTGGTGAATAGAGTAATGCTTGTGAATACTTAATGAACTTTGAAACTTTGGCCTTTGTCTATTCTCACATTTGGTAGGTAATCTGGGTAGCGTGTAGGGAATGGAAACCCCAGAAAGTATACCTCTTCCACTCACAGAAAGAGTGACCAGTAGCATGCAGGAGAGGACCCCCCCCCCATGGCATAAACCTCTGAGGACCCATGGCTACTGACCTGCCCATCCTTAGGGCAACCTAAGAGGAGATGCTCCTAAATGCTTGAAATGAGTTCTATTCTGGTTTAGGAAGTAATAGTCACAGGATGACAAAGTCTGTCTTCTGAGTCTTTGATGATGTAGGTAGGAAAGTTCATTCTTGACATTGAAGAAGCAGATCCAATTCTGATGAATATCTAGGTCATGAATGTGGATTGATTCCATCTGTTGAAGGAAGGTTTGAACAACATTTGGGAATAATTTTGTGGTATTAGGTGATAGGTTATCATAGGTACATAGAGGACATGATAGAGCTGCACATGAGGAAGAGCATGTGTTCGTCCAGCTGGGCTGCAGGACTCCAGTAATTGCAAGATGGAAAATAGGTTATGTGAACTCCTTAATGTAGTCTGTCAGACTTTGAAGATGATAAGATCAGGACAGAATGATCTGGGGAGTCACACGATGCTCCAGATCAGTTGGTAGCTCTCCAGAGTAGCTCTTGCTCCTTCCCTGATAAAAGCTGTTTTATATTATAAAAACTGAGTTTTCTCTGAGTTTGTCTACATCTGCAGATCTTCCTCAACAGTCCAGCATCTTGATTGTTATAATTGAAGCCAAAAGATGGACACAGAGATGCGCAATGCTGCACTTAAGCATACTCTGCCAACAACCCCAGAAAAGAGAGCAAAACTTTCCAAGGCCAAGGGTACAGGGTCTGGTCACTCATCCACTACAACCCAATGACATTGTCTTCATTCATCCTGAGTGAAGAGTGCTTTCTTTTGGAATTTATGCCTTTTAAAGAGGCTCTACAGGAACTCACTTCCGAGCTGAAATCACTGAAAACTACTATGTCCAATCTTGGACTTCATGTGTGGGATAACAAAGCGAGACTCCACTCCCTAGATTCATTGAGGGATAAACTGGTACCTGATTTTCATTCACTGCTACAGAAGCCATCCAGATTAGAGGCAAAGCTGGAAGATGTCAAAATAAACAACTCAGAGACCTGTAGGAGGGCAGCAGCAAGGGCAAATAGGATGATGGGATGCATCGCTAGGAGGGTTACCTCCAGAAAGGTGGAAGTGATCCTTCCACTGTACAACTGCTTGGTTAGAGCAGATGGCAGCATGGCTACACATTACTGCTGGCAAAAAATGCAGATCACTTGCAGGATAATTCGCAGACAATAACTTTTATTGCACATAAGAACGCCAGGCACACAGATGAACCATATCCCTCCCCTCAAACAGTCAAAAAGTACAAATAAATATACATTTATAATATAAACCATAAAATAAAATAAAGTCAGCAGAATAACATTTAAAGCAGCAAAACTTTAACATAAAATTAATCATTTCAGCAAATGATGTAACATGCAAACTGATTTCAACAATGATTTATAAACAAATCATCCTATATTTCAGCAAATAACTTAGCATACAGATTCATTTCAATAAGGACTTATAGACAAAGCCTCTTATAAACAAGCATTTGTCAATGCCGAATGTTGATTGCGTAGGTCCGTTGAGCTCGCTCACTGGCCCTCTGCCACTCTTTTATTCTATTTCTCCTGGTGCTGCATGCTGCTCTTTTGTACTGGGCTCCTGCCTGCACTGGCATGTTTTTCTGCCCACAAAGAAATCTGCAGCTGTCCCGACAGAGCTCTGTTGAGGTGAATGACTCCCCCTCTCTCACTCTCTCATTCTGTTTCTCGTGGCACTGCAGGCTGCCCTTTTGTACTGGGCTCCTGCCCCTGTTGAAGGCTTTTTCTGCCCACAAAGAAAGCTGCAGCAGTCCCAACACGGGTCTGTTCAGCTTGCTCACTCCCCCTCTTTCACTCGCTCATTCCATTTCTGCCGGCTCTGCAGGCTGGGCTTTTGTACTGGGCTCCTGCCTGCGTTGCCACCTTCTTGTACACACAAAGAAATCCACAGCAGTCACGATAGACCTCCATTGAGCTTGTTGACTCCCCCTCTCTCACTCGCTGATTGTGTTTCTCCCAGCGCTGCAGGCTGCCCTTTTGTACTGGGATTCTGCCTGCACTGGCACCTTTTTCTGCCGACAAAAAAATACACAGCTGTCCTGACAGAGCTCCGTTGAGGTTGCTCACTCCCCCTCCCCCCATCTCACTCGCTCATTCTGTTTCTCCTGGCACTGCAGGCTGCCCTTTTGTAGTGGGCTCCTGCCTCTGTTGACGCCTTCTTCTTCCCACAAAGAAATCTGCAGTAGTCCCGACAGAGCTCCGTTGAACTCTGTCACTCCTTCCCTTTCTCACTCGCTGGATCCTAATCTGTCCCAAGCACTGATTTCCAACAGTGACTGTGGTATTCTGCGCCAGAAGCACATTTTGGCCTAGGATGTGAAAAATGACAGCTGTACTGTTCATAAGGAGGTGTGGAAAAATGCCAGTGTTGAAAATCTGGTGTGAAAATATTATTAATTTTTGAACTTACAATGGTGCATGAAAACTGCTCAATGCACACTCATAACACAGTCATTTTATGGAGTTTCATCACACAATTTTCAATATAAGCATTTTAGGACCTCTGCTCATGAACAGTGTCAGTGTGATTTTTTAATGTGTCCCGAACACTGATTTCCCACAGACACCATGCTACTGTGCGCCGGAAGAGTGGAAACACATTTTGGCCAGGATGTGAAAAATGACAGCTGCACTTATCATAAGAAGCTGTGGGAAAATGGCAATGTTGAAAATCTGGAAGGGAAATATTGCAAAGACATGAAGTTACGAGAGTGCATGCAAGCTGTGTAATGCACACTCGTAACACAGTCATTTTATGGAGTATCGTCATCAAATTTTCAACATAGGCATTTTATGACATCTGCTCATGAACAGTGTCACTGTCATTTTCGTAATCTGTCCCAAACAATGATTTTCCACAGCGACTATGCTATTCTGCGCCAGAAGCACGAAAACACATTTCAGCCAGGATGTCAAAAATGACAGCTGTACTGTTCACAAGGAGGTGTGAAAAAATGCCAATGTTGAAAATATGGCATGAAAATATTGCAGATTCGTGAAGTTTTGAGGGTGCATAGCAACTGCGCAATGCACGCTTGCAAAACAGTCATTTTTTGGATTTTTTCCACCAATTTTGCAACATAGGCTTTTTGAGAGCCCACCTCATGAACATGGGCACTGCTGTTTCATTAATCAGTGCCAAAAAGGGATTCTGTGCAGTGATTGTGAAATCACCTTTTGGGGCTGAATAATGCCATGACAGTGGCAGAATTCTTGAGGAGGGGTCCCAAAAAAAACATTTTGAAAATTTGTCAAAATTCTAAAAAATGCCTGAGATATGCATCAAAGTTGAAAAAGCCCTATTCATTCCATTATACAGCTTACCTGCATTTCCTCAGTTCGCATTCGGCTTTGATGAGTGCAGATGTGTTCCCGGTCCACCGCAGATCATTGTGCCTGACTGTGCAGGTAAGTATAGGGTGAGGGGGTGTGGGGAGGCACAGAGCACAGTGGGTGGGCGCGGGTTGCAGGAGGGAGCAGGGAGAATGTGAGGACCATTTGTTTTACAGGTTTAAAAAAAATCGGGGGACATTTTTTTCTTTACAAGGGCATTGGGCACACTGGGGTGGGCTCCCAGCATGCCACCTGAATGTTTTGGAGGGTGTGCAGTAGACGGGGATTAGGCACCCCCATCGGTACAAAAGCATG
Organism: Neoceratodus forsteri; assembly: GCA_016271365.2. NCBI lineage: Eukaryota > Metazoa > Chordata > Ceratodontiformes > Ceratodontidae > Neoceratodus > Neoceratodus forsteri. The sequence continues at coordinate 1,000,173,651 of CM057454.1, read as the reverse complement.
GGGAGTGCACAAGAGCCAAGATGGATTGGGAACCCCCTTGGCACATCTCTTCCGCTACTCTTTTGAGGGGACCTGATGCCAATGGGCAGTGAGCTCCCCCATCAGCACATCAAACAGGGAGAGGGGACATAATGCCAATGGGGAGTGGGCTCCCCCATCTGCAAGTTAACCAGCACTGCGGATGGAAGCCAACGGGAATTGGAGCCCCGTCGGCAAAAACATGCTGCTGTGGGGACGGGCACATGCTGCTGAGGGGAATTGGGCACCCCCTCAGCACTGGGGCTGGATTAATATTGTTTGTGAACAGGGCGGCAAGCCACCACCATGTTCACAAACAATATTACAGTAGCAATGTTCCGTCCAGCAATGACAGGTCGCTCCCTCATTGCAGTGAATCACTGACACTGCAATGACGATGCAGCCTCTGATTGCTTCGGTGAAAATTATACAAGTTGGTGGCACGCTGGCCGAACTAGTGTGTGCAGCAGCATGCCACAGCTTTGGGGAAAGTGGTCCAAGCATTTACAGGCTGTGGGGGCATTGGCCACAACAGTGCCACACCTCTACAACCTGCTTCTGGAAAGCTGACACAATGGCCCAGATATTCAAACTGCGCCATTCTGAGGTGCAAGCCCCTGCGCTACTCAAAACAGTTGCGCAGGGGTGTGGCCAGGGCGATATTCAAAGGAGTTGTGCTATTGAGCAACCTTGAATATCACCCCCAGCCACAGCCACTGCACATGGCGCAGTGGAACCTGCACACCGCAAGTTGCCAGAGTTGAGCATTAAACTTGCAGGCATTAAGTACCATTGCGCAATGCGCAAATTCCATATTCAAAAGGTGACATGCAATGGGGCCATAATTTATGCAAGGTGCGGGGGGGGCCATTTGCATCTATTTATGGCCCCATTTGCATGCCATTAGCATGTAGGTGCGCCGATCCCCGAGGACTTGAGCCTGGCCGCCCTGCCAGGCAGCAGCCGTCGGGGACCGATGCACCCTGCAGCCCCATCACGGGAAGCATCAGTGTATACATTCCCGGCCCCGCCCACACATCTCCCAAAGCCCGATCGCGGGCATACAGTAACATGACCCCCCGCCCACATCTCCGAAGCCTGATGGCGGGCATACAGTAACATAACCCCCATACATCTCCCAAAGCCCGATCGCGGGCATACAGTAACATGACCCGCCCACATCTCGAAGCCCGATCATGGGCAGAGCGTGTATCAACCCCCAGTGCCCGATCGCAGGGCAGAAAAGCCCCCAGCCCGAATATCTCCCTGGTGGTCCAGTGGATCGTAATGCCCGATCGCGGGCAGAATGTCAAGTTACAACCCCAAACATCTCCCTGGTGTCTAGTGTCCCCCAACCCACGGCGCCTCCCCTCCACCGCCTCGGCAGCTGGCGGCGTGTCTCACCCGCGCCGCTCGTCACTTTGGTCGACTGACTGTCCGGTGTGGCTGCACACCCATTGCGCAGAGCTACAGTCAATGGGCAGTTTATGGTTCAAGATGATGACAGTCCAGATCAGGAACGAACACACCACAACCTGGATTGTCATGAGGTATGGCTGCACGCCCATTGGCTGTAGCTCTGCACCAATGGGCATGCAGCCCCACCGACAGTCAGTCGGGCGGGCGCGGGTGGCAGGCGGGTGGATGCTGCCACCCACCAGCTGCCGGGGAGCGGTGAAGGGGCTTCATGGGTGGGTGGGGGACAGTAGACACCAGGGAGATGTTTGGGGGTTGTAACTTGACATTCTGCCCACAATCGGCATTACGGTCCACTGACCACCAGGGAGATATTCGGGTTGGGGGCTTTTACATTCTGCCCGCGATCAGGCACTGGGGGTTGATACATGTTCTGCCCACGATCGGGCTTCTGGAGATGTGTGGGCGGGGGTCATAGTTACTGTATGCCCGTGACTGGGAGATGTGTGGTGGGGGTCACAGCTACTGTATGCCCGCGATCGGGCTTCGGAGATGTGGGCGGGGGTCATAGCATTGTATGCCCGCGATCGGGCTTTGGGAGTTGTGTGGTGGGGGTTGTTTTACATTCTGCCCATGATCGGGCTGGTGGGGGATCACAGGGACCGAGTTGGGGCCAGCCAGGGTGGCAGCTGCTGTGTGCACCCTGCAATACAGCAACTCACCTGTGGTGGCCCTCAACTTGATCCTTTTTGGGTCAGGTTGCAGGCGCAGGTTGGGGTTGCCATGAGAACTCTGCACAACCCAACTGAATATCGGGTTGCGCAGTTTATGCATGGTTCCTCCCCCTCCTGTTGAGCATGCATTCATTTGCATTGCGCTGTTGTGAAACCTGTTGTCAGTGGCGTAACTGCCTCCTGCTGAATATCGCAGAATGGCGCAATTTTGGACTTGAGCATGCGCAACCCTGTTCCGCATGGCGCAACCCTTTTGAATATCTGGGCCAATATGTTTTTTGCACATGCACGCAATCAACATAAAAAGGGAACAGTTGAAAAAAATCATTCAGCTCTGGCTCACTGTATGATTTCATTTTATATTGCCAGAAGGACTCTCTTTGTTTTAGATTTTTATCAAGATCACCTCCACAAACATGTTCCCTAACACTATCAATTATCTGAAATACAAACCCATGCTGTTTACCTTTCGTTTTTACATGCTGCACAAGTGCACTTACATCATCCAAATTAATAATACTTATAATATGCTAACCCATTCTGTATTTAAACTTTTGTGTTGTTTTGCCAATATAAAATCCCTGACAAGTATTATAAGTTGCAACATAAATAATATTTTTAGTATTACCATCACAAAAGTCTTTAATTTTGCCACAAGCAAGGCCTATTGTGGTTGGAATAGGATCACTAACTGACAACTTAGCTAAATTTGTGCATTACCACATCAAGCCCTTGGCATCTAAAATTAGGTCCTATTTGAGGGACACGGCAGATATGATTATTTTTTTGCAAGACTTTGAGATTGATAGTTCCTCATTTTTCGTCACTATGGATGTTCGTTCCCTTTATACGAACATCCCTATTGACGAAGGGTTGGCTAGTCTTAGGGAGCTTTTGTATTCGGAAACATCCTACATGCAGCCATATGTGGAGTTTCTTCTTGCCCTTACTGAAAAAGTGTTGATTTGCAATACTTTCTTGTTTAAAGAAAATCTGTATTTGCAGCTTAAGGGTATGGCCATGGGGCAGCCATGGCCCTGAATTGTGCAATATTATATATGTCTACCTGGAAAAATGGAGCTATTTACAGTAGTATGAATCCCTTTTTGCATTTGACTGATTTCTATAAATGCTATATTGATGACCGCTTTTTTTATTTGGAAGGGCAGAGTACAGGAACTAGATTCCTTTGTTTCTTATTTGGAAAACTCTAATCAAAATCTTAGGTTTGAGCTTAAGAGTGACATACAGGAGATTCATTTTTGGGTCTTTCTATTTTCAAGAATAGGGATGGCAGCATAGGGACTAGGCTTTATTGGAAAAGTATGGATAAAAATTCAATTTAGCATTTTCAGAGCTGCCATCTAGTACATGTTACAACTAATATTCCTGTTGGGCAGTATCTCAAAGTGAAACAGAACAGCTCTAATTCTGAGAATTATGAAAATAGTGCTGAAGACCTTACAAATAGATTTTAAAAGAGAGGTTATAATTTGGATATTCTTTCAAAGGCAAAAAATAAAGTGATAATAAGAACAGACTTGATCTTTTACAGCATAAGGGGAATGGAATACATAAAAAGGGGAATTTTGGAAACCAAGTTAAATTCTTAACTACCTTTAGCCCTCAGGCCTATAAGGTAAAAAATATAATTGCAAATAATTGGCATATTTTAAAAATGGAAAAGAAATTGTAGTGTATAAAAAATACCTAACTTAAGGGATTGATTGGTCCAGAGTACATATTGGACTCCAAAAAAGAAAAAAAGGGGTTTCTCCCTAATGGCACTTATAGGTGTGAGAACTGTACCTATTGTAGATATATAAAGTTGGGTGAATTTTTTAGACATCCTGTAATAAACAAAACATATCAAATTAAAGTCTTTTGTGATTGTAATACTAAAAATATTATTTATGTCACAACTTGTAATACTTGTCAGGGATTTTATATTGGCAAAACAACACAAAAGTTTAAATACAGAATGGGACAGCATATTAGAAGTATTAATAATTTGGATGATGTAAGTGCACTTGCACAGCATGTAAAAATGAAAGGTAAACAGCATGGTTTTGCATTTCAAATGATTGATAGTGTTAAGGAACATATTCGTGGGGCTGATCTTGATAAAAATCTAAATCAAAGAGAGTCCTTCTGGCAATATAAAATGAAATCATATAGTGAGACAGGGTTGAATGATTTTTTTCAACTGTCCCCTTTTTTATAAGAGGATATGTCTATAAGTCCTAGTTGAAATGAATCTGTATGCTATGTTATTTGCTGAAATATAGGATGATTTGTTTATAAATCATTGTTGAAATCAGTTTGCATGTTACATCATTTGCTGACATGCCTAATTTTATGTTAAAGTTTTGCTGCTTTAGCTGTTATTTTGTTGACTTTTTTATTTTATTTTATGGTTTATATTATAAATATATATTTATTTGTACTTTTTGGCTGTTTGGGGGGAGGGACAGGGTTCATCTGTGTGCCTGGCGTTCTTATGTGGAATAAAAGTTATTTTATGTGAATTATCCTGCGAATGATCTGCATTTTTTGCCAGCAGTGATGTGTAGCCATGCTGCCATCTGGTCTGAGTGAGAACACTTGCATTTCTTGGCTCTGTTCTGCTTAGTAGCTGCCTGTCTATGTTATAACTTCTTGGTTAGACCACATCTCAAGTATTGCATGCAGTTTTGGAGACCACATTTAAAGAGGGACATTACGCTCCTAGAGAGGGTCCAAAAGAGGGCAAACAAAATGATCTGGGGCCTGTGGGAGAGGACTTATGAGGAGAGGCTCAAGGAGCTCAACATGTAAACCCTGGAGGAGAGAAGGGACAGGGGGTCATGATAGAGGTCTTTAAGTACATGAAAGGGATCAATAAGGGAGGCCCAGGCAGGGTGCTCCAAAGGAAGGAGGGTGAGGCAACGAGAGGTCATGTGTGAAAGCTGAAATGGTGCAGGGTCAGAGGGGAGGGGAGAGGAGGAGATGTTATTTCACTAAAAGGGTGGTGGAGTCATGGAATGCACTGACCAAGGAGCTGGTAGAGGTGGAGACTGTGGACGTGTTTAAGAGGTTGATGGGACAGGTACTGGGGAGAGTAAATCTGACCAGGCCCAATACAGGTGGGACATCTGGGACTGGGAACAGTATAACCCAAGGGGGAAGGGAGACACCAATAATGGCCATAAGTGCAGGTGTTGAAAATCAAACAGACTCAAAAGACCATTAGACCTGTTCTGCTGACATTTTAGTATGTTAGTATGTTACTAAGATCTAGAGGGCAAGAACTGGCAGTACAATATTGTAATTTTCAGACTCCCAGAGTCAGTTGAAGGTAATAGTCCAGTTCTGTTTGTGCAAAAGCTATGTGTTAAAATAGCTGGCCCATCTCCTAATGGGCCATTATATATCATAGAACATGCCCACCATTTCCTATGCCCTATGCCACTTCCTGGTTTCTCACCAAGACCTTTTATATTGAAGTTTTTAAATTACTTAGATAAACAACACCTTCTTGGTAAGGTCTGGGATATGAAATAAATTACCTGGGAGTCAGTCAAATTGTGAGTAACCCAAGACCTGCCCAATTCTGTTCATCAAAAAAGGGCTTCATACAGCCAGCCCGGTGGCGCTGAGGGTTGAGGAGCTGGATGCCACACCTTGCACCACACTGGTGACCCGGGTTCGGGTACATGCTTGGGTCACCAGGGGGTCGGCAGGGGTGAAGGAGTATTGAGCATCCCAATGGATGCTCTCCTCATTTAGGGGTAGGATACAAGGGGTGTTCAGCTCACCTGATGTCCCTGGGGTCAGTAGGAGTACCAACTCTCAGGGCAATGGAGGCTCCATGGGGCTGGAGCCGGGGAAGGGGTGAAACTATTAGGCACTTGGCAGGCATAGTGCATAAGCACATAACCTGCCCTAGCCAGCGTCCTCAGGGGGATGGACGGGGACCACAACAGAAAAGTGGAAAACAAACCTCTGCAGTCCTACATGATAACCACTCCATATCATCCAGCCATGGACTTATGAGCAGACTCTGCTGTACAGACACTCCAAGGAGGAAGAGGAGGAAAAAGGTAGGAGTCACCGTGGTACTCTTGGGGCAGACTCAGTGTCCATGACATGGGGACATGAGCAGCCTGAAGGAGTGGAACAAAGATGGCAGACTAGGAGAAATGATAAAATGCAAGTCAAAAAAAGGGCTTCATACAATCCCAACAGTCTTGAAACTCATTGCTGCAGGCATAACATTTTAAATGCTTTACCCTGCAAAGTTACAAGTCCTTGTGCAGGGTTCATGGAGATCATTTGAATCTACAGAGTGAGCAGCTAGTGATCTGAAATACTTGCTCCCTGATTTGTTTAAAGGCCGATTTATTTTGGGTGGGGGGGGATCCCGGCGCTACATCCCTGTTCCCCTTTTAGCTGCTGGAATGAGTAGGACTTGAATATTTGATCTGGCTCCCATTTTCTAGTGTCTAGTATTATCTTCTGAGTTGGCACATGGCTTTGCTACATTTCTGCAAATAGATCATTTTGTTGACAGCGAATGGCTGGATTTTTTATTTTTTTTTAGTTATAAGGTAGACTTATTCGGCCGGTGACTTAGTTTTGTTTAACCTTATCCTGCAGTGCCTAAAAGGGTTTCTGTTGCTTATTGAGAGATGCTGCCTGCTTAGACTCTGCTTCTGAGTGTACCTTATCAAACTTCTCTCTGATGCCTAATCTTGGAGGTTGTCTTTCTCCACTGCTGCTATCGCCAGGTCCAGCTTTTACTTCACTGTGAAGGGTTGACTCATCATGGGCCTGTGTGCACAGATTTGTGGACCTGCTCTCTTTTAAGTGGATACATATGGCTAATTCTTCAGTAACTGCTCCACATATGACTATTGAGGAGTTCTCCTACTTCATCAGACACTTCTGGCACATCGTAAGAAGCTGGATTTCATTTGGGAGCCTGTTTTCTTTCAAAACTGGCACTGCTGTTGAATAGGGTCTGGATTAGTTTACCAGTCTGCCCCTTGATTAGTGCATGGTACTTCACTGTGAGATCCACTTGGTGGTGTGATTTTTCCTTAATACAGCGTGGACGTGACCTATAGGAATGCTTTCTATTATAATTTAAGTAAACTGGGTCATGGAGAAAAGTTAAAAAGATGTTTCTATGGATGAATACTGTACCTGTCTTGTCTTTGTACCTGGCATATCCTTTGTAGCTATTATTTCAGTTGTCGACTGCTGTGGATCTTATTTTTCTTTTTTGACTGTGGTACAGTATATACTATCATCAGGGGATACCTGCAGGTCAAGTTTTTTTTTTTACCAGGCAATGCTTTAGTTTTTTTAGCAGAGGGCCATGTTATAGGTATAGAAGCTTAAGACTTTTTTCTGGTCTTTCTACCTCATCTTATTTCAGTTTGTGACTTGGAGATGTTATCTTACCAATTGATGTAAAACAATTTTTTTCTACATAGATAATTTTTCAGTGTTGACATAACCTGCTAATGTCAATTTTAATACTCAGTTAGACTAGTCAAGATTCTGTTTGAGTTAGGTTAGTTGAATAGAATGAGTTTAGGTCTGTTATGGTTAATGGTTGATATATATGAAGGTTAACTTGTTGGGGCAGGGGAAGTCTTTGAGAGGGACTATCATGTGCTGTGGGTCGTGTACCAGGTGATTTGTGTGTGGGGTGGGGGGTTGATAGACTACAAAGTGTTTTTTTGGGGTATGCTTCCTCATTAACTTATTAAGGAACAGCCCTATTGTGTTACTGAGATGGCTGAGACATAGTATACTGAGATGATATCTCAGTTTTATGTTATGTGATTTTGTTTTTTTGGGGCATTAGCTGTTATGATGGAGGTTGATTGGGAGGGATATGATAAAAGGGGTAGTGTATTTCTTGTACTGGTTTTTGTTTTTATATAAAGGGAAGGTATCTTTGGTTTTATGGGGTTGGGGTGGGTACACTCTGGAAGGGATCCTTTTTTTTTGCTCTAGTTACCGTAGGCTTTTAGTTTTCCAGGGAACTTGTCTACTGATGTTTCTTCCAAAAAGATAAGAGACATGTTTCAAGGGTATCATTTCTTCTCTTGGAATGTCAAAAGTGCCCAATCCCTAGTTAAAAGGTCTAAAATTTACTTCACTTACATCTGTTACAAGTAGATATTGGAATGCTTCAAGAGACTCACCTACCCTCTGCTCAACCTTCCTTATTACAGAGATTCTGCGTAGGCCAAGTTTTTGGTGTTGGCATAGACATGTGTAAATGGGTGTTGCCATATTAGTTGCAAGACGAGTGCCTTTTTGTATGTTGCAAGAAATCTTGGACCCCCAGGGTAGATATGTACTGATCCAAGCCTTGTGGGTTCATAAGGAGGTAGTCCTGGGTGCCATATATGGACCCATGGCAGATGACTCAAGTTTTTTTATGACCATTTTGAATCTATTGCTGCCTTGAACATCTCTACAAATCCTGCTAGCAGGTTATTGGAACACGGTCATTTGTCATGACTTGGACAGGACCGGGTGGGGTGCCAACAGTGTTTAACTGTAAGCCAGTTGGCACTGTGTGAATTAAAAGACTTGGCAGGTCTACTTGACCAATGGAGAGTTTTGAACCCATCTCTACATTCATATTCTTTCCATTCATTACCCCATAACTCTCTTTCTAGGATAGATTTCTTTCTGCTGGGGGCTGAGTACCTTCCAAGTATATGTCTTTGTTACAATGGGGCAAAAATTGCTTCAGATCATCATCCTGCTCTTACACATATGAGTTTCTCTACTTCAATAGTTGCTGACAAATCCTGGAGGTTGAACAGCCAACTTTTGAAATCCCCCCAACTCTTGGAACATACTGATAATTTTATCATCTTTTTTTTTTCAGAAACCAATCCCCTCTCTATGCCTAAACTAGATGTGTTGTGGGGGCTTTTAAGGGTGCCTTTCAAGGGGAACTGATCTGCCTCACCTGTAAGCACAAGAAACAGAAAGCACAAGAAGTATCAACCCGTTTAGGTCAAATCAGGCAACTAGTGCTCCAACTCTCACCTCCTCTCCTGAAGATGTTTGGCAATGTTTAGAGTCTCTCAGAGCTTGATACAATGATCTCTTGAGTGAACATGCTGAACATCTTATATTATGCACTATAGTCCGTTATTTTGATCAAGGTGAAAGGGCTGACAAGCTCCTTGCCCTACGCTTGAGGACTCAGATGGCAGATCGAATAATCCATTCTCTTGCATAAGAATCAGAATAGCTGGTTACTTCTCCCCGGGCTATTGTGACTCAATTTAAGGAATATTATCAGATGTTGTATACTCCTACAGTAGTATTTCCTTGCCCTACTCAATTTGAGACTTTTTTTCTGGACATTGACCTACCGTGTTTGTCTCCAGCCCAGGTGGATTACTTGGTGCCTGCATTAACTTTGTCTGAGGCCGAAGAACCTATTGACTCCTTATCAGTGAATAAGGCACCTGGGCTAGATGGATATACATCTAACTTTTAGAAGAAGTTCAAGAGTCTCCTAGCCCCTGTACTATTGAAAACTTATAACTACATTTTTTACCACGGTACCTTAGATCTATCTCTGACTGAAGCCCTCATAGTGGTTTTATTGAAACCTAGGAAAGATCCCCTAAAACTCTTTTGTTATAAGCCCATATCCCTTTTTAACATACATTACAAAATTTTGGCTAAAATGTTGGCTATTCGATTAAATAAGGTATGTCTTTGACCAGTAGAGAAAAAGTGGGCTTTGTCCTGGGTAGGCCTTCTGCAGACCATCTGTGGGAATGAATGCTTCTTTTCTCCGCATGAAGGGAGTCCCCCTTTCCTGCTGCATTGGTCTCCCTTGATGCAGAGAAAGCTTTCGATAGGGACTCCTGGGGTTATTTGTTTAAACTTTTACCCTTATATGGTATTCATTCATCCTTCATCAGAATGGTAAAACTTTTATACTCCCATCCTTCAGCACAGATTTTATGCAATGGGGTTAGATCAGATTTTATACATTTCAGGCATGGCACCAGGCAGTGATGTCCTTTTTCCCAATTTCTTTTTAATCTTTTTTTAGAACCATTGATTAGGAAAATTAATGTCACCCCACAAATTCAAGGTATTTTGATTGGGCAGCATCAATATAAACTAGCTGTTTATGCAGATGACATTTTATTACACCTGTGTCACCTGGAAGCCTTCCTGCCTGCTGCCTTTCAAGTGATACAACAGTTTGGAAATCTCTCCCATTATAAGTTAAATTTGGACAAAATTGAAACAATGCCAATGAATGTCCACACAACCAGGGCAAGTCTGGACCACTTGGGTCTGGTCTGGGTGAAAGACAAACTTAAATACTTAGGAATATATATTAGTGCCTCCCCCACCAAAATAAAGCATTATAATTTAGAAAGGTTGGTTGATCAAATTAAACATGATCTGACCCATTGGAGCCTCCTTCCCCTTTCTTTTTGGGGGTGAATAAGTATAATAAAGATGGATATTTTGCCCAAGGTACTATATCCCTTGCTTTTGATTACCCAGGTTATACCATAAGTCTGGTTTAAAGATCTCCACAGAATCCTATCTAATTTTCTTTGGCAGGGTAAGCTGCCTTGTTAGGGCATTTTTGAAACTGGTGATGCCCAAGCATGAGGGTGGTCTCTATCTCCCTAATTTTTATTTATATTGTTTGGCTATTCACACTATGTGCTATCTCCAGTGGTACAGGACTCCCTTAGAAGATATTGTGTCTGATTATACACCTCAATGGTTAGACACTGAGTGACTTCTATGTGACCTGTTGAAGATAAATATCACTGCTTTACTGCACATTCCACATAACAAGCTCCCTCTCTCACTTCAAGACACAACACTGGATGTATCCCTTCATACACTCCAGCAAACATGTTTCCTTCTTTACTTAGATCCTATAAAAGATATATCGCAACCCTTGCTGGGGAATTTGAGTTTCAAAATTTGTGGGCACCTTCTCACCTCTACATTTTGGCCTTATCCAGAAGTTAATTTGGTGGAATATTTGCTGAGGGATGTTTTTTTCTTAAAGTTTTCAGATACACAGAAATTTCAAATTCCCAACAAGCAATATTTTAAATATTTTCAAATCTCTCATTTATTGAATCATCATTTTGGAGTAGGCCCCTGGCCCAAGATGTATGTCAACAAATTCTTAGTTGGGCACATAAAGTGTCTACTTCTCATGCTGTCTCATTTTTCTAGAATAAACTATATGAGTTCCTTCCAACCAGGGAGATGGGGGCTGCCACCTATTGGAATCATGTTGTCCCTCCAACCAATCAGCCTTATGACTGGCCCCATCTCTGGAAGTGAACCTATAAATATATTAAATGGATAGTTACCAGTTTATGCAATTTCAAATATATCACAAACTCTGTTACACTCCTGTTAAATTACGTAAAATGGATAAACTGGCATCTGCTCTCTGTACACGTTATGGAAAAGAACAAGACACCCTAAAACATATCTTAGGGAAATGCGAAAAAGTGGTTGCTTTTTGGGATGTGTTATGACAGCATCTAGACCCTCTTTTAGGATTAGATACAGTATTCCTTCCTGAAACATGCCTTTTAGGTTCATTTGGTCATACTCTAGTTGGTAAGCAGTGCAGACATATGGCATTGATATCTGCCTGTGCTAAAATAAGACATTTTGAGACACTGGTGTGACCAAGCTATTCCCACCTGTCTGGAATGGTATAGAGAAATTATTTTCACCTTACAAGTGGAAAAAATTGTTGATAGCATGCCAGAGAGAATGTCACAGTTTAAGCATACATGGTAATCATTATACATATTATTAACCCTGAATGATGTTTAGAAGAGATTGTTCATTCCTTAGCTGGATCTGGATTTGTTATATGATGACAGTTATATTTTACAAGACTAATTCTGTCCTGAAATATGTATACAATTCACTTTAATGCTTTCCTTTTATTTAGGTTATAAGATGCCTATGGTTTACTATCTTTCTTATTTGGTGATCCTCTTCTAGAGTGGGAGGATAGTTTAGTTCATAGTCAGTATTTTTTGGTTTTTAAGCATTACGTGTTTATGGATGTTTTTATTGTGATATATATTTCTTATGAAAAATCAATAAAGTATATTCAATAAAAAAAAATGCTAAAATGATCTGCCCCTTTGTGTAGATCTGTGATTTTACAGACATTAGCAGCAAGGTTCTCAGAATTACTTAGAGATGATGAAACAGAGAGTGCTCAGGGCACAGGAATCTGAAGAAGGTTAACAAATTAGCAGAAAAAACATTTTGTTCAACATAGAGTCAATTGATTTGAGTTCAGAAAGTCACTATATTTCACTGTGGAGGCATCTATAGAGAGACGATGAAGAGTATCAGTGAATGAAGCTCTTTGAATGCCTACTGTAGTTGAACAGTGTAACTGGATTATTGCAAAATGGTAAAGTTGAGGATGGAGTGGGCTGTTAAGATAGCAACTAGATACCTGATAGGTATAGCTGGATTGTTTTGTATGATAGTTTCAAGGCTTGATGACAAATTACAAATGCTAGTACATAGTTTACATCAGCAGATTTTCAAGAAGGACTGTGATTTGTAAGATGATGGATATGTTTCATGCTGTAGAATAAGTGGCTCGGTAGCAGGAGCTATAGTGGTCCACATGGCGTTGACATGCAGGTGGATAAATTCCAACACATTGTGGGAATGCTAGAAAATGGAGGACTCTGAACTGAGTCTGCTGGCTGAAGGGGTAATGAAAAATGTGATATCAGAAATGGTATAATGCATCAAGCGAGTCAATTGCACAGTTCGATGTGGAGTTGTTGTGGTGAGAAATTGTGATAAAGAAATAACCAAATCAGTTTAGCATTTTTTGTTTTTGATAATGATATTCACAGGAATGAGTATGAGGGCAGATAGATATTGTCTGATTGGATTGAACAGTCCTTAGGAAGGCAACTGGCATGGCTGGTGAATCCTGAAGAAGAGATATAGATAACTTTGTGAAGTATTATGATGTCTGGAGGCCAAGAAGAAGTGATTCAGGATTGCTCAAATATATCAGGATAGCTATGCATTGCAGATGCGTTGGTGAATATTCTGAGAAACTAGATGGAAGAAGGGTCTTTGAAGAACATCAGATAGCTATTTCAGGAAGGTACAATTAGGATGACATGGTCAATCTGATTTGCCATTGCTAAGAATAAGATATGATGGTGCAATTCAAAAACAGATGTTGCCAGTGACATGTAGGACTCCCATTGGGAAATTAAGGTTATTGTATGGTTGAGGTATCCCAGGAGGGAAGTAAGGTCATGGTTCCATTGCTAAAGGATCGGTTCAAAGACAACTCCACTAACACTTGGATCCTGAGGAGAATATCAGGAGGTAATGGCTTCCATTGGGTCTGAATCCAATAAGATGCCCGAGGAATGATCCTGTGAATTTGATCAGGAGGTAAGAGCTTCTATATGGTCCAAATCTATTAGGATGCAGAGGAGTGATCATGTAGAGATTATTGGGGGGTAACAGTGCTTCCATACTGTCTGAGTCCAAGATGCTGTGCTGTTCAAGGGATGTTGCTGGACCAGGGTTTTCTATTCGGTGACAGAAACGTATAATCCCTGGAATGCTGGACAGGAGTGATAATACCTGCCATGGGAGGAGAATAAGGCAGATCAATCAGGAGATGTAATCATATAGATGACTGAGTGCTTGTCACAGGAGACATAATCAAACAGATGATTGAGTGCTGGATGTAGAAGACATAATCGAACAGATGACTGCGTGCCGGATGACATCAAATGTGAAAAAATGCCCTAAAGAAAGAAATGAGGAAGTAAATTAGCTGAAGCCCCAGGCCACATGAACAGTGGAATGGAAAATATGCCACAACAGATCAGCGGTCCTTCCAGTGAGAGATCGAGGAAGACATTCTATCCTAGTTCTTCTCAAATCTTTCTGCAGCATTCCACAATGTGGAACATGGTGTGCTGTTGGAATGACCGTGGCTGTTCTGTGGACTGTCTGGGACAGTCCTCAGATGGTTTTAGATCTTTCCTCATGGGGAGGACTCAGAGTGGTATCTGGAATTTACTCCTCAGCCCCTCTTTCTCTTCCCTGTGGGGCCCCGCAGGGTACCATACTTTCACCCATGTTGTTCACAGTGTACATGCTGCCATTAGGAGACATTATAAGGCAGTATGGGCTGAATTTCCACTACTATGTGGAACTACTATGTGTACATGTCCGAGAGAAACTAGCTCACCTCATCCCTGCTGAACCAAAGCCAGGGACATTCTACATGCTGCCTAAAATACATAAACCTGGCAATCCAGGGAGACCCATAGTCTCTGGTAATGGTACCTTGACTGAGGGGATCTCAGGGTTTGTAGAGACCATTTTGAAACCGCTGGTTATGGAAAGAGACAGTTATATCTAGGACAATACACACTTTTTGCATGTACTTTCTAGTTATAAGGATTTACCACCTGATACCATTTTAGTGACAATGGATGTCACATCCCTCTACACTAATATTCCACACACAGATGGCATTGCAGCATGCCTTAAATACATACATGAGAAAGGACCTGACCAAAACATCAACCCTTGAGTGGTGGGGGAACTTATGGAATTCATTCTGACACATAACAACTTCAACTTCAATGGTAAACATTATGTTCAAACTATGGGAACAGCAATGGGCACCAAATGGCTCCACAGTATGCTAACCTCTTTATGGCTGACTTGGAGGAGGATTTTTAAGGCAGTATCCCCAAAACCACTGGCTTATTTCTGTTACATTGATGATTTGTTTATCATCTGGACGGAAGGCACAGATGCACTCAAAGATTTTCATCACAAACTTAATAATCTTCCACCTACTATAAAGCTTACCTTGGAGTACTCTACCACCAAGGTTAACTTTCTGGACACCACAGTCATCATTAAGGATAGAACCTTACATACATGTATTTACAGGAAGCCAACAGACAGACAGAGATACCTGCACAGGAAAAGTAACCACCCAAACCATACAAAAAATCTGTCATATACAGTCAAGCACTTCGTTGTCAACGTCTTGTTCAAATGAGGATGACAGAGATACACATTTGGCTATGTTGAAAAACACCTTTATGGAGCAGGGACACTCTTCCAGGAAATTGACAGGATAACAGAACGGGCAACGCAAGTACCAAGACAACAACTACTTCAATATAAAGAAAAGACAGCTACAGAAAGAATACCTTGGTAGTCACATATCATCCAGACCTTGAACGCTCAGTAAGATTATTAAAGATCTCCACCCAATATTTAGTGAGGATGACACCCTTAATTGTATTTTTAAGGAACTCCCACTACTATCTTTTAAACAACCACCAAATTTATCCAGCCTAATTATTAGGAGCAAACTTTCACCGGAACAGAATACCAAGTCACACAATGGCACACGACCCTGCAATCAATGCCCCTGTAAGACTTGTGGGCTCATTTCTACCTCAGACTGTCTGGTTACATCACAAAACAGACAATTCCAGGTGCATGGGAGTTATACATGCATATCACGACATGTTGTTTATTTCATTCAGTGTAAGAGATGTCCACAAACAGGTTATGTAGGAGAGACACGCTAACAGCTCCGCACTAGGATGAACTCACACAGACATACTATTACAGCAAGGAAGACTGAAAAACCAGTGGGGCATCACTTCTCCCAGCCTGACCACTCAGTCTCAGATATGTCAGTAATGGTCTTAAAAGAAAATCTCAAAACACACAACAGAGACGAGCTTTTGAGATTAAACTTATTTTACATCTCAATATGGTAGCAGATGGGATGAACGTGGATCTTGGCTTTATGGGACACTACAGAAACTAACATCCACAGACCTTTTCTTCTTCAAACTGACATATTATAGGACTTCAGCATGTGTGAGATGTGGATGCGTGTGTGTATGTATGTGTGTGGGTATGTGTTGTGAGGTATGTGATATAACAGATGTGGGGCTTGCTGTCACATTGAGGTAAGTCTCTATTTAGCTATATGGAGTTATAATGTGTTACTATTTTTATTTCACACACATAAAGAATTTCTCCTTACTTTTTATCTTTGCCTGTGGGGGGGGATTGATTCCATTGCACCATATTCAGATTACCCAGCCTGCTAGTGTACATACAGGAATGTTATCTTATACTGTTATATATAATTTTTGTAACTCTGTACATATTGGGATGTGCGATCTCATTTGCTTGGAGGTCCTGCACAGATCTTTGTACATTAGGCTAATATTGTAGTAATTTACTCAGGATTTCATGACAAGTTGTATTCCTTTGGGGAACAACTGCAGTGACTGAAGTTAATATAGGTTCACTAGGAGAGAGAGAGTGAGTCTGTGTGTGTGTGTGTGTGTGTGTGTGTGTGTGTGTGTCTGTGGGAGAGAGAGAGAGACAACATCTCCTTTAAACTATGTATCTCCCCCACCCACATTATTGTGATGTGGGGTGGGTTAGGTTGTATTGTTTGTATGAACAGAAGGAGATAAATTACATTTTTATCTCTTTTTCAGATTCCCTAGACACTTGTGGTACATCAAGTTGCTACATTCTCAGTATATATTGACATCAGTACATATCAGGCTGCATGGTCTTAATTCCTTGAGGTTCCTCGACTAGAGTTTTTTGTTTGACACTAATATTATCAATTTATATTTAAATTATCATTTATATAGTCCTGAGGTTTTGTAATTTCTTGGGCCTTTTATTTAGCTTGAGAATACAGCTGGGTGACATGTCCAGCTAGGTTTTACACATCACACAATGTGCACTGATGTTTTTTTAAACAACTTTACTGGTAATTCTTGTCTTTAATGCATACATTGTAATTTCATGAGCCCTATAACTATCTTAGTTTGTCTTTAAGCTGGTGGGGTTGCCTTTCAGTAATCACATCCTTATACTGACTGTGACACTCATGGCTTGATTTGGGAGTTATCTGCTTCAGCAGTGTTATCTTATGTCAATTAAATTTATGTGCAGTAGGATTCTTTGTATGTGTGTTGCACCAAGCACATCTGAACCCAAGGTTCTTTCGGACTGAGGGCAGTATTGTACTGTTAAACTTCTCTGACATCATCTTCTGTTTTTTTTAAATGAGTATTTTAAACCAATGGGGATTTTTTTTCTCTGCATTATCTAGCTGTTATAAGTATTATATTTTCTAAACAACTGCCATGAGCTTCTGAAGAAGGACTGGTTGGTCCGAAAGCTAGAGCACTTTGTTCTTGTTGTTACATCTATGTTGGTCCATTAAAAGGTATCAAATCATTTGCTTCTGGATCTATTCTTGCAAGGACCAATACGGCAACTACTAAATCTAGATCACTACTATGTGGATGATACTCAGCTCTACTTGGCTTTTGTGCCTGAACAGGCTGGTGCCATCTCAAAGTTTAGCAACTGTTTCTCTAGGATCCATGACTTGATGAGGACCAGCTGGCTGAAGCTGAATCCTGATAAAACTGAGGTGTTGGTGGTGGACCCTGGCCACCAGGGTTTAGATTTAGTAGCTGGCAACCCATCTGGGCTTAGCCTTGATGGGACCAAGCTCCTGATTATTTAGCCTGGCCTTTCCAGACTATAGTTAGAATCATATTTAACTTTTACTGGATTCATTTATTTGTTGATTTTACTTAATTTCTCTTTATTACTTTATATTTTATTGCTCTTTGTCGTATTGTACAAGTGCTGTGGTCTTAACTGGAATTGCGCTTTTTTATAAATGATTGACTGATTGATTGATTGATTGATTGAAGATACATCACAGAGACACCAAAAAGAATGATGAGCAGGAAGCAAAGGTGGCTGGGAATCTAGGCAGTGAAAGACAGGAGTCAAGGGCAAGGGACAGTGGAGTGCTGTGGCATCATGGAGACAAGCATAGGGTGCAGAACTGTCAGTGGAGGGAAGCAACAACAGGCATGGAGGACAGTCATGGAGTTGATGAGCCAATAAGGAGACACTGCAGGTCAGAAATTGTCCAATGAGTTATACTGAAATGACTGATTCAAATGGGAGGAGTGGCAGGTGGTGAACAGGACTTCAGAGAAATACATTCAAAAATTCATAGCAGAACACATGAAACACAGCAGGATCCTGCACAGTAGACTGAAGAGCAGGACTGTGCAGGAGGAGAGCACTGAGATGCCAGAGGGGTCCAAAAGTAATCCAAGGGGGAATTTACATGGCAGATGGAAGGTCAGTGCCACTTGGCATGACAGGAGTTTGGAAAGGATTCCGATGCAGTAGATGTGGAAAGCGAGGATGAATGCAGACATAGACAAGTCCTGGATGAAAACTTGGAGGAGCAGGAATGTTCGGAGAAAAGATGATGGAGGTTGTGGCAGCAGAAGCTGAAGGGCCAGAGACTAGAAGGAGCTGGGAAGAAAGCCACAGGACTACCATGCAGGATTGCAGGAGTGAAATTGGAAGGCAAGCAGAGCTATGAACCCTAGATTTAAGATAACATGAATATTCCAAGTATGAACTTGCTAACAGGGTCCAAGATTCAGAACAGGATGAGGCAAGGAGCAAGGAAAAATAACATAAATTCAAGAAGCAAGCAGAAACTGAGTACTGGACAGCTCGGCAATTGAAGATTAGCCACAAAACAGTCCAGTCTTCAATGGAGGAGGATGAGACCGAATCCCATGGATAGGCCAAAGGAGCAGAGGAATAAGGCCTAGGTGATCCTGCAGGACTTCCTTCAGAGATTGGAGTCATGGTAATGTATAACATGGCCCATGCACAGGAGATTGTTGGCTGATGGGTAGAGTATCCCATTTCTGAAAGGAGATGGTGGACCATATCTTAGTCCAAAGGATCAACAAAACAGAGAATAAGGCATAGGAGGAAGTGCACGGCAACTGAACGATGCTGGTAGAGAATGTAATTAGTAGATTATGTGAATGGATGAAACAGATTCCCATCTCTGGTAGACTGGGTGAGCTCTCCTGCACTCTATACCTTAGCAGGTAGAGGCAGGGACAGAGGCTGTTGGATTGCTGGCATAGGATGTAGTTGCTTGAGACTGTAGATGGATAAAACAGGCTCCCATCCCTGTTAGGTGGGGTGAGCTAACCTTCACTCGATACCTCACCAGGTAATGTAATTGATTGAGAGAATAGTTGAAGGAAACAGGCTCCCATCCCCAGTAGACTGGGCAATCCCACCTTCGCTCAATGCCCCTTTGTGCAGAACTAAGGACGGAGACCATCAAAACAATGGTATAGGATGGATTGATTGTAGAAACTGGAAACAATGAACTGCACTCCCAATATTGGTAGACAGAGCAGACCCACTTTCACTCAATACCTTGCTTGACAGAATTAAGGACTGAGACTGTCAGACTGATGGTAGAGGATGGTGGTGGCTGGAAACAGGACTCACATTCCTGGTAGACAGGAAAGCCTGCCTTTACTTAATACCCAACTAGGCCGAGTTAGGGATGGAAGCCATGAGACTGCCAGATGGGTTGTGCAAGGAAAAGGCAGCTTGCGGCTGTGCAGTAAAGAAATTGGAGACAAGCAGAAATAAGGAGCAGGAGGAAGAGGTAGTAGCAAGGAAGGTGGATTTGAGAACAAAAGAGGAGGTTGACAGGTACACAGCTAAAAGGGGGCATGAGTATTAAACATACTGATGGCATTCAACAGAGGAGCACCAAGACGGCACATTTGGGCAGGTTGAGCTTTATGCTGTAATAAGAGGGGATGAGCACAATGCCAAATCGTAGAAGTGCCTGAGGTAACAAAACAAGTAGCAGAAGAACAGTGAATGAATGTACTGACAGATCATCTTACAAGCGAGTACCAATTAATGCAGAACTGCAGGATGCAATGAGGTCAATACACAGCTCAGAAATTTTGGGTAGTATGGTGGAGACCAATTGGAAATGAGCAGGCATGGAAGTTAAACCAAAGTGCGAGTAGTATGAGAGTAGCCCGCGTAGGTTGCAGGAGGTAGAAAAATAATCGAAGCAGAAAACGAGTGAAACACTCATGGAAAGCAATTATGTACAGTGCCTACCTTGTAGCAGCAGCTTGCAAGTGCTAGGGAGAGTTGCCACTGGTAGAGACATCTGCATTCTGAGGGTAGCTGTAAGCTGACAGCTGAGGAATGACATCATGCCCCAGAAGTGCTGATGCAGAGATGGAGCAGTAACACCTAAAAATGAGTTAGAGGATGCCCAAAAGAATCAAAACACATGACAGAAGACCGATAAGGAAAAAAACACAGAACCAGTGAGGAAGGGGACAGAGAACCACAGAACCAAATACAGGAGCAGGGAGGAACAGTGGGGGGCACAACGGCAAAGAATAAATGGGAACAAACGGATGGGGGCAGAAGACGGAATGGGAGGTAGGAGAAACAAAACAGCAGCAGTAAGACCGGGGGGGGGGACAAATGAGCAAATGAGAGGGACAGGGAAATGGCAAAGAAAAAATGCAGCACTGTCGAGGGAGAGATGAAATGGCAGAGGAAGCAGGCAGAATTCAAAGGAGGCTCAGCCAGAAAAGCCAAGCAGGAGCCCAGAGTGCTATGAAATGACAGCGTTTCACAATGAGCTAAAAGAGAGCTGCCAGGAAATGATGACCTTTATTTGTAGTGTGGGAGGTGGTAGTTCCCCATATTGAACCTTGGGCTTTAGCCGTCCCTCAAAAGAGTTTTGGAATATGGTTGCAGTATGTACATCAGCATATTTACAATCAGTACATTCATATATTCAATCCATTCATGGAAGAAACACTGTGAAAAGGTGTATAGAAATGAGGAAGAACTAAGAGGATGACACTGCAGTAAAGATAACAAATAAACCTAAAATGTAGTCCCAACCCATTACACATTTTAGAAATGGAAATAATATAAGGAATAAAGCATGGACAAGCAGCAACAATGAGCCTGTGTTTCCATCAAGAGGTTGAGATACCTGCGTATGGACCTTGACAGTGAAGCTTGAGAGGTCCATGCTGGTATTTTGATTTGAGGTGGAAACACAATGCAAATTGTGTATGCTCACCCATATTTAAATTTTTATAGTATGTGGTTCCCCCACAATATAAAAAAAAAGTTACATTTGCCAGCATTTATTTAGATGTTACAAGGTTTCATAACTTGTGTTTGCTGTCGTAGTTGCTGTCAGCAGCATGGTCTACTGCAGAGTGCATTGGTGTGGTCCTGTTCCTCTCCTGAATGTCCTACCATCCATGGTGACTGTTTAAAAAAAAATGTCAAAAGTGTTTGGTTTTGAAATATGGAGCCAAGTATGGCAGTCCGTGTTACAACTGTCTCAGTGAGCCACTCGTTAAGCAACGCCACCATGTTTGTTGAGATTTAAGTGTGAACAGGTCCGGTTGTACCAATCACGTGGCAGATAGCAGATGGGCACATAAATATTAATTAGCAGTTTATGAATAATAAATTACTGAACATGCACAATACCTTTTAGAACATGCACAACTTTTAGAACATGCTCAACAAAATTTGAGCAGCCACCGAATTCCATGCATAGTAAGCTGAAACCATATACTATAAAAGCCTTCCCCAAACTAAGCACAATAAAGCACTTGCACCTGATAGAACAGTACCCATCACTTTTAAATATCATCAAGAATGGTGTTACCAATATTATATCATATTTATGATTATATGGTCCAGCTTCTGACCTTTTTGGTCTGGGAATATAATTTTTCAAATTTGCAGAGAAACATCAAAAAATAGAATTTTATGGCAGATAAGGACCACTTGGCCCAACAAGTGTGCTGATTTTTCCCTGCTTATAGTATCACTGTAGATCCTTTGTAAGCTCTGGCCCATTTACCCACCCCTTCCCTTTTCTTAAGATTCCCTTATGCCTATCCCATGCATTCTTAAGCCCCACCAATGTTTTCACTCCTACCACCCCCAATGAAGAAGTATTTCCTTATATCTCTCCTTAATCTACCTCCCCCTATCTTCTTACCATGCTTCCATGCCCATGAGCACCTTTTTGTTTCTGAAAAATACTTTCATCTTCTACCTTGCTTACCCCTGGAGATATTTAAAGGTCTCATCATATACCCCCTCTTTCTCCTCTCTTTACTCTCTTCCAGGCTGTAAATATTTAGATCTTGTAATCTCTCCTAGTAGGGCTTCTGATGCAGATCCTGTACTATTTTAGTTGCCCTCCTCCACACCACTTTGAGTCTATGGGCCAGATATTCAAACTGCGCCATTGTGTGGTGCAAGCCCCTGCGCCACTCAAAAAAGTTGCACAGGGGTGTGGCCAGGGCGATATTCAACGGAGTTGCGCTATTTTGCAACTTCTTTGAATATCGCCTCACACTCCACTGTGCATGGCGCAGTGAACTGCACCAACGTAAGTGGTCAGAGGAAAGTATTGAGATGCCGTACGTTGCATTGTGCCATGTGCAGCACCTGCGAGTATTCAAGGGTGACATGCAAATGGGCCATAATCTATGCAAGGCGCTGGGGATTTGCATCTGAGTATGGTTCCATTCGGCATGCCATTACATGCAGGCACCGATCTCGATGACTTCCGCGCCTGGCGCCTGCCAGGCAGCACGCCGTTGAGACCATCACGCAGCTCGATCAGGCATAATGGTACTTTCCCGACCTCCTGCAGCCCAATCGCTGGCATACTAGTAGTGTACATTATTGCTGTTTGCACTGTCTTCACTAACAGTGATTTCTTCCCTGCCCTGAAAGAATTCTTTAAGTGTCAATCTGCGGAAGTATTCCTCCAGTTCACCACAAAACTGAATGTTATCCAGCAGTTTTGTTGGGCAGAAAGTGAGGCCCTTTGAAAGTACATTTAGTTCTCCAGTAGTCAGTGTGTGGTTTGACAAATTAACAACTGAAAGGTGCCCATCAGTATTGTGCTGTTGTTCAGTGACTCTATTATGTTCTTCATGGTTGTTAGGAAGTATGGTATGTTGAAGGGCATCCAATTTCCTATTTTTCATAAGCATGGCTTTTCTTAAGGTCCTTTGGAAGTTAATGTGTATCTCTCACAAGATGTCCTGAATAGGTTCCCCAGACATCTTTTACAGAGTGGTAACAATTTCAGCAAACTCTTTGTTAAGAACAACTTTTTTGGCATATGACATGTGAACCCTGTGATTTTTCAGTTTCTCAGAGGTCCTATGAAAAAGTTGTACTGCATATGTAGAATTGTTTGTATTTCTTAATGGATTCCAAATAGTAAGACCTTAAGGGGTCATGTTTCTCCTCTTGCACTGGGTTAGAAAATAGATGTCACTGTCTAGCTGTGCCAATTTCTTCTTGATATTATGTACCTGCCTTATTCTACGGAGAATTCCGATATCTTCCAAGTTGAAATTTAGATTTAGTAGTTGCCGTATTGGTCCTTGCAAGAATAGATCCAGAAGCAAATGATTTGATACCTTTTAATGGACCAACATAGATGTAACAACAAAAACAAAGTGCTCTAGCTTTCAGACCAACCAGTCCTTCTTCTGAAGTTCATGGCTGTTGTTTAGAAAATACAATACTTATAACAGCTAGATAATGCAGAGAAAAAACAGAAAGAAATCCCCATTGGTTTAAAGTACTCATTTAAAAAAAAAAAACAAATGATGTCAGAGAAGTTTAATAGTACCATACTGCCTTCAGCCAGGTGGAACCCTAGGTAAAGGTGTTTGGTGGAACAAATGGAACCCTAGGTCAAAAGTGCTTATGTGGAACACACATACAAAGAATCCTACTAAATATAATTTTAATTGACACAGAATAAGATAACACTGCTAAGCAGATAACTCCTAAATCAAGCTTATAAGCGCCCACAGTTTGTATAAGGATGTGATTACCTAAAGGCAACCCTAAATCCCAGATTAAAGACAAACTAAGATTGTTTTAGGGCTCATGAAATTTGAATGTCTGCATTATAGACAATAATTTACCAGTAAGGTTGTCTTAAAAACATCAGTGCACACTGTGTGATGTGTAAAACCTAGCTGGACCTGTCACCCAGCTGTACTGTCAAGCTAGATATATGGCCCAAGAAATTTCAAAAACCTCAAGTCTATATAAATGATAATTTAAATATAAATTGATAATATTAGTGTCAAACAAAAAACTCTAGTCGAGGAACCTCAAGAAATTAAGACCATGTAGCCTGATATGTGCTGATGTCAATATACACTGAGAATGCAACAACTTGATGTACCACAAGAGTCTAAGGAATCTGAAAAGAGATAAAATCCATTCTCTCCTCCTCCTCCTTCCACAAACAATACACCCCTAACCCACACATCACCATAATGTGAGTGGGGGAATCCCTCAACTTTGGGAGATGTTTCTATCTCTCTCTCTCTCCCCTTCCCTCTCTCTCTCACTCTCTCCCTCTCTCTCTCTTCCCACACACACACACACACACACACACACTCTCCTAGTGAAACTTTATTCACTTCAGTCACTGCAATTGCTCCCCAATGGAATTCAACTTTTCATGAAATCCTGAGTAAATGGACTTATGTCTCCTAATACCTACAAAGCAAAACTGTGACACTATTTAACCATACTACTATCTGCATAGTAACATTTCCAAGTATTCTGTATAGAACTACCATGAAATAAACCTTCCACCCTCCCCAGGATAAAGTAACTAGAAGTAAATATAAAGTATGTGTATAAGACCAGAGTTCTAACATACCTACAGATCTATGAATTACTACAATATTAGCCTAATGTAAAATGATCGGTTCAGGACCCCCATGCAAATGAGATCATTCACCACAATATGTACAGAGTTACAAAAATTATATGTGACAGTATATGAAAACACTCCTGTATGTACAGTAGCAGGCTAGGTAATCTGAATATGGTGCAATGGAATCAATTCCAACCCTAGCCAAAGATAAAAAGTAAGGAGGAATTAATATTCATTATGTGTGTATAAGAATAGCAACACATTATAACTCCATATATCTAAATAGAGACCTACCTCAATGTGACAGCAAGCCCCACATCTGTTATATCACATACCTCACAACACATACCCACACATATACATACACACATGCACCCACATCCCACACATGCAGAAGTCCTATAATATGTCAGTCTGAAGAAGAAAAGGTCTGTGGATGTTAGTTTCTGTAGTGTCCCATAAAACCAAGATCAATGTTCATCCCATCTGCTACTATATTGAGATGTAAAGTAAGTTTAATCTCAAAAGCTCATCTCTGTTGTGCGTTTTTGAGATTTCCTTTTAAGAACATTACTGACATATCTGAGATTGAGTGGTCAAGCTGGGAGAAGTGGTGCCCCACTGGTTTTTCAGTCTTCTTTGCTGTAATAGTATGTCTGTGCAAGTTCATCCTAGTGCGGAGTTGTTGGCGTGTCTCTCCAACATAAGCTGTTTGTGGACATCTCTTCCACTGAATGAAATAAACAACATGTCATGATATGCATGTATAACTCCCATGCACCTGGAATTGTCTGTTTTGTGATGTAAATACACAGTCCGAGGTAGAAATGAGCCCATAAGTCTTACAGGAGCATTGATTGCAGAGTTGTGTGCCATTGTTTTGACATGGTATTCTGTTCTGGTGAAAGCTTGCTCCTAATAATTAGGCTGGCTAAATTTGGTGGTTGTTTAAAATATGGTAGTGGGAGTTCCTTAAAAATACAATTAAGGGTTTCATCCTCACTAAAAATTGGTTGTAAGTCTTGTGCAGGTATCTTTGTCTGTCTGCTGGCTTCCTGTAAATACATGTATGTAAGGTTCCATCCTTAATGGTGACTGTGGAGTCCAGAAAGTAAACCTTGTTGGTAGAGTACTCCAGGGTAAGCTTTATGGTAGGGTGGAGAATATTAAGTTTATGATGAAAATATTTGAGTGCATCTGTGCCCACCGTCCAGATGATAAACAAATCATCAATGTAACGGAAATAAGCTAGTGGTTTGTGGGGATACTGCCTTAAAAAATCCTCCTCCAAGTCAGCCATAAAGAGGTTAGCATACTGAGGAGCCATTTTGGTGCACATTGCTGTTCCCATAGTTTGAAAATAATGTTTACCATTGAAGTTGAAGTTGTTATGTGTCAAAATGAATTCCATAAGTTCCCCCACCACTCCAGCATTGATATTTTGTTCCAGTCCTTTCTCATGTATGTGTTTAAGGCATGCTGCAATGCCATCTGACTGTGGAATATTAGTGTAGAGGGATGTTACATCCATTGTCACTAAAATCATATCAGGTGGTAAATCCTTATAACCAGAAAGTACACGCTGAAAGTGCATAGTGTCCTGGATATAACTGTCTCTTTCCATAACCAGCGGTTTCAAAATGTTCTCTACAAACCCTGAGATCCCCTCAGTCAAGGTGCCATTACCAGAGACTATGGGTCTGTCTGGATTTCCAGGTTTATGTATTTTAGGTAGCATGTAGAATGTCCCTGGCCAGAGTTCAGCAGGGATGAGGTAAGTTAGTTTCTCTTGGACATGGTCCAGAAAAGTTCTAATTAAGCCATGTAGTTCATCTTTATATCTTGTAGTGGGGTCACTCTCTAGTTCTCTGTGGTATGTAAGATCATTTTGCTGTCTATTAGCTTCACTAATATAAACCTCGTTGTTTAAAATCACCACTGCAGAGCCTTTATCAGCTTTTTAGATGACAATGTTATGGTTTGATTAAAGTGTCTCATAGCTACTCTCTTCCAAGCGGAGAAAAGATTATGATGAGTCTGTTTTGCCTAGTAAGGATCTGAACTGACTTTTGGCAGAAACAATTAATGTACTTGTCTAGTTTTTTGTTACGCCCACTTGAGAGGGCAAATTCAGATTCCTTTTTCTTATCCATTACATTATTGCTGTTTGCACTGTCTTCACTAACTGTGATTTCTTCCCAGCCATGAAAGAATTCCTTAAGTGTCAATCTACGGAAGTATTCCTCCAGTTCACGACAAAACTGTATGTTATCCAGTGGTTTTGTTGTGCAGAAAGTGAGGCCCTTTGAAAGTACAATTAGTTCTCCAGTTGTCAGTGTGTGGGTTGGACAAATTAACAACTGAAAGGTGCCCATCAGTATTCCGCTGTTGTTCAGTGACCTAATACGCTCTTCATGGTTGTTAGAAGTATGGGTATGTTGAAGAACATCCAATTCCTATTTTTCATAAGCATGGCTTCTTCTTAAGGTCCATTGAAGTTAATGTATCTCTACTAAGATGTCCAGATGAGTTCCCCAGACATCCTTTGCAGATTAGTAACAATTTCAGCAAACTCTTTTAAGAACCAACTTTTTTTGGCATATGACATATGAGCCTGGAACTCTCAACAGGTTTCAGAGGTCCTATGACAAAGTTGTACTGCATATGTAGAATTGTTTGTATTTCTTCATGGATTCCAAATAGTAAGACCTGTAGGGGTCATGTTTCTCCTCTTGCACTGGGTTAGAAATTAGATGTCACTGTCTAGCTATGCCAATTTCTTCTTGATATTATGTAACTGCCATATTCTACGGAAAATTCTGATATCTTCCATGTTGAAATTTAGATTTAGTAGTTGCCGTATTGGTCCTTGCAAGGATAGATCCAGAAGCAAATGATTTGATACCTTTTAATGGACCAACATAGATGTAACATCAAGAACAAAGTGCTCTAGCTTTCAGACCAACCAGTCCTTCTTCTGAAGTTTATGGCAGTTGTTTAGAAAATACAATACTTATAACAGCTAGATAATGCAGAGAACAACAGAAAGAAATCCCCTTTGGTTTAAAATACTCATTTAAAAAAAAAACAGAAGATGATGTCAGAGAAGTTTAACAGTACCATACTGCCTTCAGCCAGGTGGATCCCAAACACAAAGGTGTTGCTGGAACACACTAGAAAAAATCTACTGCATATAATTTTAATTGACTTAAGATAACAATGCTGAAGCAGATAACTCCTAAATCAAGCTATAAGTGTCACAGTTTGTATAAGGATGAGATTTCGGAAAAGGCAACCTCACCCAGATAAAGACAAACTAAGACTGTTTTGGGAGCTTATGAGAGGTTTTCAATGTCTGCACTTATAATTTAAGAATTTACCAATAGGTTTGTCTTAAAAACATCAGCATGGTGCACACTGTGATGTATAAAACCTGGCTGGACCTGTCAATTCAGCTGTACTGTCAAGTTAGATATCAGGGCCAAGTAATTTCAAAAACCTCAAATCTATATAAATGATAATTTAAATATAAATTGATAATATTAGTGTCAAACAAAAAACTCTAGTCGAGGAACCTCTAGAATTAAAGTCCATGTAGCCTGATATTTACTGATGTCAATATACACTGAGAATGCAACAACTTGATGTACCACAAAGTCAAAGGAATCTGGAAAAAGAGATAAAAATACATTTCCCACCTCCTCTTCATACAACAATACACACTAACCCACCCCATCACATAATGTGGGTGGGGAGATACATTCTTTAAGGAGATGTTGCTCCATTCTCTCTCTCTCTCCCCATTTCTCTCTCTCACTCTCTCCCCCCCCTCTCACACAGACACACGACACACACACACACACACACACCCTCCTAGGTGAAACTTTATTCACTTCAGTCACTGCAATTGCTCCCCAATGGAATTCAACCCATGCGAAATCCTGAGAAAAGGCTTATGTCTCCTAATACATTCAGAGCAAAACTGTGACACTATTTAACCATACTACTATCTGCATAGTAACATTTCCAAGGATTCTGGATAGAACTACCATGAAATAAACCTGCCACCCTCCCCAGGATAAGGTAACTAGAAGTAAATATAAAGTATGTGTGTAAGACTAGAGGTCTAACAAACCTACATATCCATGAATTACTACAATATTAGCCTAATGTAAAATGATCTGTTCAGGACCCCATGCAAATGAGATCATGCACCCCAATATGTACAGAGTTACAAAAATTATATGTGACAGTATATGATAACACTCCTGTATGTACAGTAGCAGGCTAGGTAATAGAATGTGTGCAATGGAATCAATCCCAACCCCAGTAAAAGAAAAAAGTAAGGAGGCATTAATAATCATTAGTGTGTTAAGTAAGAATAGTAACACATTATAACTCCATATATCTAAATAGAGACCTACTTCAATGTGACAGCAAGCCCCACATCTGTTATATCACATACCTCACAAACATACATGCACACATGCACCCACATCCCACACATGCTGAAGTCCTATAATATGTCAGTCTGAAGAAGAAAAGGTCTGTGGATGTTAGTTCTTTAGTGTCCCATAAACACCAAGATCAATGTTCATCCCATCTGCTACTATATTGAGATGTAAAATAAGTTTAATTCCTCAAAAAAGCTTGTCTCTGTTGTGTGTTTTTGAGATTTCCTTTTAAGACCATTACTGACAGCATATCTGAGATTGAGTGGTCAGGCTTGGAGAAGTGATGTCCCACTGGTTTTTTCAGTCTTCTGCTGTAATAGTATGTCTGTGCAAATTCATCCTAGTGTCGGAGCTGTTGGCATATCTCTCAACATAAGCTAGTTTGTGGACATCTCTTCCACTGAAATGAAATAAACAACATGACGTGACATGCATGTATAACTCATGCACATGCAATTGTACTTTTTTTGTGATGTAAACACATAGTCCAAGCTAGAAATGAGCCCACAAGTCTTACAGGGGCATTGATTGCAGAGTTGTGTGCCATTGTTTTGACATGGTATTCTGTTCTGGTGAAAGTCTGCTCCTAATAATTAGGCTGGCTAAATTTGGTGGTTGTTTAAAAGATGGTAGTGGGAGTTCCTTAAAAATACAATTAAGGGTTTCATCCTCACTAAATATTGGTTGGAGGTCTTGTGCAGGTATATCTGTCTGTCTGCTGGCTTCCTTTAAATACATGTATGTAAGGTTCCATCCTTAATGGTGACTGTGGTGTCCAGAAAGTTAACATTGGTGGTAGAGTACTCCAGGGTAATCTGTTATGGTAGTGGAGAATATTAGTTTGTGATGAAAATATTTGAGTGCATCTGTGCCCTCCGTCTCAGATGATAAACAAATCATCAACGTAATGGAAATAAGCTATGGTTTGTGGGATTCTGCTTAAAATCATCCTCCAAGTCAGCAATAAAGAGAGTTAGCATACTGTGGAGCCATTTTGGATGCCCATTGCTGTTCCCATAGTTTGAAAAATAATGTTTACCATTGAAGTTGAAGTTGTTATGTGTCAAAATGAATTCCATAAGTTCCCACCACCCAGGGTTGATATTTTGTTCCAGTCCTTTCTCATGTATGTGTTTAAGGCATGCTGCAATGCCATCTGACTGTGGAATATTAGTGTAGAGGGATGTTACATCCATTGTCACTAAAATCATATCAGGTGGTAAATCCTTAAAACCAGAATGTACATGCAGAAAGTGCATAGTGTCCTGGACATAACTGTCTCTTTCCATAACCAGCGGTTTCAAAATGTTCTCTACAAACCCTGAGATCCCCTCAGTCAAGGTACCATTACCAGAGACTATTGGTCTCTCTGGATTGCCAGGTTTATGAATTTTAGGTAGCATTTAGAATGTCCCTGACCTGAGTTCAGCAGGGATGAGGTAAGTTAGTTTCTCTTATACATGGGCCGGAAAAGTTCTAATTAAGCCACGTAGTTCATCTTTATATCTTGTTGTGGGGTCACTCTTTAGTTCTCTGTGGTATGTAAGATCTGTTTGCTGTCTATTATCTTCATTAATATAATCCTTGTTGTTTAAAATCACAACTGCAGAGCCTTTATCAGCTTTTTAGATGACAATGTTATGGTTTGATTTCAGTGTCCCTATAGCTCTCTTTTCCAGTGGAGAAAGGTTATAATGGGTCTGTTTTTGCCTAGTAAGGATCTGACCACTGACTTGTTGGCAGAAACAGTTAGTATAAATGTCTAGTTTTTTGTTACGCCCACTTGAGGGGGTAAATTCAGATTCCTTTTTCTTATCCATTTCATTATTGCTGTTTGCACTGTCTTCACTAACAGTGATTTCTTCCCTGCCATGAAAAAATTCTTTAAGTGTCACTCTACGGAAGTATTCCTCCAGTTCACCACAAAACTGTATGTTATCCAGTAGTTTTGTTGGGCAGAAAGTGAGGCCCTTTGAATGTTCATTTAGTTCTCCAGTAGTTAGTGTCTGGTTGGACAAATTAACAACTGAAAGCTGCCCATCAGTATTGTGCTGTTGTTCAGTGACTCCATTATGTTCTTCATGGTTGTTAGGAAGTATGGTATGTTGAAGGGCATCCAATTACCTATTTTTCATATGCATGGCTTTTCTTAAGGTCCTTTGGACGTTAATGTGTATCTCTCACAAGATGTCCTGAATAGGTTCCCCAGACATCTTTTACAGAGTGGTAACAATTTCAGCAAACTCTTTGTTAAGAAACAACTTTTGGCTTATGACATGTGAACCCTGTGATTTCTCAGTTTCTCAGAGGTCCATGACAAAGTTAAATGCATATGTAGAATTGTTTGTATTTCTTCATGGATGCCAAATAGTAAGACCTGTAGGGGTCATGTTTCTCCTCTTGCGCTAGGTTAGAAAATAGATGTCACTGTTTAGCTGTGCCAATTTCTTCTTGATATTATGTAACTGCCATATTCTACCGAGATTTCCAATATCTTCCATGATGAAATTTAGATTTAGTAGTTACTGTATTCGTCCTTGCAAGAAAAGATCTAGAAGCAAATGATTTGATACCTTTTAATGGACCAACATAGATGTAACAACAAGAACAAAGTGCTCTAGCTTTCAGACCAACCAGTCCTTCTTCTGAAGTTCATGGCAGTTGTTTTGAAAATACAATACTTATAACAGCTAGATAATGCAGAGAAAAACAGAAAGAAATCCCCATTGGTTTAAAATACTCATTTAAAAAAAAAACAGAAGATGATGTCAGAGAATTTTTACAGTACCATACTGCCTTCAGCCTGGCGGAACCCTGGGTCAAAGGTGCTTGGTGGAACACACATACACATAATCCTACTGCATATAAATTTAATTGACATAAGATAACACTGCTGAAGCAGATAACTCCTAAATCATGCTATAAGTGTCACAGTTTGTATAAGGATGTGATTACTGAAAGGCAACCCCCACCCAGATTAAAGACAAACTAAGATTGTTTTAGGGCTCATGAAGTTTCAATGTCTGCATTATAGACAAGAATTTACCAGTAAGGTTGTCTTAAAAACATCAGTGCACACTGTGTGATGTGTAAAACCTAGCTGGACCTGTCACCCAGCTGTACTGTCAAGCTAGATATAAGGCCCAAGAAATTTCAAAAACCTCAGGACTATATAAATGATAATTTAAATATAAATTGATAATATTAGTGTCAAACAAAAAACTCTAGTCAAGGAACCTCAAGAAATTAAGACCATGTAGCCTGATATGTACTGATGTCAATATACACCGAGAATGCAACAACTTGATACACCACAAGAGTCTAAGGAATCTGAAAAAGAGATAAAAATGTAATTTCTCTCCTCCTCATAATACAAACATTACACCCTAACTCACCCCACATCACCATAATGTGGGTGGGGGAGATACATAGCTTTAAGGAGATGTTGTCTATCTCTCTCTCTCTCTCTCTCTCTCTCTCTCTCTCTTTCCCACACACACACACACACACACACACACACACACACACACACACACACACACACTTTCATAGTGAAACTTTATTCACTTCAGTCACTGCAATTGTTCCCCAATGGAATTCAAGTTGTCATGAAATCCTGAGAAAAGGGGCTTATGTCTCCTAATACCTACAGAGCAAAACTGTGACACTATTTAACCATACTACTATCTGCATAGTAAGATTTCCAAGGATTCTGGATAGAACTACAATGAAATAAACCTGCCACTCTCCCCAGGATAAGGTAACTAGAAGTAAATATAAAGTATGTGTGTAAGACCAGAGGTCTAACATACCTACATATCCACGAATTACTACATTATTAGCCTAATGTAAAATGATCTGTTCAGGACCCCCATGCAAATGAGATCACACACCCCAATATGTACAGAGTTACAAAAATTATATGTGACAGTATATGATAACACTCCTGTATGTACAGTAGCAGGCTAGGTAATCTGAATATGGTGCAATGGAATCAATCCCAACCCCAGCCAAAGATAAAAAGTAAGGAGGAATTAATATTCATTATGTGTGTGAAGTAAGATTAGTAACACATTATAACTCCATATATCTAAATAGAGACCTACCTCAATGTGACAGCAAGCCCCACTTCTGTTATGTCACATACCTCACAACACATACCCACACACATACATACACACACGCACCCACATCCCACACATGCTGAAGTCCTATAATATGTCAGTCTGAAGAAGAAAAGGTCTGTGGATGTTAGTTTCTGTAGTGTCCCATAAAACCAAGATCAATGTTCATCCCATCTGCTACTATATTGAGATGTAAAATAAGTTTAATCTCAAAAGCTCGTCTCTGTTGTGTGTTTTTGAGATTTCCTTTTAAGAACATTACTGACATATCTGAGATTGAGTGGTCAAGCTGGGAGAAGTGGTGCCCCACTGGTTTTTCAGTCTTCTTTGCTGTAATAGTATGTCTGTGCAAATTCATCCTAGTGTGGAGCTGTTGGCGTGTCTCTCCAACATAAGCTGTTTGTGGACATCTCTTCCACTGAATGAAATAAACAACATGTCGTGACATGCATGTATAACTCCCATGCACCTGGAATTGTCTGTTTTGTGATGTAAACACACAGTCCGAGGTAGAAATGAGCCCACAAGTCTTACAGGGGCATTGACTGCAGAGTTGTGTGCCATTGTTTTGACATGGTATTCTGTTCTGGTGAAAGTTTGCTCCTAATAATTAGGCTGGCTAAATTTGGTGGTTGTTTAAAATATGGTAGTGGGAGTTCCTTAAAAATACAATTAAGTTTTTCATCCTCACTAAATATTGGTTGGAGGTCTTCTGCAGGAATCTCTGTCAGTCTGCTGGCTTCCTTTAAATACATGTATGTAAGGTTCTATCCTTAATGGTGACTGTGGTGTCCAGAAAGTTAACCTTGGTGGTAGAGTACTCCAGGGTAAGCTTTATGGTAGGGTGGTGAATATTAAGTTTGTGATGAAAATATTTGAGTGCATCTGTGACCTCCATCCAGATGATAAACAAATCATCAATTTAATGGAAATAAGCTAGTGTTTTGTGGGGATACTGCCTTAAAAAATCCTCCTCCAAGTCAGCCATAAAGAGGTTAGCATACTGTGGAGCCATTTTGGTGCCCATTGCTGTTCCCATAGTTTGAAAATAATGTTTACCATTGAAGTTGAAGTTGTTATGTGTCAAAATGAATTCCATAAGTTCCCCCTTAACTCCAGGGTTGATATTTTGTTCCAGTCCTTTCTCATGTATGTGTTTAAGGCATGCTGCAATGCCATCTGACTGTGGAATATTAGTGTAGAGGGATGTTACATCCATTGTCACTAAATTCATATCAGGTGGTAAATCCTTACAACCAAAAAGTACACGCAGAAAGTGCATTGTGTCCTGGATATAACTGTCTCTTTTCATAACCAGCGGTTTCAAAATGTTCTCTACAAACCCTGAGATCTCCCCAGTCAAGGTACCATTACCAGAGACTATGGGTCTCCCTGGATTGCCAGGTTTATGTATTTTAGGTAGCATGTAGAATGTCCCTGGCCTGAGTTCAGCAGGGATGAGGTAAGTTAGTTTCTCTTGGACATAGTCCGGAAAAGTTCTAATTAAGCCGCGTAGTTCATCTTTATATCTTGTAGTGGGGTCACTCTCTAGTTCTCTGTAGTATGTAAGATCTGTTAGCTGTCTATTAGCTTCATTAATATATTCCTCACTGTCTAAAATCACCACTGCAGAGCCTTTATCAGCTTTTTTGATGACAATGTTGTGGTTTGATTTCAGTGTCCCTATAGCTCTCTGGTTCAGTGGAGAAAGGTTATAATGGGTCTGTTTTTTGCCTAGTTAGGATCTGACCACTGACTTGTTGGTGGAAACAATTAATGTAATTGTCTAGTTTTTTGTTACGCCCACTTGAGGGGTAAATTCAGATTAATTTTTCTTATCCATTACATTATTGCTGTTTGCACTGTCTTCACTACCAGTGATTTCTTCCCTGCCATGAAATAATTCTTTAAGTGTCAATCTACGGAAGTATTCCTCCAGTTCACCACAAAACTGTATGTTATCCAGTGGTTTTGTTGGGCAGAAAGTGAGGCCTTTTGAAAGTACATTTAGCTCTCCAGTAGTCAATGTGTGGTTGGGACAAATTAACAACTGAAAGGTGCCCATCAGTATTGTGTTGTTGTTCAGTGACTCCATTACGTTCTTCATGGTTGTTAGGAAGTATGGTACAGTATGTTGAAGGGCATCCAATTTCCTATTTTTCATAAGCATGGCTTTTCTTAAGGTCCTTTTTTAGTTAATGTGATTCTCTCGCAAGATGTCCTGAATAGGTTCCCCAGACATCCTTTCCAGAGTGATAACAATTTCAGCAAACTCTTTGTTAAGAACAACTTTTTTGGCATATGAAATGTGAATCCTGTGATTTCTCAGTTTCTCAGAGGTCCTATGACAAAGTTGTTCTGCATATGTAGAATTGTTTGTATTTCTTAATGGATTCCAAATAGTAAGACCTTTAGGGATCATGTTTCTCCTCTTGCACTGGGTTAGAAAATAGATGCTAAAATGTGGGCAGAAGTAATTCTGTAATGCAGCAAAGTTCAGTGACACGTTCAGTGACTGGGGTCACTCGGGGAAGCTGTTTCCCTTACTTGCTTTAGTTCCTAAATGCCGTTGCTCCTTTGTTGCTAACATCAACTTAAAAAAAAAAGAAAGAAACAATTATAAAGAAATGTGCTGGGTGGGGGGTGCACCTGGTGAAACTGCCTACAGCCTCCAAAATATCAAGACTCCACAGCTTAAAAATGAAATAAACCACATTTTAAAGCAGGCGGAGGAACTATTTTGTGACAAAACTTATTTTAAACTAATTTTTTGGGGCCAATGTTTTAATTTATTTCTTTTTTTACAGTGCCCATTTTCTAAGTGCAAAAATACCCTCCAGGGTGTGCAGTATTGTGCTATACCAGACCTTCCTGGGGCTATAAGACCTCCGCCTGTGGTGTCAGGCTTCATTATGATCCTGGTCAGTCCGGTATAGCACAATACTGCCCACCCTGTTGGGTAGTATTGCTTACATGACAGTTGATGCAGACCTAAAAGGTTTTTACTGAACCTCCACTGAACTCTCTCCAATTGGTTAATGTTAGCCTTTTTATAAGGGCACCAGAGTTGTGAAACATACTCCAAATGAGGTCTGACATTAGCATTAAATAATGGAATTAACACTTGAGGATGTTTAGAGGTGACATTACGTTTTATGGAGCAAAGGACCTTATTTATTGAATCATTAATATGGTTTGAGATGTCTAAATTATTTGAGAGAGTAATACCAAAGTCTTTCTCATCCGTTATCTCATCAAGTAAATGCTGCCCTAACATATATGTTTTTTGGGGAGTTAGAAATACCCATGTGCATTACTTTACATTTAGAGTAATTCAGCTTCATTCCCCAGTGAGTAACCCAATCATTTGTATGATTTAAGTTCTGCTGTATAATATTAAATTCATCAAAACTAGAGCAAGGTCCCTCAATCTTAACGGCATCTGCATATTTAACAGCAGATGACAAACAATAAGATGTAGCATCAGATACAAAGGCTTGAAATAAACATGGACCGAGTACAGACCTCTGAGGAACCCCACTGGTTACATATCCAATATCGGATAAACATTTAATGCGAGTCACAAAAAAAGATTAGTTTGCGAGATGGAAACTGCAGCTTTCATTGCTGTTTCCATATGCTTCCTTCCACACTCCACCCACTATGATAACATTCCCTGTTACCATGCCTTACCGCCCCACCCCCAAACCATGGCCATCTAGTTTAAATTGGTGAGCATACAGGTACTTGCTGTAACATAGAAACATAGAAACAGAGAATTTGATGACAGATAAAGACCGCTTGTCTCACCCAGTCTGCCCATTTTCCTATCTAATGGATAAGCTGCAGATCTTAGTTAACCAACAGCCTACTTCTTCCTACCCCCACCACATAGAATTGCCTTATGACTGTCCCATGCATTTTTGAATTCCATCACTGTTTTTGACTCCACAATCTCCTCAGAAACGCTGTTCCATGCACCTACAACCCTCTCCGCTAAAACATACTTCCACATATTACCTCTGAGCCATCCCCCCTCTATCTTTAAATTGTGCCCCTTTGTTCTTGCACACCTCTTTTTCTGAAAGATGCTACCCTCTTGGACTTTGTTGATTCCCTTGAGGTACTTGAAAATTTCTATCATGTACCCCCTCTCCCTCCTTTCCTCGAGGCTATATATATTAAGCTCCTTAAGTCTCTCTTCATATGTCTTCTGGTGCAGACCCTACACCATTTTATTTTTTTATCATAGAAGATTTTACTAAGATTTACCAATTTTTACAACACACTTCCATATATATATATATATATATATATACATATCATACGATCCATGCATAAGCACAA
The DNA here is from genome assembly GCA_016271365.2 of Neoceratodus forsteri. Classification (NCBI taxonomy): domain Eukaryota; kingdom Metazoa; phylum Chordata; order Ceratodontiformes; family Ceratodontidae; genus Neoceratodus; species Neoceratodus forsteri. The sequence goes on along the minus strand of CM057454.1, from coordinate 1,000,135,802 downwards.
GAGTATGCCATTAATTACGATTACATTCTCTAGCACAGTTACAGAGTGATTATCATGAAAAATGCTAAAAAGATCACACAGATCTCAAGATAAGGTATAAAAAGAGCAAATTACTATAACAACTCTTATTATATCTCTTTATTTGCCAGCAGGATAAATTCCCTAGCTAAACCATTTGGGATCTAGAAGTGGGGGATTATTTGGAGGTGGGAGGGGTTTTACACAGTGATGAGTTCAAGTAGGCATCCCACTTCTTATGGAAATGTTTTAGTTGACCTCTGTGGGCATAAGTTAGTCACTCCAGGAGAGCTGTTTGAGCCAGGTCTGTGTGCCACAGGTTTATACCCAGGCTGAAAGTCTGCTGCCAATGCATTAGGAGGAGCCTTTTGGCTTCCAGCAGGGCTAACATATCCCAATCCTGGAAAACCTTCAGCAGGAAAGTTACCCCGGACAAATCACCCAACAACATTTTGGGATCTAACTGTAAATCCCCCGTACCAAGAACTTTAGAACAGTCCCGACTGACCATGGACCAAAAAACTAAGATTTGGGGACAAGACCATAATATGTGAAACAAGTGAGCATCAGGTTGTTGACACCTCCAGCATTTGGAGTGGGGCAGAATTCCTGTGGCGCACAGAACCACAGGGGTTCTATACCAGTGCAACAGGATTTTCAGTTGAATTAATTGACTTTTGGAGTCCTTGTATAGTTTATGTGAGTCTCGTAAGTAATTGGCCCATGTGGTGTCAGATATGGTTGGCCTTATATCAGCCTCCCAGCGCCGTCTACATTTCCCTGTGGGGTCAGTCTGAGAATCCCAGTATATAGCATAAAGTTTACCTATGCGGCCCTGGGCAGAGGACTCTTTATGCAAGGAGGGTAGCCAGCTCCACTTGCCATGTAGCCTAGCTTGGAGGGAGAGGGCATTTATAAGGCTACGTATCTGAGGAAACCACCAAAAGTCAGTGTTGAGAAGATCAAATGTGGTCTTTAACTGGGTAAAAGGATAATAGGGAGTCTGAGCCAGGTAGCATAAGGTCCTTCACATAGTGAATTCCCCTGCTCTCCCAGGAAGGCCAATTTAGTGGTTTCCCACCTAAAGTAATGAAAGTATTATGCCATAATTCCGCATAACAAAGGAGTGGGGCCCAGGCATCCTTAGCGGTGTGAGATGGAGTCATAATGCGCTGCTAGGCGTGGTGAGATTGGGACATGACTTGGGAAAGGACCTTCCCCGCTGGGTCACCATGCCCCAGCAGGGACCTAAGTGGGGTGGGGGGCAACCATATTAGCCTCAACACATACCCGCAGTGGAGGAGGTGCAGTCATAGGTACAAGCCACTTTGTGGTTTGGGCAACCATACTAGCCAGGTAGTATCCCAGGAACCAGTGGGCACCCAAACCACCTTTGGACCAGTGTGCTCACAGTTTACCTTTCCCCATCTGCATGCCCCTTTTTCCCATAAAAAGGAGGATACCATCTTCTCCAGTGAGGAAAAAAGTCTGGGAGAGAGACGTATTGGGAGATTATTAAATAAGTATAGTACCCTTGGGAGAAGCAGCATCCAGACCACCGCCACTTTACCCATCAATGTTAAACCCAATTTGTGCCAGCGTTCAATCTCTGTGGCTAGTTGATTGAGAAGAGAGGAGAAATTAGATGATTCAAGATCTGCCGATTTGGTAGAAATATAGATCCCGAGGTTAGGAAAAGCCTTGTTCGGCCCAACTTAGCTCCGTGCCTTTGAGGCAGTCTCACGTACACAGCGGGTTCAATGGAGCTAGAATGGTTTTTCATTGGTTAATCTGCAGGCTGGAAAGTAAGGTGAAATCTTGAAGAACCCAGAGGGCTGTTGGAAGGGAATTTTTGGGGGGATAGGGAAAGTAATAAGTCTCCCACGTATGCCGCCAAAGGAACTAGAAGGGGAAAGGGTCAGATCTGTTTCAGTACAGTAGCTTCTTCTTGTTGTTTTTACATTGTTACTTGTGGATTTTACTTGGTAGAAGGTTATTTATTTTCTTTCTTACTACTTCTAAGGGGCTAGCAGGGTATTGTTTTGGGGCTGTTGGAATTTTTAAACCTGTTTTGGTGGCTATAAGTGGGCTCATTTGTTTAATGTTTCACTGTGTAGCAGGCTGCATTGTGGATGCCTGTTTCTTCTGATTTAAAACCTATTTGGTTTGATGTAATTGGGGCTATTTCTTGGAATTGGAGACCTGCATCTTCTAATTTCAAGCCTATGTTGATGTGTTGTTGGTGAAGCTGTTTGAATCAGAGACCTGTTTCTTTTTTTTTTTAATTGAACATGTATTTATTTATGTAAAAGAAAACAAAATAACAGGACAAGGCATAAGCAATGTCTGTAACTAAAATATACCGAAAGGGAAATATTTACAAGGAAAAAAAAAAAAAGCAGTCGGAGAAAATAATAATTATTAACTACCTTAACAAACCTAGCTACAACCCCCCCTCCTCCCCTCCCCATTCTGTGATGCACTTAATACAGACCTATTATGGCTATGCAAAATGAAAACCCGAGTGATTAGCAATTGGGTAAAAAAAAAGAACAAGGAAAGGCCAAGAGGAGAACAAAAGGGATGCAAAAAAGGAAAAACTAGAAAAAGGGTAATGAGAAGATCATGAAAAACCCAAACCACACTGTCAAGACAAATAGAGGGCATATAATTTCCCCCAATTTTTATTAAAAGATGATTGACTTTGGCGCCTGTTTGCAATTAAATGTTCAGCATGAAGTCCAAAGGATATTTCATGCAGCCATTCTGTATAAGAAATAGGGGCTTGATCCATCCAGTGTCTAAGCACTAGTTTTTTGACCACTAGTGAGATTAGAGCCATATGGTATCTTCTCTCCTTCACCAAGATTCTAAAATAATCTCCCAGAATACATATGGAGGGGGAGAAAAGGCCTTGCAGCCCCAACAATGGATCTAAAGTTGTTTCAATTTGTTTCCACAAGGGAGATACTTTTTCACATGTCCACAATATATGCAAAAGCGAACCTTCCTCTTTATTGCATCTAGAGCAGATGCTAGAAGGGAGGCGCTTCATTTGAGCTAGTCTAATGGGGGTATAATACATATTATTTAAGATACAATATTGCATTAATCTATAATGATCTTGAATGTGATATATATATATATATATATATATATATATATATATATAATATATTCATAATCCTTCCATATGCTTCCAATTAATATCTTCATCAGGAAAAAAACCTTACCAGATCTTAGAGCCAGCTGCTAACGGAGGTTGTGGGCATGTGAGAAGCAACTTATAAAGAGTAGAAATGCCATGTGATTTAATTGCTGGGATGGTAATTTGTTGAAGAAAAGTACCAATATAAGAGGGTTTAGGTTCCCTCCCAAACATTTTAATTAGAAGTTGCTTAAGCTGAAGAATTTTAAAGGCTGCCAATGGTGATAAATGAAATTTGGCTAAAATCTCTTGTGTAGACAAAATAGAGTCCTGTGAGTAAAAGTCAGTAACAGTATGTTCAGGAGATATTGGTAACCAGTTTCTAGTTATGGGAACTCCTCCTATTTTGAGATTTAAGTTAGCACAGATTGGTTGAAAAAAATCAGTGGTCAGAGATACCTTACAATATCTGAACAATTGAAATAGAACTTTTAACAAAGTACCAATCAAAAGAGACTGCAAGGCTTTTGGTATATTCTTCATTGGCATGTAAAAAAGTGAGGTTGGGGCTAGTTTGTGGGAAGCAAACATATCTGATTCAATTTGCAACCATATTGGAAAGTAATCATGTTGAGTAAGAAGTTCAGGTAAGGACAGCCATTTCCCACATTTATATAAGTGGCTGGCCCAGTAATAAAGTAGGAAGTTAGGGAGTCGCAGCCCTCCTAGCTCCTTAGGTTGGCACAATTTGAGATAAGATCTTCTAACTGCCTTGTCCCACCAAATAAATGAGTTAACATCTGAGTGAATACGTTGAAAGAAGGATACAGGTAACCATATATTCAACATATTTAACGGGTAAAAAAGTCTAGGCAGGACATTCATCTTGACAATATTAATTCTGCCCCATAGCAAAAGTGGGAGATTTTTCCATCTTGCTAGGTCCTGTTGAATGCTGTGCCATAAGTCCTCTAAATTAAGCTTCCACGATAATGGTAGGTCAGAGGTAACATAGATGCCCAGATATTTAATAGACCAGGGGGTCCATTTCATACCAAATTTATTTAGGGCTGAACTATATGTTAAATGGTTAAGGGGGTAAATTTCGGTTTTACTGAGATTAAGTTTATAGTTTGAGAGTTTCCCAAAAGTATCAATAATATCCAGTGCCTCTGTTAAGGAGGAGGTCGGATCCGAAAGATGAAGCAATATGTCATCTGCATAGACCAAAAGCCGTGGGGCTCTGTTACCTACAGGTATACCAATTACTAAAGGAGAAGATTTCAATCGTCTAATAAGGGGTTCAAGATATAAGTTGAAGAGAAAGGGAGAGAGTGGGCACCCTTGCCACGTACCTGAGAAAAGAGGGAAAGTGTCTGAGAGTACACCATTACAGTGTATCTTGGCCAAGGGGGAGGAATATAAGGCTTGAATCCATTTAATAAAGTCACTGGGGAAGCCCATTACCTGTAACGTTGCCCACAAGAAATTCCAGTCCACCCTATCAAAGGCCTTTTCTGCATCTAAGGAAATTAATGCCATTGGAGTAGGGGAAATTTTTGCTGACTGAATAAGATGCGACAGTTTACGAAGGTGATCTGCTGGGGTTCTACCAGATACAAATCCTATTTGTTCTGGGCTAAGAAGGTGAATCCAGATTTGTTCAATTCTACTAGCAAGTATCTTGGCTAGAATTTTAATATAACAGTTTAACAGGGAAATTGGGCAGTAGCTCGCTAGTGAATGGGGTGGTTTTTCTGGCTTAAGGAGAAGAATAATTGAGGCCTCTAATAGGGATGGGTCCTGAATTTGTCCAGAAAGCATATTTTGATACAGGCATAACAAGCAAGGTGCAAGATCTTTATCAAAGACTTTGTAAAAGTTTGAAGGTGGGCTATCTGGGCCTGGAACCTTGTCCATTGCTAAATTATTGATAGCTGATATTATCTCTTTAAGAGAGATAGGAGTAGATAAAAAGGACTGGTGTGAAGATGAGAGAGTTGGTCATGACGAGGCAGTCAAATATTTTAATAACTCACTTTGTGATGGGGCGAAGAGCATTTATTGTAGAGGGAAGAGTAGAATTGTTTAAAAATAAGTGCAATGTCATGGGGATGAGTTCTAATGGTCCCATCAGGGGCACTAATGGCAGAAATGATCCTTGACAATTCCAGTTTCCTCAGCTGCAAAGCTAGAAGGTGATCCGCTTTCTCCTCAAGTTCTATATATTTTGCCTGGGTTCTTAATATGGCAAATTCTGCTTTTTCTTGTAATAGGGAAGAATATTGGTTCCTTAACTATAGTAATGTTCTCAATAGATTGGGAGAGGAGGAGGGGGAGAGGGATTGCTCGAGTGAGCAAATTTGAGCCAAAAGCGATGTGATAGTAGCCTCCCTTTTCCGTTTATGGGTGGAAGCGAGCCTAATAAACTCTTCTCTCAAAAAGCATTTCAAGGTGCACCATTCATGGTCCATTCTCGTGGCTGAGCTGAGGTTATTAGTAATGAATGATTGAATCAAATCGGAAATTCTGGTGATAACATAATCCTCCTTTAGAAGTTGCATATTTAGTCGCCATACGGGGTCTCTTTGGAAATTAGGGTCTAACAATACAGTGGTCCAGGCTACAGCATGATCCGATATAACTATCGGTTCTATGGCGGTGTCATTTAAGCCGTGTATAAGTGAACGACTGATTAAAATATAGTCCAGACGTGACCAGGAAGAATGCACCATGGATTGTAAAGAGAAAATATGGGCCGTGGGATTCTGAAGTCTCCATGGGTTGCACAACCCGGCAGAGTCAAGGAATTCAGATAACACTTTCTGGGCATTGGAGAGGGGCTTAAGCAGGGAGTTGGAACTATCCAAATCCTGGGTGGGTGGTAGGTTCCAATCACCACCAAGTATTAATGGGAAAGATGAAAATGGTTGTAGTTTACTGAGTAGATAGTGAAAAAATTCAACATTCCCCCCCCACCGTCCATACACACTCCCAAGGACTAGTTCAATATGATCTAATAGGCCCTGAACCAGCACGTATCTCCCTTGTGGATCTATGATGATCGTCTTTGGTTGAAAGGATACTGAACAGTGGATCAGGTTGGCAGTCCCCCCACTAGTAGTCAACATGCCAGATGCATAGATTTGCCCAACCTCCTGCCTACGCAAACTAATAGCTTCCCCAAGGAGGAGATGGGTCTCTTGGATAAAAGAAATATTGGCATGCAATACTGATAAATGTTTTAGAATCTGGAATCTTTTGTTAGGTTCACGAGCCCCTCTAACATTCCAAGTTATAAACTTTTTAACACCGCTAGCTATTGATTCTATAAGACTTCTTATATAGCCAGTTTCCTGTATGGTAAAAGTGCACCACAGACTTCCCTCTATGTACAAATTCCCTTAAAAAATTAGTTCTTGTGTTCCCCCCAAACTGGCAAACAAGTAACATTAACTCAAACCGGCAAACATTTACAGTATATAGAATTCATAATACACTAAATTTAAGGGATTGTGGAACACAGTAATTATTGATGAACCTTACCCCCTTCCCCTAAACCATACCCACCTACAACTATTTACAAATAATTCTCTCCCAAGTGCCAATATCCGCTGGAATGTAACAATGCAAGTGATAGGTAGAGATCCCCCATGTACCCTAATATGACTACCCCCCATAAACACATCTAAACATATATAGCGAGGATTGAATAATCCGTATATATTATAATGTGCTAAACATGAATTAACCACAAAAAGATTCCACCCTAAAGCCCACAATGTAAAAAAAGAAATGGTATGAATTATAATAGTATTCCGGAGGGTAGTTATGGTACTCCCTTCCACACACCAGTACATGTAGCTGGCTATCTCTAGGCTAATGCGATCCCTCTACCTCCCTCCCCCCCAGAAATCCAAACAACAAGTAACAACAGTATCATAAACATGAATAAGACAAGATGCAATTGTAAAAGGAGCCATCCATATGATAATTATGGTAACCGACCTGTTACCAGCTTAATATCAGAGGTGATGCCTTGCAGAAGCTCTGGGTTAAGGACAGATTAGAAAGAGAAATAAAAAGCTTCAGGTATATCCATAGATATAGTAAGATTGTAGGCAGGAAACTCTAGTATAGAAAGAGGCAAGAAAACTTAGGAAATAAGAGGAGGAAACAGAAGTCGTAGCGTGAAATAAAATATAAGAACTAACTAGGCGTGTTCAACTATAGCCCAGACATCGTTTGCCAGTGTGTCAAAAGCTAAAAAATAGAAGGAGAAACATATACAAAACAAATAAAAACCAATAGCGAAAGTAAAAAAGGAAGAGGGTTTTTTAAAAGGAGAGTGTCTCTAGCCAAACTGATGTGCCATATGACCCAGCATGGGAGTAGGTGTTTCCCAGAGGAACCATAACATCAGCGGGATCACACAACGCAGAAAAACAAACCCCAGGGAAACAGCAAACTAGGAAAAATGGTCCTCAGGACTAACAACACAGCGAAGTGCGAGTTCCCCCAGAACCACAGGCCATGGGTCGTCTCCTCCAGGATCCACCAATGCCAGTCTGAAATCAGAGGCCACTTCCCATCCTGCAGACTCCATGCAAACCGGTCACATCCAAGGTAGGCAACTTAAATCATTAACCAGGAAACCCCAGGGCTTCTAATATTATAACCCACATCATAGGGATTTAAACAGTGAAGGAAGCTTCTTTCCCAATTCTGCCTGAGCTTGAGCAGCAGATTCAAAGGAGAGCCATGATCCATCTACCAGCACCTGTATATGAGCTGGGTAGGCCATATGAAATTTAATACTGGCTGCAATCAGCTTACTGACTGTGGGGTGAAAAGTGGCTCTCTTCTGATGGGTTTCCAATGGCAGATCTTGGGTGATACGCAGTTGCTTGTCCTCCCATTGAATGGTATGCAGTTCTCTGATTTTTGAGAGGATGTGCTGCTTTTCTAAATAATTGAGCATTCAGATAATCATCAGGCGGGGGGCAGACTCCTCTAGCTTCGGGCATAAGGACCTGTGTGACCTTTCAATTAGATAAGTGGGGTTATGTGGAAAGGGGCCTACGATCTTGTTAAAAAGCTTCTGGATGAATATAATAGCAGAAGAACCCTCTGCCCCTTCTGGTAACCCAAATATCAGGATATTGTTTCTTCTGCTACGTCCCTCTAGATCATCTGTCTTGAGTTGCAGTTTTACTATTTGTTGTTTGAGCTTTGTTATATCAGGATCCATCTTGTTTCGGCAAGCTTCAAGAGAGTGAGTGTGTGCTTCGTTATCTACGGCTTGCATTTTAAGATCAGCCATCTAGCTACGCATATTTTTGAGGTTTGCAGCTATGTCCTGTAACGTTTCTTTGAACGGTTGCAGCTCTTGCCGGAAGCATTCTTCCGACAGTGGTACAGGAGCTGAGAGAGCTCTCAGTTGTTTAGCTGAGGACTGCTGTTGAGATATGGCTTTCTTGGCCTGCTTATCAGGCGAGACCGGGGGCGTATGTCTGGGTAAGGCCGTTTTCATTTCTGCCTCCATCACGGTTTAGTTATCCATAGAAATGCCAGAAAATCGGCTGGATGATCCTCCTAAGTATGCAGGAACAGTATCAAAGAGGCAAACACTGCAAAACTGACCCAATATAAATTGATTAAAGTGGATTTCCGAAGGGGGAACGCAGGAGCTCAAGGAATAGCAGCTAGCAAGCCTGACCCATCACTTGATCTTCCCCTGTTTCTTTTGGTAGCAAACCTACAGTATTTTGGGGGCTTTGGGTAGAATTGTGATTCATTTTTGCAGTCTTCACTAACTGCAAAGGTTAGTGCATGTGGGAGAAGAGTGTTAATGGTCTGACCAGGGCCTAAGCTAACTGATTGTTTCTGGAAGACTTGGGCTGGTCCATGATTTCCTTTATACCAGGGGTTCTGACATCACTTCCTCAAATGGGCAAAGGATATGCACCTGTCATAGCAGAATCAGACATCCAGGAAAGGAGCAGCAGCGAGTGAAGAGGTGACTGCTATCTCAGTGGAAGGGAAGTATATGCAAATCAAGGAGCTTTCATTGTTACTTCTTTACATTTCTATTGCATTGTAGAAAGGAGGAGTAGGAGTTTGAAGAAGGCTGTGCAATAGCTACTTAAAGTCTCTTTTTTGGTGTGGATAGGAAGGATAGGAAAGCAGTTGTTCAATCTATCTAAACGTGTACAACAAAGGGAGTAAGGGAAATTAAGAAAATAATGTTTTGCACTGATAGAGGGTGGAGAGGGGAGACTTGGGGGAGTGTTTGGTATCCTGCATCTGGAAGGGTGGGGGGTCGCTGGTGTGCAACAACAGCAATGTGTAGGGTGGTAGGCTGCAACCTCTGCGGTGCACCAATCTTTCTAAAAATTGCCTGGAGTGTGAGGGGATGTTTAGTGTGCAACCACATAGAGAAACTTAGAAAGGAGATCGAGGGTCTGCAGGAGGAACTAAGACAGGTAAGGCAGACTGGGGATGAGTTTAGCCCAATACTGGAGGGAGGAAGGAGGGGAGATGAGGGAGGGCGATTTGAGCCAACAATGGTGAGGAGAGGGTCAGAAGAAGGAAAGCAGAGACAAAGGAGTTCAGGCCAGGAAGAATGATTGCCGGGGAAACCAGGTCAGGAGACAAAAGACAAATAGAAGGAGGAGATAGAGACTTGTGAGGGGAGGCAAAGAAGTGGCAAAAGTCATGGAGTGGAAAAGAGAGAACAGGTTACTATGAAGAGAGAGGGAACGGGCATTTGTGAAGGGTCTTCAGAAAATAGTTTTGCACTGCTAGAGAGGAAGAAGGAGGAGGAGGGAAATGATGAAATTAGAAGACTAATTGATAAATGCCTGGACCAAACCGGAGCGGGAGGGGGGAAGTTCTGCTGGGAGAATTGCAGTAGGGGCAAATGGGGGAAATAATGTGCAGGAGGAAGAAGAAGAGCAGGAAATGAGAGAAGGAGATGAATGGAAGCAAGCAGGGAATAAAAGGGGTGGAATATTAGTGCTGGGGGACTCAATACTAAGAGGAGTCAGGTGGGGTGGCAAGGGGGAGAGGCATAGTTGAATTTAGGTGGAGGCCATGCCAGGAATGACAGCGGAAAGGGTGGGACAATCTGTTCTTAAATATGCTAGAAGGGGTAGGGACAATCCTCATTTAATTATAAATCTTGGGACGAACAACTTGGCTGACAAGACAGTAGATATAGTCCAGAGGAGGTTTGAGGAACTAGGACAATTATGTGAGGGGGCAGGAACAGCAGTAACTTTTTCAGAGATACTTCCAGTGCCCAAGGCAAGCACAACAAGAAAGCTGAGAACAGAGGAATTTAATGGATGGCTAAGAACCTGGTGTTGTGCTAAAGGGTATGAGCTGTTTGGGGGGGGTGCAGAGGGACATGGGAGGACAGTAGTCTCTATGCCAAGGACAGACTACACTTGAGTGAGGACGGAAAGAAAGTATTGAAACAGAAGATGGAGGAGTACATAGAGGAAGTAGGGAATTTAAACTAGGAGTTGGGGGTTGCCAATTGGGCAAGAGACATGCAGAGACCACAGGTTGGGAAACCATATGAGCTTACCCCCCATAACAGTGACAAAGGACAAATGGCAAGTACTATTGGTGATGCTAGTAAAGGAGGGCAGGATGGGAGTGGGGGAAAAGGGTGGAAGGTGGTTACCCTTAATGTTAGGAGCCTTGGGAGGAAAACTGCAGAGTTACAGGTGCTCATGGCAGAGGGAAAGGTGGACATTGCAGCCATTACAGAAACATCGGCCACCCAATACAATGACTGGGACCTGTCTGTACCAGGGCACAGGTTATTTTGTAGGGACAGGGTGATTGGGAAAGGAGGGGGTGTGGCACTATATGTGAAGGAAGGACTGAAGTGTGTAAGGGAGGAAGGGGAGGAGGGTAATGCAGGTCACTTTGGATGCAAATCCAGGATTCCAAGAATAAGATTCTTAGAATGGGAGTGGTGTACAGGCTGCCATCTCAGATGGAGGAGTTAGACAGGGAACTAATGGGACAGATCAGGAGGACCTGCGAGAAGGGTAGTGTGGTGATTGTGGGGGACTTCAACATGCCAGAAGTGGACTGGAGTACCCCAACAACCAGGAACAGAAGGGGTCAGGTTCTGCTGGATGCCTTACAGGACAGCTTCCTGCTGCAAATGGTCAGTGAACCAACCAGGTTAGGGAATACCCCTGACCTTGTACTGGCAAATGGGGACTTTGTGAGAGAACTTACAGTAGAGGAACCGCTGTCAGAGAGTGACCACCATTCAGTATCGTTCACACTGGATATGGGCAAGGACAGAATGGAATCTGGCATAAGAGTGCTGGACTTCAGGATGGCCGACTTTGGGAGGATGAGGGAAGTGGTAAAAGGGTACCTGGCCAGAATTCAATCTAGTATGGACACTAACCAAAGGTGGAGCTCATAAAGCTGGGGATAGTGGAGGCAACCAAAACCTGCTGCAAGGCCCAGAGCAAGAAGGCTGGGGCTAAGAAACCAAGCTGATTGAGCAAGGAGGTCATGGAAAAGGTAATGAGGAAAAGAACTGCCTTTAGGAAGTACCAGAAAACAAGGAGGGGGAGGATAGGGAGGAGTTCTTGACAGAATCGAAGGAGGTGACAAGGGCAGTAATGGGAGCCAAGGCATCTATGGAACTCAGGCTGGCACAAGGCATTAAGAAGGGGGAGAAGGACTTCTTTAGGTACATCAGGGAGAAAAGAAGCTATAAGGACCACATAGTAAGGATTAGGAAGGAGGGGATTAGGTGGAAACAGGGTGCAATAAGGCAGAAGCACTAAATGAGTACTTCTGCTCAGTATTTACTAAAGAGAAGAGGAGGGGTGACACCTAAGGGGGGAGAAATGGCAGAAACAGGGGGGAGGGGTGACAGATGGGGAAATCATGGAGGGCAGAGTTCGATAAGGTTTGAAGGCACTGAGAGCGGATAAGGCGCCAGGCCAAGATGGCATCCACCCCAGGATACTGAAGGAGCTGGCAGAGGTCCTTGCAGGACCTTTGGCACACCTACTTAATGCCTCACTACATTCGGGCTGTGTACCTCAGGACAGGAGGATGGGTCATGTGGAGCCCCTCCAAAAGAGTGGCCCCAAGGATGAACCGGGAAACTAAAGACCAGTGAGCCTCACATCCATCGTGGGTAAGCTAATGGAGACTATCCTGAAGGAGAGGCTGGTGGCCCTCCTAGAGGCCAAAGGACTACAGGACAGCAGACAGCATGGCTTCATATGGGACAGATCCTGCCAAACCAACCTGGTAGAGTTCTGTGACTGGATAACTAGGCAACTGGACAGGGGCCATGCAGTGGATGTCCTGTATCTGGACTTCAGTAAAGCATTCGACTCGGTGCTGCATGGAAGGCTGGGAAGTAAGTTAGTAGGCACAGGGGCAGGTGCAAAGCTGGTGAGATGGGTAGGAAACTGGCTTCAGGGAAGGCAGCAGAGGGTGGTGGTGGGTGGGGAGCTCTCACACCCAAGGGTAGTGACAAGCGGTGTTCCACAGGGCTCTGTGTTGGGACCAGTGTTGTTTGGAATATTCATTGCAGACATATCATTGGACATCAAGAGCAAGATCAGTTTGTTTGCTGATGATACCAAGGTAGGAGCAGTGGTGGATGACCTAGGGGGATGGCAGGGGTTGCAGGATGATCTGGAAAAGCTTGAAACCTGGTCAGACACCTGGCAACTGGGGTTTAATGCCAAAAAGTGCAAGGTGCTGCATTTTGGGATGAAGAACCCAAGGAGGAGTTACCAGCTGGGGGGAGTGCAGCTAGCCCAAAGAAAGGAGAAGGATCTAGGGGTGCTCTTTACAGGGTCAATGAACAACTCGACACAATGTAGGAAGGCAGCTGCAAAGGCCAACAAAATGCTGGTTTGTATTGCAAGGGGTATATCCTCGAGGAGGGAGGAGGTGATTCTGCCACTGTATAGGTCATTTGGTTAGACCGCACCTGGAGTACTGCATGCAGTACTGGCTCCCATATATGAAGAGGGACATTAATTTACTGGAGGGGGTACAGCGCAAGGTGACAAAGATGATCAAGGGGCTGGGGGACTTATCATATGAGAGGAGGCTAAGGGAGTTGAACATGTATTCACTGGAGGAGAGGAGGGACATGGGGGACATGATTGGAACCTTTAAGTACATGAAAGGAATAAACAAGATAGGTACAGATGGGCTGTTTAAAGTAAGGGAGAGAAGGGACACCAGGGACCATAATATGAGACTGGAGGGAGGAAGGTTCAGGAGGGAGATGAGGAGACACTTATTTACAGAGAGGGTGGTGGCTGGGTGGAATGTGTTACCTGCAGAAGTGGTATCCAGTAGAACTGTGGACTGCTTCAAAAGGGGATGGGACAGGACAAGGGGGAGGGTCAATGAAGGGGAAGGGTGGAAGGGAGGGGCAGCTGCAGAATAAGGGGTGCTAGCTGCACATTTGAGCAGATTTGATAGCCCTCTAGGCCTTTATCTGCTGGCAAATTTTTTATGTTTGTATGTTCGTAAACAAGTGGAAATAAACTGTTGCACATGAAGAGCATTCTTACACTTTATGCATTTCATATGTCTATGTAAGCCCATGGAATTGACTTATACAGATAGTCTACCTGGTGCTGTGTTACAGTGTACGATATACACTGTACAAACTGGAAGAAACAGTTCTATAACACTGCAGCTTGGTATCACTACTATTGCTAACTACTGCCATAGTCTAGTGGTGTGAGGTGATAAAATAGTGCACATGCTGTGACAGAGTTGTTTACTGGTGATACTGCTGTGCAGATGTGCTATATGCATAACTGGCATCCTCAGTATTTCTCCACAAAAGTACCTAGGCAGATAAATTGTGTTGCTGCACACTGTACAATCAAGTTTCAAGTGCAGTAAATGGTGAGATATATGTAACATAACATTTAGATGTGAGTGTAGAAATGTGCTTACATCATTGAGTTTTCACTTGTGTATAGACTGTGTCCCCTTGAAATGCACCATGAATTTTGTTTGCTAATTGTGTATAACAATGTTTGGTTGACAAGTTATAACACAAGCTGGTCAGCATACACCTCTTTAGTGTTGCAGAGTACATGACATTCACAGTTAAACAGGGAGTGTTGCAAAGCAGAGGACATTTAAAATTAAGCTATCCATTTTGTTAATGTCGGTGTGTGCATATTTGAACACTCAGGTGTGTTATTGCAATCAACGGATAATGAAGGCATTTAACATACTATGCCTCTCCGAAACCTGGCTGAAACCCACTGTACCTGATACTTCCTGCCACCTACCTGGGTATAATATTCTTCGACGTGACCGATCTGGGTCCAAGAGGGGGGGTGGGGTTGCAATTTTCTATAAAAATCATTTGTCTCTTAGCATTCTACCCTACCCTGATTCCCTTATGCCATGTGAAGCGCTGCATGCTACCCTGATGCTGGGTTCGAAACTACTTCATATCGTCTGTGTGTATAACCCAGCAACCTGTGGGTTGAATGGTCTCCAGAACCTACTGCAGTGTGTCTGTCTGAATGTAAAAGCAAATGAAGCACTTCTCCTCAGTGATCTGAACCTGAACTGGCTGGGCCCACAGCACAATCTCCTCGCATCTCTGATCCAGAAGCACAATTTCCACCAAACCTTAACAGACTACACCAGAACCACGACTTCTCTATCAGGAACGTTACTCGACTGGATCCTTACCAATAGACCGGATCACGTTTCTGTAGCTTCTGTCCTGGCTGACTCAATTACAGATCACTCACCGACGCTCTATCGCTGGTGCTCCTGCCCACCGCCGGCTCCTCAACCACGACTGATTACCTTCACGAACTATGCTGCCCTCGATGTACAAGCCTTCTTATCTGACATATCTGGCATAGACTGGACTGACGTCTTCTCCACATCCAATGTCGATACTGCCCTTAACATATTTCTTACTAAGTTTGGTGAAGTGCAAAAGAAACACCTCCCAAAGGTAAAAAGAAGAGTCAGAGGCCAGCTCTCAAGATGGCTAAATAAAGATCTCTCATAAGTTAAAGCCAGAGATAAGCAGTGGAGAAAATACAAACAATCTGGACTCCCCTTGATTTCATCCTGTACAAACAATATAGAAATGATTGCAAAAGGTGCATCAGGCAGGCCAAAAGTAAATACTGTCAAAACTTGCTGGCCAATTCCTCTAACGACCCTAGGAAATTTTGGAGCCACATTAAATCTTTCTTGGGATCTACACAAGCTGTCACCCCCTCTGAAATGGTTCTGCAAGGCATTCACTGTAATGACTCTTCCACTATTGCAAATGCGTTTAACCAGCAGTTTTCCGACTTATCTGCCTACACAGCTTCCCCCAAATCTGCTGCCACACTACTGAACTCCACATTCCCTTGCGATTCACCTAACTCATCTAACCCATTCTACTTCAAAGCGGTCTCCAGGCATCAAGTCTTCAAGCTGCTCAAGGCTATCTCGGATAACACCAGCACTGGCTCTGATGGACTGGAACCTCGGTTATTAAAGATGGCTGCTCACCTCATATCTGGTCCTATAGCTAGAATATTCACCCTATCCCTCTCCAATGGCGTTGTCCCTGAAATCTGGAAGGCTGGCAGAATCACTCCCATGTTTAAAAAAGGCAGCAAAAATGACACGTCTAACTACAGACCTATTGCTATTTTAACAGTCCTTAACAAGATCCTTGAAAAGCTAGTCTCAACTCAAATTAACGAATACATAGAAAACTCCAGCTTACTCAACGCAGCCCAGCACGACTTTAGAAAACACCACAGCACCATGACTGCACTAGCAAAATTCTCTTTTGATATTCTTACCAGTATGGATAAAGGGAAGCTAACAGGGGCTGTTTTCATCGACCTAACCAAAGCGTTCGACCTTGTTGACCATACCTTACTACTTTCCTCCCTCAGAAATCTGGGCTTCTCTCACCCTGTCACTACTTGGTTCAACAGCTACCTTGTCAACAGGATGCAGGCGGTGAAATTCAACGCAGCGATCTCTCACAGTGCAGTTATCAATATTGGTGTCCCTCAGGGCTCCATACTTGGTCCTCTCCTTTTTTCACTATTTGTAAACAATCTCCCTGATGTAGTAACCTCTGGCCACTCACTACTGTATGCAGATGACCTGGTCATCTATGCGCACTCTGACAATATCATCAACCTGAATGCTGCCCTCACCACGGACTTCCACTCGGTGCAGCGCTGGCTACACACTCAACGCCTTGTTCTTAGCGCCAACAAAACTAAAGCCATGTTATTTGGATCCATTCACAAACTAAGGTTCTGCCCATCTCCTCTCTCTGTACGTGACATCGATGGTAACCCTCTGGAGTCTGTCAACTCATTTCACAACTTGGGCATTCACCTTGACCAAACTCTGGACCTAAAACTGCACATCCAGGAAACTTGGAAGTCTGTCAATTGTAAGTTAGGAGCTGCTTACAGGACCAACTACCTGCTTACCCCTGCCGCTAAACTGGCAATTGCTAGAGGAATCCTATTGCCAACCCTTACCTATGGTGGTCCCATCCTATCTATAGCCAACAAAACTGCCTGCATCAATGGGACACCACCTTCAACAATGTTTGCAGGTATGCAGCCAAAGTGCCACTCGTGAAGCATCATTGTCAGCTATACAAAAGACCTTGGCTGGCTATCTCCCTCCTCCACCAGGCAATACTACCTCTACAACCTTTCGGACACCATCATCAGAACATCCAAACCAGCTGTTCTCTCTAAACTACTCCAACCGGCTATACCTTCAAGGACCTTAGATCAGCTGACAAATCCTTATTAAATATTCCTCTCTGCCACATTACAAAGGGCACGGGATCCTTCAGCTATGCTGCCCTCACTATTGGAACTTGTTGCCTCAGGAACTAAGGAATGCTCCTTCCCACACTGCATTTAAGCACAACCTCAGAACTTTCTCACCTCAATGGACAAATGTGTTTGTTTGATCCCACCTGATCCCCTGCTCATTACTTGCTCTTCCACTCCCCTATTATGTACTTTATGCACTTGCGCTTTCCTCTTGCTTGTTTTTGAGTATGTTTTACTGTTAGTGGATGCTGTATAATTTTTGTGTTCTGATGCCAATTACAAAGAGTTATTCATTTTACCTCCTGGCCACTTAGCTTGCCCTAGCACCCTGTACTGTTTTTCCTACCTTCATTCCTTCCTCACCTTCCTTTCATGACCCTTACTAGTCTCTCTCTTCCCTCCCCTTGGCCATTTCTCCTGTATCCCCTTTCATTACCACCCCCCCTTCCTCCTGACCCTCCCTTCTCCTGCTCATTGCCGCCTCACTCCCCCACTAACCGATCTCTTCTCCCCTCCTTGCCGTCTCCTGGTTCCATCATCCCGGCTGCATGTTATAACCTATTACCACTAATGCCGTAACTTACCGCCTCACTCCTCCCCTCACTGACCTCTACTCCCCTCCATGCCGTCTCTCGGCTCCACCATCCCGGCCGTACGTTGTAACCCTTCACCGCCAATGCTGTAACTTGCCACAACCCCTCTTACCTCTCTTCCTCTTTTACCGTCTTTCAGCTCCACAGACCTGGCTGTAGGTTGTAACCTTGTACCGCTGATGCCGTAACTGGCCGTTCACCTGTATTACCCTTCTTTCACCCTCTGCCCCCTCCCTGCCAGCCTCCCCTGCCTTCCACCAGTTTCGCCCTACCGTGACTCCCCTCTCTTTCCTTCCATTTCCCTGATTCATCGGGCTTGGACATAGTTACTACTCAACCTGCCTATGCCACTTTTACTGCCATTCTTCCTGTTCCCTCCCTCTTGTGTCGACCTGCACTCCTTCCAGGTGCATTCCATCCATCGACCTTCCCTCCTTTCGTTTCCTTTTGGCTCCATGCCCAGCAAAACTTTCCCCTTTCCTGCCCTTCCACCATGCTGTCCTTCTCCCCGACCTCCGTCTCTCCTGCAGTCCTGGCTTCCCACCGTCTCGGTCACAGTTGGTAACCTTCTCCGCTGATGGCCTACAAGTCACCCTTACCTTCCTCCTGTCCCTCACCTTTCTTGCTGCTCACCCACCCTTCCTGGCCTTTCTCTCCTGCTCTACCTTACCCTGTCCTCTCCACCTATCCCCTTATTCTTAAACTACTGATTACATGTATTTTATCCAGGCTCTATACTTAACTACACTGTGTGTATATCGTCCTTTGCAATGTATCCTGTTTTGTATATTCTCCTATGTATTCCTGCTATCATGCTTATGTATCCTGCCTTATGTATCCTATTATGTATCATGGTGTTTTGTAATTGTACCTCCCGGGTCGTGCCTGAAAATAGTCACTTGTTGGCTAGTGCACTTACTCGGTTAACAAAAACAAAATAAATAAACAAATTATGGAATGGGGTATTTAAATGAAACAATCTGATTGGATATCTGGACCCTTTTAAGTGTGGTAGAATCCAACATTACCCATGCAAATGTGACAGCCAGTGGTATGCACCTTATTACAATCAGTGTGTGTGTGTGTGTCTGCACTGTATCATCTAGCAACAGAGAACTATTAACATACAGTGGAAGGATATCATGCCCACCTCAAAAAAATATAAAATGTAGTTTCTGTATAAATAAAACCAACTTAATCTTAAAAACACAATAAATATCTAATTCCTACACATAGTATAATTACAATAAACCATGAGAAGGTGTGAGTTATGTTGGGATTTACTCAAGCCTGGCAAGGTTTGTTTAGTGAGCATGTGGCCAGCAAACCCAGGATAAGTCACAACATGTCATCATTTATTGCTTAAACAGATCACATAGAAACACAGTCTACAATTGTCACATAATATTACAATGAAGTGCTGTTTCACTTATGCTGCACAGCATGAGGCCAGCCCCCTGCTGCAGTGCTGTTTAAACGAGATGAGCCAGGCTGGGGCTTCTTCTCTTGTTGTTCATCTGTGGTTGTCACCCTGACACGCAGTGTCACCTCAGCTGGCTTGACAGATGAACCTGGCAGTTGTGCTCACCTTGGTCACTAGACTACCAGGGAGATGTAAAAAGAATTAATGGGACTGGGATCGATTTCGGGGAGGGGGGAGGGACCACTATACTTCCAGGGAATTATATATTATTTTACCTGGGATGGAGATCAAAGAATGGGGAGAGTGAAGGACTACTAGACTACCATAGAGATATATATTTTTATATGGGGATGGTGATCGGATATGCGGGGAGGAAGAGGGACCACTAGACTACCAAGGACATATATTTTTTTAAATGGGCACAGTGATCAGACATCAGGGAAGGGAACACTAGACTACCGTGGAATTATTTTTAACACGATGGGATGGCGATCCGAGAATGGGGAAGGGGGAAGGGACCACTACACTACTAAGGAATTATTTTCTACACAATGGGATGGTGAACAGAGAACAGGGTTGGGGGATGGCCCACTACACTACCAGGGAATCGTATTTTACACAATGGGATGGCAATCAGAGAATGGAGGAGGGACCACTAGACTACCAGGGAACTGAGAAACTAAAGTAAATGTGGTTCAATGTATTTCACTGGGGTTTTCAACTTTTGTGCATAACTTTGTCTTTTTTTGCAATGAAATAAACTTTATTTAAAAAAAAAATATATATATATATATATGTGTACAGAATATAACAATCACACAATGTACAGTCCTGCAAAAAGATTAAACAACCACAACCCCCACCCCCACCCTCAAAAGTAAATACAGGGCACTGATGAGGACTGAATAAAGCCTACCAGTCAGACATCCCCCGCAAGCTCATCCCCACCCCTAGCAACATCCCCAAATTCCATATACCCTCCTCCCCCCAAGACCCTGCCTTCCTCCTAGTAACCAAATCTAATATAGTAATGGTATACAGGAAAGGTGAAAAACATAGAACCTTTAATTAAAATACAAAGAACCAGGATCCAACGATAAGGTAGCTGTAACTATTATACAAGGGAGTGAGAATGATACATAATCAAGCCATAACAGTTCATCTCCCTGCCAGAAAATGCAAGAGTGCTTCCATATGGTTTGAAACTTTACTAAATTACGATGTTGTATCGCAATGGCTCTCTCTGCATTTAATGCCCAAAACATTTCCTGAAGCCATTGCCACTGTGTAGGGAAGGAATCACTGATCAAATGGCTAAGCAAAGCAAGCTTAACTACTGCAGAAATAAGAGCCATATAGGCACGGTGTTGCAATGAATTAATAACAGAATAGTTACCTATTATACATACTTCTAGGGAAAAATAGTGTGACAAAAAAAGGGGGAAAGAAATTGTTTAATGGTATGCCAAAATGAGGTCACACCTGGACAAGCCCATAACATGTGGATCAGGGGACCTTCCTCTTGGAGACACTTGTGGCAGGATGCAGCAGACCATCTGCTCATATGGTACTATCTAAGTGGAGCATAATATAAATTGTGGAGTAAATTAAATTGTACAAGACATAATCTATCTTGTTTTATATATTTATTTGTATCTGACCATATCTACTTCCACTCAGCCACACCATAGGACAAGCTAGCTGCCAACCGCTAGTAATATGCAATAGGGAAACAATAATTCC
The DNA here is from genome assembly GCA_016271365.2 of Neoceratodus forsteri. Taxonomy (NCBI): domain Eukaryota; kingdom Metazoa; phylum Chordata; order Ceratodontiformes; family Ceratodontidae; genus Neoceratodus; species Neoceratodus forsteri. The sequence goes on along the minus strand of CM057454.1, from coordinate 1,000,114,997 downwards.
AACGCTAGGTCCCCTATTGCTTATATAATCTTGAAATTGGCCTGTTCTGAAATACTAAAAATGCCAAGGAAGAAAACCATATGGAAGCCTCCCAGGACTATGCGGGTGTCCCCCAAAAAAGTTGTAGACAATTTTTCGGCTGTACATAGCCAAATACCAGAAAGGCAGGGAGGTGAAAAAGATCTGTATAGTGAGATAAGGATAAAAATATATTTCCTCTGACAAGATCTGACAAAGACAATACCCTTAGACCCTTCCCAGTAGATGGCTGTACTACTTTGTTACCAATCATAACATTTAAATTGTTAAAGAGTGGCTGTCCTGAGTCCTTCTGGCTGTTATGTTTACAAAAGTGACATAATTGCTGATGTGCTCTTACTGACCAACCAGTCAGTGAGTGTTTCAACTGAGCAGGAATTTTATTAAAAGGAACATAGAGGAGTGAAGGTAAAGCAATATGGTGAGATTAAGCCCTGAAGTTCTCAATGTTCCACCATGCCAGGGATGAAGACCCCACAGCTGGATCTCCCAAACACTTAAAATATTTACAGCCATGAAAGGCAAAGTAATATAAAAGAAACTGTGGCACCTGTGAACCCCCAAGCTCCCTAGGTATATATAATTTTTACATAGCTCTCCAAAGATGTTTCCTCTGTCACAAAAACGTCAACCAGATTGTGTTAACTTTTTGGAACCATGTCCTAGGAAGGGGGAGATTTAACATAGAGAGTGAGCACATAAAACTTGGGAATATGGCCATTTTCAAAACATTAACCCTACCCTAGATGGTGAGAGGTAAATGTTGCCAACAGAAAAGGTCTTGTTCTACCTGTTTCACTGTGGGATCTAAATGTAAAGCTTTTAGGGCTTGTAAATCTAAAGTAAGATCTATCCCTCAAAACAAAATTGACTGGGAGGCCCATTTAAGACTCAACCCTTCAATATCCACCCTAAAACAAGAATTTGACAGTTCCAGAACTGTAGTTTTATGTAGATTCAATCTATAACCTGCCAGCACACCATAGTCTGCTATTATGTCCAAAACTTTAGAAAGAGATGTGTCCCAATTCAATAAGTGTAATAACATGTTGTCCATGAACATTGACAGTTTGCACTTGTAAGGTCCTAATTTAATACCCCTTATCCCCAGCAGAAGGATAAATCTTCCTGGCCAGAGGCTCAAGGTACAAATTGAAAAGCAGGTGTAAAATAGGGCACCCTTGATGCATTCCCCAGGTCAAAGGAAAAACTAAAGATAGTACACCATTACACATAATTTTTGCAGAGGGACAAAGGTATAATATTTTAATCCACTGGATAAATTCTGGTGGTATACTATAACATGGTAAAATGTTGAACAAAAAAATTCTGTGCCACCCTGTCGAAAGCTTTCTCTGTGTTTAGGGAGATGAGCACCCCATCAGTGCTCCCCTTCCCCAGATGAGGAGAGAAGGTGAAACATTTTGCAAAAATGGTCACTAGAATGTCTTCCTGCCACAAACCATACCTGCTTGAAACTTATTAAATCTACCCACACTAGCTTAAGGCAAAATGCCAGAATACTTGCCAAAAGCTTGATATCAGTGTTTAAAAGAGAAATGGGTCTATAATTGCCGGGGATAGCAAGATCCCTCCCTGGTATTGGTAATACCACAATATGAGTTTCAAAGAGAGCAGTTTATCGAATGTTATGGAGAAACAGGTAACTGAAAAGTTCACACAAAATGGGGCTAGTTCCAACTTGAAGGATTTATGAAAAGAAAGCGAAAATCCTTCTGGGCCGGGGGCTTTGTCTGAAGGAAAATAATCCATAGCCTTTAAAACCTCCTGCTTAGATATTGTCCCCTTCAAAGTCTGTTATTGAGCATTTGTCAGCTGTGGCAAGTCTATTTCTTGCAGAAAAATATTTAGGGATTCTAACTAATTATCCACTAGAGGAGGGGCAGTATATAAAGACTGATAAAAATTCTTGAAAACCCCTCCAATTTTAGAAGGATCTGAGGTTGGCAATCCCAGATTGGGGTCTACCAATGCTGCAACCCATGAGGTGGCTTTTAGCTGCTTTAGCCAGCAGGCAAGAAGTATCCCTGCCTTCTCCCCTGACCAATATATGTTGCTTTTATTCATGATGAGGGTGGGTAACTTTGTTTAAGGGATAAGCAGAATATTTGGCTCCCAATGACTGGAGCTCTGTCCAAATCTGTTCTGCAGATCTCCCAGACAAACGAGATTCCAATTTCCTGATTCTGGACAACCACTCGTCTACTTGTTGGTTTAACTTTTTCTTCCTCAGTGATGCTAGTCTTATAAATTCTCCTCGCCATATCGCCTTAAGTGAACCCCATATAACATCAAAAGCATTTATCGAATTTTCTTGCCATGAGGTCATAACATTTTTTTTTCATATATTCCATAAGATGCCCTTCAGTTAAAAGTGAAGTATTCAGGGACCAAGTGCCAGTTCTAGCTGAATGCAGCGATAAAGTCCAATTAATACAAATGGGCAAATAATTTGACAAAACCCTTGGATGGATACCCACTCCAACCATCCTTTTCATACTGGAATTGCAAAGGAGAAAAAAATTAATGCATGAATAAACACGATGAGGCAGGGAATACTATGTGTAATCCCTTTCATTGCTATGAAAGACCCTCCAGGGGTCATCCAGACCTATATCAGATAGGGATTCCCTTAACTCTCGTTGAGCAGGAGAGAGTCCTGCTCTGTTGTGAAATGACCTATCCAGACCATTAGAAAAAATGAGATTCCAATCTCCTCCCAGGATGCATGGAATATCCCATAAGGAGGATAGTATAACAGCCTCCAGTGGGAACAAGTAGGAGGTATCCACATTTGGCCAGTAGAATGCATCAAGAATGTCTTCCACATTGGCTAGTCTACCATGAACAATGATATAATGGCCATCTGCATCATACCATTCCATAATCAACTTGAATGGGGCTGACTTGTGTATCAAAATCACCACGCCTCCATGCCTGGCACTTGACCCCACATCAAATATTTGACCCACTCAGAGTTTCATTAAATTGTTTAACTGATCCCTCAGAATATGAATTTCCTGCATCATTACTACCTGAGGATGATACTGGTTTAAATGTCTAAGAAGACAATATTTCTTGGTGTTATCTCTCCCCGCTTTAACATTCCATGATATTATATTAAAGCTACCTATTATGGCTATATAGTAAAACATGTCCGAACTGACTTATCCTGACTGACCACATATTAAATACTCCTTCTCCCCACCCCTCTTTCCTGACAAACCCACAGATCTCCCCCACTTGTCCCGAAACCCAACTGTAAACCCCTCACTCTGACTAACCCCTCCTATCCAGTTTACCAACTGGGTCAAGTGCCCACTCCTAACTATCTGGTCCAAGACACCCAGGGAGAAGCTATTCCACCCCAAGTAGAACACTTAATTGCCTAACCTACCTTCCTGTGTCTCTCCTCCCACTGGTATATTCCAAATCCCACTGACACAACATTAATAAAAGTTAAAATAAACATACTCAGGTCTTCTGAACTGTCATGGAGCTTCCCCCTTCTACAATTAACCAAAATTTGAGTCTATAACCTTATATGTAGAAACAGGAATCTCTCTGCACCCCACCTACTGACTATTAAAGCTGCCTATAAGAGATGCGTCTAACCACATTTGACTGCCTTGACATGATTTCCTAACTATATAAAGCTTGTACAGTATACAAGATGTACTTTTATTGGCTAGGACAAAGTACCAAAAATAGAAATAATCCACAGCCCAAAATGCCCTAGGTCATGTAAAAGTTAAAAAGCTGTATCCTATAGCAGAGCAGTAGAGAAAAACCACATCAGCATAAACCAGCTGAACAGGAAACACCTAAGGGAGCTTATCCTAACGGTCCCTGCTGAAACCCTTTACATAGCATTTACTTTCCATAGCCAGATATGTACTCGAACCCCAAAAAAATCCTTACAGAGGATAGAAAATAAACTCTAGTATATCTTACTAAATCAGAACTCAACAAAGAAAACTTCCCCTGATTATGGGGATTGGGGGTACATTAGCTAACAACCTAAATTTAGCTTATCGCCAAGCTCAAGAAACATGAATTGTAAACCCAGAAGAATAAACACAATTGTCCTAATTATGCAAAAGCTAGGCTAATATGCAGGAGCCCTAATCATATGAAAAAGGATAAAAAGAAAAAAAGAACAAAACAGAATGGACTCCTAAAATTGTTCTTTCCATATTTAAACATAATTGTATATTTTCGATTGCTAACCCCTATTAAATGGATAGAAATTATCAAATGCAAATTAAACACATTTTATCTAACTAACCATTCAAAACCCTATAATATTCTCCCATTCTGGAAGAAGATTCATAGAACACTGTCAAGTCGAACTCCCTATATATATATATATATATATATATATATATACTCCTGGTTAAACAATGTTCCCTTTCCCTTTCCCTATATAACTCCAAAAACCATATTAATATAGCCAGTAGAAGGAAAAACACTCAGGGCCAGATATTCAAAGCTTTGTGCCAGGCAAAAAAAGTTTGTGCGGATTTAGCACAGGATTAGCACTGGTCTGCGCTATTCAAAAGGCCAAATTGCATGGGCAAACCGCATTAGCACCGGGCAAACGATAATTACATGCAAGGGGCAAAGTGAACATGAATACAGGCTCAATGAGATATTCAGTGACTAGCGCTGCGCTAAGGTGTTTAGCATGACTTAGCGCAACCCATAGCGTGGTACAAATTACCACCCAGGAAAATCTGGTCTTAACCCTGGGCAAACAGATTTGCATGACATTGTTGCTTTGCACGGTGATAGAGTGGCATTAGCATGGCTTGCACTGCCCTAACATATAAGTATGACACTTAGAAACCACCAGACATGGAGGACACATGCCGCTCACTGATGGCACCACCATAATGCCAACAGCTGCCACAGGTCCCAGTCATGCATAAGTAGTAAGGGGTGATCGGTCCCACAGAGGTTATAATGGTAGTGTGGCTGTACAGCACACATCTGCAGATCATACATCTGTAGTGCCCAACAGATGCCAGCACACTCAGGCAGCACTGTGGGCATGGTGGCCATTGAGGGGAGGGTGTATGGGTGGCCAGACCTCACCACAGCCCAAGTGTGACCACAAGACTGGGACACAGCACGCAGTGCACATGGGCCAGTAGTGGGAATACCCCACCATCTGTGCATCTATCAGATCCCACGTGCTCCCCTGACACATACAGTGTAACTGTACAGGTGCCACAGCGCATACACAGCCAGCTGTGTATATGTCACTGTGTGCATTCAATGCCACAGGTGCAGCATCCGTGGATCATACAACTGCGTAACAGTAATGTCCACAGTCAGTATACACCTGCACGTTGGGCCTGTCACTGTGTACAGTGCAGTCAGCATCACTGCCCTACACACCATAGGCAGCGCTGTGTCCCTCACACTATTGTCCCCCTTGCTACTGTAGTGTCTTCTGAGCACTATAGCATGCCCTACAGTGTGACAGTTGCATGCAGCACCACCAACACCTGTGCCTATGCTGTTTTGTACCCTGGGGTACAATCTGCTATGCTATGCTGTACTGATTACATATAGCCTGCAGCTATCATTGTGCACTGCCAGACTGACCTACAGGTGGAGCAGTGGTCGGACCTGGTCAGCCCCTGTACTTCCAGACTTACCTACAGTTGACTCTGTGGGAGCCTGCATTAATGCTGGGCAAACTGCATGCAAATCAGGGCACAATGAGATACTAATCTGGTTGTTTTCCCAGAGACTACCTAAGTAGGCTCATTTGCATGTCACTTTTGAATATGGCACATTTTAGCACCATGCAAATATGTTTCCACCAGGCAAACAGCTTAGCTCTACACTAAAGCTAGCGCGGCGCTAACGGTTCGGGGAATATTATACAGTTTTGATCATTATTCTTTCACATCTGCTGCTGCCTGCAGCTGTACTGAGTCCACACATTTGCTGGCATACACATTGGCCACATAGTTTGTCTCTACCTGCCCTCACATCGCTGTACACTGTGTTGTTGTTGTGGTTTGCACTTCCTAATTGTTATATTCAGTGCTGTCTTATTCCAGGGCTATGTTTGCCCTGCACTCCCAGCCCAGTTTACACAGCCTCATTACCATGCTATATTCAGAAGCTGTTTGCCCTGGGCTATTCCTTTTGAATATAGCTTGCTTTGTGCTATATGTTTGCCCGCCAGACAGTGCTACTTTAGGCCAGGGGCAAAGTTTTGAATATCTGGCCCTCAAAGTCTTATTAAAAATAAAAAAACAATATCTCATGTGTTCACTGCTGGCTCATCCAAATCTGAGTCCAGGCTGGTGCATAGCAAGGTATAAAGTAAAAAAAACAGACAAATCTGCACCACATTTCTGGTGCACAGAGTACCACAATAAATCTTTCCAGTCATATTTGTTGAAGGGTTGAGCTATGCCAAACAGATTAAAGTCTAACAAATAAATGACTCTGATAAAATGATCAAATTTTCCTGTCCGAAACACCCTGCTACTATCCTTGTAAGTAGTCATCCAGAGCATCAGGCAGGGCAAAAATGTCTTCTACACCAAGTTCTCTAGAATATTCCCAGTGACGCAGTTCTCCAGATGGCCTCCAAACAGTGACATTAGCTGCCTTGAGTGAATAACTGAAACTGTAATGTTAAAAGAAAAAGACAAAATATAGGAAGGAGATAACATAAAGTCTAGGAATGTCCTCCAGTGTCAAACTTGCTCTATACGAGCCAAAATTTAGTCTCTTAGTCCCCAAAGCATTTTGAGAAATGCAGTCAAAGTCCTGCATAGTGGGCCTAAAATACCATTAATACATGAGCAAAACAGTTCCATCCTCCAGGGTAGTGCACCCTCTCACTGTCTATACCTCACCGCATTATCAACTTTTTGCTGGCAAGGTTACTCCCTTGCTGATCTTCACCCCCCGTTTCCCAAAAAGATCTGAGAGGAATTTGGCTAGCTCGGTGGCCGCTTGTAAGGCAGATTTGAATTGATGGACTCCACAAGGGATCGTAACCTCCAGTCGAGCAGGACAGAGCATGCAGTTCTTAATTTTAGCAACACATAACTTAGGTCAAAATGATGCGCGTTCTTGTTGGACTTTAAAAGTGAAATCTGGGACCAGTCTGAATCATTTCCCGTCCTGTTCCAGTTTTTCTGTGGACCTTGAAAATTTTAACAAGTGGTCCCTGTCTAGATAGTTTAGGACCTTAAAAATTATAGGGCACAGTGGGTCTCCAAGGGTCTGACTTGGGACGAATTGAGCAATGGGCCATCTCGATGACATATGTGGGACCGTGTGGGGAAGGCCTGCAATGCTGGTGCACAATTTTTGGATGAAAGTAATAGAACATACATAGATACATAGACAGTGTAGGCAGATAGGGGCCTATGGCCCACCTAGTCTGCCCATTTGAGTTTGTAACTTCAGTTTATGTTTTCCTAGAACTCTGTTGCCCCTTACCCCTGACCTCCAGAATTCCTTCATGTCTATCCCATGCATTCTTAAATCCCGTGATTGTTTCAGCCCCCATCACTTCCTCAGGCAGGGTGTTCCACTTGTCCACCACCCGTTCTGTGAAGAAATTCTTCCTCACATTTCCACTGAATCGTCCTCCCTTCAACTTCATCCAATGCCCTCTAGTCCTGGAACATCTTTTTCACTTAAAAATTGTGCATTCTTGCACCCTGTTCCTCCCTGTAAGATACTTTTATGCCTCTATCATGTCCACTCTCTCCCTCCTCTCCTCCAGGGAGTACATATTCATTTCCTTCAACCTGTCCTCATAGGACTTGTGATGCAATCCATGTGCCATCTTTGTTGCCCTCCTCTGAGTCTTCTCTACCCTGTCTATGTCCTTACGCCGGTAAGGTCTCCAGAACTGTACATTGTACTCCAGGTAGGGCCTCACTAGTGTCTTGTATAGTGGAATCATGACCTCCCTTTTCCTGCTGGTGATGCCCCTGCCTATGCATCCCAGTATCCTATTTGCTTTACCTGCTGCCTTGTCACACTGTTTCCCTACATTGAGGTCATCAGAGATGATAACCCCAAGACCCCTTGCCTGCTTGGTACATGCTATATCCTCACCCTCCAACTGATATATTGTGCCAGGGTTTTTGTGCCCCATATGCATTATCTTGTACTTCTTTGCATTGAATTTCAACTGCCAAACCCCTGACCATTCTTCAAGTTTCTGCAGGTCCTTCTCATTTCTCTACACCCTCTGGTGTGTCTACTCTGTTACAGAGCTTGGTGTCATCAGCGAACAGTGAAATTCTGCCTTCTAGGTCCTGCGCAATGTCACTGATGAAGATGTTGAATAGAACCGGTCCCAGCACTGATCCCTGTGGTACCCCACTGGTCACTCTTCCCTCTGTGGAGTGACAGCCATTTACCACCACCCTCTGTGTCCTGCCACCCAGCCAGTTACCTACCCACCACACTACTGTCCTGCCCACACCCATATTCCGTACTTTGTGTAATAGTCTTCTGTGTCAAAGGCCTTGCTGAAGTCCAGATTGGCCATGTCCACTGCCCTCCCCTGATACACTTCCCTAGTCACCCAGTCAAAAAGTTCAACGAGGTTGGTCTGGCATGACCTCCCCCTGGTGAAACCATGCTGCCTTGGATCCTGCAGTCCATTGACAACCAGATGTTCCATCAATCTCTCCTCCAGTAGTGCTTCCATGATCTTCCCCACTACCGAAGTGAGGTTGACTGGTCTGTAGTTCCCCACTTCCTCTTTTTTCCCACTTTTGTATAAGGGGACTACATCTGCTGTCCTCCAGTCTTTGGGTACCTCCCCTGTTTCCAGTGATCGGCTAAACAGGATAGCCAGAGGTTCAGTCACCACCTCTCTGAGTTCTTTAAGGACTCTGGGGTGCACCCCATCTGGCCTCATTACTTTATCAGCTCTTATTACTTCCAATTCCTTCAGGACCCTTTCTCGTGTAAAGGTACTTGTGTCCATTTCTGCACCATTCTCACCCCTTGTACTCCCTTCAGACCCATTACCCTCCTCTTCCTCAGTAAAGAATGAGCATAAATACCTGTTCAGTATGTCAGCTTTACTGTTGTCATCCTCCACACGGCCCCCATCCTCCCACTTCAGTCTCACTAGCCCTTCCTTTGCCTTTTCTTTTTTCACTTATGTACCTGTAAAAGGTTTTGTCCCCTCTACCCACTGATTTTGCAATGTGCTCTTCTGTCTGAGCTTTGGCTTCCCTTACTGACCTCCCTGCCTCCCTTTGCTTCTCCTGGTACTTCTCCCTATCCCCTTCTGCCTGTGACTTTTTGTATTGCCTGAATGCAATCTTTTTGGCTTTCACTTTCTTTGCTACCTCTTTGGAAAACCATAATGGCCTCCTCTTCCTTTTCCTCTTGCTAACCTGCTTAATGCATAATTCTGTTGCTCTTGTAATCCCCATTTTAAATACTGCCCACTGTTCCTCAACCCCTGATTCCTGCCCCATTTCCTTTAATGCCTCTTTCAAGTATCTCCCCATTTTCCCAAAGTCATGAGCCACGTGATTCCCACTGAGGAGTAAGCTGCTCTCCAGACATACTGAACAGTTATTTCTCCTCTTCTCCTCGGAAGCCCCAGGAGGACTAAATTATTCCTCCTGGAGTGTCCCTCCAAATCATTTACTTTGTCCTCCAATTTCTTCACAGTTTGGACTGGATTTGCTATCCCCAGCTCGATCAAATTGACCTGGTCTTCAATAGATGAAATGCTGACCTCTGTGTCCACCATCTGCTGGGCTAAATCCATAATATTTGTTTTCTACTCCCTGAACTCTGATATCAGTGCAAAGATAGCTGGCTTGATCATTTGCAGCTCAGAGTACATCTGCTGTTTGGTAATCAGAGGGGGGGAGACCCTTGATGGAAGATCTGCAGTAGAGGTACTCCTTTGGGGTCATTTTGCATCTACTGTATGCCCTGCACTGCCTCCTGGTCCCCATCCAAATTGTCGAGCTGTAGAAATCCCGTTTCTTGGGCTTGCTCCGGTACTTCCTCCATCGTACCACCTGGTCCGTGGGACGAAACAGGTGAAGTAGTCACAAATTGAAAAGATTATAGCAAAATGCAATAAAAGGAAGGCAAAATTAAGAGATAGAAGTGGCGCTCCTCTTGAGAGCAGCTTACTCCTCAGCGGGAATCATGTGGCTCAGCTTTGTCATTTTTTAAAGATTTTGACACCAAATTTTCAACATACCCTTTTTGAGACTCCTCCTCATGAACAGTGCTGGTGCCATTTTGCAAATACTGCCTTAAAGGTGATTTTATGGTTGGTTGGCAAAATCACCTTTTGGGATGGATTTCAAAATTTTCACCATATTTGTTCATGAGGTGGGGTCATAAGAAGGGTATGTTGAAAATGTGGGGTCAAAATATGTTAAAATTGCTAAGTTTTGTGCATCTGTTGACATTTCACTACACTAGCTTTTAACTTTCATAATTTCAATATTTTCACCCCAAATTTTCAGCATAGCCATTTCTTTACATCACCTCATGAACATGACAATTGTCAATTTTGAAAATACTGGCCAAAATGTGTTTTCTCAACTGAGATGTGGAATGATGTTGTGGCAGTGCTGAACTGACATTTCAGAGGTGTCATTGAGGCATAGGTCAGGAAGCATATGAAAACCATGGAACAATTATAAAATTGGCAAGTAGCATTTTATTATTATCAATAACAATAGACTAAAAATAAAAAAAAAATGTCAGGATAGCAATATACAAAGGCAGTACAGACAGAGAAAACAAAAGTCCGTCATCTGAGGGTTTCTTTCCAGTTTCCAAGAAGTCTCTCTAGCAAAAATATTGCTGCTCCTTTTATAACAAGTCTTTCCCTGACAATTAACTTCTTCATCCTGAGCTCATGAAGGAGACATCCTGTTTCTCACAAAACGTATCAGAGTTTTTGTCAGTTTCTTAGCATAGCAGGTTTGCAAATAGAACAGTATCCCAAGCTGGCCTCCTGCAGGAAGCTCTACAAAAGAGTTTGCAAACAAGCCTGAGAGGAGTTCAAACTGCATCTCAGGTTAACCCCCTAAATTCCAAATAGCTTTTTTTGCAATCATTTCAGCAATACAACTATATTCATTTTCAAAACAAAGGGATCCCAGTAGCACTTACAGTTTCACACAAAGATTCACATATGTTTTTATAACTGCAGGTATGCAAGGGAGAAGAAAAGACAGAAACGAAGTGAAGGTAGAGAGATAGTGAGAGGTGGAGAATCGTGAGACAGTCAGAGTGATCAGTTCTTGGGTCTCACGAAAACATTTGATTGTGCAACCAGAGAGACAAGAGACAGAAAAGGAGAGGTTAGAACAGATACAGTATTTGCATTTAACTCTTTCTGCATAACAAATGGGAGAGGGCCTTATTCAGCCCTGCCACAAGTAGGGATTTGAAAATTCTCAGTCCAGCATTCATGAGGTGGGATAATAACAGGGCTATGTTGTAGTGCTGTGCATAATTTTCCTGCAGAATGAAATTCTGCAGAATTTTCTAAATTGTGCTGAAATTCTGCTGAATTTTGCCAGAAACAGAAAGGTAGAATTCCATGGCAGAAAATAGTTACGGAATGATTTTCTGCAGAAAAAAAAATGTTGTTCCACTGAATAATATTCCATGGATCTCAATATTTTCCACACAAATTCTTGTGTAATAATTTTCTGTGGAAAAATGTTGTTCTGAGGAAAATTATTCTGCACATCACAGTAGGCAGAATTCTGCAGAAGAACCAGCAAAATTCCAGCTGAAATTCCAAAGGCAGAATGGTCATTCCGCACTAATTTTGCCAGCAGAATTCTGCATTCCACACAGCACTACTATGTTGACAATTTGGTTGCTATTTTGGTTGAAATGCTCCCATGGCAACATACATGTGTGCGTCTATGGAGGGATGAGAGTACAGGGGCCTGGAGGGCACTGCACTTCCAGAGCCAAATGAGGATGCAATTTTACTATCTCAGAAAGTAAGGACATTCTTTGCAAAAAACTTTGTTAATGCGTCCATTAGGGTTCCAGGAACAAAAGTTGGAAAATGTGGTGTTAGGGTTCCCAACACTAACACCCCATCCCTACCATGCATGCAGCAACAGGTGTGGTGGTTGTGCCTTTGGGTTGTCAACCCTAATGCTCACCCCATTCTTCTACAGTATACTGTACTCATCTCATATTATTTACTGATGGAATGGGGTGAGCATTACGGTTGAAAATCCCAAGGCATACGCTCCATGCCTGTTGCTGCATGAAGGGTGGGAGTGGGGAGTTATGGTTGGAAACCCTAACACCAAATTTCCCAGCTTTTGTTGCTGGAACTCTAACTGATGCATTAACAAAGTGTTTTGCAAAGAATATACAGTACACATATGGTTGAGTTCACAGTGCCTTGTGCACTGTGCACATATTTTAGAATACCCCCATCCCCAGTTGGACCACCCACTGCACCTGTGCCTTTCTGTACCAAAAGCTCAAGTCAAGAAATGTATGTCCCCTGGACACACATTGATAGTGAGAAGAGAGGGTTTGTCATAGCACAAAGTGATTCAGTGGAATTGCCTCTTCAGCTCCCATGAGTTATTTTTTTTTGTCTTTTGACAGCTAATAATTTGTATTAAGAAAAATGTCTTTATAGTATTACTAAATACTCTAGTAGAAATTACTAATAGTAGGCAATGCAGACACCATTACATATTGACTGGAGTGTTTAGACCAGTAAGGACATTCAGTAATCATAAAGAACAAGGCAATACACTTGCAGTCCCCAGGCTATCCTGCAGAGGGGGAGAGAGGACGGGGGACCTGTCTTAGGTTCTGGTGTAGAGCCTCAGTTGTGCTTATGGTGAAGAAAAAAGATAGGTATAGGTAGGAATCTGAAGGCAATCTGAGGGAAAGTCTGAAAGGGTGTTCAGGAGGGGTACAGAATGGTTCTGTGTGATAAGGGTGACTTTCCACCTGTGAACAATGAAAGAACCCAGCAGATACAGTGCATACCGGGTGGGCAAAGGGGGCAGACACCGAATGGTGCAAGGTTGAGAGAGGCAACACACTGAGGTGGGCAACAGAACACAGGAGGAGATCCTGGATAGCACAGGTGGAGAACCGCCACCATCAAAATGGCAACTGCGAGGTGGAAAAAAACCCACTAACACCACCACTAGGGAACGCAACCAGATGGGGGGATGGTGAGAGGTGGATAGGATGGGTACACTACTGCAGGACACACTGATGTCAGGAACCAGGCTGATGGCATGAGGAGAGGCACCATGGTGGGGGAACAGCAGTGACAGAGGGCAATGGTACAGCGACTGTGCAGGGAGGGCACACACACAGCCGCTGAATGGTGTGTCAGCAGGAGGTGATTCACTGAGTGCCACAGCAGCCCCACAGTACAGAGACAAACAGGCAGAAGACTCACCGGTGGGTGGTGATGGGATGCTGCCAGAGGCCCACCCGGCTATACCTGCATCTGGAAGTTGTATGCGAGCCCACACAGGTAGTCAGGTATGTTCCCATTGCCATAGTCCCCAATGACTGCCTCGATCTGGTGGGATGAGGTCCCGGTGCCGCCGCTTCTGTTCTGCTGCACCTGTGCCTGAGAGCAACTGCTCTGTATGGACAGCAGTGAGATGCTCCTCCTCCTGGAGACACTTGAGGAAGCACCACAGACATGGGCTGCTGGCATCCAACCTGGTGCAAAAGGCATGGTGCCAGCCTTCAACCAAATTGTTAGTATGGGCAAGGCCATCAAGGGTGAGCTAATACATGTTCCACTGCTGGACAGGGAACAGGAGACACCTGTGGGTGGACATGCTCAGGTGTGCTCCATGTACTCCAAGAAAGGCCAGAGCAGCTCTGCATGGGCCTGGTAGAAGAGCTGCTCCAGGAGTACACTGTGGGCACCCTCCACGGCATCCATGAGCATGTATGCCAGTGCGAAGAGCATGCAGAGGTTCAGGGTGAACTCTGCATCACTGGCATACCAGGCACACAGGTTGGGTATCTGATGTACCCTGCGCTACACAGCCTGACAGTAGTGGAAGTAGCATTCACACTCTACAATGCCCCCGAATGTGGCCGTGTATGCCCGCCAGGTGGCATGCTTGAAGTCAAGCATGGCCATTGCAGGGCATGCATTGCTGCAGCCACCCGCAGCTCACCAACATGGCTATACGTGTACTTTTCTGTGATGGCTTCAAGACGTAGACCAAAGGTAGCACGACGTTCGTCCGCAGTCCATGGATGGTGTAGACCTGCGCAAATAGTGGTGGTGCACAGCAGAATATGCCATTCATAAACCAGTCACTGCAACTGGCAAAGTACTGCAGGGCCCTCTGCATGGTAAACAGCAGCACATGGTCATCCCCTGGGCCACTGTTGTGCTGTAGGTACAGGTCACCACCCAGGGTGATGGCATATTCCGGGGGCACTGCCAGGTCGTACAGCGAGGTTGGTGTCAGAGAACCCCGGAGTCCTGCTGAAAATGCTGCACCATGAACTTCAGGTGCAACAGTGTGGGCAGCTGCCCCACAGTCATGTCCGGCACCCCTGTGGTGCACTGCGCCACTGCTTGTGTGTGCCCTTCATGGCTGCTGTGCGCTCGGTCACGCATGTTGCTAAGCACCTCCCAGACACCTGCCTCCCCTGTATTGGGGGCATGGTTGTGGGGTCACCAGGTGTACACCACTACATCCACCTCAGTGTGTACTCTGGTGGGGTAGCTGTGGTGGTGGTTCTGAATACATCACCAATATGTCTTATGCTTTATCTCCTTGTCCCAGCAGTAGAGATATCTGCTGTGGGACAGGAGGGGTTTGCCTTTCTGGCTCATTAGAAAACTGCACTCGGTCATCATACAGTCGGTCCCTAGTTGTGTGGCCTTTGCTTCCATGTTTTCCCCTTTTATGGGCATGGGCAGTCCAGGGGGCCGCCTACCTGTACATGCACTAGTGTACAGGTGCCAGCATGCCCCATGGTCCAGTGGCATAAAAACAGTGTGCGTTGGCAACAGTTATGCTGTGTGCCCCTGTTGTTGCAGTGTCTAATGATGGTGGTGTGCCTTGGTGGCTGTGGGTCAGTGGACAGCAGCTTAGAGGCATCCTGTACATTCCAGCTATGATAAGGTTAGGTGTTCTGCTGTGCTGCCTACTGGTAACCTGTCTAATGCTTGCTGAGAGTTCTGGACTATGGGCTGCTGTGGGTTTCAGTCCAACAGCTCAGGGCACACTCTCTGCATTGGAGTCAGGTGCACAGCACCTGTGGCACCATGGCAGCTCGGAAGCAACACACACCGACCTGACTGTTATCCACTTCCTGCTGCTGCCTGCATCGGTCCCTGTATGGCTTGGGGGAGGGACACAGGAAGGGCCAGTCAGCCGCTTCTGTAGCAGCGGGGGCATTTAGGGTGATATGTTGCAGTGGGGGCTGCCACAGGGGTCTACCCATGGGGTGCAGGTGGGTCCTCCACTGGGCTACAGGGTGCTTCCTGTGTGTGTGCATGCACAACCATGCCTTTGCCCATTGCGGTATTCACTTTTTTCTTCCTTCGCCATTCTTCTAGTCACCGACAGGTGTCAGTTGCCCAAATGTGTCTGGAGCATGTGCATCCCTGCTGCACATGTCACTCTAGCCATGACAGGGAATCGTGCTTCTGACAGCCACCCAGCTGGCAACACGCCCAACTGCCATAGGCCATGCAGGCTGTGCCGGGCTGGTGGTCTCACCCATGAGGGGTAGCCCTTTTTCCATCACCCATTCTAGTCACAGCCCTTATCATAGGATACCATCCAGAACAGAGTACCAGGAGTGCAAGAAAATGTCCCATATCTTCTGATATCTGGGAAGTGTTTTTTTTTTGCAAAATTAGACTTTTCATCTAAGGTTGCTAGACTTTGAATAGCTGTCAGCCATTGCGTTATGGATGGTGCATCTACTGTTCTCCATCTTTCCTATCTTAGTCTTTTCACCTGTATCCCTGCCATCCAGAGAGATGTCAAGTGGGCTTGCAGGATTCAGGGATGGCTCAGATTAAAGTCAAGGAGATATATCTGTGGCAGTAATAGGATAAAGCCCCCCTCAATACCAGGGCAGCAGTTGGGGTCCTAGTCCCAGAAGTTCTGTATCCATGAGAAGCTCCAAATAATGTGTAGAAGGTAAGCCCCCAGAGCCTGGAATCTTCCACATTTATTGTGGTACATTAACTCTAATGTATGTAGTCTATCCAGTGTGTGGTACCAAAAGTGCAGCATTGTGTTTTGGATTAGGAGACTTCTCAAGTCTTGGCATGACCTGTGGCCAGTTGCCACAGTTTTGTTCAATGGTCCTCAGATATGTCAATACATAGGGTGCAAGACCATTTCTCCCTGACAGCATCAGAGGGATTGGGGGTCTCTTGAAGATCTTCTTATATATCAGGCCTGCCCTGCTCCAAAGGGCTTTGAATCAGAATGTAAGGGGCAGAGGGGAGTGTGTGGGGATTCTATTTGGGAGCTTGGGAAGGCAGGAGAGCACAATGCTATGAATTTGGGAGAACCTCCAAAAATTCGGCCTTGGGAGTTCAGATCTCCTTTGGAGGCCTTTTAAGGAGTCCACATGTGTGGTAAGTTGCCACAAGTCAGACAATCATTGTATCCCCTTTTTAACCCAAGACAACCAGTAGATCTGTTGTCCTCCTATTGCTAGCAAGGGGTTCAACCAGAGAGGCAGTACTGATTGCAAGATTAGGTGGGCATGGAGCTAGTTTCCAAGTTTCCTCCACAGCTTGACAGTGGGTGCTAACATGGTGCCTTTGTTCTTAAAAGTGGGCAGAGGATGAAAAAAGCGGGCAACTGGCTCAGCCACCCGGCCCATGTGTTGCTCAGTTGTGACCCAGAGTGGGTGAGCTGAGGGAGAGGGTGGGGAGAACCACTGAATGGTTTGTGTGCATTAGAAGGAAACTTAATAAGTGTAAAACCATGGCAGACCCCAGCCACCTTTTTTCCAGTGCGCTCAGAGTTTGGTTCTACTATCTTCCAATGATCACAATCTTCTTTAAGTTTTTTCAAAAGAGGAGAGAGATTAACTGAGACCATACTCTCATGATCCATGCGAGTCCATATCACAAGATATTTAACACCTTTGAATTACAATTAGAGGTTAAAAGGGGTCAGTGAGTCATGTGCACATAATGCATTCAGTGGAAGAACTTCAGTTTTTGTGAGGTTAGTTTTGAACCCAAAGATATCCCTAAATTTCTGCAGAAGGTCAAGCAGCAGGCAGTCATCTTCATATAGTAATGTACCCAATTCCGCCTGACCGACCTCTACTAAATGGAGGCCTGGGTGAATCCTCACTGCTATGGCTAGGGGCCCAATGGCCAGCACAAAAAGGAGCAGGGAGATGTGGCACCCCTGTTGAGTGCCCCTTTGTAAAGCAATCAGGTTAGACAGGACAGCATTGGTCAGTACTCCAGCAGAGAGTTGTGTATACAATGTTTTGACCCAATCTCCAAACAGGGGGTGAAAGCCCATTCTGTGCATGATAGCTTGGAGATACCCCACTCCACTGAGCTGAAGGCCCTTTCAAAATATATGGCCATGGCTGCAGTTGGGGAGGGGGTTGTTTTGGCCAGGGACATTAGGGAAAGGAGTGCTCTGTGATGGTCTGTACTAAGATGCCCTTTTATGAACCCCACCTGAGTGGAATGACTGAAGAGGTCTCTAGTATTGTGGCCAAGGCCCGGCTAGAACCTTACATCTGCATTAATTAGTGAATTCAGCTCTGATGATGTCTCAAAGTTTAACTGTCATCTGACAACTTCAGTGCACTAAGAGGTGGGGTAAGATCTGCCTAGCATCATTCTGTGATGGTGAGCAAACATTTAATAGGAGACTACAATGTAGCTCATTGAAATACATTGTATACAGTACTAAATTCATTTCTAGATGAAGATAAATAGACATACTGTAGTTTGAAATTTTTATAATGTATAGTAGTATTGTTTACAATAAAATGATTCCAGTTTAAGTAATATTTTTACAACATTCTGTACTCACTGTTGTTGAATACTCACATGGTTTTTATAGTTGAGAGTGAGAAATTACCAGGGACTCTGGTTACTTGCTGCAACATTTTGGGATCATTTTTGTTCAAACCTTTGTGAGCATTTACCTCATCTGTCTTCCTCAGGACATCCTGACAAAGCTAAGTGAGGTGAATGTGCACAATGTTTTGAACAGGAGGGAGCCAACAGAGTTGCTGCACACAGCTGGACCACTAGCAATTTCTCATTTTGACTCAGAAGCATGTCATCTTGCGAGTTTTTGACTTCAGTAAGCATGTTTCAAAAAGAATTCCTTAAACCAGAAACAGTTTTAAGTAAGAAATACCACATAAGAAAAATTGACAGCCCTCCTTGTTATCTTCTTCTACACTTCAACTGCCTGGATTGAAGCATCTCTCAGAGACATTTACCACGGACTCTGCAATAATAGTATAAGATAGTTTGCTGACCTTTTAAATGAATATCTAAATTAAAACAGGTTCAACCTCAGTGTATAGCAATGCTTGAAGTGTGTTACTATGTTAAAGTAGCACCACTCAAAGTATATTATCAGTGGTCCCGTTAGTTGCTACTTAGCCAAATGGAGGCATTGAAGCCCTATGAGGGAGAAGCAGCACTTATGGTAAAAGAATGGACAGTCCTTATTTTGTTTCAGTATCATAAAGGAGTATGTAAAGAGCAAAGCCATCATGCCCATATAGTCTATTCATTATGTGTTGCTCCCTGCTAAATTCCAATCTAAGTATTTATTTTTAGGCTGAAGTAGAGCTATCAATGGGTAATTCATTGATACCTCTATTAATTTTTAATTTTGTGATCCACGGACATTTTCTTGCCATGATGTCGGTCCTAGAAAGGACATGGAATCATGTCTACTTTGCAGTTATTTGTAATGTTTCTGTTTCTAGCAATTATATCCATTCTCCAAAATTATCTCTTAATAACTGTGACCAAATGAAAGCTCATGTTTACAAATGTATTTTGCATTTTATTTCTTTTTATTGGCACCGTTCTGTACTGTTCTTCCAAAGAGCCAGTAATTTACAGATACAATGTTTTATCTTGTCCAGAGGACTCTGAATAATCCTTTGACAGAGAGCAACATATCATGGCTAGCATTCTGTTCATGAGGAATGTCACAGAAAGAAATGCAGAATTACTGGTTCTATAAGCAGGACTTTTGATGATGGGGTTTAAAAAAATGCAAAACACAGTTGTTTATAGCAATGGTTATATTTATTTAGTTATTTGTGATCTATGACGGGCAAAGGCACATTGATTTGGGACAACTTGCTTCCACATGCACCCTGGGGTGTTGGTTACATGGCCCAATTGTACTGACGAGGGAATGTTGTCCAGGACACCAGAGAAAATCCCCTACTCATAAGTGCCATGGGATCTTTAACTTCCATCTAGACAGTAAACAGTAATGTGAAGAAGGAGCTTTTGTTTAGCATCATTACCAAGGGATGGCACCCGAACAGTGCAACGCCTTGTATTGATATAGTACAATGTAAGTACTGTAGTTGGGATTAATCCAAATATCTGGATAAGAACCCATAGTCATCCAGCCTTTTGGCCCTAATAATGAGTAAGAAATCTACTGAGCAATTGCATTTTGATATGGATCATTTTGTGGTATAAATATAATTTGTGAAACCAGGAACATTTCAAATACAGCAGGTACAACATACTGTTGCACTGTATGAATTTCCTAGCTGTATAACTCCCAAGAAAACTTTGAATTAATACACATTTGTTCAGTTCTAGTATAGCAGTGGCTAAGACCACAAACAAATCAATGAATGAACAGCAGTATTAGCAAGCTACAGAAGTGAGGTATATTTGTTTTCATTAAGGATAGATAACATTTTAATAGGAAGGACTAGCAACATTCTTTTTTAAATAAAGTTGTGATTCTCTAGAATGCAGATATATTCTTGAGAACAGCTCAAACATTTAAATTCATAAAAAATATGGATTTTCTCACATATGATTTATTTTATTAATATGCTATTGACTAATCTAAAAATCATCACAAGAATCAAAAACAGATCTAGCATTAGATAAGTAACATACAGCACAAACATGCTACCTAAAAATAAACAATTTATAAAAATAAAAACACTCTAAATAAGAAACCAGCCACTTAAACTATATACATTATAAGGCAGATCAACCTCAAAACTAAAACAAAGCCAGTGGTAATGCCAGGTAAGGTGAGGAGGCAGTTTGCTCATTGCTTAGAGTGCAGAACTGTGAACAAAGAAGCATGAGTTTGAATTCCAGAACTGAACAATTAACACATACTGTGTGACCCTAAGCAAGTTACTGCCCATTGCCTTATACTCCCAGTACTTATACTGTCTGTAATATAGTCGCAGGTGTATACCATATATCCACCCTAAGTCTCCTTGTGTGCTGAAATTAGTAGCAATATTTTCTATCCCCACCATCCCCTGAAATATAAAAAGCTTTCTAATACATATCTAAATTCCTTCCCTTCCTTACTTCTTTGATTTAAGTTGCAGTCACTTGGGTAATGGGAAGGCATAAAGCTACATCAGATGAAGACAGGCATTATCCTGACCCATACACAACCTTACATTAATCTTTCTTTTCATTTTGTCCAGACAAAAGATAGTATGAAGTCCCCATTTACTCTGAAAGCTATTTTGTTGTTATTGCTGTATTGTGATTTCTTTCTGATGATGGCTGTACAAACATGACACTATCAGTTGTACCTCAAGGATACAAAGTGCATTCTGGGAGTTTCAGATTCTGAGACATCTCTAGCATAGAATTTGATTGCAGTGTCTCAAAAAGAAAACTCCAGTTTTTAGAGCTAAAGAGTAATTACAGCCTACTGTGGGTTGAATAACGTTTTGAATTTGCCAAGATAGAAAGGTTACTCTTCATTATCACCTTCTGGGTTCTATTTTTCAACCTGTCTTTAATCCATCTAAGTAGTTAGTCATTTAAAGGAAGACTCACTTAATTGTTATGCGTGACCAGCTAAAATGCTATGCAAAAGTTGAGATTTCTAACTCTTCACTAGCTATTTCATAGAATGAATAAAGATTGGCCAGACATGCTTTATCCTTCATGAATCAGTGTTGACATGAATGATCAAAATTAAGGATATTCAATTATTCATTGTTCAGTAGGTCTTTTACAATGCTTTCCATGATCTTTCCTGGAACAGATGAAAACTAATTGGCCTATGGTTAGAAACCTCTGCTCTGTTGTCCTTTTTAAAAATGAGTACCGTGGGCGTTATTTTCTATTCAGATGGAATTGCGGGTCCATTGAGGGATTTGTTAAATTGCAGTGGATACAGAATGTTTTTCCCCCATTTTAACATTTAGGGAGATATGTTGTCAGGCATTAGTGAACTATTCTGTTTCAGGTTTTTGATTTTTTTCAGCAATATCCTTTGCAGATATTTCAACATTGTTTGATATATTATATGATAGGTTTTAGTGATTGTAGTTGTGAAGTTTTTGGAGCTGTTGTGTTTAAGAATGCTCAACTGGAGCCCGATAAAGGAATTTCACAGCCTAGGGGTGGGATCCAAAGTGGTTAACTGGGTTAGAACCTAGTTAATGGATACACAAGAGAGGGTGGTTGTAAACAGCACTCACTTTAATGATAGAAGCATGACCAACAGGGTGCTGCAGAGCTCTGTACTAGGAATGGCCCACTTCAATTTCTTCATAAGCAACATTGCAAAGGGACTGGAAGGGAAGGTGTGCCTTCTTGCAGATGTCACCAAAATCTGTAATAGAATGAACATTCAGGAGTGAGTTGAGAGAATTTGCAGGGATCTTGGGGAACTTGAGGAATGATCAAGATCATGGGAGTTGGGGTTCAATGCAATAAAGTGCTAAATCATGCACCTAGGGCATAGGAACCCAGGAGCAGGGTATAAAGCAGTATGGGAGGAGGTACTGGCAATCAATAAGCAGGAACGTTTCTTGAGGTTATCATAACTCAAAGTGTCAGGCAGTATGACAAAGCACTGGGTAGGGATAGTGGGATTCTGGGGTGCATAGGGAGGGGTAAATCCAGCAGGAGGAGGGAGGTGGTATTGCCTCTATATCACTTGCTGGTGAGACCCCACCCAGAATATTGTGCCCAGTTTTGGAGGCTGCACCTCAGAAAAGACATACAAAAGTTGGAGGCACTCCAAAGGATGGCAAATAAAATGGTGGAGGAGTTGCATGAGAAGCCCTATTAAGAGAGTCAGGAATCTTAACACGTATACCCTGGTAGAGAGGATACTGAGAGGGGACATGGTAGAAACTTACAAGTAGCTCTCAGGAGTAACCAGGGTGCAGGATGAGGAGTCTCTGTCAAATCAGTATGAGCATCAGAATTAGGGAAATACAAAATCACACATGCCCACACAATGCAAAGCATCATGGGCTGCATATGCAGATCACTACAGAATATTATGCTGGTTCAACTTTAAGCAGAATTGCATGGTGCCGAAAGACAGCACATACAGTTTGCAAAGGGTGCTAACAGATGACATAGACACATGTTTCGTCCTACCAGGACTCATCAGTATGCCTCGTCTGTTTGACACCCCAGTGGAATGAACCAGCTCCCCTAAGATGGTCTGTCTGGGTTATGTTGTGGTGAACCCATTAAAACAAAAAAATATTTAAAAGACAAAGAACCTCTGTGCACAAACACTGAGGCAATGGTTACCCCAAAGGGGACATGTGATAAAGTTGTGAGGGGGTTAAGAGGAATGTGAGAACAAACTACTTCACTGAAAGGATGGTAGATACCTGAAACAGACTGCCAGCAGAAGTGGTGGAGGAGAAAAAAGTGGGCATATTCAAGCATGTGAGGGATAGATAATGAGGAATATTAGTAAACAGGAAGGGAGAAGGGCCTGTGGAGAAAGATTAGGCAGAGAATATCTGGGCAGACTGGGTGGGCAAAGTGGTCCTTTGCTGCTGACAAATTCTGTTTCTGTGTTTCTATCGATACTGAACAAAACTAGGTAATAAAAACCTCTTTCATGTTGCCTAGCGAACTTATCAACTTGAGATCTAGGTCTGAGGGTCCTACCCCATTGTTGGTGTTTTGTAATGAGCTGATAATCCATAGAACTGTTTACAGTAAGATGTATTTGTGTTTTGTGCAAGGGATAGGTCTGTTTTATTTTTTTTTCTCGTTTTTGACCTGTTCATTTTTAATTTTCTTTTCTAATCCCACCACATTTCCTGTGTTCCATAAGTCATAAATTTATGATATGCTATTGTTCTCATTTTAATTAAATAACAAATTTTATTGTTAAACCACCACGGTCAGCAATCTCTATTATTTTGTTTTTTGGCTTTCAGTATGTGATGATCACAAACTTCCAAAATTTGATCTTTAAGTATATTCCATGCATTGCCCACTGAGTCAATTCCCAGTAAGTGATTCCAGTGGATTTTGGATAGCTCTTCTGCCATGGCTATTGTATTAGCCTTATTTTACAGGTAAAATTATGTGATACAATTACCAATCACTTGTTCACTTGTCAAGCAGATGATGCAGGGCCATGCAGCAATGGAACCACAAGAGATCAAACTACTGGCTGATTAACTGACACATTTGTACACCTCAGCTGAATACTGCATTTTTACCCGCCATGCAAACGTGATTGCACTAGCATGCACCACTGTGCTGTGCCTGTCCTTGTGCAATGGTGTAGCGTGGCACAAATATAACACCATATGCTGCATATGATTTCATCAGACTGTGCAGCCCTGCACACCAGACTATTATGCAATAGTGGTGCAAAGCCCTGTGCAGGCCTGTGCATGTTCAACAAGTGCATGCCAACCCTGCACTCGTGCCACCTCATTCCTGGTGTGTGCTCCCAGTAGAGACCCCCATGATGTACATGTTGCACAGTGCAATATGATGTATCATGGTGCTACCATGGCAACATGCTATGCAACTACAGGACACACCCAGACAGCCCAGAACCTGGCAGGTGTGTGTTGGAAGTGCTAGGCCTAGACAGAGGGGGACACAATGTCAAGCAGATGATGCAGGGCCATGCAGCAATGGAACCACAAGAGATCAAACACTGAGCTGGCCAAGTTAGTTGACCTGGTGGTGGCCAAAGAGGACCAGCTGCTGGGGGAAGAAGTAGAGTCAGACAGGCCACAGAAGGAGGTGTGGGCATCTGTGGGGAGGCACCTCACACAATGAACTAGCATCACTCATGCTGGTGACCAGTGCCACCACAGAGTCAACAACCTCCAGAAGAGGGAGGTACGTTCCTGTGGCAACTGACAGCAATAGTGGATGTTGGCACTGTGCCAAGACCTGGTGGATACAGATGGTCCAATGTATGTTGTGTGTAATAACCTATGTGCATGACTGTGTCATGATAGTCTGCAATAGGGCTACTGTCCCAAAGGCACTGTGTATATTACCTGTGTACCTTTTTTTGTTCCCCTGTGTGCCATGGGGCTTGCCCAAGTGTATGGCCTACCTATGCATATGCAGGTGTCTAGGTGTCTGAGCCCGCAGGCCCACATGACGTCCCCATGCCCTGTGCATGACAGGACCCATCGTGAGTGACTAAGGCATATGACATCCAGGACTGCACAGCCGTGGGCTACCACAATGACATGGTGACATTGTCAGGACACATGACAGGCCCTTGTATAGTGTCATAGATGATATTCAGGGTTTGGTTTGCCAGGTATGACCCAAGAAGTTGTCACATGTTTCCTACATGTAGCTGTGCTGGCAGGTGTATCCATCTGGATATGGATGTGCCCACACTCTGTGTCATATGCACTGTCCATACTATGCCACATGGGCACTGGTATGCATGTGCCAGTTACAGCACCACGGTCTGTGCCATGTGCATTGTCTGTACTACACCACATGGGCACTGATATGCATATGCTAAGTACAACATGGGGTACTATTTTAATGCGCAGGGGGTGCCTGACATGTGCTGGCCACTGTGCAGGGCCACATCTAAGAATCCTGTCCCCCCGGCTGTTGTGCAGATATGTCTTGTCTGCCCTTGTTGTATGTAACCAGGTGCGCCATTCATAAAATATCATACAGGTATTTTGCAGACCTGCTCAGATCTGTCCATCCCCATCATGAGCACATTCTGGCTGGTGCATAGTATAGGCATATGGGCATGTATATTGTGTAGGGTGTACAAAACAGTGCATTGTGTCCACTGCAGGATACTGATCATATCTCCTTTTCCCTCCTCTACAGGCCTCAGCAGACAGCAGGCCATGGCCAGGGCCATGGATCAGCCAAATCAGCAGAGTCACAGAGAAGATTGACCGAGGGAATCACCAGGCTTTGATGGGGCCCAGACAGATCATGAGAGGGGCATCCATGTAAGTACCCTTCATTGAGTATCGCATCTGGGGTTACATGTTTACACTGATAGGTGCCGAACAGGTTGGGCCACTATGGCTATGGCCCTACCACTTTAATAAGTGGTAGGGCCAGCCTTTTCATTTGTTGCAATCATTGCAATTTATTACAAAGAAGAACTGTGGCTTAGAACTAAAACATGTGCTATAAACTGTGTTTAATCTCCTTCTGTGGGGCATACAAGGTGTCAGCAGAATTGTGAACAGTGAAGGCCTGACTACTGTTAATGGGGGTGGGTTGGTGTCATGGCCTGCTGGATTAAGGCACAGTGGTTAAACATTTTTCTAATGTAAACAATTGGCCTGACTTGGGGAGGGATCATGGCACAGGAAGATGCCTTAAGCTGGAGAGGGGACATTTCACCACATGTTAGACATCTGCTCAAGATAACAATATGGTCGTGGGTGAACTCACTCAAGGGGAGGGACGTTACTGCTTACATCATTGGCCCTGCCGCTGTTTAGACTCTTTCGCCACTCATGTCTACACTATGCTGCATGTCTCTGTGGCCGGCAATGGATGTCCATGTGTGGCCCTCCATGTCAGATGCATGCCTGTGGGGGCTTCACCTATGCAGTTGTGGTAGGGGACACTCACCCTGCACTTGGGGCATTACCCCACCAGCGACAGTGTTATGTGTCATCTATTTTTGTGCACCAATGTGCTGCCAACTTTGTGCCTTGTGTCTGTTTATAAAGCCATGGCATGCCTTCCACCATGCACTGGCATATCTTCTGTGTCATTGACCAGGTGCCATAGGGGCTTGGTAGTATTGCACACAATGCCACTTGTAACCTTTCATTGTCAGGTCTATACTACCATATGCTTGGGACTATGTATGTGTGTGTCTGTCATCAGGAGGTAGAAATTGGCCTCTGTAGTACTGGTACACCACCATGTCTTGCAGTGCGCATCATACAGTACCCGTGGTAGTTCCCCTGCACTGGTACCATCTTTGGTGCCTTATGTGCTGCATGTCATGCCTTTGCAGCTCAAGAGAGCCTGGCATTTGTGGCAAGAGGTCATCGGAAGGTGACGGGGCATTGGAGGCTGGTACAGGTAGTGTACCATATGTGATCAACATTATTATGCAGAGTCAGTGGTGTCATAGGGTGTGGGTGACTTTGTGGACTGAACAGACTGCACAGTAGTGTGACACAATTGCAGATAAAAAAAAATCGAAAATTTATTTTTACTTCAGCATCTTTCTTCTTTTTTAGCAAAACATATTTAAACAGTGAACTGGCACAACATAAATAAAAAACACAAGTGGCAACCTCAAAGCACAGAAATCACTTGGAATCCATGGTCAGAAAGAACTAGCCATCCCAGGTGTTTTACTTTAATACCTGGGAGCAATACTCAGAGCTCCCTGCTGGGTCTGTCTCCAGACGCAACACCTATTTGACTCACAGTTTGACTAACAGAGTTTTATACAAGGAGCTATACCATGTGATGAGCAAACCCCGCCCATACTATTTCTGTAACATTTAAACTCTTTCAGTATAGTTTTAAATGTTTTATTTTCTACAGGTTCACTATTTAATTCATCATGTTACACTGTAGATGACAACACATTCATTGTATAAAGTAATTCAAAGGTTAGAACATAGAACAGCCTCTGAAGAACCACCCACCAAGCACTTCAACATTATTTATGTGGGAGAACAATGGCCGGTCCACGCTATAGTGCAAAGCACAGAGCAGGAAACAAACCTCCCCACAGCGTTCTGACCAATCCCCCAGCCAGAAAAACAACAGTAAGTGCAAATGCCTTTTATTCTTATGCTGGAAAAAAGGGACATGTAGAAGATACATTCTTCAACTACTGTTCAGTCTAATCTTAACACTACTACATCCTATAGTCATTTTAAAGTCTTTTCCCTTAATTAAATGGAAATTTCCATGAAGGGAGGGGAAGGGCAGCTCCCAACCAAAAAACTACATTTTCTGCAGCGCACTACAATCCACTTCATACAAAAGCCCGCCTGGTATTTAAACTAGACATGTAATAACAGTATCCCTAGCAGCACGAATGTACATGTGTTCATGGCAAACCACCATACCCAGCGCCAAAGCGAAGAGAACAGGTCAGGAAATAGACCATGCAAATCGCCAAGCCACACCGCCATGAAGCAACTGCACCTACTCTGTGCGGCTTTGCTTCTCCCAACTCTGTACTTATTTTCCTTTTTACAGACAAGGCACAGGTTAATTAAAATATACTACCTAAGCAAATGCCCAAGAGGCTGGAAAGGGACCCAGACCTTCAACTGGCTTTCCACCGCCTTCATTCTGAAGGGGGGGTACATAAAACAGTCCAGTCTCCCATTCAAGTATTTACCTGGCGTAATGCCCAACCTTGTTCTTTTTTACAGAGCTTATTTCTTGTAGTTAAAGCCTACAGTTTCCATCCCAAAGAACTCAGCTCACAATAGAATGGAAGCAGAGGAGCCGCACCGCCCAGAGGAGAAAAAAAATTTGTAACTCCTATGTTTCCTCGAGATCCAGCTTTCACCCTCTAACATTTTACTTTCCATAAAAATAGTATACTATCCCAATACAGCACTCCTGCCTCCCTGAACCTTTACCTACTACTTACAGGGTACATGCTGCAACAACGTTATACCGTGGACTTTATACCACTAAAAATAAACATAACTCCCATTCAGTAGAACAGCCGACCGTTTCACACATGCCATTCTGCCATTCCATCCCACCTCCATGTACTGCTGCATTTATAAATACAAAAAGGGGGATCTTCCTCTAAGATAACCATTTCCTTTATTTCAGCTCAAGGACATGTGTACAAACAATCAGTTCTCTTGCATGTCACTGTGGTGCATCAGTGCTTAGAGAAATGTTAAGCTATACAGCCCCATTTCATTATAATTCTCCAAACAAGATAACAATGGTAATCCAACTACGTTTGCATATTTAAAGGGCAACAGAGAAACCTGTACTGCACCTCTTTATTCTAGTACTCTCTGCCTCTATTAGATAAAACATTTTAACTCCATATTTTACCTATACTTTATCACCTAATTGCTTTATTTATTTCTCCAAAGAAAGGGGGAAGGGGTTAACTTTCTCCTACAGTATAAGCATTACTCATCACAGGTCACCCTGTGACAAGTGGTGTCTAACCAAAACAGTGATGATTATAGCATGATTACTTCACTGTGCACATGTAGGGCCATGTATACATTCAGACACAACTTGATCTTTTCAGGGCCAGTGTCCTGCACTTGCTCTGTATAAGTGGCAGACCAGTACCTAGGGCAGTGACAACATCTTCAGGGTAGGGATGGCACCTCTAGGCAGCTCTGCATCCTACACCAGTGCTGTGCCAACAAGGGGAGTGCTACAGCACCCCACCTGCATATGACACCACAAAACTCATGTGGTGCTCTGGCTGCTGCACACAGTGCAGCACAGTGGTGCTGTCCATAGACAACTAATTTGTGTGTAACACATGCATGGCTGGCCTGGAGTGCTGAACACCTGTCTTGACCTGTGTGCTGCATGACTGGTGTGTAGGGTGCAGAGTGTGTGTGTGTGGCTCCTGGCACCTCCATCCATTCCACAGCCTAATGCACCCTGGCTTGGTGTTGCTATTGCTTGTGCTGCAGTTCCACATCTGGCATGCCTGCCTCCTGTGTTGATTCTCTCTTGCACAGCTCTACCCTGCTGTGTTGCAACATGGCAGACCCATTGTATGTGCAGTTCACTGCTGTTTAGGGCCATAATGTTGTCTCTGGTATGGCTCACACATTCCACTGCAGCTGTGTGAATCCCTCCACCTATGTACAGCATGGTGGCCCATGTGTCATCTGGCTGTACATGTGTTATGCTCATTATTCCACTGCTGTGTCCATTATCATGTGTAGACTGCTGGCTGAATTCAGTGTACTTCTTGACATAGGTGCTCAGAGGGATGCTGGAGCATGGAGAAGACCCTGGGAGCCACTGCTGCAGGAGCGATGGGATGACCTCCAATGGAGACAGGTCCGCCTGTTGCGACTCTTGGCACAATGGGTACTGGACTGTACACATGTGATTTAGGACCTTCTGGCAGCCATCAGCCATGAACTACAGCAGCAGCCACCACTACCATGACCACTGTCAGATACCCCCTGATAGGCCATGGACATTGGAGCACCTCATGGGCCATTGCCCTTGCTCTGTTTTGTTCTTCCGAGTAGGTGTCTTTTTTCCTTTTCTGTAGGGCTGGTGCCATTATTCCTTTGTCCCTCTCTATTTTTTTTAAACAGTTGCCCTTGTTTGGTGTCTGTGATTTTGTTTTGTTCATGGTCCATTGGCCCTTGTACATAGTAAACATTTGTTGTGATAACTATGCTGCTGTGTTGTGAGTCATTCAGTGGTGCCATCCACTCACACCTACTGCCACTCCCAGGGTTCAGTGCTATTCAGAGCTACACAAGTTTATTGCACTGCACAGGTGCATGTCATTTGCACAACATGTAGTCCAGCCTATATATACATCAGATGTAGCTCCGGTGCAGTGCCTTTGTATTTATCACTGTAGGAGACTAGTCTAAGTGCTAGTGCAGGCACAACACAAAGACAGTGCTAGTACCCTTTTCTGAATATCGGTCCCCAAATGTACAGTATGCTTTATTTTATATGGAGTTCAAAATTAGTGCAAAAAGTGCATATACATATGTTAGGAGCCATTGCAGGTTTGAAAACCACACATAGGGGATGCTACATCAAAGGAGTAAAGTGGTATCAAGTCTTATAGGATTTATAGTGCAATCAATTGATATTTATGTACATTCCATACTGACACCTTGTGCTAATGTGCAAAAGACAATTACAAATATAAATGCTATCCAATGGAGTCAATGTTCAATAGTCAGCTCCACATCAGTGCTAGTATTAATTTATGATAATCATTTAATGATTACTTAAATATTTAAATATTAGAAACGAGTCAAAGTGTTAACCATTCTGGTCACACTTTATTTTAAGCGTCAGGTTCAATGTAACTGTGGGGTATGTAGTCATTAATGTAATTCAACAGAGGGCAATTAAACTGCATTTACAAGTCTGTTGCATGTAACCACATTGTAATTGCAATGCAGTCATAACTTAGTTAAACTATAACTACAGTGTAGTTTTATTCATATATGATATTTTAAAATTTTAAGATTTATGATTCAAAGCTCTATAGCTGCATAAACTCAGAAAGGCATGCAATAGAGTTTTGCACTACAGACATCTGTGCACATAAACTTTGTGCTCTTTTCTCTATTTTGTATCATGGAATGACAGGTCTTACATGAGTAACACACAAATGGAAAACATAAAAAAACCATTCAGCTGGTCACCTTGTTCCTGCTTTATCTCCATCATAGATATATGTACTGTACTTGCTCAGTGTCCTTAGTACAGGTTTGTATAATAACGTGAGGTAAAACTAGCACCCACCAAGATCCCCATCAGCTGTTTGTACCATTGTCCATTTGAAGATTAAATACACCTGTTCTAATACCAAATTTACTAAATCTACAAAAAAGTAGTGGGGTGAATTTTTAAGTTCTTTCTCATCCTAATAATATTTCAGTGCTGTTAACCCCTCATCATGAGGGATATTAGTATAACGTGAAAATACATCTAGAGTTGCTAGTATACAACTCCATCAAGCTGCAAATTGTGCAACACATTCAAAATTGGTGTTTTTTCTAACAGAGTACTGCATTGGGTTCTAGCCTGAGAGGTTTAAAAAGTATTTTCTTCTAAAGTAATATTTACATTATCAATATAAAGCCAATAGATTAATGTAAACATTATTGTATCATTGCATGAATGCTGCAGCAACATGTCACAACCATGTTAGCTTGACATCTGTGGGACCTAGTGACCCCTTGCATGAGCAACCCCAATGCGTGAATGCCAAGATGCAGGAGTGTGGCATCTTCAGGGCATTAGCAGGGAGGACAGCAGGCAGCAGGCCATGCTGGGGGGGATGATGAGTAGGAGACTAGGGAGTATACCCACTAAGGAATGGGCTGAACAGTTATAGTGGGGAGGAGCAGAGTAGGAGTACATGAAATGGAGCACAAGGAGGATGGGGGGTCCTAGGGAGTGGGACAGTAAGCAGGCATGGGGATGGAGAGGGGTTGTGGGCAGGCAAGAGAGAGGGGAAGCAGGATGAGTGGTACATTGTAATGTCTGTGGGGCTGCCATATTCTTGGGGATTGCATGGTGGGTAGGGGAGTGTATGGTGTGTAGGCAGTTGAGATAACTTGGAGAGGAGCTTGGATGGCTGAGGAGGGGAGCTAGGTAGATGGGTGGAGGGGGTTGGGAGATCACTTAGGGCCAGGGGACTAAAGAGGTCTTCCCCAGAGGTTGCAGCAGGCAAATGAAAGGGTGACAAAGGGAGAAAGCAACTGGGTAGACAATCAGGAGCAGCTGGGAGCAGGGCCTGATGACTAGAGGGTGGTCAAGCACTGGGGTAGAACAGGAAAAGAGGCATGGCAGCATTACAAGTCACAGAGAAGAGAGGCTGGAGTAGCTCAAAAAGCACAGAATGATCATAGGAACAGGTCTCTGTTTTGTCTGGCCTGGGGGAGCTGGGGGATGGGAGGGATAGTACAGAGATGGGAAGGGAAGAGGACATTGCGATGGGTAAGGGGTACAGCAGTGAAGCGGAGGTCACTAGTTGTAGCCCAGACAGCAGCAGAGGCAATGGGGGAGGAAGCAAAGCAGCAGGTAAGAAGTTAGGGGAGGGGCAGATGAGAATGGGCAAGAGTGAGAGTTAACAGCCCATGCAACGAGTAGTGGGGAAGGGGGGAAGGCAAGGAAGGGGAAGGAACAGTTCAGTGGGTTATGGGGAGCCAGTGGCAAAGCGGGTGTTATGGTAGTGGGTGAGGCAACAATTCAGAAAGGGTGGAGGAGGAGTAGGTGGAGGATGATATAAGGGTGGAATCTGACAGACTGGCCACAGGTGTTAGAGGAGACAGAACGGGGCAAAGAATACGGAACAGGCAAAGTTCAGGGAAGGCACGGAGATTCATAGGGAAGAAAGAAAGAGGCAGGGAGTGAGTCGGGGGCAGGGGAATAGCAGGCGACTGGAGGGTGAAAAGGACAAAGGAGGGAAGGTCATCATTCTGCAGAACTTAATACTTAAGGGTGTAAGATAGGGAGAAAGGGGCACAGGAAAAGTAGCATTTGGGTGGCCTGCATGCCCAGCATGACAGCAGGTAGAGTGGGACAGCATATTAGCAGGTGTGTGGGGAAGGTAGGGGAAAAATCTCATATTGTGGTGCACCATGGCACGAACAACCTGGAGGGGAGAAGTGTGGAAGAAGTGTAGGATAGTTTCAAGGAGGTGGTGAAGCTATG
This sequence comes from Neoceratodus forsteri, assembly GCA_016271365.2. Lineage (NCBI taxonomy): Eukaryota > Metazoa > Chordata > Ceratodontiformes > Ceratodontidae > Neoceratodus > Neoceratodus forsteri. The sequence continues at coordinate 1,000,082,059 of CM057454.1, read as the reverse complement.
CAGTCTAGGGGGAAGATTGGTAGCCTTTCCTGAAATTCTCCCTGTACGAAGAGCGAGTATAGCCAGGAAGCAGAGAATTGCAGACTTCAATAAATGGCTGGGGGAATGGTGTGAGTCCATGGGTATGGATTGTTGGGGGGGTGGGGTGCCAAGTGGGAGACCATGGACCTGTTGTTGTAGGATAGATTGCACCTTAGCAGGGAAGGCCCACAGGTGCCGAAGCAGAAGTTGGAGGAGTTTATTAAAGTGCATTACAATTTAAACTAGGTAATGGGTAGCCAAGGGGAAGGCACTCGCCAGGAAAGGGGGTCCTTTGGACCTCCCCTCACAGCAAGGCAGGAGTCAAATTCAATTAGGAGAGGGAATGGGGAGGGTAAATGTGCAGAGGGGATGAGATCACAATGTTGGGGGTATCACTGAATGCTAGGACACTGGGAAACAAGATGGCAGAGTTGCTGGCACTGATAGGGGAAGGGGAGGTAGACATAGCCGCCATCACTGAGACATGTGCAACCCAACACTATGACTCGGACCTAGCCATTCCAGGATTCAAGATATACTGAAGGGACAAAGAAAAAGGGAAAGGGGGGGTAGTCACTATGTGAGGGATGGGATAATGTGTAATAGGGAGGAGGGGAAGGAAGGCAGGGTGGAAGCCATTTGGGTGCAACTACACAACCCAAGGGGTAGAAAGGTTAGATTTGGGGTAGTTTATAGGCCTCCAGCTCAGAAGGAAGAGATTGACAGGGAGCTGGAAGAACAGTTAAGGAGGCTTAGTGGCAAAGGGAGCACTGTGGTGGATGGAGACTTCAATCTACAGTACCAGGGTGGATTGGAACATCCTTGCTACCTCATGTGCCAGGGAGAAGATTCTCCAAGAAGCCTTCCAGTATGATTTCCAGGCACAGAAGGTAACTGAGCCAACTAGGAAGGGGAACATTCTTGACCTGATGCTGGCGGATGGTGAACTAGTCAAAGATGTTGGGGTGGATGATCCCCTGGCGCAAAGAGACCACCACACAGTGTGGGTTACAATCTAGGAAAAGAGGCAGCCACTACAAAGACTAAGGTCCTGGACTTCAAAAGGGCAGACTTTAGCAGGATGGGTAATATACTAGAAGGGTGCATAGTTAGCATCCACCCTAACATGGATGCCAAGCAAAAATGGGCAATCATCCAGCTTGGCTTGGTTGAGGCTAATAACGCTTGTGTAAAGAGCCAGAGTAAGAAAGCCAGTACCAAGAAGCTGAGCTGGATGAACAGGGAGGTAGGGGACAGGGTGAGGGAAAAGAGGGCTGCCTTTAGAATCTTTAAAAATCCAACAGAGAGAATGACAGGGAGAAATATGTGAGGAAATCCAGGGAGGTGAGTAGACTAGTAAGGGCAGCCTAGGCATCGAGAGAGGTGAGGCTAGTGCAGGTGATCAGCGTAAGTGAAAAGGATTTCTTCAGGTATACACAGGAGAAGAGAAAGACTAAGGATCTAATTGTTAGGATCAAGAATGGCAGTGGTTGGGAGGAAATGGGAGCAGAGCATGCAGAAGTACTGAACAAGTACTTCTGTTCAGTATTCAACAGGAGAGGGAAGTGCCCATACCTAAGGGGAAAGGTGGGGTGGGAGTAGGGGGAGGTAGTCACAGATGGGGTAATCACAGAAGAAAGAGTACTAGAGGGCCTTAAGTCCCTGATGGTAGAAAAGGCATCAGGCCCTGATGCAGTTCATCCTAGAGTCCTGAGAGGGCTGGCAGAGGTCCTGATGGGGCCACTAGTGGACATGTTCGGCACCTCTCTGGATATGGGATGCATGCTCAAGGATTGGAGGATGGATCATGGGGTGCACCTCCATAAGAGTGGGCCCAGGGATGAACCAGGGAACTATTGACCAGTGAGCCTTCCCACATTTGTAGGACAGCTAATGAAGACTATCTTCAAGGAAAGGATGGTAAGATTTCTGGAGGATAATGGTCTCCAGGATGACAAACAGCATGAGTTTGTCTCAGGCAGATCCTGCCAGATGAACCTAGTGGACTTTTTTTATTAGGTATCGAGGGCATTGGTCAAGGGTCATGCGGTAGATGGCCTTTAACTGGACTTCAGCAATGCCTTTGACTCAGTACCTCATGGTAGGCTGACCAGCAAATTGAGCAACCTGGGAGCAGCAAGAAAAACTGGTTAGATGGGTCAAGAGTTGGATAGGCAGCAGATGGTAGTAGTGGGGGGCTGAATTATCAGAGCCCAGAGAGGTAACAAATGAAGTCCCACAGGGCTCAGTGTTGGGACTGGTGCTATTTAATGTGTTCATAGCAAACATTTCAGATGGGATAAAAAGTAAGATCAGCCTCTTCACGAATGACACTAAGATCTGTGCTGAAGTGGATGGGGGAGAAGGAGGCAAAGTGCTCCAGGAGGACTTGTCAAGAATAGAGGGATGTTTGAACACATGGTAACTTGGGTTCAATGCTAAGAAGTGCAAAGTCATGCACATGGGAGCCAAGAACCATTGAAATAGTTACTAGTTGGGAGGAATGCAGTTATATCCACGTCAATGGAGGAGAAGGATCTAGGCATACTGGTAATGGGAAATTAACCACTCTTCCCAGTGCATTAAGATAGCGGCAAAGGCCAGCAGAATGCTGGTGTGCATCACAAAGGGAATTACTTCTAGGAGAGGGGAAGTCATCCAGCCCAAGTACAGGTCCCTGGTGAGGCCACACTTGGAGTACTGCATGCCAATACTTGAAACAGAACATGAGGCTAGTGGAGGGGGTGCAGAGCAGGGCAACAAAAATGATCCTAAGATTGGGAAATAAACCTTTTGAGGAGATACTGGGAGAGCTCAATATGAATTCCCATGAGGGTAGAAGGGAGAGTGGGATATGATTGAGGCCTTCAAATACCTGAAGGTCATAAACAGAGTGAGCACCAAGAGTATTTTCAAACTAAAAGGTGGGAGAGAAACCAGGTTACACAGTCTGAAATTGAAAGGAGGCGGATTCATGAGAGAAATGAGGAGGCACTATTTTACTAAAAGGGTGGCCACAGGGTGGAACGAGCTGCCAGAGGAGGTGGTATCACTGCGGACAGTGAGCAGCTTCAAGAGGGGTTGGGACAGGATTAATGGGAGGGTTCAAACCAGGAGTGGACGGGGTGGTGGGTGTAAGTGAAACAGGAGGAAAAACAGTGGGGGGAAGCAAGGGGGGCAGCTGCAGTCTGAATTCCTGAAGTGCTGCACAATCGTGCAGACTAGATACACCATACGGCCTGTATCTTCTAGCAATTTCATATGTTTGTATGTTCATACACCACAGCATGTCACAGCCATGTCAACTTGACACCAAGTTCTCATTAAGACATTCACTTTCAAGCAGTAGTAGTTACATAGGTTACATAGCTTAATACAGAGCATAGAAGACCGTAGTCCATATCACTCACCACATATGACCTAGATATACCCCTGAATTTTGCTAGCTATTAAGTACTTGTCCAATTGGTTTTTCAACTTGTTCACACTATTGCTGGCTGCCACTTCCACAGGAAAGCCCTTCCAGATAGGCACTACCCTTAGTCTGAACCAATGTTTCCTCTTTTTTGATAGGTATCTTTCCCCAGCTAGTTGTAAGGGGTGGGCTCTAGTATGATATTTCTGCTCCCTAATTTTGAGGCCGAACTTCTCCCATGGCCCCTCATCTGATAGAGCCTTAAAAAAATGCACGTCACCCCTTAATCTGCAATATTTCAGGGTGAACATCCCCAGCTCAGATAACCTTTCCTCATAATCTCTATTTGTAACCTCAGTAATCATGTGCGTGACTCTCCTATGTACTTTCTCAAGTAATCTAACTTCAGTTCTATACCCTGGTGACCAAAACTGAGCACAATAATCCATATGTGGTCTCACCAGTGACCCGTACAGTGGGACTAGTACCTCTCTCTCTTCCTGCTCCTAATATGCCTGTTGATGCAGTTTAATATACCACTAGTTCCAAAGGTCTTCTTTGTATTAAATTGCTTTCTCTACACCTTCTCCTTTGTTAAGCAATCTGGGATGTACAAGCTGTTGCATATATTCTGAATTGCTCGTTAGTTTTTTTCTGCATCCAGTGAAGGGACCTGGGTTTTCTTGAAAGCTTATTACCACAAAAAAGTTATCAGATTTCCTGTAGAATAACACAGCAGCACAAACCTGCAACCATTCTAACAATAATTTATTTCAAATGGTTAACTTTCTAACTGTTTGGGTTAGGAACTTAATTTGTTTATGAAAATGAAAGTGTGATCATGTTGTGTTGATGCAGTTTTCATGCATCAATGACAACAAATCAGGGGTCCAATATTCAAAAGTTTGCATGAGTGCTAACAGGTCTTTGCCTGCACAAATTGGGGATTGTGCTGGAGCCCCATATTCATAAGGGGCTGTTGCGCAGGCAAAGAGGGATAGTGCCTGCCCAGAACATAATATATGCATGTGGGGACAAGGGGAGGGGCGTAGCTATGAATATGCATGCTACCCAATATTCAGCAGCATTGCACTGCCCAAAAGGGTTTAGCATGATTAGTTTGCACAGTGCAAGTACCACCAACCCCCTTCCTAAAAAAACTCTGGGCCCTTATCAGCTGCAGAAGTAATGCAACCACCAAGCCAGTTGACTGCTGTGGGAGCACAACCGCCCCCTGTAATCCCTGCCCCCCCCACCACCAATCACCTACCCATTCTGTACAATAATACTATCCCTGGCGCTAGTGGTAAACTCCCTCCCTCTGATTTCCAGCCCCAGCTGATAGAATATAATCCCTGGTGCTAATGGTAATCCCCCTCCCTCCAAGTGCCAGCATCTGATGAAAGAATAATACCTTTGGTGCCTGTGGCCATCTCCCTCCCTCTGATTGCCAGCCCCAGCTGAAAGAATAACAACCCTGGTGCTAGTGGTAGCTCCCCCCTTCTGGTTGCCAGCCCGGGCTGATAGAATATAACCCCTGGTGCTAGTGGTAACAACCCTCCCTCTGATTGCCAGCACCAGCTGAAAGAATAATATCCCTGGTGTTAGTGGTAACCCCCCTTCCCCATATTGCCAGCCTGGATGCTTGGATGTATAGGCAGGGACATCACCAGCAGGAAAAGCGAGGTCATAATTCCGCTATACAAGACACTAGTGAGGCCCCACCTGGAGTACAGTGTACAGTTCTGGAGACCAGACCTACGTAAGGACATAGACAGGGTAGAGAAGGTTCAGAGGAGGGCAACAAAGATGGTGCATGGATTGCATCACAAGTCCTCTGAAGACAGGTTGAAGAAACTGAGCATGTACTCCCTGGAGGAAAGAAGGGAGAGAGGGGATATGATAGAGACATTCAAGTATCTCACAGGGAGGAACAGGGTGCAGGAATACACTATTTTTAAGCGAAAAAGATGTTCCAGGACTAGAGGGCATGGGATGAAGTTGGAGGGAGGATGATTCAGAGGAAACATGAGGAAGAATTTCTTCACAGAATGGGTGGTGGACAGGTGGAACACTCTGCCAGAGGAAGTGGTGGGGGCTGAAACAATCACAGGATTTAAGAATGCATGGGATAGACATAAAGGAATTCTGGAGGTCAGGGGTAAGGGGCAACAGAGTTCTAGGAAAACATAAACTGAATGTACAAGCTCAAATGGGCAGACTGGGTGGGCCATAGGCCCTTATCTGCCGACACTGTCTATGTATCTATGTATCTATGTATCTATGTAAGTAAAAAAAAAACCTTCCTGGCATCCAGTGGTTCTTTCTCCCTCACGGCACCGGGCATAGCCCCCCACTCACCTTTGCATTATCTGCAGTGGCACAGGAGCATACAGTAACTGACACAGGCCTCCTCATACCTCCTCATCAGGCAGAGAGAGTGCCTTTTATTTATAGGACAGGGTGTGGACATGGCTGGGACCACACCATGCTAACCTGTCTTGCTACCCATACAAATTAGCCGTAATGGGCATGCAAATGGCCTATTGCTCCTTGTATGCCCAATGGGCTCATTTGCATGGGACCCTTGAATATTGGAAATAGTACTCCGGCACAATCCAGTCTGGCAGAGTACTTCAGAAGCCCTGTCAGGACAGCGCTAAGTGGCTTAGTGCTGGGCTGACATGGCCTTATAGTCAGTTGAATAGTGATGGTGCTCTATTCAACTGATTATAATATCTTCAGGCACTTGGGCAGTCTTAATGTGCAGCACAAATTCTGTCACTTCCGTGTGCACATATTTGAATATTTGGACCAGGTGTCAAACAGTTAAATGGAGGTGGGTGATGACTGATATAATATTAACAGCTGCAATTAAAGATACTAGTGATATTCTGGCAAGAAGAACCACAGTTTATGGTTACAGTTTTAGTTTTATTTATCTGTTTGTTTGTCTTGTTGATCTACTCTAGTAATTTAATAAATGGTAGAAATGCTAATAATATGCAGGTTTTCAGATGAAATATACATACTGTTTGTTTTACTTTCTATTTATAGATTTTGATATGCCATTTTTATCATAATCAGAATTTAGTTTGATATTATATTGGAATTTATTCTGATTAATTGTTGAGTACAAGGATCAATATCAGACCAGCTTTTTTTATATATATTTTTTTGTTGACTTGACTAAGCTAAATATGTCATTCAACACTATCATATACTCAAATAAACAGTCATTTCAGCTTTAATAGACATCAACATCAGTTTGTATTAATTAAATTGGAAGTAAATAAATTAAAAATCAAAGATGATATTTTTTGGCACTGTTCATGGGTTGGCCTGAGACATGATTAACCTATCTATAATTAGCAAAACAAAACATTAATAGGGTTAGCCATTGTAAGTATTTAGGGTTCCATTTGGATAACAACTGATCAATGCAATATTATATGGATGCCACAATTAAAAACCTGAATCAAAAATTGGGATTTCTAACTAGAGCTGTGTGAAAAAAATTTCCACTGGCAGAATTTGTGTGAATGTTGGACTTTCACATCTGCAAAAGTTCAGAAATCATTTTGGCAACTTTCAAGGAAATTCTGACTTAGAACGGTGGAATAAATGTATGAACTGTTGATTAATGTATTTAACTGTGGAATAAAATTTTGCAAACTGATCACTGTCAGAGGTCAGTTCTGCAGAATTTCTTTCAACAGTTTTATACATTAATCGATAATTTATACATTCATTCCACAGTACAGCGAGTCACTGAACTGTGAAATGAATTTATGAAATGTCACTGTGTAATGCCAGCCCTTATAATGTTTGATTTCCAATCCCTTGTGTCTAGTGGTACCCCATACTCTGATCATTGGCCCCCTAATAATTTGATGTTTCCCTAGTGTCTAGAGGCACCTCTACCCTCAGACTGCTGGCCTCATACAATTCAATGTTTCTCTGGTATTAAATGGCACCCCTACCCTCTAATCGCCAGTCCCATAATAATTAATTGTTTCCCTGGTATCTAGTGCCTAGCGAGCATGGGGGTGATGGAGCAATTGCAGCTTTTGTTGCCAGATTAACAGTGTCTGTGGTATCATGCATTTTTATTTTGTCTGTCTGTTCAACCATTGTCCCCATACTTATGCCTCTTCCTATATTGTCCCCCCACTCACTTTTTCTTCTCCTATGCACCATGAGTGACATGCAATTATTGTTATTAATGATGCACAAGACCTTCAAGCCAACAGGGTGCCCAGCTGGTAGGTCACCGTCTCTCCCGCATCTGCTGCAAGCCCATCTGAGGCATTCCCCTCTGGTGTTCCATTTCTTTGGCACTGCTGTCAGCTTGTGGCAAACCTGGGGAGTTTAGTGCTGGGACCCTGATTTTTTTAAAATCAGGCACAGGGTCCCTGGTGCACCTGGAGTTTGCCACAGCCTTTGGGCAATGCAACTTGCCTCACTCTAAGGGTTCCTTGAAAACTGAGCCAAGAGTGTCAGTTTTGAAGAAAAGCAGAATGTATTATGCATGCATAATACAAAAACACCAATTATTCACATTTTTGTTTCTGTAAATCACTCCAAAGCATGCACATATACTCTAAAGCTCCACACCTAATACAGAGTGTCATGGGTACCACATTCTTTTGTTAGGGGAGGATAAATATGAAAGGGTGCAATAGGTACTACATTTAGTTAATCTTGACACAAGGCAGAATGAATCAGAATCAACTTCAACATAATAAAGAAATCCTAACCTGGATGATCTGTACAAAACTGTATGCATTACTGCAACATGTGCCTAGCACTATGTGCCTTGGCACCTAAAAAACTTGACAAATATGTTCTACAGTAAGATAATTATATAGTCAAAAAATGTAGTTTTCCCTTTTTCCCTACCTACTATAACACTGATCTCCGGCTTTAACCCCTTTCCCTAACTCTAAGGTTTCCATGTACCCATCCCATGCATTTTTGAAGCCCGTTACCATTTTTGTCCCAACCATCTCTGCTGGGAGGCTGTTCCAGGCACCCAACACTTTTTCTGTGGAAAAATTCTTCCTCACATCTCCCCTGAATCTCCTCCTCCAACTTCATAGGGTTCTATGTCATGAGGGCGATTGACGAAAGATGATCGTCATTATAGCAAGTGTACATTGCCGAAATTTAATTTCAGTGATGTACACCCCAACAGAAAATGGTGCAAGGGACACTAAAATGCATTTTTATGTGCAGGGCTGTGCACCCCACACCCTCTACTATTAGATTCTCAACTACAGGGGGGTGCATGTTGGGGGGTGCAATAGGGTAAAAAATAAATTTTACCTACTCGGGCTGGGCACAAAAAACCATACCTGCACCCACACCCGAACCCTGCATCCCAGCCACTCCAAGTCAGCACCTACCCACCACACCACAGAGCCAGCTCAGCAGCTGACTGCAGCACCACTCGTCACAAACCCTCCCGCCCCTTACTCTGCATGCTTGCTCCCCCTCCACATGCATGTATATATAGTGACATCCCATCATCATTCACGAACCCTCCTCATCTGGTCACCCTCCCTACTCCCTCGCCATCTGGGTATGTGCCACAAGTGGGTCGCCATTTCATAGGTGTCCACTTGTGACTAGCCCAGATCAAAGAATACCCTTCATAGAATGTCCCCTTGTTTTTGAGCGTATTTTTTTCTAAAATGTGCTTCCCTCTTGAAGTTTATTTATACCTGTGAGGTATTTGAATGTTTCTATCATATCCCTACTCTCCATCCTTTCCTCCAAGGAGTGCATATTGAGGTTCTTTAGTCTCTCATCATATGGCTTGTTATACAGACCCTACACAATTGTGGTCTCCAGCATTGGACACAATACTCTTAAGGAATGTCGCCCAGGTTAACCCTCTAATTACACCTGGTGACCTGCCCATGCTGGTGCATGCCTTTGTTACATCAAAGCTGGAGTACTGTAATGCTCTTTACTTCAGTGTCAGTGGAGGGAGTCTCCATTGATTGCAGTTGGTGAAGAACGCAGCGGCCAGGTTGCTGATGGACCTGCCCAGGTCCTGTCATGTGACCCTGGTCCTGCGAGATCTGCACTGGCTGTCTGTCAGATGGAGGATCATCTTCAAGGTGGGTTTGCTCATCTACAAGGCCCTATACAGCTCAGGCTCTGGCTACCTGATGACCTCCTGACACCTGCCCTTCCAGTGCACTCCTTCAGCTACTCCTCTGAGAGCTTTCTATAGGTTCTGAGAGCCAGGTTGAAAACCTCAGGTGACCGTGCATTCCAGGTGGCTGGCCCGGTCCTCTGGAACTCATTTCCCAGATCTCTGAGGGAGGCCCCATCCGTGGAGGTATTTAAGAGGGGCATGAAAGCTCACCTTTTTTAAAGAAGCCTTTTTTAGTTAATTGCATTTTATTTTATTGTCATTTATTTATTATTGATTTTAATTATTTGCTTTATGACCCTGTATGTATTTGTTCATGTAACCTTGCTATGTTTTTACACCTTCTGTAAGGCACCCAGAGCTTCTGGGATTGGGTGCCAAATAAATAAAGTCTTACTTAATTACTTCTAGGTGAGGTCTCACCAGTGATCTATACAGCAGGAATACCACCTCTCTCTTTCTGCTGGTGATATCCCTCCCTATGCACCCTAGCAGCCCACTAGCTCTCCCCATTGCCTTGCCATGCTATCTAGCCATCTTTTGGTAATTAGTTATAATTACTATCGGGTCCCATTCCTGTTGGGTGGTGGTTAGTACTACCCACCCATTATGTACTACACTCATGTGTTTGTGTGCCTCAAGTGCATGATTTTGCATTTCTTAGCACTGAAAACCAGCTGCCACGCCCTTGACCACTCCTCCAACTTTCCAAGATCACTATTCATTTTTCCATCCCTCTGGAGTGTCTACCCTATTATAAATTTTAGTGTTGTATGCAAAGTGGCATGCCTTCCCTTTTAACCCCTCTGCAATGTCGCTAATAAAGACATTAAAGAGGACTGGTCCCAGCACTGATCCCTGTGGCACCCTGCTTTTAACCCTCCCTTTCTCAGAGTGAACTCCATTTACTACCACTCTCTGTCTCCTGTCCCCCAACCAATTTTTCACCCAGTTTATCACATTAGAACCCACTTCTAGGCTTCTCATTTTGTTTACAAGTTTCCTATGTGGAATGGTATAGAATTCCTTACAGAAATGAGAAGTATGACTACATTCGTCCTCCTCCAGTCCTCCAGAACCACTCCTGTGACCAATGAGTGGTTGCACAGGGCTGTCAGAGGTGCAGTCAGCACCTCCCTGAGCTACCTCAATATCCCAGAATGCACTCCTTCTAGCCCCATTGCCTTGTCCACTTTCAGATTTGCAAGTTCTCTTATTCTCTGTAAATGCATTAGTGTCTACCTCCCTTCCTTCAGTGCTCCTGGCCCTTATCTGGGGTCTCTCCCCTTCCCCTTCCTCAGTGAATACTGAAAAAAATACTTGTTCAAGATGTCTGCTTTTTTATGCTCTCCATCCACACACTTCACTCCTTCTTTCCTAAGCCTTACTATCCCTCCCCTGGTCTTTCTCTTTTTGCTTACAAACCTGAAACATACCTTGTCCCCTTTCTGCACTGCCTGGGCTATTTAATCCTCCATCTGTGCCTTTGCACTCCTACTTGCTTTCCCTGCTTCATCTGTTTTTGCTGATACAACTGTCTGTCTTCCTCTCTCTGCATCTCCTTATACCTCCTGAATGCAAGCTTTTTTGCCCTTAACTTGCCAGCCAATTCTTTGGAGAGCCATAGCAGTGTCTTTTTCCTCCTACTCTTGCTTACTTGTCTTATGCAGACATTTTTGCCTTCTTTATCCCTCCTTTTAGATTTTCCCCCTGTTCCTCCACTCCCCCATGTCCTCCCTGTGACAGGGTTGAATAAGGCCCTGTCCCATTTGTTAAGCAGAAAGAGTTTAAATGCAAGGGTCTGTTCTATTCTCTCCTTTTTTGTCTTTTCTCTGGTTGTGCAACCAAATTTTTTTTGTGAAAAATAGGAACTGATCACTATGATGGTTTAATAGTTCTCTGCCTCTTGCTATATCTCTGTCTTCCCTTGCTATTTCTGTCTTTTCTTCCCCTTCCATATCTGCAGTTATAAAAACATATGTGAATCTTTGTGTGAAACTGTAAATGATACTGGGATCCCTTTATTTAAAACTGTAGATATACTGTTGAAATGATTGCAAAAAGCTATTTGGATCTCAAGAGGTTAACCTGAAATGCAATTTTTAAGCCTTTTGCAGAGCTGTAAACAAGAAGTCAGTTCTGGGTCATCATGTACTGTTTTGCTGCACCTGCAAAGAATGAAACTTACAAGAAAATTCTGTGAGAAGCAGGCTCTTTTAACGAGTTCCCAGATAAAGACTTATAAAAAAAGCAGCAATGTTTTTGCTAAGGAGACAAGGAGAATGACAGACTGAGAGACTGAAACTTGGAATTAAGAGATACCATCAGAAAGAAGAACTTAGTTTTCTCTGTTTGTACTGTCTTTGTAAATAGTTATACTGAATAATTTTTATTTTTTATTTTGCTGTTATTGAGAAAAATAAAATGCTATTAGGGAATTTTGAAACTGCTTTGGTTTTCTTATGCTTCATGACCTGTGCCTTGATGACAGATGGTGTCAGAGTGGGATTTACACTGTGCATACTCTCAACCAGGAGTTTTGTGCATGGATACTAGACTTGGTACCAGGGAAGCATAGCAGAAAGGTATGAATTCTGCAGCAGCAAGTCCAGGAGTGATTACCAGAAGTGTATCAGCTAAACTAGAAGCAGAAACAAAAGTCCAAACTGAGACTGTACAGCCAGCACCTGTCATGGAAAAAAAAAACAGGCAGTGTCAGAGCCTGAAAGCCTGCCTATCTTTTTCAAATGGTGGGCTATACAAGAACAATAGATGGAAACACAGAGGAAAGAAGAGATACAGCAACAGGAGCAGCAGAGAAAAGAAGGGATGCAGTGACTGCAGCAGCGATGGCTGGATTCCTTGCAAGCTATCAAAGCTGGAAATTCTGGCACAGGTTCAACAGAGCAACAAAAAACCAACAATTTAAAAGACCCTAAACTTACAGAGTTGTGTCCCTCAGATGATATCAGAGCATACCTGACAACCTTTGAAAGGGTTCTGCAGCCTGCCAGTGGCCAAAACAGCAATGGGCAATCAGACTGGTACCCTACCTGACTGGGAAAGGCCAACTTGGCTACAACAACATGGACACTGCACAGTCTGAAAACTATGACCTGGTGAAAAGAGAGATCCTTAAAAGATAAGACATCTCAGGAGAGACCTACGGGTAGAGATTTCAGTCTCATATGTAAAACTCCTTCGACAATCTTCGAGAAGCCTTCGCCTGATTCAGAGAACTCCTTATGAAATTACTCCAACCAGAAGGCAAAACACTCCCACAGATCATCAAAACATTTGTAATGGAGCAGTTCTTCAACATCCTATCCACAGACGTACAGCTTTGGGTAAAAGAACACCAAACAGAAAGTGGGGAAAAGGCTGTTTCTTTGGCTGAAGACTGCCAAATGTCCAGACAGATGCCACAGTAGTGAGATAACAGACATGCACCAGTAAGACACTCTTTTTTCCATTTAAACTCCAAGTCTGATAAGAACTCTGATGGGGGTAACAAATCTGCACCCACAGACTTTATTTGCTATAACTCTAATAAGCCAAGTCATATTGCAAGAAATTGCCATAGTGAGAAGTGTAACAACTGGAGCAGATTTTCCCTTAGCAAATTGGGGCAAGTAATTAACAGATGTGAAGGTACGAGATAAGACTGTGAAGGGTCTTATAGATACGTGAAGCAGACAGACCCTAGTGCATATTGAAGTGCTGAGAAAACAATGTCCAAAAGGACCAAGTACTGGTGTCATCTGCATCCATGAGGACACTCGATACTATCCCACCAGCCAAGTAACTCTAACTATTAATGGGATGTCACACCAAATGAAAGTGGGGGTAGTACCTAAGTTACCTGTATCTGTGATATTGGAAATGGCTTTCCAGGATTTTCTGAGTTAATCAAAGAGTGAGTAAATCCTGATGTTTCAGCAGCTATGATGACAAGAGATCAGACAAATAAAAACTCAGATGGTGGGGACTCTTTTCCTTTCACTGATTTTGATTCAGACTTGTTTGAGCACAGCTCCAAGATCTTGAAGTCCAGGAAAGAAAGACAATGCCTGAAGAAACAGTGGCAACAAAAGACTAATGAACATAAGGGGTTAACATATGAAAATGCTGAAACCAAACAGATCACTGATTGTTATTGTATTTCAGAACAAGCCAATGATAGCCAGTCCACTGATACAGCAGCAAGGCATCCACATGTGGCACTGACATCCCAAGTTTGTTGATGGACTCGGGAGTCAGAGGCCGGCTGGGGGAAGAAGGATAAAGCATCACAAGGACTGCTCTCCTTCTTCAGAGGAGGGGGAAGAGTGTCCAGCACCATGTAGACATCTGTCAAAGACCGGGCATACCATCGCTGCCTACACCACATGTTTGGGGGGGTAGAATGGATACTGGTGTCATTACACGGCTCAACCCTCAGGGATTGATAGCAGCAAAAAAAAATCTGGGCCGGTTAATGACATCGCCTGCTCCCACTATTAATAATGTCTTCCAGGAGGGTCCCTTTCCCATTGCCCCACAATGGAGGCAAGCCAAGGCTATGAGAGTGTGTTCCTTGGGGAGGGGACACCTACCCGGCAGCCCCACCTAGGGAGGTAAGCCTGGGCAGGATGGGGCAGTGAGTGGAGCTGAGGGCTGAAACCTCCAGTCTGGGGGATGGGGCCCTGGTAGGAAAAAAGAACACACTAGCAATGTTTATCTCCAGGGTTATTTGAAACAGCTGGGGTGAAACCAAAACAGGGTGAACCTATGTTTAGAAAATGTAATGGGCTACTATACAGAGTTTGGGTTAAATCTCAGACACAGGAACAGATAGAAAAATTGGTTATACCACAAAAGTGTAGATCTGAGTTGTTACAGATAGCACATAATAGTCCTATATCTGGTCACTCAGGGAGGGATCACACCCTTGCCAGATTGCTGTACTGATTTTACTGGCCTGGAATTCATGAAGATGTTGCTACCTATTGCGGTTCTTGTGCTGAGTGTTAGAAAGTAGCCCCAGTGACTAAAAAAGACAAGATGAGCCTGGTGCCCTACCCTTGATAGATGTGCCTTTTGAGAGAATTGCAATCGATATGTTTGGTCCCTTTGACAAATGTAAAAAGGGAAATCAATTAATTTTAGTAGTATGTGACTATGCTACTCAATAACCAAAGGCGGTTCCAATGCATACTGTCACAACCCCAAAAGTGGCAGCAGATCTTGCCAAAATTTTCAGCAGGGGGCATACCTAAAGGGATTATTACTGATCAGGGTAGTAATTTTGGTGCTGAATTACTGAAGGAGCTGTACCGACTACTCGGTATCACTGCCATAAGAACCTCCCCTTATCACCCTCAGGCATACGGTCTTGTTGAGTGTTTTAATCAAACCCTAAAACACATGTTAAAAAGGTTTGTAACAGGGGAGGGGAAAGACTGGGACAATACTTACCCTACCTACTTTTTGCTTAAAGAGAAGTGCCACAGGTATCAAGAGTTTTTTCACCATTTTAATGTGCTGTATGGTAGACAACCTAGAGGACCACTAGATGTAATAAAAGAACCATGGGAAGATACCCCCATCAGAAACAATCTATTACATCTTAAATGTGTGTCCTGAGAAAGAAGCTGGCAAAATGTGTTGAAATCACTCACAGTAATCAGGAAGAGGCCCCAAACCAGCAGAAGGTGTATTATGACCATGGGGTAAAAGAAAAAAGTTTTCAAATCTGGTGAAAAGGTCTTGCAACTGTTACCCACTACAGAAAATAAACTGTTAATGAAGTGGCAAGGGCCTTATAAAGTGCTTAGATGTACTGGCACAGTTAACTATAAGATTGAGACCCCTGATAGGAAAAATACACCATGCTAACCTCTTCAAGAAATGGGTTGAAAAAACACCAAAAGCTGTTTTGCTGGTTTTACCAGAAACTGATAAAGAAGATAATGATGTAGCCTATGAAGACTGGAACAAACTGTAACTGCTGATGCTGTAAAGGAAAATGTTTCCTTAACCTCCAAACAAACCACAGAAATTCGTAACTTGATAAAGACATTTAACAGCACTTTTACCACAGTACCAGGCCAAGCAAAATGGGTCAAGCATGTAATAGAAACAAGGAATGCTTGCCCTATTAGACAAAAGTCATACAGATTACCACAGTGGTTAAGAGCAGATGTGATTAAGAAAGTACAAAAAATAAAAGAATTAAGTACCATAGAAGAGTCAAGAAGTGCTTGGTCATCACCAGTGGTGATTGTAAACAAAAAGAGAAGGGGGTGTAAGATTATGCCTTGATTTTAGGGAACATAATCAAGTGTCAGAATTTGACAGTTATCCTATGCCCAGAATAGATGATTTGGTGGACAGACTAGGGAGTGTCAGGTATATCAGTACCTTTGATCTCATCAAGGGTTCCTAGTAAATCCCCCTAGCTAAAGAATCCAGAGACAAAACTGCATTTGCCAATCCTATAAGATTGTATCAGTTCAACACCATGCCGTTTGGTTTACATGGTACACCCCTACATTCCAGCACTACATGGATGCAATTTTATCCCCTCACACTGGTTATTATGATGCATGCCTGGATGATGTTGTGGTGTACAGTCCAGACTGGAAAAGCTACCTGGAACACCTACAAGCAGTTATCCAATCAATCAAAAAGCCACATCTGACAAGTAATCCTACCAAGTGTGAATTGGGCATGCAGGAAACCAAATAGATAGTTGGGCTATGTTTTGGGAAAAGAAGATGTCAAACCAGAGGTTTCCAAGATAGAAGCTGTATCTAGCAGCTCTGTTCCCAAAACCAAGAAACATGTCAGGTAATTTTTAGAGCTAGCTGGTTATTATCAGAGATTTGTTCCCAGCTTTGCTTAGTTAACTATTCCCCTCATTCAAGTCACAAGGAAACATTTCCTGAATAATGTGAAATGGACCCCAGAATGTGATGGGGCTCTTCGGTCCATTAAGGCTGCATTATATTCGGCCCCTGTTTTAAGAAGTCCAAACTTCAAGAAACAATTTTTGTTATAGACTGATGCATCAGAGATAGGCCTAGGTGGAGCCTTGAGTCAAAATATAGATGGAAAAGAATATCCTATTCTATATATCAGTAGGAAATTGCACAACAGAAAAAAAGGTACTCCACCATTGAAAAGGAATGCCTTGCGGCAATGTGGGCTATAGAAGTTTTGTTTGCTAGAAGCTGACTTTGTATTGATAACAGATCACAATCCTCTCTGTTGGCTTAACCAAATGAAGGATAACAATTGTAGAATCACACGGTGGTACCTGACACTACAGCTATTTAATACAAAGCGATGCACAGATTTGGGAAAGAGACACCAGTGCTGGCTTTCTGTCAAGATATGGACCAGGAATTGAGAATTCCAAAGGTTTAAAAAATGTGAGTTGTTGCTATGCTACATATTCACTGAACTGTAAAGGTTATAAGCTAAAGTTAGATGGGAATTTAATAGAAAGTTATGGAAACCTGTTTTTTTAAAACAGGTTCCCTCTTAAAGAGGGGGTGTATGTGACAGGGTTGAATAAGGCTCTGCCCCATTTGTTATGCAGAAAGAGTTTAAATGCAAGGGTATGTTCTATCCTCTACTTTTCTGTCTCTTCTCTGGTTGCGCTACCAAATTTTCTTGTGAGACCTAGGAACTGATCACTCCGACGGTTATGCAGTTCTCCACCTCTCACCATCTCTCTGCCTTCACTTGCTATTTCTGTCTTTTCTTCCCCCTTCCATATCTGCAGTTATAAAAACATATGTGAATCTTTGTGTGAAACTGTAAGTGATACTGGGATCACATTGTCTGAAACTGTATCCCTTTGTTTAAAACTGTATATAGTTATACTGTTGAAATGATTGCAAAAAGCTATTTGGAACTCAAGGGGATAACCTGAAATGCAATTTTTAAGCCTTCTGCAGAGCTGTAAAAAAAAAGAGGTTAGTTTTGGGTCACCATTAGAGGTGGGCAAAGTGACTAAAATTGGCTACTCATAGTGTTTCATGTAGAACCCAAATTTTGTGTAATATTGTGCAAAGCGAAGTGAATAACTTTGTATCTCAAAGTAACACAAAGTTCCCATTGTTCCCTATGGACTTCACGTTATTTCACTTTTTTTTTTTGCTCTTTAAGGCAAATTTTGCAGTGTTTCATGGGATGTATGGTCACATGGGGTCTACACTGTCTTGCACAGCCTCAGTTCAGCGTAGTGAGTGTAGTGGAAACTGAAGATAGATTGATCTCAGAGCTCTGAGAATCAAACCATCAAAAAACCTTTAAAACACATTTTTGCCACAAAATGTTGTGTCAGAATTTAGTACATCAATTGTACTAAACCCATGTGTGTTTATATCATCGAGCATTTATTGATTTTGTGTGAATATTGAATGTTAATTTAGTATATTCAGTCTCTGTACTGACAGACACTGTAGAAGTGTGCTTCAGGGGAAGGGTGGATCTGTGGTGTGGTGTAGTGTAGTGAGAAAGACAGTTTTTGCAACTGTTGTTGGCTATGTTTTATTATTTGTGTGTCCAGGTACACACAGTAAAACTTCTAGTAAGTTGTTATCAGTTTTTGCTGTTTGCTGTGCTGCTGTGCATGTTTTCAGTCTAATTAAAAGACTGTGTTGTAGTTTACTAAACTTTTAAATTTTCTGTGGATTATCTTTAGTCTGTATGCATACAGTCAAGTCAGATGCATTTTATTGCACCACCATAATAGCAGTACTCTTAATTTCTTAGCCCGTCTGCAGTATTTTCCTGCTTCTGTCTAGCTACTGCTATAAATCCCCCCCCCACACACACAAAATAAGGTATTGCTGTTCCACTTTTGGATTTCAGAAGACTGGTTAAGGTCTTGTTGTGCCTGTATGGCTACATCTCCTTAGTGCTCAGTTTTCATCTGGAAGTCACTGTTGTTGTTTTTTGGCTTCCCAGCCACCACAAAATGAATAAATATAATGTTGCTGTTAATTGTCTGTGTTCAGTCTGTTGAAATTGATGTCACTGTACCACTATCGTGTGTTTCCCCATAGTACCGTGAATACTGTCTCTCACTGCATAGTATAGCATTTAACCAAAAGAAAAAGACATAATAAAGAAACCTGCCTATTGCAGTATTTTTAGTATTGTACTGTCTTGTGAATTCTCTTGAATTTGCACTCACCAAATTAGAAAAATCACTTTTTGCATGAAACGTGTTTCTTTACTTGGTGACTCTTTGTAATCTAAAAAAATGCCCACAGTGTCACGGTCAGGCAATGTTTTTTCTGACTGTGGCGTATAAGCCACATAAGTCAGTGGAGTATAAGCTTTGGCTCTGTGGGTAAGGCATTCAATCATATCATGTGGAATAAATAAAAAAGAAAAAATCCTTGAAGGGGAAAAAGTATTGTGTCTGAGATGGTTAGGCCAGGTAAGGTCCCTGAATCTGTGTGGGTAGCAGCAGTGCCTGCAACATCACCCTTAGCATAGGTGGTGTGAGAAATAAATTCTGTGTGTGTGTCTGAAATAAAATCTGCCAGCCAGTCGTCAAGTAACAGCAAGTAGCCATGTAGTTAAAAGTTGTGAATTGACACTGGAGGTTTACTACAGGCATGAGGATGATGACTTTGAATGTTTCAGTAGTGGTCAGAGTACCAGTGGTGGTGCTTTGAGAAGCGCTGCCAGTGCCAAGTTCATGACTCATGTCACACTCAAGTCATCATGGTGAATCACGTTCTCATTGTCATCATGATCACGAATCACACCACTTCAACTTTTTTTGGTCCAACCCTGTTTTTTTTTTCTGGTGCTCTGAGAAGTGCTGCCAGTGCCAAGTTCATGACTCACATCATGTCACAAACTCAACTCATGAGATGAATCACGTTCTTCATCTTCTCAATCACGAATCACACTACTTCAACTTTTTTGATGCAACCCTGTTTTTTTTTTAATCATTGGTTTCATCATGAATCAGGACATCCAGTTATAATGTCATGTCACTCAAGAGCCTTGGTCCAGTATGACACTTCTGTTAGTGTTCACATTCTGTAGGATGCCCTACTTGTGGATGGACTTGGATCTTTGTCCTCACAATAAGCTGGCTCTATTTAATCCAGTAGATATAATCTCAGTGTGAACATTGTACAGTTCAAGGATTGCACCCGTAGGTATTTCAAATTTTCAATGGCAACATTTTGTGGAAGCTCAATTCCATCCAGTTTCTGGTGCTCTGAGAAGTGCTGTCAGTGCCAAGTTCTTGACTCACGTCACGACTCATGAGATGACTCAAGATCTTCATGGTCATCTTCATGATTACGAATCACACCACTTCACCTTTTCTTGGTGCAACATACCAATTAGGACACTCACATCTACAGTATATTTATACCTAGTCACAATGATGGTGATGATGCTGAATAATGTGGGTGAAGCAGACCATCCTGTTGGCAGCATCAAACAGGGTAACATTAAGGTTGCTTATGCAGTCATGGAAAAAGAATTTCCAAGTGGGTATAACTCAAGCATTGAGGATTGCGAGGGAAGCCTTCCTTTTTTTTTTTTTTTTCAAAGGTGTAAAGTATTTAACAGTGGTGACATACAGGCCAGATGATGGATATAACAAAAGACAGGAAAAGCTTCACTGGTTACTGATACTGAATAGGGTTCTGGAATGAACTCAGAATAATTTCTTCTTTATCTGTTTGCAGGTAGCATTTTGGTACTGTGGATGTGCAGTATGTTCCAATCTGAAAACGGACAACAGTTTTGATACACTGAAGACCTGGAAAGAAGTAAAAAATATTAATGAAAATTGTTTTCCAATGATGCATGACCCCCCCCCAAAAAATATACTTACCTTTCACGGCTTGACATTGTTCATACAGCAGAAGTCAACAATCATACACATGTGGAACACATGTGTGGCAGCAACATGGGTTCATCACTATGGTCATGACTCTGTGTGCTGTGATCCGAGAATGTAAAGGAAAAGAACAGTAATGAGAAATGCTTGTAATTAACTCACTCACTCACTCACAGCAGCCCCCCCCACACACAAACACACAGGAAAATATTTCAATTTTATGGTACCACGTTAGATGGCAGAACATATATATGGCATGTGAATGTGAGCATGGCCAACACACCGGTGAAGGGGAAACATTCATTATGTATGATGATGATTCCCTTCAAAGGAACAACATGACAGACTGCTTACAATGAAAAACAAGATGCAACACAAATTAGATGTCCGTGTCTCAGAAAAAACATGAGAGTGACATGTACAATGACTTACCATTGTTGATATGAATACACACACATAAGGCAGCATGTTTCAGTCAGCGCAGCAGAAGAATTTTCCAGAACATCAAATTATAGTTCAACCCATGGCCATCTGTGGCTATCATCATTTAGCAACACACTGTACATCAGCAGCAGAAGAAAACAGAAGGACAACAGCAGCAGCAGCAGGTGCCAGCAAGCCATTTTCTCACTTGGGATACTTATGCAGAGTTCTGGCTATAGGTGCATGATTTAAGCAGTGCATCAAGAAATACTTGTGACTTTTTTGAGCAGTTTCTCATGTGATTATTCTTTATCTGGAGTTTTCATTAAATTAAAGCAGCGGGACAACAGCAGCAGCAATTGGCATCACCAGGCAATGCTCTCACTTGGGACACTGTGATGCATTCCTGGCCTTATTCTTCATATGGACTTTTCATGAAATTAAAACAGCGGGACATTCACAAGAGAGGACATTGGGGGGGATAGTGGGTGATTTAATGGTATTGTGATTATTTCTCTGCTGCTTTAATCAACTGAAAGGAAAAAAGTCATAATTCTAATCTAAATCACACCTCTCACAAATGTATCACACCACCATTGTGCTTTCCACAATAGAAAGGCAGTTTGTAAGAGTTCTTACTTACTTTCATTTACTTTTTAAATGTCATAGGGTCTGTAAAATTGTGAACGCTGCATGCTTTCACTACAGGTGACACTAAGGTGACGCACCACCCACTTCATTAAAAGTGTATTGCAACATGTGTGTCAGCACCACAAATTCAAAGGAAGCGAAAGCATGCAGTGTCTAAAAAGTTAGTGACCATGGGAATTTAAAAAATAAAGAAAGTAATAAGAAAAAAATGTTTTTATTGTGGAAACCATAATAGGAGGTAGAACATTAGGGGAGCTGTGGATTTATAATTATGAGCATCAAGAAATCCTTGTTAATTTTATAAAAATTTTTTCAGGGGATTATTATTCAAATTGGCACACTAATGCCGCATGATAAATGATGTATACTATAAGCTGGCAGCATTCAGAAGATAGGAAATTATGGAGGGGGGATTGCCATGGTAGGTGACTTTATGGTATTTAATTGTAGTTGTTGTGGGTATGTATACTACAAAACCTTAACACAGTAAACAGTATCATAAAAATTAATACAGCCTGACAATGAAAGCATCAGTGGAAGAATGCAGTTACAATTTTGAGTGATACTTTTTTATTCTATTTTATATTGCCACCTAATCTAATAACTATATGAACGATACCTTTCTTTCAACAATTTAAGTATGCAGCACTACATTTTTTCTGAATCAGAAGTAATAAATGAAGTACTCATTTTAATAGGCCTTGCACCAGGTTTGGATCAGTATTCTCACATGCTTTTGTACTGCAACTATTTAAATTCAGTTCTCGTGTGACTACAATGAAATAGCATGCAGCAGATAGTGCTACATGCCATAATAGAGCAGTATTTGTTCAAAACAGCTGGGAATACTGATGAAAACCAGGTCTCAGTAACATTACAATGAGCACTACTTTTATTAATTTTTCTTTTTAAAAAATGGAGTAATGCAGAATAACATAATTTGTGGAAAGAAGGGTAGCATACGTGTACACAAGTTATTAGATAAGGGGCAATGTAAAATGGAATAAAAAATTTTCGGTCAAAATTGTAACCGCATTTTTGCACTGATGCTTTAATTGTCATGCTGTCTTAATTTTTTGTTACTGTTTAATGTGCTACATACATTTTCATAATACATAAATACCCACAACAACTACAAATCAAAATACCATAAAGTCACCTACTGTGACAATCAACCATTCTCCATAATTTACTATTTTATGAATGTGGCCAGATTATATTGATATCTTGCTATATCATTCAGCATGCAGTATTAGTGCCCACATGTGAAGATAAGAATAGTCAACTGAAAAAAATGTTCAGAAAAGTAACAAGTATTTCTTGCCTTCTAGATAACACATGCAAAATTACAGCTCATTTTGTTAAATAGTGCCAGACATATTAACGTACAAATTCAGTGGTTTAACATTGTACGTCCTACTCAACCCTAACTATAGTGGTGCTACCATGCCACTATAATATATAAATAGCAGATATGTGATGGGGAGCTGTTGGACAAATGATTTATCTTCACAAGAGCAATCTGACCTCAGGTAACTTCATGAGTGGCCTAAGCTCCCCATCGCATATTTCTTTTAAGCAATGGGGGGATATTTTTTTATGCAGCTATTACTGATTTTCTAAGTAGTTTTTTTTTGTTGTTGTTATAAAACAGGGAGCATTATTTGGTGCTCTGAAGTGTGTTCGTTTGCCAGGTAGAGGAGATTGAATGGACTCTAATGTGATTGGTAGGGGAAAGCACATCCCTACATTTAGACTGTGCCTTTTTATTGGCTGCTTCAGTAGTGTGAGAGATGATCGAGCTTTAAAAACATAGTGAGTGTTTCTCGCTTAGCAAGAGTTATTGCTTGCTGTCATAGCTTCAGTACCTAGGTTATTTTTAATTTATTTAGTTTATCTGGTTAATCCTGCTTTTTTTATTTATTTATGTTTTGATGGGCATGAGCAAGTGTTAGCTGGGAAGCAAGTGAGTGGGACCAGGATCATGCAGGGCTAGTTGTGAGGCACTGCTTGAGAAGAAGAAAAGAATTTTGTTTTCTTTTATGTATTGCTCAAGTTTGCTAAGAAAAGGAGAACCTGCTTGTTTTGGGTCCAATTTGTTTTTAAGGCAATCAGTGTGTGTGATGGGCAGCAGGCATGCAGTTAGCAAGTGCACATGTGTGATTGCTGGTGGTTGAGCACCTGTGATGACAGCAGGAGGAAACAAGTAAGACTGGCAATTCTGAAAGCAAAAAGAAATTAAAAGTCACTCACAACAAAGGTACTGTTCCTATTGATTGTTTTTATTTAAAGTGGGAGGCAGACTTTGTAAATGTATCTGGAGTGGCATCTATTTGTAGTGCTGTGTGGGGAGCATATTTCCTGCTGCTGGAGATTTAGGAAACAAAAGTGAAATCTGTAACAGGAAGTAGTGTGGTTGGGCAGATGGAGGATGGATGACGACAATACTATATTAAAAAATCTAAAAAGATGACAGTACCATATAGAAACATTTGTAGTCACCAATTTATTCACATAGTTGCTCTGCTAAATGTGTTTATCAGCAGTCATCAGAGTCCATACCTATTGCATAATATATATATATATATATATATATATATATATATATGTGTGTGTGTGTGTGTATATATATATATATATATATATATATATATATAGCCTAGAGGGCCTTACCCAGTTACTAAAGACTAAAATAAAAAAATATATCTGTGTATGTATGCACATGATAGACAGACATATATTTTAAATTGTATCACTCTTTCTTATTGCCAACCCTCTAAGATCTTCACATCACCTAACCTTCAGGACTGGATTTGTTAGACTTCTGTACAGCACAACAAACTGCAGCAGAAAGAGACAGGAGGCACCTTAGCCCTGAAGTTTTAAACTTCTGCCTCTGTTGTCTTCCCAAACATAATTACCTTCAGTAATTACAGTCCTGGATCTCTTACTGACCAATTGTCTTAGGCTGCTCATTAATTTCTAACACTCCAATCCCTATCCCCTCCCCTCCACCCCTTGGCCACATGACCTGTTGTCCTAACAGGCCACTACCTGGATTCCCAACATGTACAGAGCATACTCTCCGCTGTGCCAATGTGCACAAAAAAGTGTTTCTAGTTGCAGGGGTCTGGGAAGGATATGAAAACCAAAGTTTGGTTACATCTAGTGACCATTTCTGCCTGACCACATTTCATGGTGGAAAGAAATGGTCCACCCATGAAGTGCTCCCCATTCCCAGCTTTATTGTGCACCAACCCTGGGAAAGGTGCGGAGCCCTGGACAGTCTGCTCCAGGAGGTGAACCTGGCAATGCCCTTTTGTGAGTGATAGGGTATGTCCTCTTTAAGTTATTGGGTATAGCTCTGGGACCCCTATGACAATGACTTGCTCCTTCTTATGTTGTTATCACAGTTGAGTGAAAAATGTTTTATTTTCTTTTATACATATATTTATTTTAATTCACGCAAACATCTTAGTATGTTGAATAACCCTGTTGATTCTATGCATAATTGTGTTTCTGAGAGAGTTGCTGGTAGTAAAACTTCACTTGGCCATCTTCAGTACATGCAAAATCAACAATACACACTTGACTTACTGTAGATTCTTGAAATCAAACTGATAAAGCAGGGGAAATGTATTTAAGCATTCACCTTTAAATAAACACAAAGCATATTGCAGTCAGAGCAAACAAAGGCACATTACAGATAATGATATAATGAAAATATATTGGTATGATTTAATTATATTATGATTTGACTTTAAACATCTTATACCTATGGTGCAAATTATGAGCATCACTCATTTTAGAAAAATACAGTAAATGATTTGTTTTTAACAAGAACTTGATTAGGTGCCCTCAGTCATCTGATTATTTTTTCATGCATCAGAATGCACAGACAACTGAAGGAGCACTATAAATATTATAGCTGTTTATCAAGCTTTATCATTTTATTTCATAAACTGACACAATATGTTGCTTCAGGATTTATTTAATATTGATTGTCTGGCTGTGAATCACTAAATAAAATCTGGTTAACACTGCATGAGGCAGATGTTTTTACATTTCAGAAGATATGCTGCACATTAATGAATTTACTATTCAGTTTAAACACACATTTATCTTCATATTGAATCTAAAAAGGCTGGAGAGGTGGTTCAAAATACGGCAGCTGAAATTCCAGCCAAACAGTACAAAATTATGCACAGGTGGAAGAGGAACCAATGTACAGAGTACTGGATGTGGTACAAGGTTGTCCACAACATCAGAAGAAAGGGACCTGGGGTCATCATTAGTGACTGTCCAACAATTCAGTCAGTGCAAGCATTCAGCAAGGCAACAAGGATGCTGGGGTGCATTGGGAGGGGATTTGATAGTAGGAAGAAGGAGGTCATGTTACTGCATACAGGTCATAGTGAGGCCTCACCTGGAGTACTGTGCCCAGTTCTTGAGTCTGCACTTAGGGAAAGGGCAAGGACAAGCTAGATTCTGTGAAGCATAAGGTCACCATGACGTTTCAGGGCTAACAGGGCAGATTCTGTGTGGAATGGCTTGAGACTCTTAACATATACTTATTGGCAGAAGGAAGGAAGAGGGGTGACATGATGGCAATATACAAGTTCCTGAGAGGAATTAATAGTTACTTTGTGAAAACCTATTCAAGAGGAATAGTAATGCATTCACAAGAGGACATGAATAGAAGCTAGTTGGTGGAAATTTCAGGAGGGGTGTGAGTAAGTGCTACAGTACTTCACTGACAGGGTTGTGGAGCTGTGGCAGAAGTAGTGGAGGCAGGGACTATGAATGAGTTCAAACACAACTGTGACAGGTTTAGAGATCTGATAATTCCAGAAGGAGTAGCTAAGGAGGTGTGTGGGTCTAGTGAGAGACCAGTGGTGTTTGGGGTAAAAAAAAATCCTTCAGACATTGAGTCATGGGGCTAGGTAAAAAAATGTTTTTGATCAGATTGGGTGGCTATTTTGCCTTTATCTGTCAGTATCATCTATGTTTCAAAGTATGGCTTTTTCAGAAATGCTGCCTCTATGGCATGGGGAAGGGGAAGATGAGGCAGGAGGAAGGTGAGGCTATCAGTGGCTGGTAGAGAGAGAATGGTGTACAGAGGAGGAATATGGATCTGTGGGGGACTGGTGAAGATTCTGGGACAAAAGCATTTTCAATAGTGATGGCTTTCGTGTTACCAGGAAGGGGCTAGTCCACTGGGGAAAAAAATCAGACAATTATGTGGAGAGTTTTTTAAACTTAGAGGTAGCTGATGCTAGGTATTGTGGGTGGTAGGTGCATGGTGAACATGGAAGAGGCTCCCCAGAAGCAGAAATGGGGCAGAGGACACTAGCAGTGGCAGGGGCATTGGATATTGAAGGTAGTCGGTGAGGGAGTGCCAAGCAAATGTACACAGTTCAGAGAAGAATGATGGATGGTATTGGGGGAGTGGACAGCACAATGACAGTATTAGCTAAGACAGCAGGGAGTAAGATAGGAGTGTGGTGGTTGTTTTTTGTAAACACCAGGGGCCCAATATTCAAAACTTTGAATATCTGTATGTCAGGTGGATGATCAGGTGGGGGGAGGGACCACTGTACATCAGGGAAACTATATATGTATGGGAGGGAATGATTTATTTTAAAAATTGAGATGGCAATCGCCGGGTGGGGGAAGGACCACTGGACACCAAAGAAACTCTATGTGTATGCCAGGCAAGTGATCAAGTCGGGGGAGGGAGCACTGGACATCAGGGAAAGCTTATATGTATGGGAGGGAATGATTCATTCTAAACATCAGGCAGGCGATTGGTGGGGGTACCACTAGTTCTAGGGAATCTTTACTATTTGACTATATGATAACAGGCTGACTTGAGTTGAATATGTACACCCTGGAAGAGAGGAGGGATCTGGGTGATATGATTGAGACTTTCAAATATTTAAAGGGGTTTAGCAAAACAGGCACATAAGGGATATTTAAGCTGAGGAGAGGAAGGGACACCAGAGAGCATGGTCTCAGGTTGGAGGGTGGAAGATACTGGAGAGAGATGAGGAGGTATTTTTTGACAGAGAGGGTGGTGGAGAAAAGTAACACTTTACTGAGGAGGTGGTATCCTGTAGCACAGTGGGCAGTTTTAAAAGGGCATGGTACAGGGTGTGAGGGGGTAAAGGTGAGTGGATAGAGGAGGGTGGGGCGGTTGCAATATAAGGGTGCTAGCTGAGCATTCCATTAGACTAACTTAATAAACTGTAAGGCCTGTTTATGTCGGCAGATTCATATATTTGTATGTTCATATTTCAGATCAGGACAGTGATTGGGGGGGGACCACTAGACACCAGGGAAACTTTACTATTTCACATCAGGCTGGCAATCGGTGGGGGAGGGGAACCACTAGCACCAGGGAAACATTACAGTAGCAGTATAGCCTAGAGGTTAGAGTAATGAGCTGTGAATGAGCTTGGTACATCCAGCAGACAGACCTGGGTTTGATTCCCACAACCTCCACTTGCATACTGTGTGAATCTGAGCAAGTCACTTAACCACCACCCCAGTGCTCCTGGGTCACCCATGAAAACAGGCACCTGTGCCTAGTGGCATTACCCAGTTACCAAATAATGAAATTAAACATTCAACTTGGGGATGGCAATCACTGGGAGAGGGGGAGAGCACTAGCACCAAAGAAACAATACTTTTTAACTTCAAGACCCTGATTGGTTGGGAAACTTTACTATTTTGCATTGGGCCAGTGATCAGTGGGGGAGAACCACTAGTACCAGGGATAGCTCTCTGGACCAGACAAGATGGGGGTGGTGCTGTGCAAACTTTCCAGGCTACCCATGAAAATAAGCCCGTAATGGACATGGAAGTGGCCCCTTAGTGCCTTGCATGCCCAATGAGCTCATTTGCATGGGTCCCTTTGAAAACTGAAAATTTAGCATGGGTGCAAGCTATTGTGGTGCTCTACTTAGGAAGCTATGTCTGTACAGTGCTAAGTGGCTTGGAGCTGGGCTGTCATGGCTCTATATTCAGTTGAATAGTGTCAGAGCACTATTCCACCTTATCTAACATTTTTGGATATCTGGGCAATTGCAAGGGGTAGCATTAATGTTTGTGCTTCCCATTATGCCTTTTTGAATATCGGGCCCAGAAATTTAAACAACAGGATCAGTGAATTGCAGGAGTTGATGGCAGACACTAAGTTAGAATCAGTGGTTGTAATTGAGACTTAGCCCAGGGGTAACAATGAATGGGATCTAGCAGCTCCAAGGAATAACTTGCTTAGGAGAGACAGGGGTAAGGGCAAAAGAGGGGTATAGTCCTATACCTTAAGGAAGGTGTTGAGGCGACAGATGATGGGACCATAAAAAAGGAGCAGACGGGGGAAGTGGAATCAGTCTGGGTGCAGAAGACAACAGCTGTTGATAAGAGGGTTAAGATGGGTTGGTCTGCAGACCTGCAAGGCAGAAGGAGAAGGGAGGTAGAAATTCTGGGGAAGAAATCAGAAGGGGAGCAGAAAAAAGTGGACCTAATGTTAGTAGAGGACTGGAATCTGCAGGATAGTGACTTGGATATCCTAGGATCAAAAAACATCAGAAATCAGGCACTGCTAGATATACTTCAGGATTGCGTACTGATGCATGTGGTCAAGTATCCCTTGTTGTTGGATATCATACTCAACTTGGTACTCACTGTGACACTTAGACAGCTGGTTCTGATAACTCTATGATTTTCGTAATATAAAAATATAGTGTGATTGTCTGTCATGAAATATTCTGTGCCCGGGATGACAACCCCCCCCCCCAGGTATCAGTTCAAAAGACAGGATATAATTTAAACAGCTGATCTCTGTGATGAGATTAACTCCTAACAACTCACATTTTACAGCCTTATTTAGGATATGGGTTGTTTGTAGCTAAGCCCTGAAATATCCATTTTATGGTGTCCTCAGGAAGGTCAGTTAATTGCAGCTGGTGTCAAAAGAATATTACACCTCAGTGAGAACTGGCAGAGAGAGAGAGAGAGAGAGAGTCATGAAATGTTCTTTGATGTCTGTAAAGAGAAGGATGCTGCTCATGGATGAAAGAAAAGACTTGGCAAATTACAGACTTAATTGGGAAGTCATATGAGGAAACACATTTTTTTTGCTGATGTCACCTATTAATTTATCTCCTGAAACAAGACATCCTGATTGTATAATTTTTTAATAAACAGAGGAGGAGCTGGGTGGCATCATGTAGAAGGCAATTCAAGACAGTTTGTTAATTATGCTGTGAGTGACCTGTAGAGAATCACACACATGTTTGGACGCTGAAAAAAGCAACATCAGCACTGGAAGGAGATAAGAATACATTAGATTAGACAAGTCTAAGGGCACTGTAGTAGGAGATTTTGTTTGTATTTAAAACCTTATTATTTTAAGTGATTGCTTGTTTTTGTGATATACGGGTCTGTATTTACATTTTACATTTTTATCTATTTTTATGTAAACATCTCATTTTTAGAGACTACTTAGTGTGCCTTTGAAGTTATTTATTTGACAAGTGAAGCATATATGGTTAAAGTTGACACTATGCTAAGCTATTGGTAAAACCAAACTTGGAAAAGGTAAGAGTTTATTCTGAGGTCTTTCATAGAGTTTTAAGGGTTCATTTTGTACACCTGGTTAGGTGCCCATAGGAAAAAGATATCTGCCCCCCCCGAAGAGCAGACTAGAAAGAGGTTCACAGTTTGAATCCCTCCAAGAACTTGAGACCAAAGGTTGATTCGAACTCACAAAACAGACAGGAGGGGTACCCTGTTCTGTTAACTGTTCACAATACTGCGCTCGGAGGTTGGCACTGTGGGAACAGAGGGCCTGACCTGCTGAGTGGGGTTGTGACACTCATCAATTCAAAGATGGTTGTTGGAAGATAACTGTCAGGGAACCGTTTCTGTCTATTAAACACAACAGTGTGAGGTTCAAACTGGTGGGGGGGGAGTGGACCCCCCTTCCTCCAAGACAGTGGTTCTGAACCTCAAACCTGCAGATTTCAGGAAGTTGTGGAACTGGTTAGAAAACATTGTCAGGTGTAGACCAGATAGAGGGGGTGGAAGCATAATAGGGTAGGATTCAGGGGGGCATTCCTGGAGGCGAATGAATCCTGCACAATGAAGTTTGCCAAAAGGAACAAGCAAAAAAGACTGATCAAATTCTCAAAGGGAGTGAGGGAGGCTATGAGGTCAAAAAGAAAAGCCTTCACTGAGAACAAAAGGAACAAAGAAGAGGAAGCATAGTAGGATTAGCAAGCAAAAACAAAGAGGCAAGGGTGGAGGTCAAGAAATCAAAGACATACTAGAGATGCATATTGCTGAGGGAGTAAAAGTGAGGAAAAAGATTTTTGAAGGTACATAAGGGGGAATGACTTATTGAGGGAATGGGGGCAAACTATGCATATGCAATTAATAACTTGGATAAGTGCAAGGTTATGAATATTGGAAATAACAACCCCTGCTATAATTATCATTTAGGATATACCACACTACAGTCTATATCCAAAGAGAAAGATCTTGGAACTATAATAACCAACGATCTTAATTTTGACAAAAATTCCACTGTCAAAGTGAAGAAGTGTCAAGAAATAATACGTTCCATCTTGAGAAATATAAAGAGTAAAGAGCAGGAGGTACTAATGCCTCTTTACTCTAGTCTGGTTCGACCACACTTTGAGGACTGCTCCCAGTTTAACAAGTTTCATACTATAAGAAGTTACAGATTGGTTGAAGGTGTCCAAAGGAAATACACAAAAAAAATAATAAACTTAGACAAATTAGACTATAATACAAGACTAACAAATCTACAGGTATACTCTGTGGGCTATAGACAGATCCGGGGAGATCTGTGCTTAACATACTGTATAAAGCACTTAAAGCTGGTCATCTGGGCATGACTATAGGTTTGACTTTGAATGATACCACAGTTAAAACAAGAACTAATGGACTCAAAATCATAGGTGAAGTCATAAAAACCAATAAAAGAAGTAAATTCTTCACCCAGAGAATTGTTGGATTATGGAATAGTCTGCCTGCATATGTAGTATCTAGTCCGACTATGGACAGTTTCAGAACCAGGCTAGATTTTTATATGGGTAACAAAAAATAGACATACTACCCTTAAAAGGGTGGCAAGTTCTTAACAGGGCATTCAGCCTACTGAACTTGTATACATCCTGTGAACCTATGAAGGATAACAAGGGATGGATACTTAGGCTAGTTGAGGGGGGATAGCAGAAACCTAAGTAGAAGGCAAATATACTAAGCAATTACCTCTTCTCAGTATTCACAGTAGAGGACAATGGTCCTCTGCTAGAGAGTGGTGTCAAGGCTGAAACACAGGTGGTTCAGGAGATGGCCAGAGTACAGCTCTTTGTTGACAGCATAAAACAAATCTAGTTGCTCTTAGATTAATAAGGCAATAGGCCTTGATTGACTGCACTGACAGGTACTTAGAAACTTGGCTACAAAATTGGAAGTACCCTTAACCCATCTATTTAACAACTCACTGAAGTCCAGAGTGGTGCCAACAGATGGGAGAGCTGCCAGTGTAGTACCTTTACACTGGAGGAAGCAGGAAGGATCCAGGAAACTACAGACTTGTCAGTCTTAACACCACTGTAGGTAATTTGGTGAAGACCACAGTCATGGAAAGCTTGTTGGCTTATTTAGTGGACAGTGTACTACAAGACAACAAGCAACATGGGTTTGTGTCAGGAACATCATGCCAGACCAACCTGATACTGTTTTTATGTTGTCACTAAAGGGATAGACAGAGGACAGGAAGTAGTACTGCTTTCCTTCAACTTCTGCAAGACCTATAATTTAGTACGACACAGAAGATTGTTGAAGAAGTTGGAGGACTGAAGAATAGAGCATGGTTTAGATAGGTGGGTAGAAAGCAGTGATGAGTGGATATTTTAAAACTTAACCCCAACTGCAGGCACCCCAAAACTACCCTAAAATACTCAGATGAAAAACAAGTATTTGGGTCAGGTTGGGTAGTTACTATCCAACCCATTCTATTGCCTGATTACTCAACCCTGGTCATGACGACAATCATGAGAAAGACTGCTTTTATGGACTATTAGACTGTTTGTTAGGTGCCCTGAGCCATTATACCTATGGGGGGCATTGCCAAGGTAGGTACGAGAGGTGCAGCTTCTCCTAGTGAGTCTGCTGCTATATGTAAAAATTATACCCATGGCGGGCATTGCTGAGGCAGGTACGAGAGGCACAACTACCCTTAGCAAGCCTGCTGCTGTGTCCAACAGTTATACCCATGGCTGGCATTTCTGAAGTAAGGGCAAGAGGCATTGCTGTTGTGATTTAGCCTGCTGTTGTTTTAAAATATCACACCCATTGCAGGCATTGATGAAGTAGGTATGAGAGGGGCAGCTGCTCTGAGTGAGGCTGCTGCTGTTTCCAGAAATGGTACCTATGATGGGCATTAATCAAATGACTGACAAAAATAAAAGTAATACTAGTGTGGCACATGTGGCTGGTATGGTGGCAGTGTTGATGGTTCCATTTGTGTGGTACACAATCTAGTCATCATATTCAGTATCACTTTTTGCAGGCTGTTGTTAATGTACAGGGTCAGACTCACATAATTCAGTATTTGTGATAATTGGGAAATTGTCAGTATTCATTTTGAGAAATCTAAGCCATTCCATATTTGCAGGACTTAGCAGTATTCTGTGGTCAGTGACTATTCCTCCAGCAGCTTTAGCAGCTGGATTTCTGGCGTCAGTCTATGTTTCTATGTTTCTATGAGCTCATATTAAACAGTCCAAATTTTTCAAATAATATGTGATATTTAAATTGATTTTTCAGTCTGAACCTCATCTGTTTAACATACAAAATCCTGTGTCTATATGTATATCACCATTTGATATGTTGGTCAGTTGCCTTCTAAGTTTTAAGATAATAAATATACAGTAGATCTTGCCCTGTCAGAAACATGACATGTGACTGTTGTATTAATGAAATTGAAGATGGTAAACATATTTTGATAAGCTGCTTGTGGTATCAAAAGTTTAGAGCCTAATACCTTTCTGTTATTTACACTGTGAATATTCCTGTATGAGTTAGCTATAATCCATATGTCTTAACTACTATCATATTATTTGTTTGTATGTTTACTTCAAAGTTTTACTATGAAAGATATACTGAGCTGGTAACAGCACCTTTCCAGTTGCATTCTGCAGGAATACTAATAAAAAAGTGATTGTTTATTGAAAAGGTGTTATTTATGTAACACCCCTGTTACCCGGGGTTACTAGAATCCCAGTAAGACCTAGTGGTAGGCAGGGAAGGCAGCTTGTGAAACTCCAGATAAAATGGATTTCACACTGTCTCACTCTGTTCTCAGTCTCAGCTGAGACTGAGGGATGACATCACCATAGAACTATCGCAGCTGCATGAGCCACATTGGAATCTGTAGAAGGGAGTTAGAGTAGAATGTTGGGAGGTTTTGAGCAGTAGTCTGTAGTCATTTGGAGTTTAGAGATTGTTGTGAGAGGAGCACAGCAGCTCTGTGCTCAGGCTCTTGGAGCCTCAGCCCTGAAATAGGGCTACATTTAGGGAAAGGTGTGCATTTCTGCCTAGAGATAGAGACACAGTAAGCTATTTTTAAAGTGGTGGAGACTGCTGATTCTGGTCTCTTTGCCCCATCCCTTAGGGGATGGGCAGGAAGGTTTGCCTACTATTCCAGGGGCAACCCCCTGGCTACTGCTAGTGAAGAAGCTGCCTTATTTTGTCCACGAGTGTGGAGTACAAGAAGATTTTGTGATTTGCCTGTGGGGCACCTGCAACCAGAGGGTGAGTTCTGCTCTTTCTAAATGGCCCATGTTTCATCCTGAACTGTGTTAAAGTGGAGATTGGACTACTGAAGTAGTGGGAGGCCTAGAGTAATAGGCTTAGCCAAAAGTAAAAGTATGTTCAAGTCCAGCACATAAGGGAAGTCAAGACATGTAGAGAAGATGTGACATACGTCTACCCAGTAATCTACATTGCCAAGCTTTCAGAAAAGAGTTGTTTAGTTTCCAGAGAAATGGCCGGGTATGAGCTGTGGGAGCTGGAGGTGGGAGACGCCCCATCTTTAGTGACCAGGTCCACCTCTACAGATTTGCTCTGTGGATTTCTACTTTGCCTCATGCACTTGGCCAGTGATGAGGGAAGTACCCAGACGTGGGATGGAAGGAAAATTCCCTCTAGGAGTCGAAGGCTCTAAGGTGGTTTGAGGAGTCACCAACTGGAAAACTGGTTCATTCCCATAATGGACTGCGGATCAAGTGGCCGGCGGGGGAGCCGAGCCATGGAGAAAAAAACCAAGTAGTGTACAAGTCGGGCTGTGTACCCAAAGTCAAGTCTGGGCTGTGTGCCTGGTGGGTTCAAAGCCTGAGGGCTGAAATGTGAAGAAGTGTTCTGTTATCTCTAATCTGCATTACCAGGAATGTAGCCACGTGTGGGTCTGTCTATGCTTTGTTTGTTGAGTTTGGATGTGAATAAAAGCCACACTGTAGAATCCCATTCCTGGTTTTGGACATTACAGTTCTTGCTTCCTGTGTTCGGATTTACTTGCGTGCCCCTGTGCAGAGTAGCTAAACCTAGGCCCCCTGTGCCGAGTAACCTAGTCCTCCCTGAACCCAGTCTCCACCAGGTACTGCTGTCAGCTTCAACAGCATGCCACCTGTCGTTTTGCAAAAAGGCAGGGGTCGGGGTCTTACATTTACTAAGGAAAAGAAGACAAAGAAGCAAAAATAACTACAGACAGAAAAATATAAAATGTTGACTCATTATGCTTTTCTATTTTAATGAGTGTAGCAGGGCTTCTCTGTTATTATTATGTACCTGTCTCTTATGAGATATATCTATTTACCCAGTTTTTAACAATGTCTTTTTGTTATGTGTTTGTCTTTTTATGCATTTGTTTTTATGCTTTATAATATTGTGAAGGTTGTTCAAAGTTGATCAATAAACATCCAAACTGAACACACCCCTTTTGTTTCTGGCTGTTGTCATTTTCCCAATCCAGTAACTGGGTACTGTGCCCTGAGATGTATCGCACCTAGCAGCAGAAAGGCTCACCTTGTGTGTAATACACGTAATGCATCAGATGATCCGCAGTTACTATATTTTTTTCACTAATGAGGGAACTACAGTAGTTTGTGTTTTATGCTTCCATTTGTGTTGGTTTATTGGTTCATTCCAGTTCTTCCACAGACAGTACAAAGAAGTGTCTAATTCCTGTCTGCCTCAGTATTACTTGAAACTAATACATGACAAAGTAATGTGAGCAGGGATTGCAGTTCATCTAACACTTGCAATTGTGAGAGAGAAAAAAAAACAGTACAGTGGCAAGGTGCATCAGGATACAATAAACATTGTTGGTTTTCATATTATTCATGCATCAAATATACGAACACGTGTACATATGTCATGTACCTGAAACTGACATAAATACAAACATACGTAAATATATACAATACAATAAATATATATATATATATATATATAAAATAAGGTATACCTTTACCACAGTGACTCCTCATTAGTGAAGACCACCACAGCAACAGGAATTGACAAAATCTACCCGCTGCTGTGGTGGTCTGTGTGCAATTGGGACTGCCTCACTTGGTCTTTGCCCCCAGTCCAGCTCCAACTCGAGTTAGAATCCTAGAGACTGGGTGGGGGTGGGGGAGCAGAGCCCCCTACAAGGGGTGGGTTCATGGGGTCCAGCCCCCTGATTGTGTGCACAGACATCCCCATGGCTACAGTGCCGACAGTCGGCATTGCAGCCATCGCTGTAGGGGATGTCAGTGCTAGCACTGTCAAAGTGCTATAGGTAAACCATAAAATAAATAAGACAAGCATCCTTATCTGGCATCAGTCTATGTTTCTATGAGTTCCCTCTGCAGAGGTCACTACAGGTTTGGCCTTACTGCCTGAATCTGACTGAGTGGGCTTTACGGTGCAACATACCCAGTGTTCTGTCAACATTCACAGCAGACAGACTTCCCTATGGCTTATGGAATATTTACAATCCCTGCTTGCACACTGAGGGCTGGCATCTAAAATTGTCACACTAACACTGCACAACAAGCAAGCAACCATCACAAAATACAGTATACATCATAACAGAAAAGAAAAACTATTAAAGTGACATGGGTTACTTAACAGACAGTATTAAGACAATTTTTGGACCCTACTACTGTATATGTAGTCAGAAATGTATTAATATGCACAGTATGAAAAAATTAAACACACTCTGATAACAGTTAAAATAGTACATCATTTTTCAATAAAAAAATACATATATTTGACAAGCGTTTTAACCCTACAAATCAGTTAGTGCACTTTCCATAGTACAGTGTGCACCATTAATTAAGAGACAATGGGAATATTGTATGATCAGTCACAAACTAGTGATATACTTTATACTGTTTACTTGATGGCTTGATGGCTTATGCTTATGTTTTTTTTTAACTAATATAGCTTTCAGCCAGAACTGGCAGTGTCAAAAATACTGAGTGCTGCACTACAATGAAGTGTGTAATTAAATGGAGATGAAAATCTTTGAGTTTTCTTCTTATGCACGTAACCAGAATAGTTTGTAGTTAATTTGGAAGCCACAAGGAAGGACACAAATTAGAGACCCCACCCCTTCTGCTTTGACTACTGGAGTATAAGGGGAGGGGGAGGTTTTAGGACTCAGGAGTACCCCTACAGCTCAACAGATTGACTCATTTTTTTCCTAAAGCCCAGCAACAACCCATTGATCCTCCCACAGATAATGGCTTGGATATCCCCTTAACCCAAAAGGAAGTTACTTGTACTGTGAGATGCCTTAAAAGAGGCAAGGCCCTGGGCCCTGATGGGTTTCCTATTGAGTTTTTCAAAACCTTCTCTAATGGACTTCTGGACCCCCTGGTTGGTATGTTAAGGAAGAGTCTAACAACTGGTTTTCTTTCCCCTCCAGGCAGTCATCTATGGTATCATCACCGCACTGTAATGCCTAAGCAGGGCAAAGACCCATCCCAATATATCTTATACAGGCATATTTCCCTCATGACAACTAACAACAAAATTATTCCCCAGGTTCTAGCTACCAACTTACAGTAGAAACAATTCTGCCAATATGCATCTGCAGTGTCCAGACTGGTTTTGTTAAAGGGAGACAGGGCAGACATAACATATATAGAAGCCTGAATACCATATGTAAATGGGCCAAGAATTCAGCTGTGCATGGTGCAGCAGCCCTTAACCTAGAAGCAGAAAAGGCTTTTGACCATGTGGATTTGGACTATGTCTGAGGTCTTAAGATATTTTGGAGTGGGACCTGTACTAAGGGATCTCTACTGCTCCTCTGTGGCCCAAAGTGTTGTGAATGGCTCACTCACTCAATCATTTTCCATGGGTCGGTGCACTCAACAGGGCTGCTCTTTGTTCCCACCGCTCTGTGTCATCTCCCACGAGCCCCTTGCTGCTGCCATTTTGCAGTCCCCTAATATTGAAGGGTATATAGGAAGGGGACACGTATCAAAACTGCACTTTTCATGGATGACTTACTATTGTGCCTTCACCAGCTCCCTAGTGGTTTACCAGCTGATCATTCCCTCCTGCAAGAATATGGAGCCATATCCATGTGTAGTACAAATTGGACCGAGAATGAGATCCTCCCAGTGGGAAACAAGTACAGAATGCAACTCATTGCTAACAATATGGGCCTTAAAGTGGTCGATCAGGTAAAGTTCCTTGGTGTGACCATTCCCGAGAAATTAAATGTACTTATATGAAAAATTTCAAGTCACTTATGCATAAACAGGCTGATTTTGAAAGGCAGAGAACCCTGGTCCTGGCCCTCCTTAGATGGGTAAACATTATTAAAATGTCAGTTTTACCTAGATGCATTTACCTGTACCAGTTCCTGTCTGTTAACATCCCTCTCACCCACTTCAGACAGTTTACTACTATTCTCCACAAATTTCTGTGGAATGGGAAAAACACTCACATCAAATGGAACTTATTGCACCTACTTGCCAAAATAAGTATCATAGCTCTACCCCATTTTTAACATTATTACTAGGCATCTCAGTTGACATTTCTTCCTTTGGGGGAGGGGCATAATATCTCCTCTGAAGTGACACTGAAGGAAGAAGAAGTGGGTCATAGTTTAAAAAGTGAGTGTTCGCCTGAATCCTCGTGGTCTTTTCGCTCCCTCCCCCTAAATAATCCCTTTATGGATACGATGGAAATGGTATGGATCATCACACACAAATACATGGGTTTGCCCAAGGTCCATCTCCATTCACCACCCTCACCTACACAATGCACTAGAAAAGGTTTTATACAGTCCACCTCCACCGCATGATACTTCACTGGAATAAACATGGTTTGTGACCTGGAGTTACCCTTGACCAAGCCACTGGCTGGAACCTCCCCACCCCTCTAGAAGAACAGTTCTACTGACTCCAACCGTGTCCTATGCCCTTGTTCGTCTTTTACCTTGTTTGGAGACAATAACAACACATTTCTCACTGAAGTATGGGCTAAATGGGAGCAGGATCTCTGTCTATCTTTTAAAAACAAGATTTATACAGAAGCGAAGAAGCATCTAAACAACTGCTCCTGCAGTAATAAGCTATGCCATATTCAATTAAACTTCATGTATGGGGGTTATGCAATCCCCTAGAGACTGCACACAATCTTACCTGACACGCCATCTACTTTCTCCAAATGTGCACAGGTCAAGGGGCATTTTCTTCATATATCCCTCACCTGCCCCAATCTTATCCCTTTTCAGAACTCAGTCCATGTCATTATCACTGGGGTACTAAGAAAATCTCCCCTAGATTTCCTCTTGGGCACTGAGCACAACAGGTATATGATGGGGCTGGCTTTTCTCTAAGGTCTATTGCCTTCCTAAATGTCAGAAAAGCTGTAGCCCAAAACTGGTTCTCTACTGACTCGCCATCCGTCCAGCAGTGGATTCACAACCTGCAACTTTGCCTAAAGCTTGAACAAATTCAAATGGGAGCCAATAGCTCAGGTGAATCTATTCCCAAGGAGAGGGAGCCTTTATTAGAAGCCACTGAATCCTGGCTCTTCCCTTTGTTTTAAGTATGTTTTTCAAACAATACAAACATGAAAGGAGCCAACAGATAAAGGCCATGTCAGTCTAACATGTTCAATCGATTTTTCAGCTTGTGGTTTATACCACAGCTTACTCTCCCACTCCCTCCCCACTTCCTCTTCCAGATGGGTCTCCTCTTCTTATTATTTTACCCCTAACTCTATCCCATCCTCATTTGAAGGGGTCCACTGTCTTTTGTGAGATCAGCTGTTCTGGTAGCCTATTCCATTCTGTCATCACCCTCTCAGTGAAATAGTTTCTCCTTAATTCCCTCTTGAATCTACCCTCTCCAGTTTCATGCTGTGTCCCCTAGTTACCCCCTCCCTTTTTAGCCTGAACATGTGATCTATATCTTCCTTATTTAAGCTTTTTAAATATTTAAAGGTCTCTATCACGTATCCCCTGTACCTTCTGTCCTCCAGGGAGTACATGTTGAGCTCCCTCAACCTGTCCTCATAGGATCTCCCTCCCATCTGATTTATCATTTTGGTCACCCTTCTCTGGACCCTTTCCAGGAGCTCAATGTCTTTCTTTAAGTAGGGGCACCAGAAATGAATGCAGTACTCCAGGTGCGGCATTACCAGTGATCTATACAAAGGCAGGATAACTGCTGCACTTCTGGAGGTGATCCCTCTGGCTATACACCTCAACATCTGGTTGGCCATGGCTGCTGTTCTTCTGTAATGCTCTGAGTGATTTGACCTCGCTATTACTATCACTCCCAGATCCTTTTCCTCTTCTGAGAGCTTTAGCCTTCCCCTACCATATGGTAGCTGTACATAGGGTTCCTGGACCTGAAGTGCATAACCTTGCACTTCTTGGCACTAAATCCCAATTGCCAAGTTTTTGACCATTCCCCTAGTGTATTCAGATCCCTTTACAGAAACCTCCCCTCCTCCCCTTCATCCATTATTACACCAATTTTGGTGTCATCAGTGAATAGGCTCATTTTTACTCTCAACTCCCCTTGTTATGTCAGCAATGAAGACGTTAAAGTGCACAGGCCGCAGAACAGATCTCTGTGGTACCCCACTGATGACTGCCAGGGACTTTGAGGGCCCCCCCATTACCACCATCTGCTGTCTATTGCTCAACCAGCTTTCTATCCATGTAGCCATTTTTTCCCCTACAACCCAGAGTCCTCAGTTTGTCCCCAACCTACCTTGCAGCACCAAATCAAAAGCTTTGCTGAAGTCCAAGTATAGGACATCAACTGCCTTCCCCCATCCAATACCCTAGTGACCCAAATGAAGAAGTTCACCAGATTTGTCTGGAATGACCCCCCCCCCCCCGGATGAACCCATGCTGATGTTCATCTTGCAGACAATTCACCTCATGAATACCATCAGCCTCTCCTTTAGGTTGGATTCCATTAGTTGAAACACCATGGATGTGAGGCTGACAGGCCTGTAGATCCCTGGGTTATCCCTTGGACCACTCTTATGGATGAGCACCACATGTGCTGTCCTCCAGTCCAGTGGCACACAAGCAGTGTGCAGGGAGGTATTAAACACATCCACCAAGGGTGTCACCAGCACCTCTGCCAACTCTTCTAGCACTCATGGATGATTCCCATGTGGCCCAGGTGCCTTATCTGTCCCTAAGGAATTAAAGCTAGACAGTACCTTCCCACCGGGATATCACAGTCTGTTAACGTTACCCCCCTCACCCTCCTCTCCTCCCTCCTCTCCATTGGGATGGGCCCATCTCCTTCTCTCATAAAGACTGAGCATAAGTACTCATTAAGTACATCTGCTTGTTCTGCCCACTGCTCTGCCCACCTAGCATCCTTTTTCATTTTGGCTATCTGTTCCCTTGTTTTCCTTTTTACCCTAATATATCTAAAGAAGTCTTTCTCTCCTGTCTTAATCTCCTGTGCTAGTGTCCTCTCTTTTGAGGCCTTGGCTCCCCTCACAACTCTGGCCACCTCCCTTGATCTCTTTGTGTGTTCCTCCCAGTCCTCTTCCTTGTCTGTCTGTTAAATTTCCTGAAGGCTGCCCATTTCTCCTTTACACACTCCTGAACCTCCCTTGTCCACCAGCTAGGTTTTCAGGACCTTTTATTTTTCTGGGAACAGGAATGGGAACCGGAACATTGTTTAACCAGTAGTAACACACTAAACCGAAGCTTGTTTCCAGATGCAACCTAGAAGCATATGGAAGTTAAGTGACTTGCTCAGGATCACACAGGACTCACTTAGGCAGCTGTGGGATTCAAACCCAGGACTCCAGATCTGCAGCTCAGAGCTTTAACCCACTGCACTATACTGCCTCACAGTTTCTGGCTCACCTTAGTCCACAAGGGACAAGATTGAGGAGGTGACATCTAGTCGGAGGGCCTCGGGGGGAGGCAGTGCTTGTGGCGATAAAGGATACCTAGCCGAGTATTTGTAGTTGAGGCTAGAGTATCAATGTGGTCGTGGAAAGTGAGGGCAGAGTCAAAGGAGACCCCAAGGTAGATGTACAGGCGGACTTGCTCGAGAGGAAGTTTAGAGCCATGGAGGATACTGAGTGGGAAATTACTGAGTTTGTTTTGAGGGTGGGCAAAGAGCATGGATTTGTTTTGTTTTAGATTGACCACAAGTCTGTGCTTTTTGAACCAGAGCTTCCATCATTAGAGGCTAGTTGTAAGGATTCTTGAAAGGCGATGGGGCTTCTGTGGGAGGCAAAGAGGACGGCATCATCCGCGTACAGCAGGATTTTACCCTTGCATGCACTGGGCAAGGTATTGAGGTATAGAGAGAAGAGAAGATGGCCTAGGATGGAACCCTGGGGCACTCCTGATCGGATGGGGGATGTATTGGAGAGGGTCCCATGAATTCTAACATGCTGGGAGCGGTCCGAAAGGTAGCTGGAGCACCAAGCAACTGGGCCGGTGGCAAAGCCAATGCGTTTGAGGGCATCCAACAACAGGGGGTGGGAGACAGTGTCGAACGCCTTTGAGAGGTCAATAAACACTGCCCCTGCTAGTGAGCCTGAGTCAAGTGAGGAATGAAGAAAATTTGAGAACTCAATAAGGGCAGTGCTGGTACTGTAACCTGCATGGAATCCGTGCTTTTCGAGACAGAGGATGTTGTATTTAGTCAGGTAATCTGTGATTTGGGTTGCCACTAGTTTTTCAAGGGCTTTGGAGAGAGGTGGAAGGATGGAGATAGGCCGGTAGTTCCCAGCTGAGGACCTGTCACCACCTTTGTGTATGGGCAAGACTGAGGCAGTTTTCCAGCCTGAAGGGAATTGACCCAGGCAGAGGGACTTGTTGAGCAGGGTAGTGAGGGGGGCAAGGACCTGATCCAGGACCCGGCGGAGTATACTGGGGTCTAGGGAGTCGCTGCCAATATTATTACTCTTAAGAGCTTGAAGCAGGTGGGGCCCTGGCTGCACGGGAGTCACCCTACGTAAGTGGAAGCTAGGATATTGAAAGTCAGGGGTGGGTAGGGTTGAAGGAGGGTCAAAGAAGTCACTGGGGAGGACCGAACTAAGGTCGGTAAATGATGTGTTGAGGAAGTTGGCTATGTGAGCAGGGTCAGTGGAGACAGAGCCTTCAATGGTGGTCTGTGAGGGAGAACAGTGTGCTCCCATTTAGTTTCTTAATGTTGTCCCAAAACGTTCTGCCCCTCCCCCAGGAGGAGATAAGCGCCGCCTGATAGTGATCAGCTTTTGCTTTCCATAGCCCATGTGCATTTATTTCTAGCAGCATTGTAGGCCTGTCTGTCCACAGCACGGCCTGTTTCAGTGGCCAGGTGCCACAGGTTGTCCCTGAGTTTGAGTAGCTGCAGCAGGGACGGGGTAATCCAGGGGGCATTACGAGCTTTAGTCCGGACTGCTGTCATGGGGGAAAAGATGTCATAAGCATTGTTGAAGGTTTGGGTGAAGAAGGTAAGAGGAGTCAACATCAGGGGCATGGTGAATGGGAGCCCAGTTAATTTGGGCAAGATGTAGCTTAAGGCCTTTTAGCCCGGCGTCTGAGGCGCTGACAAGAGTGGGATGAGCACGTGGGTTTGGGAGTGGGGTGGCTTAGTGGAAAGTGATCGGGAGTGATCACTAATAGAGTCAGGAAGGACCTGGTTATCA
Organism: Neoceratodus forsteri; assembly: GCA_016271365.2. Classification (NCBI taxonomy): domain Eukaryota; kingdom Metazoa; phylum Chordata; order Ceratodontiformes; family Ceratodontidae; genus Neoceratodus; species Neoceratodus forsteri. The sequence continues at coordinate 1,000,038,277 of CM057454.1, read as the reverse complement.
TGGATATGTAGTGGGCTGTTGGTAATGACCACATCTAGCAGAGTGCTGGTACCTTTCTTTGTATTTAACCTGGTGGGTTGGGAGACTAGTTGGGACATGTCAATTGCTGCAAAAGAGTCACGGGTGGTGTTGATGGATGAGCTGAGCCAGTTAACATTCAGGTCTCCAACAAGGACTTGATCAGCTGTGTGAGGTAGGGTTGAAACATACAATTTCTTACAATTTCATACAATTACTTTAGAACATACAATTTCCTTAGTACCTCTTTTTTTCCATTAATCTGGGGCTCAGAAGTGGATTATCAAGTTATCAAGCCTGTTTAAAATGTGGACTAGTGCGGTTATATGTCAATTGCCAATTGAGGTCATTTAGTGAAAAATCTTCTCTGTACTGTAGGGTATATCGTTTATAATGTTCTAGTCAGTAGACTGCTGCTGTGGAGGATTCCCTAATTTTGTTTTTGAAAGTTCGACAGCAATTCCTGTTTTATTTTTGGTTTTATTACACATGTACTGTTTTCAGAGGGGAAGATATCTCCCCTTTAGGGACATGGTGGGTGTGGAACTGTTTAGGTGGGTTTACTAGGTTTATTACTAGGGAACAGACTTTCCAGTTGTTAAGTTATTTTTGATATTCTTCATCTGAGCAGGCATTCCATAACCTTTACGATATTTTCTCAGATGCCCATTATTGGGGGACAGTTTTTATGGTTAAGTATTCCATGGGAGTATCCGAACACATATTCCTTTGTGGTCGTAGCTACTCATACAATACAAGCAACTGGGTTAGGCAGTTATATATGGGTTGTTACTTCTAAATAGAGGTTATTAAAATGTGAGAATCAGTAGAATGCTTGGGGTCTCAAATGGAGGAGTTCTTTTGACTACTTTGAGAACATACTAGTTTGGGAAAAGTTTAGGAAAGGTGGCAGAGTCAGCTGTTTATTTTATTTTATAAGAGGTGGACTGTCTACAATCCTGGAGGGGTCATGGACCAGATGGTTAGGAGAAGGCTTTTGGCCTGGGTGGTTAGTAGGTTATTTTGGAGGTGGGGGTCATGGCAGAATTCAGTGGGATGGAGGGAGGGGGGATTGAGGGTGGTGTGGGTGGGGGTGAGGGTGAGAGTTGGGGGGAGGTAGTTGGAGGCTATGTTTGTCATTTCAAGGGGACAGGTGAGCTTAGACTGCCTTTATTAAATTTCATGGATGGGTAGCTGTAATATTTTTTCCTGGAATATTAAAGAGAGTAGAAACACAGCTTAAAAATATTACCTTCTTAGACATTTACAGAGGAATAATCAACATGTAGTTTTGCTACATGAAACTCACATTCTCAGGGTTTATATATCTTACCTACAGAAGCTCTGGGTGGGTTAAATATTTGATGCAGGATCAAGTGCCAGGAGAGGAGGTTTGGCAATTTTAATTCATAAGTCAATCCCCTTTACTATGATTAATAATGGTATGACACAGATGGTCATTACATTATTTTTCTGGGCTGATTATCCAATACGGAAGTTAGCTTGGGTTCTATTTATGGCCCAAATGCAAATACACCTTCCTTCTTTCCTCCGTTGGCTGTAATATTGAGTTCACTGAAGGACATCACTTACTTAATGAGCGGGGATTGGAACCTGGTGTTTTCTAATGACTTAAGTCCTTCCACAATAGTGTGGGGCTTTCTCTGGCTCAGTGTGGGCTACATGATTTTACATCTGATGTAGGCCTTGAAGATCCTTGGAGAGTCCTACATCCCTCTGAGAAGGAGTATACTTATTACTTCCCCCCTCATTGGGTATATTCTTCGATCGATGTTTCCTTATTAAGTAAATTCTGTATGAAAGAAGTGGAAGATGTGGGCATGCATCTGTGAGTTCTGTCAGATCATTCACCCATTTGGCTTACCTGGACACCGTCAATGCCCCACCCCAGAACTGGCACTTGGTCTCTAAATGTCTCTCTCTTAACCGATGAGCATATAAAGTCTCATATGAAAAAGTTTATTTTGACCTCTTGGCAAGAAAATGCTCAGTCAATAGCTGCAATAGATGTGATTTGGTGTTCTCTAAAAGCAGTGTGGAAAGAGGAGTTCATACGCCTTGGATCAGTTAGAAAGAAAAAATTAAACTTACAAGTGGAGCAGTGACTGCCCAGAATTAGAGAACTAGAATAGCGGATGTCGGACAGATCGGTGGATAATTCTCAGTTCGAGCTCTATGCTTTGAGAGCTAAATATTCTGCCTATCTGTTAGATAAAGTTAACTATTTCACATCTAAAATGAAGGTGACAAATATTGGCCAGGGGGATAAGGTGGGGGAAACTTCTCGCTCAGAGGCTAAAACAGCAAAAATCTGCTCGTTAGATAACTGCATTGGTGGATCCTGTATCAGGAACCATAATTTCTGACCCTTCTAAGATGGTGAGGATTTTTAAGGACTTTTATCAGGATTAATACACTGCTCCCCCAACATCAGACAGGTACAGTATGAGGATTCTCTTAATATCTTTTTACATGGCATACCTATTCCATACCTAACAGTAGATCAGCAAGATCAGTTGAAGGCACTGATTTCCCAACAGGAGCTTTTGGATGCTATCAGCTGATTTCCTGCAGACAAAACTCCAGACCCAGATGGCTTTCTGACTCTGTTTTATAAGACCTTCAAGGCAGAGCTCATTCCTATTTAGTTGTGCTATTTAACTGTCTTTTTTACCACAACATCCAAGAAACCTCTCTCTTCGAGGCTCAGACTGTGATTATACCAAAGCCAAGGAGCGATCATACACTTCCTGAAAATTATAGACCTATCTCCCTCTTAAATACAGATATTAATCTTCTAGCCAGCATACTAACTCACCTCCTTAAATCTGTCTGGGGAATTTGGTGAGTCCCACACAGGTGGGGTTTGTGGTGGGGAGACATGCAAGTGGCCACTTTCACAATATTGTTCATCTTCTCTCCATGTCGGGGAAGGGGAGCACTGATGGAGTGCTCATCTCCCTTGATGCAGAAAAAGCATTTGACAGGGTCAATTGGAAATTTATGTTTGATATTTTATCCCGGTATGGTATACGGTTAGAATTTATCCAGTGGGTTAAAGTACTATGTAGCTGTCCCACATCAAAAGTTATGTGTAATGGAGTATTATCCCCCTTTTTTCTCCCACTAGGGGCACTCATTAAAGGTTTCCCCTTTCCCCCATGCTTTTTAATTTATATGTTGAGCTCCTAGCCAGGAGGATTAATGGCTCTGAGGTGGTTTGGGGAATTACTGTGGGACCTTACCAATTTAAACTTTCCATGTTTGCGGATGATGTTCTATTACATCTGTCTAAGTGGGACACTTCTTTCCCTAAAGTTTTGGAGATTATCATTGAATACAGTGATTTACCAGGATACAAACTGAACAGACATAAAACCACTATCTTGGCACTTTTGAGTCCTTGTTTGAGAGCAGCTGTTGAAGGGTTGGATCTTAAATGGGCTTCCCAGTCACTAACATTTCCAGGGATAGACCTTACTCTTGATTTTCAGGCATTAAAAACTCTAAATTTGGACCTAGTAGTCAAAAGGATAGAACAAGATCTTTCTTGATGGCAACATTTACTATTCACTCTATAGGGCTGGGTAAATATTTTGAAGATGGCCATATTCCCCTGCTTTATGTACCCCCTCTCAGTGTTAAATCTTCCCTTCCCAGTATCCTGGTTTAATAGAGTTAATACGATTTGGTCGACATTTTTGTGGTGTGGGAAGAGACCTCGTAGGGCTTCAGTCAAACTATGTCAGCCTAGCGAGACTGGGTGATTTCGGGTGCCACACCTCTTTTTGTATTACCTTGCCTTCCACACGAGTAAATATTTTAAATGGCTGAATGTGTCCAGAATGTGTCCAGAGATGGTTTCTCTCCTCTGGCTTGGTGGAATATTGAAAGCTTCAAGGCCAAAGATTCCAATATTGTACTGTCCTCAGTTCTATATGTCTCTTTTAGTAAACTTCCCGCTGTTTGGAAGCACTCTTTTATTGGGTGCTCTGTAAGACCCCACCAACAATTATGTAATTTCTTTAAAATCAAAAGCTTCAAAGACTCTGGACAGCCACTTTTCCGTAACTTAAATGTTTTGATTGGTTATAAAGTCCTTCAACCCTTGAGTTGAAAGGGGCTCAAAGCATTGTCTCTCTCTGATTTTATTAGAGGGGATTCATTTTTCACTTTGTCACAATTTAGAGAAACTTTTCATCTCCCTGCCTTTTCAGTTTTTCAATATGTCCAATTGAAACATTGCCTGTATTCTTTCCTAGGGGCGCCACCGTGGTTGGAAGAGGGCTCCAATTGGTTTTGTTATTTGGCTTCTCTGACTTTTAAAGATAAGCCAATTTCTAGATTATACAGAGAACTGGGAGTTAGGACTTGGTCCTCATGTTCTCCGACTGCCTTTTATTGGCAGTGGGTGGCAAACCTGCCTTACGATGCAGCTGAGTGGGAACTCATATGGTCTGATATATATAAATATATTAAACAGGATTGATTGTGCTTGGTACAGTTCAACATATTGCACAATTTAAATTACATGCCACTCAGAATGTATCATATGGGTATCTGTTCCATCAACAAGAACAGCTCCGATGAGCTGTATGGCAGTTTGCTTGCTGACTTTATCTCTGATTAGCTGAAAAATCCATCTATTTGCTCTGCTGATCGTTTACTTTCCCCAGAGATTAGTTGCTTTCCTGGAGCTCCAATGAGCTTCCTTTTGTCCTGTCCTGTGTTCCTGAGTCAGACAATGCCCCCTTATTATTGTTAGGCAGCCCCAGCTTATCAAATGTGGTGCCTTTTTTTGCAGCCCTTGATTGACTGCTCTGATTTCAAAATGGATGGGTGCTCGGACTTCTATTTAAAATTTAAAAATCAAAGCTCTGACCTGCTTTAAATTAAAAGTAAAAGCTCTTATATTCTTCTTGAATGTTTCAAGAAGGATATGAGACCACTTGAGACCATGTTTCCCGAAGTGGGCAATATTCATTTTTATAAAACTGTTTTTTTGTTCTCTTTCTGGAAGATATGCTTACTAATCTGTACTGTCTGTACTCAGGCTTTATTTTTGAATGCAATCATAATGTTGTGACTGCTACTTTTGTTAAAGTTTACTGTTCATTTTCTTTTTTCTTAATTAAAATATTTTACAAAAAATGTCTAATGTGATTCCATTTTTATCAGAAAAAGGCTGCACTGCAGACATAGAGGACTAGAGGCCAGTCAGCATGACATCCTCACTGTAGAAGCTGCTGAAGACCATCATAAGACAGACAATTGATGAACTCACACAACAAAATACCAACTTGGACATGGTGGCTCAAAACAAATTGTGTAAATGGAAATTGTGTCAAACAAATATCACAGGGCCACCTGATTGCCCAGTGTGTAACATGTAGTGCTCCCATGTCAGTGATCAAAGTTCAGGTATGAGCTTGGGTATCTGGCTGAGCTGCCTGGGGCTGGGAGACGGCACTGTTGCATGGTAGTGCTACCTGACTGGGTGTGACTGAGTCATATTTCACCACTCAGGTGGCACCCTGCTGAGGGTCAGGGAATTTTTCTTCTGTAGGGGATGCTGAGCATGAAGAACTTGGAACAGGATCTGCATGATGCCAGTTGAGGAGGGTGGGGAGTAAATTGGGAAAAGGCAGCCTGCAGGATGATGCATTGGTTGCTGCCAGCCCAGCACCAATGACAGGGTTCCAGCCTGATATGGTTTGTGCTCCAGGGAATAGGACAGCTCTCTCCCTCCTGGCCCCACCACCAGAGGGAAAACCTGTGAAAAAACTATTGATTTGGTAAGTCCTTGAGATTGTGGGTGACAGGACTGGGCAACTGAGGGCTGAGTTATGCCAGACTGCATAGGGCCATAATCACCTATGTAGCAAGCCAAACCAAACTCTCAATGTACTCTTTTGAGACTGTAACCAAGGGAAAAGAAACCAGAGATGCTCTGGATGTTGGATATCTGGACATCAGTAACAAAATGTATCCCGTACAACACAAAAGGCTACAGTAGTTCATAAACTAGAAAACCTAGGTGTAGTTTGGGGTGTGATGAACTGACTGCAGAACAGGTGACCAAGAGTTATAATAAATCAAAACTGACAAGAAGTCGTGTGACCAGTTGGGGTTTCACAGTGGTGTGTTTTGTGATATAGTGTACATTATTCACTTAACCTGGAGTTCGATAGGTCGATCTGGAATATCAAGTTTGCTTGACACCAAGATAGAAAAAGTAGTTGCATCACAACAGAAGGCAGATGAATGCCAGCAGATCTCAAATCTCCCCAACCCTGTTACTAAGGTACCTCATTGTGTATACCATGCATGTTTATAATGTGTTACTGTTTTGGTACCCACCACCTCTTCTGGGAGGCTGTTCCAGGCACCCACCACCCTTTCCATGAAAAAATATTTCCTCACACCCCCTCTAAGTCCACCCTTCACCTTCATATCATGCCCCCTCATCCCCAAGCATCTCCTTCTGTGCAATATGCCACCCTCCTGAACCTTACTGATACCCTTGAGGTATCTGAATGTTTCTATCATGTCTCCTCTTTCTCTCTCCTTTCCTCCAGTGAGTACATATTTAATTCCCTGATTCTTTCCTTGTATGGCTTCTGATGCAGACCATGCACCATTTTGGTTGCCCTTCTCTGTACCACCTCCACCCGGTCTATGTCCTTCCTGAGATGGGGCCTCCAGAACTGGACACAGTACTCCAGGTGTGGCCTCACCATTGATCTATATAGGGGTAACACTACCTCCCTTATTCTGCTTGCAATACCCTTCCCTATGCACTCCAACCTCCTACTAGCCTTTCCTACTGCCTTATCACACTGCTTCACTACCTTTATGACCTACAGATAGCTTTCCTGTTTTGTTGTTTGCACCTCCCCCCCCAAAAAAAATGTGCTCCATGTGTAAAATTTAACATTTTTTGGCGTTAAAGCCCAGTTGCCAAACCCTTGACCAGTCTTCCAGTTGTTTTAGATCTTCCTTAATTTTCTGCCTCCCCGTGTGTCCACTCTGTTGCAGATTTTTTGTGTCATCTGTGAACAGGCATAGCTTCCCTTCCAGCCCCTCTGCAATGTCAGTAATTAAGACATTGAAGAGGATCAGTCCCAGTAGCGATGCCTATGGCACACTGCTGGTTAGCTTATCTTCCTCTGAGTGAACACCATTTATCACCACCCTCTGAGTTCTCTTCTGTTGTTTAGCCAACTTTGTATCTATTTTACTATCTTTGGACCCACTCCCATGCTTCCTAGCATGTTTACCAGTCTTCTGTGTGACACTTACTGAAATCCAGGTAGGCCTCATCCACCGCTTCTCCCTGATCCACTTCCCTGGTAACCCAATAAAAAAAACTGTTTCAGGTTTGTTTGGCAAGATCTACCCCGTGAACCCATGCTGCTTCAAATCCTGCAATCCACTGGTGTTAAGGTATTCCCCAATCCTTTCTTTAAACAGGGATGAAAGTTAATGTTTTTAAAGGTATGGAAGTAACTATCAAATGTCCATGTTTCAACAGTATGCCCAATTTTTACCTGCTTACTTGGGTAGTATCCTTGCACAAGGGGTGCTCAGATGTGCTGACATCTGGTCCAACATGATTTTTTATGATTTTAGGAAATCCAATTCTAAGTCAAAATCCAAACTTCTAAAAATTATATCAGACAAATAGAACTTCTTGCATGCAATTAAAACTGGATTTCAAGTTTAGGAATCAGATTTCAGAATCTGATTTCATTTCTAAGTTGAACTTGAACATTTTTAGGATGTTGGATTTTCAGCTTTCAACTGCAGAAATCCCCAATCATAAAAATAGATCTAAATCCAGAGCAACCGTAGTATGCACATATCCTGATTCCATGAGTAGTTCAAATTTATCCAGAGTCAATGTATTTCTAGTATTCCAGTAATGCTATATTTATGCTATTGGAAAAGGTTACAGTAACTAAATCTCCAACCAATATCAACTAAAAAAATAACAATTTGGAATGCAGTTTCACTTCTTATGCAGAAATGCAAATTTTCCTTCTGTTTTCTAGACAGCTTAAAAGGAACATTTTTGTTTACTGACAAAAAGGGCAGATGAGTTCATTGTTGGACTGGTGGAGCTGGGGGAGGTGGGCAGAGCAGCAAGATTGCCATGGTGCTGCTCTGCTCCTGGCTGCTCCCTGTTGCACTGAGCCTGTTGTTCACTGGCCAATTACTAAAAAAGTTTCAGTTAAATTTTCTTGAATTAAACTTATGTTATTTTAACCCATAGCCTCGGGACATATCATTTTTGTGTAGTTTAAAAGGCTGCAAAGTGTTTCTTTGCCCCTCAACTCTCAACTAGCTGTCCATTGGTTTATGGCCTTCTGAATGATATTCGCTGCATTCAAGTGAGAAAGGCAAGAAACCCAGACAAAAGCTTTTGAAAATTATGTTATACACTGCTTTTGAGTTTTAAATTAATGCTGCATTTTTGACCTAAATGACGGGGCTTTCAAAAGAACATAACTGCCTATGTGTCTATGGACCATGAGTGTTTACTGGCCAGAAGCTTTGTTGTCTACGTACAGCATTTTTGGGTGGAAATTGGAAATGAAGCTGGATGACTTGAGAACAAGAGAGAGCCTTATGTGCATGAATGGACAGCTGCACTGAAAAGTACTGACATGTCCAATCTAAATAAATAAAGGTATGCCATTTATGCCAGTTGATCAAAGGAAATTCAAGATCTTGGTCTTAATTCACTATGCTCAGAAAAGCAATTCTCTGTTTTTCTTTTTCAGATTAAAAAAAGATGCTCAGCGTCGAGGCCAGTTGTTTGAATTTGGAACATTATCACTGAACTCTGAAATTAAACTAACTCATAAGGTGATCCTGGTGAGCATGGCCTGAGTAGAGGTACTAAAAAAAGTCAGAAAAAGATTGGGAAAGAATGGGGTCCCTGACTACAAATCAGGTTAATATTAAAATGATACCTGTGGGTTATTTGTAGCTCAAACTAAAAGATTCACAGGAACTCCAAAAACAGGAGACTTGTTCAGATGAGTCAAAAGCATTAAATTGCCTCCATTGTTGCTAACTGAGCTGAGGAAAATATCAGAGGAATTCTGAGGTACCTTCCTGTTATCCTCCTTCACGTAAACCCTTGATAACTCTTTATATATGCATACTCAGCCATTATTGTTACATTCACAGCCTCATGGAACTGTTCCTCATATCAGCTCAAATTGCTTTTATAAAAGAACAAATTGCTATTGAAGATATTGCTGGTTGGGCCTTGAAACCTGGTCTGCTTGTATGTTGCAGTACCTCTTGTTGCTGAGAACTGGTATACAAAGGACCTAGGGCATGAGTTGGTGGCAATTCTTTGGTGGCAGTAGACAATACTTTCTAATTTCAATGGAGAACTAGCCACAGTTTTCTTTAACATGTTCTTGCTTGGGTGACTTATTCTGAATTTCTGGATATGGTGGTATTTGGTTACAAGTTTTAGGAGATAGCCTGGGAAGACCTTGGAGGGCTTAGTCCAAACTGACAATGCCATGTCCTCTGGGAAATGGATGTTAGTGATCTACAGAAGTGAGGCATGATTGAGTTATGTTATGGAGCCCAGTACCAAACTCTGAATATGGACATGAAGCAAAATGTCTCAGTGTGTAACTACAGGTCCAGTTCTTTCACCTTATACTTGTGGCCTGAAGCACAGGCTGGCGTGTGTCTACATAGCGCCATTTGAAGAATACGGGGCATGTGCTGTGGGTATTCTTATTGACTCTTTAGTGCTGGGCCCTAGCAGGCAGTGCAGGTTTAGAGATACAACAAAAGTTTTACTTAGCTTGCAAATTTTTGGCAAAGTCACTGAATTAACTTCCTTGGGTCAGTTTGTGAAGTTGCAACTGTCAATGGGAAATTCACCATTTGTAGCTTTGCCTTACTTTAGGGTTTTTTAAATGCAAACTGACTTTAAAAACCCCAAAAACAAAGAGAAGTTACAAACTGTAGATCAAATAAATCCCTGGTGTCTAATCCCCCCCAATTACTTTGAAATAGTCATTGTTGGGTGGTGGATCTCTTGATTTGTCAAATTGTGTTTTGATAGGGTTTGCAGATTTTGTGCAATGAATTGTGAAAAAAAGCTTTTTTTTGCCAATTTCCCCCTGTTTTTTCCTCATCATGCTGTGACCACACCACTTGCAATTGTGGCCTGAAATATTCAGGGTAGAAAGAGGTTATCCTGAGGAAAAATCCAGCATTGGTTTGGTGAACAAATATGAATTCATTCCAGAGTTATTACATCTTAAAAATGTGGGTTCTGAGCATGCACAGTTCAGTCTTTTGGATAGATGCACAATTTTGATCAAGAATTCCTGGTTGTGAAAAGCTTGCAAAAAGGGATTGTGAAAAGGGAACCCTTTTCATGATAAAATCCCTGTTCATTGACTGCCATTTTGTTTTCTTCCTTAGCGAGGGGAGAAAACAAAACCTTATAACTTGCTCCAGAGAAGTCTTTTGTAAAAACCAAGGCATGGGTTTTGGTGAGGGGACGTCCTCTACCCACCTATGCCTTTGTTTTTTTTGTAGTTATTTAAAAAATGGCAGTTTTAAGCCTCATGAAAAGGGATCAGCACACGAAAAAGGATCATGGAGAGGGATTTCTAAAGGCCTCTGCAAAGAAACAGTTTGGAATTGTGGGCTGTAATTTTCAGGGTAAAAAGGGCTTGCACTAAGGATGTGACATTTTCTGGTTTGGTGCAATATTTTTATTTGGTTCCAAAGTTATGGGACTTAAGATAATGGATAAAGTGAAACTCCCTTCCTGATTGGCTGAAACAGCCTGCCACCCGGGCTGTTATTTCTTAACAACGGCCCACTGAATAACAAGGTCCCCCTGACAGCACCCATCACATCCTCATATCCCCATACCCATGCTCTGCTAGCAACTATTCTTTACTATACTATTACTGACAGGATAACCTAAAAGCACCCACACACAAACAATCCTCAACCCAGTCAACAGTAACACAGTACAAAAAAGCGAAAACTCTTGTTTTTCTTCTTTTTTTCCCCCCTACTAACTCAGTCCTCACTCCGACGTTGGCAAGGCCCAGAACCTTGCATCCTCTCCCACTCTTGCAACTGCCACTACCGGCACCAAGGCTCCATCTCATCCAAAAATTTAAATAAAACTCCTGCTCCTCCATTCACAAATGTTGTCTTTTTAAATAAAAATGAAGTACCTCCTTGATTTCTTGCCCCAGACCTCATTGGCTAAGTTCCATGTCCCCGAGTAGTCTCACAGAACACCATGTGATTCCCGTTCTATAGCTCAGCCTCTCGTTCCCGCCTCTCACTCTAACAATCAAATGATGTATTTCAACATAATGCAAACAGATGACCGAGCAGGACAAACAAATAAAACTAACAATAATTCCCTGGACATTGCTATCAAAAAGGTGGCCTTGCAAGACACTACCAAAAACACATATAACAAAGAGCAGCACCCTCTAGTGGCACTAAAATGACTATTTTACAGAACCCAACATTTCAGTAAATTTTTACTAACATTTTACACTATTTTTAATGAAATTATTATTTAAAAAAAACAACTAATAATATAAGCCTATTATCTAAGTATAATAATACCCTCCAGGGTGGGTATTATGGGATATAACGGACCTTCCAGGGGCTATAAGGCCCTCCACCTGTGGTGTCGGGCCCCATTATGCCCCATGGCAGTCTGTTATATCCCAATAATGCCCACCCTGTTGTGAATTGTTACTTACTTAAAATCCCATTTCATGATCCCTTTTTTGCAAGCCAAGCCCTTTTCGCAAACCCTGTTCATGAGCTGTCTAAATCCCTTTTCATGAGGGAGAGGGTCACATGACCCTACCTCAAAAAAAACGATTGACTCGCGAAAAGGGATGGTGAAAAATGATTTTAAAAGGGCACTGTAAACAAACAGTTTGGAATTTTGGGCTGAAATTTTCAAGGTAAAATGAGCTTGCCCTAAAGATGTAACTTTTGTTGGGTGGTGATAAAATTTACATTGCCTCCATAGTTTATAAGAGTTTGAAGTTTGGAAAGTTCCCATTATGGAGTGATGGAAGTGTGATTGGAGATGCAGTGGTGGGAGCAGAGGTCCCAGAGGACCTTGCACTCCTACAGGGAGATGGATAATATTATGCAGCTATGTGGCTTCAGGATCCTTTTTGATGAAGTAGTGGAAGTGCAGGGCCCTTAGGGAGATGACAGTTCATTAAAATGTCTATAAACTTATGGATTGATGGGAGGGTTGGGTCCATAGGGCCCTGCACTCCCAAAAACATATAAGGGTAGGATCATGTGTGATTTTGTATTTTCTTGAAACTTGGCTTCCCAGCCAAATGCCCTTTGGGGTAACCCTTGCCTCAGTGTTTATGCACAGAGGTTCTTTGTTTTTTAAATAGTTTTTTATTTTAATGGGTTCACCACAATATATCCCAGGCACACTGCCTTAGGGGTAGCTGGTCCATTCCACTGGGGTGTCAAACAGACGAGGCATACTGATGAGTCCTGGTGGGACGAAACACGTGTCAATGTCTTCTGTTAGCACCCTTTGCAAACTGTGTGAGAGGCCTTTCGGCACCATGCAATTCTGCTTAAAGTTGGACCAGCATAACATTCTGTGGTGATTTGCATATGTAGCCCATGATGCTTTGCATTGTGGGGGCATGTGTGATTTTGTATTTTCTTGAAACTTGGCTTCCCAGCTAAATGCCCTTTGGGGTAACCCTTGCCTCAGTGTTTATGCACAGAGGTTCTTTGTCTTTAAATAGTTTTTTATTTTAATGGGTTCACCACAATATATCCAGGCACACTGCCTTAGGGGTAGCTGGTCCATTCCACTGGGGTGTCAAACAGACGAGGCATACTGATGAGTCCTGGTGGGACTAAACACGTGTCTATGTCTTCTGTTAGCACCTTTTGCAAACTGTGTGAGAGGCCTTCGGCACCATGCAATTCTGCTTAAAGTTGGACCAGCATAACATTCTGTGGTGATTTGCATATGTAGCCCATGATGCTTTGCATTGTGGGGGCATGTGTGATTTTGTATTTTCTTGAAACTTGGCTTCCCAGCCAAATGCCCTTTGGGGTAACCCTTGCCTCAGTGTTTATGCACAGAGGTTCTTTGTCTTTTAAGGGTAGGATTACACTTTTTCTAAAAGGAAGGAAATTAATTGCAAAAAAACTTTGTTAATGCATCAGTTAGGGTTGAAGTGACAAAAGTAAGGAAATGAGACGTTAGGGTTGACACTATAACAGCTCCCACACCTAACCACCCCACCTCCACCATCCATACACCAACAGATGATGTGGTGTGCCTTGGGGTTGTTGGACCTTACTCTCACCCCATTCTCCTATACTGTACCATGTCAGTTTTCTTACACATGGAATAGGGTGAGAGTTAGGGTCGACGACCCCAAGGCAAACCACATCGCCTGTTGGTCTGTGGATGGTGGAGGGGGTGGGGTGGTCAGGAAGGGGAGGTGTTAGGGTGTCAACCCTAACATCTCTTTACCTTACTTTTGTTGTTTCAACCTTAATTGATGCATTAACAAAGTTTTTTGCAATGAATATATATATGTGAAGCCCACCAGGATGAAGCACAGTATTACAGGTTTCCTGCATGAGAAAAGGGATCAACTCCCATTGAAACTGCATTGTTTGCTGCAGTAACTCTACTGCAGAATTCTGCTGAATTGGGCTTCATCCTGGTGGGCTTCACTGTATATATATATATATATATATATATATATATATATACATATATACACACTTATGGTTTTACTGTTCATTGATTAGTTTCTGTCTGTTTTTATAATATTGATTTATGTATTTTTATCTTATTTATCTTATTGTATTGCACCTTGATATTTGAAAGGCGCAAAATAAATAAAAGTATTATTATTACATTTATATATATATATATATATATATTTAGAGTTATTAATATTAGGGCTGGGAGAACTCAGTGAAGTTCTAACCCTTATTAAATAAGAACCAGAACATGGTGGAGTTCTAATTTGTTCTAATTAGTTGTGATTATTTATAAGTATTTGAAAAAACTGTGATAAAATGCATAAAAGCATCCAAAGTTGGTCAAATGTAACACAGAGGCCAAAGGGAAAAAATTGAATGCATGATTTGTATAAAAATTACAGTAAAACTGCTAAATTAAAGCAATAACTGCTAGCCGCTTCATGGCTGGGCTGGACTGATGGCATATCCTGCTCAGGCCCAGCCGTGATGTTGAGTGTGCTGGGGGAGAGAGAGGGAGAGAGATGGAGGCAGACAGATAGATGCAAGCATTATTTTGCCTGCCTGCTCTATACAGTGTACATACACTGCACAGCCACACTGAGGCCAAGATTAATTTCTGTGACTGTAAAATTTCTCTTTGGCCCCTGTAGTCTAGTCTCTCTCTCTCTCTTTCTCCTCTGGATGCAACAAATCAACATTTATTTTGCCAGCCTGCCCATGCCCTGGGCCTGTACACAGACAGCCACAATGAAACCAAGAATAAACTTTATTTGTAATTTCTGTGACAATAACATTTCTCTTTGGTCCCCAGTAGCTTAGTCTCTCTCTCTCTTTTCTTCTCCTCTGGATGACACAAGTCAACATTTATTTTGCCAGCATCCCATGCCTTGAGTCTGTACACCAACAGCCACAATGAGACCAGCAAGACTACAATTTATTTGAGATTTCATTTGACTTGGAGCAGCCACCATAACAGAGGGAGCAGCCTACTTGGTGCACAGCTCACAGAAGCCCCATACAACTCAGAGCAGCTGCTGAATAAAGCAAGCAGCTCACTAGGCGCACAGCTCACAGAAGCCTCATTCGACTCAGAGTGGCCACCGGAACAGAGCAAGCAGCCCACTAGGTGCACAGCTCACAGAAGCCCTATTAAAATTGGCATGGCCACCGGAATGGAGCAAGCAGCCTACTAGGTGCACAGCTCACAGAAGCCCCATTCAACTTGGAGCGGCTGCTGGAATGGAACAAGCAGCCCACTAGGAGAATTACTTGAAAACAAGCTTTACCCTCCTTCAGTGTTGCTTTGCACCTGTTGCCAAAAAGGACAATGTCTAGCATTTAAGCCCTTTTTGACTGCACCATTTAAGGTGCTTCCTCTCGCTATATATCTGTGTTTGTTTTGTATTTAATGCGGTACTCTTTTACCATTGGTAGAGGAGTACAGATTAATTTAATTAGTGCTTGATTAAGACATTGCCCTGCCAACTGCATCTATTCTGTCTGTTAACTTAAGTGAGCTTATCCATTGTTGTGCTGTTGTGTTCTTCGCTTAAAGGAATCTGAATCAGCTGTCCCCTCCATCTTGCCTTCACCTCTCTACTTACACACATGCATGTTACCCCTTCCCCAGCAACTGTCCCGAGCAACATGAATCTTTTGCTCTGCCATGTTTAACCTGCTGATTCTCTCCCACTCCCACTAGGTGTACAGCTCACAGAAGCCCCATTCAAGTGGCCACCAGAATGGAGTAAGTAGCCCATTAGGTGAATTACTTGAGAACAAGCTTTACCCTCCTGTGGTGTTGTTTTGCACTCATGTTAGCCCATCGTCACTTTGCAATGACTGCCCCACCCTCCTACCCTGTCCAGACTCTTAAGATATATCTGCAAGTTATCACATAACCAGTCATGTCATTTGATTTTATGCAAATAATCTATCATCCCACTGTCCCATTAGAACTTTATACTGCTCACCCACTAGGTGTCACTGCTGAGCTGTTTACTTCTCCTACTACCACAGGCACTCCTGTCTTCTTTCACCCTTAATTATTTCCTTTCCACTACCAACTCCCTTACTTTAAACCTACTCCCAACCCTAAATCTCTCCACTCACCATACAGGGATTCGAACCTCTCATCTTCACTACCAAAGGCAGCACCCCTAACCACTTTGCTACAGAGGCTGTCTAATGTCTTCCCACCACCAGCTTAACTTAACCTGTTTGAGTATAACACCTTACAGTGCAAACAGCTCTTATTCTATCTCCTGGCTCAATCCAACTCCATCACCTGTCCTTGGCTAATATGTACTCTCCTGTCATGCTGCTGACCCATGCCCTTTTTGCCACATTCTTAATCTTACTCTGTCTTCACACGCCCTCAACAACCACTCACACACACCCTTTCCCCTCCCACTAACTCTTCCCACCCTCTCCCTTGAAAACAACCACACCCCTCTCACATCTTCAACCCTTCCATCCCCCCAACAGTTTCCCACTCCCTGACCACTCCAAGACCCCCTTCCCCTCTGCCACCTTCCTCCTCTTCTGGCCTTCAAACCTAGGTCGTATCCCCTCCCTAAATTCCTCTTCCCCAGCCTTTTACTACTCCTCTTTGTTGGTGATGTAGAATTGAACCCAGGGCCTGTCTCCTCCACTTTCCACCATGTTTCTAAAGTGCTGGGCATTTACACATAAATGTGAGGAGGCTCCTATTTAAACTAGACCACATCAAGGACTGGACAACCCTCTATTTCCTAGACATCCTATGTATTACTAAGACTTGGTTATCTGCTAAAGTCCCATATTCTTTAATAAATATCCCCGGGTACTCAGTCTCCCACCAGGACAGGGGCAAGTGTGGCGGTGGTGTCACCACTTATGTCCATGAGTCCCTTCAGGCTTCCACTGTCCTCCATGAAGCTGCCCCAAAATCTGATGAGTTTCTCCTCACTAAGTTGTAACTCCCCTCCTCTGCTCCCCTCTTTGTCACAACATGCTACTTCTCCCCCAATCCACCCCCTGACTCCATAGTCTCAAAACTCACCATCATAAACTCCATAGCCTCCTCTGGCAAGCTTCTTGCCCTGGCCAACTTTAATTGAACTGGTCCATGCCACAATCCTATCCAACCACCCAAAAGATAGAGGCCCTCAAACTCGCTCATATTATATCCAACCCTACTAGGCCTAACTTCCGCACCAACAACCACACACTGATTGACTGGATTTTAACAACTCAGCCTCACAAATTCTCCTTGGCCAGCACTCTCCTCGATGCCTTCATTGATCATTGTATCACCCACTGCCTCAAGAAGTCCCATCCCCCTCCAGCACCTCCCAAATATATGTGGTTCAGGCCCTTAAGGACTCTGAACCAGCAGTCCTTGCTATCCAATCTATACCTCACCGATTGGTCCTGAGTCTTCTCTGCTCTGGACATAGATTTAGCACTGTCAGCTTTTACCTCCACCTTCCTGAATATCTGGAATTCTAACGCCCCCCTCAAATAAGTGAGACTTCAGTGTAGGCACCTTTCCTGGAACTTGCCCCAACTGCTAAAACTCTGTAAAGACAAGGATCAAGCATGGAGAGTCTATAAGGCTTCCTCCAACTCCTCTGACCCTCATTAATATAAATTGTTGAGGAACAACTGCACCAAGGCTGTGGGATTCACTAAGGCAAATTTCTTTAAATTCCAGCTCGAAGACTTCCATCTGTTTCTGGCAGCCTTTTAGAAGACTCTTCAGTCTCTACTAGGCTCCTCCACCCATCCCCCCCTCCAGATCTCAGTCCTCTGCTAGTGGGGCAGCTTCCACCATAGATCACTTCTTCACCACCTGAGTCTTACCATTGGGGGCACCCCTCACCCCTCCCCACACTCACCAAGATGTCCCCTGTCCCCCTGCATAAAACCATTTGCCCAGTCACCCCGTCCTCCCCCAAACTCATGGCTCTCATTCCTCCATACCCTCCCCCATTCGGCCACCCTTCCCCCATTACCCCTCTCAAAGTGATCCGTGTGCCTTCAGTTCATTGAAAACCACCACATAGAGCCCAGATGGAATTAATCCCTATCTACTGAAATTGTCAGCTCCAGCCATAGTCCAGCCAATCACTCATCTCTTCACCTCTCTTTCCTTCAGCATCTTACCAAGGCATGGAATTAGCTAAGGTCATTCCCTTCACAAAGGGGGTGATCCTCCTAATCCCGGCAACTACAGACCAATCTCTCTACTCCCCTTCCTCTCTAAGATACTAGAATCCCTCATTTCCAAAAGACTAAACTCCGTCCTATCTTCCAACGATGTCCTGACCCCGTACCAATCCAGATTTTGGTGACAGCACTCCACCTCCTCATCCCTACTACACCTTGCAAACCATATCCACTCAGCCATGGACAGAGGTCACCTTATTCTGACTATTTTTGTAGACTTAGCAAAAGCTTTTGATTCTGTTGCCCACAAAATCCTGTTAGACGAGCTTGCTTCCATTGGCCTGTCGCCTTCCACCACCGAATGGTTTAAAGCTTACCTTTCAGACAGGTTCCAGTTTGTGCAGTTGGGAGACACCAAACCCCCCCCTTTCCATCCTGGCTGGTGTCCTGCAGGAGTCAATCCTTGGTCCCACCCTCTTTTCCATCTTTGTAAATAACCTCCCATTCATCTGCCCTGACTCCCAAGTCCAAATGTATGCCGACAATTCTGTTTTCTCTGCATCTGGCCTCTCTCTCTCTCTCTAGCTGTAATTGTACCAGCCCTCCAATCTGACTTCTTGAACTTGCTTCAGTGGCTCAATTCCAAGTCACTCAAATGCAATACCAAAAAAACAGTCATGACAGCCTTTGGTTCAGCCCAGAAACTGGCCAAACTGCCCTCCCCTTCCTACTTCTACACCCAGGATGGCTCCATAATCTCAGCAGTTGACCATTGCAAGTACCCTGGATTTTGGCTGGACCCCAAATTGGACTTCTCCCTTCATCTTGATACCATTCACGATAAGCTCCACCCAAAGCTAGGTATGTTGTACAGGCATAGGGACAGTCTCTCCCATCCCATCAGAAAATAAATTATTACCAAGTTGATCCTCTCCTCCTTCGACCATGCTGACAGGGTGTATAGTGCAGCTCCTCAATCCTCCTTCACCAAACTTGAGCCTGTGTTGCACACCTTCTGCCACTTTGCTACAAATCTCCCACACAGAACACACCACTGCCTCCTTTACCAAACTGTTTCCCACCCTCTTTAGCTAATCATCAGCTAGCTCACTGTGCTCTTCATTGCAAGTACTGGTTCAATCCTTCCCTCCTACATCTCCTCCATTGTAGCCCTTGACCGGCTATTCACTTTGCTCCCATGACCCATATTCCTTCACCTTAACCACCTGTGTTCACTGGCTGGAAAACAAGCTTTACCTTCAGGCTTCCCGCCTATGGAACTCACTACCACTCACTGTGCATTGGCCCACTGCTGTTTCCATCAAAAGTACTTCAGGCACCTTCCCTCCCCATCCTGGCCATCTCCTCCCTAAACCCCTTCCTCATTCATCCTCCCCATCCCTTCTAAGTACACTCCCTCACCCCCTTCCCATCTCATCCCTTCCTTGTGCCAACTATTGCACTTACTCCCATACCCAGGAAATGTAGATGAGTATTCTCTTCTCTAATCAGTCCCCCTAACACTACATACTTTATGCATGCCCTACATATGTCTACTTATCCTCTGTATAACTGTGCACAGTCATGAAACATTGCTCCTCTGTATTGACATGGCAACTGTGTTCTGTTCCTGTGCATATTGTAGAGTTGGCCTCTTACTCATGTACATGTCTGTTTGATACCACCATTGCTCTGTTCCTGAACCAATTTTTATCCTTGATGTACCAATTTTTATAGTCAAGCCTTCTGCATCAGGTTGATTACTGTACAAATTTACTACTGTTCTGTGTGTATTGGATTGTAAGCTGTATCCTTGTCCCTTGCCCTGGTCACACCTGGAAACGAGCCTTGACTCAGTGTGCCTTTCCTGGTTATCAGCTTTAAAAAAATACATTTCTGTGACTATAACATTTCTCTTTAGCCTCCAGTAGTTTAGTCACTCTCTCATTCTCCTCTGAATGGCACAAGTCAACGTTAATTTTGCCAGCATGACAATGCCGTGGGTATGTACACAAACAGCCACAATGAAACCAAGAATACACTTAATTTGCAATTTTTGTGACTATAACATTTCTCTTTTGCCCCCAGTAGTCTTCTCTCTCTCTCTCTCTTTCTCCTCTGGATGGCACAAATCAACATTTATTTTGCCAGTCTGCCCTTGCCCAGTGCACAGACAGCAACAATGAGACCAGCAAGATTACACTTTATTTGTGATGTCTGTGACTATAACATTTCTCTTTGGCCCCCAGTAGTCTAGTCTCTCTGTCATTCTCCTCCGGATGCCACAAGTTAACATTTATTTTGCCAGCCTGCCCATGCCCTGGGCCTGTACACAGACAGCCACAATGAAATCCAGTATACACTTTATTTTTAATTTTTGCGACTATAGCATTTCTCTTTGGCCCCTAGTAGTCTATTCTCTCTCTCTCTCTCTCTCTCTCTCTCTCTCTCTCTCTCTTGCTTTCTTTCTCCTCTGGATGGCACAAGTCAAAATTTATTTTGCCAGCATGCCCATGCCCTGGGGCTGTACACAGACAGCTGCAATGAACCCAAGAATGCACTTTGTTTGCATTTTCTGTGACTATATCATTTCTCTTTGGCCCTCAGCGGTCTAGTCTTTCTCTCTCTCTCTCTCTTTCTCCTCTCAATGGCACAAGTCAGCATTTATTTTGCCAGCCTGCCCATGCCTTGAGCCTGTACAAAGACAGCCACAATGAGACCAGCAAGACTAGAATTTATTTATGAGTTCATTCGACTTGGAGCAGCTGCCGGAATGGAGCAAGCAGCCCACTAGGCACACAGCTCACAGAAGCCGCATATGACTCAGAGTGGCGGCTGGAATAGAGCAAGCAGCCCACTAGGTGAATCACTTAAAAAACAAGATTTACCCTCCTGTGGTGTTGTTTTGCACCCGTTACCAAAAAGGACAATGTTTTCCATTTAAGCTCTTTCCTGTGGCACCATTTAAGGTGCTTTCTCTAGCTATATATCTGTGTTTGCTTTGGATTTAATGCTGTATTCTTTTACCATTGGCAGAGGTGTACAGATTGACTTCATTAGTACTTGATTTAGACATTGTCCTACCGACTGCATCAATTCTGTCTGTTACCTGTAGTGCTGTTGTGTTCTTCACTTAAAGGAATCTGAATCAGCTGTCCCCTCCATCTTGCCTGCACCTGTCCACTTACGCATGCATGGTACCCCTCACCCAGCAACTCTCCCGTGCAACATGAATCCTTTGTTCTGCTATGTTTAACCTGCTGATTCTCTCCCACTAGGTGCACAGCTCATAGAAGCCCATTCGAGCAGTTATCAGAAAGAAGCAAGCAGCCCATTAGGTGAACTACTTGAAAACAAGCTTTACCCTCCTGCGGTGTTGTTTTGCATTCAAGTTAGCCCGTCATCACTTTGTGATGACAGCCCCACCCTCCCTCACCTTCCTACCGTGTCTCGACTCTTAAGGTATACCTGCAGGTTATCACATAACCAGTCATGTGATTCTGTGCAATTGGAATTGCCAAGAACAATCAATGAGGTGGAAGCATGGCACCGTAAATTCAATCACTTTGTTGGTGCCCACCACCCATCAATCTGGCGATTTATTGATTTTATTAAATGCGAGCAGAAGTACAATACTGCCAGACTTGTGCAATTAATCGCAGGTTCGGTGATTGCAGGCACAAAAAAAAAAATACAAGGACACTGCCAAATGCATTGAGAGGGTAGTGTCAGAGTATGGACAAAGGTCGATGTATGAATACCTTAAGGGGATTGCATACAACTTTCAATTACAAGTGTAGAGTTTTTGTTTTTTAAAAAATAAAGTTGTACATATAGTCTTACATACAGCCAGAATTTTAATAGTTTAATAGTTTTAATAGTTGCCGTCTAAAGTATATATTTTAACTCATTTTTTATGCCAGCTTTTTAGAATTATTAAATACAGCAAGGATTTTATCGCTTTAATAGTTAAGCTTAAAATGGCTATATGGCTTATATTTTTACTCACTATTTATTATTGTATTAAATAAAGTCCGATCCGGAAAAAAGTAATGGTTTCTTGTTGCTTTTGTTTTTGGCAAGCGGTTTGCAGACAGTAGTGTGCACTATTCACCAGAGTCAGGCAGGGGCAAGTAATAGGAATTCAAAGTGTGTGTAGCTGGATTACGCTTGAGCGAGAAACACAAGTCTGTGCTACCACTGTGGGTTCTTACAAAAAAATAACGTGTTTTTGTGCAGAGAGGGTAATAAGTTAAACAAAACAAAAGTCTGCTTTTACTTTCAAAAATCGGTATTAGCAGAATTGGGGAAAAGATGTAAGCCTACTGTGAGTAACTA
The DNA here is from genome assembly GCA_016271365.2 of Neoceratodus forsteri. Lineage (NCBI taxonomy): Eukaryota > Metazoa > Chordata > Ceratodontiformes > Ceratodontidae > Neoceratodus > Neoceratodus forsteri. Next base: position 1,000,015,942 of record CM057454.1, on the reverse strand, counting down.
GTCTCCATATAGTATTTATATCGCTATGCTTAACTGTAACAAGCTTAATAAAATGCTGTGGCTTTTTTAACGTGCCTTTATTGTAAGCGCAAATCACACCGCGCTATTTTCACATTGACCCATGTGATTCTATACAAATAATCTATCATCCCACTCTCCCATTAGAACTTTATACCACTCATCCACTAATTATTTTCTTTCCACTACCAACTCCCTCACTTTAACTCTACTCCTCAGCTTAAATCTCTCCACCCACCATATAGAGATTCAAACCTCTGACCGTCAGTCCCAAAGGCGGCACCCTTAACCACTTCACCACAGAGGCTGCCAACTGTCTCCCCTCTGCCAGCTTATCTTAACCTGTTTGAGTATAGCACCTCATAGTGCAAACAGATCCTATTCCATCTCCTGGCTCAACCCAACTCCATCACCGGTCACTGGCTAATATTTACTCTCCTATCATGCAGCTGTCCCATGCCCTTTTTGCCACATTCTTAATCTTACTCTCTTGTCACACTCCCCCAACAACCACTCGCAACCCCCCTCTCCCACACCACTAACTCTTCCCACCCTCCCTTGCAAACAGCCACACCCCTCTCACATCTTTAACCCTTCCATCCCCCCAACAGTCTCCCATTCCTTCACCGCTTCCATACCCCCTCCCCCTCTGCCACCTTCCTCTTCTATGGCCTCAAACATAGAAACATAGTCTTTGAAGGCAGATAAGGACCACTTGGCCAAAAACAGTGTGCCCATTTCCCTTCCTATTGGATAAGCTGCAGATTCTAGTTAACCAACAGCCTACTTCCTGCAACCCCCACTACAATTGCCTCATGTCTGTCCCATGCATGTTTAAATTCCCCCACTGTTTTAGACCCAACAACCTCCTCAGGAAGGCGGTTCCATGCATCCACCACTCTGTCTATGAAAAAAAATTTCCTCACATCACCCCTGAGCCATCCCCCCATTATCTTTAAATTGTGTCCTCTTGTTCTTACACATCTCTTTTTCTGAAAGATGCTACCCTCCTGGACTTTGTTGATTCCCTTGAGGTACTTGAAAGTTTCTATCATGTCCCCCCATCCCTCCTTTCATCAAGGGTATACATATTAAGCTCTCTCAGTCACTCTTCATACGGTCTCTCATGCAGACCCTGCACCATTTTAGTTGCCCTCCTCTGGACTCCTTCCATCCTGTCTATGTCCTTGCATGGATAGGGTCTCCAAAACTGCACACAGTATTCCAGATGGGGTCTCACCAACTGTCTGTACAGAGGGATAACCACTTCCCTTTTTCTACTTGTGATGCCCCTTCCTATGCATTCCAGTATCCCCCTGGCTCTCCATACTGACTTCTCACATTGCTTAGCCACCTTTAGGTCATCTGATATGACTACCCCCAAGTCGCTTTTCATTTTTGTTGTTGTTAGTACTTCCCCTACTATTGTGTACTCTTCTCCAGGGTTTTTGCTTCCCAGGTACATTACTTTGCACTTCTTTGCATAGAATCTAAGTTGCCATATGTCTGACCATTCCTCCAACCTTGCCAAGTCTCTTCTCATTATTTCTAGCCCCCCCCCTTGTGTATCAACTGTGTTACAGATCTTTGTGTCATCTGCAGGCATACCTTTCCCTCCAGACCCTCTGCAATGTCACCTATAAAGATGTTAAAGAGGACTGAACCCAGTACTGAGCCATGAGGTACTCCACTAGTAACCCTCCTTTCTTCTGAATGTATTCCATTCACTATTACCTTCTGTGTCCTGTTGTGCAGCCAGTTTGCTACCCAGGCTACCACCCTGGAACCCACTCCCAGGCTGGCTAGCTTAATTATTAGTCTTTTTGTGTGACTGTGTCAAATGCCTTGCTAAAGTCTAGGTAGGCCATATCCACAGCCCCTCCCTGGTCTATTACTTTGGTCACCCAGTCAAAGAAATCAATTAGATTCATCTGACATGACCTTCCTGCTGTAAATTCATGCTGCTTTGGGTCCCGTGCCCCACTGGCCTCTATGTACTCAACAATTCTTTCTTTCAGAAGTGATTCCATCATTTTCCCTACCACAGAGGTCAAACTTACAGGTCTGTAGTTTCCTGCTTCTGCCTTGCTCCCACTTTTGTGGTCCATTCCCCTAGGCTCTACAAGGAAAACACCCCTACCTAAATTCCTATTCCCCAACCTTTTACTACTCCTCTCCCTCCTTGCTGGTGATGTAGAATTGAACCTAGGGCCTGTCACCCCCACCTTCTGCCCTCCTTCTAAAGTGCTGGGTACCTACCACATAAATGTGAGGAGCCTCCTACTTAAACTAGACCACATCAAGGCCTGCACAACCCAGTATTCCCCAGACATCCTATGTATTACTGAGACTTGGTTATCCTCTATAGCCCCAAATTCTTTAATAAATATCCCCTGGTACTTAGTCTCCCATCAGGACAGCGACAAGCATGGCAGTGGTGTTGCCACTTACGTCCATGAGTCCCTTCAGGCTTCCACTGTCCTCCATGAAGCTGCCCCAAAATCTGATGAGCTTCTCCTCACTAAGTTGTAACTCCCCTCCTCTGCTCCACTCTTTGTTGCAACATTTTATTTCTCCTCCAACCCATCCCCTGACTCCATAGACTCAAAACTCACCACCCTATCCTCCTCAGCCTCCTTTGGCAACTTCTCGTCCTGGGTGACTTTAATTCAAACTGGTCTGTGCCACAATATCATCCAACCACACAAAAGATAGAGGCTCTCAACCTCACTCAAATTATATCCAACCCCACTAGGTCTAACCACCACACCAGCAACCATACACTTATTGACTGGATTTTAACAACTCATCCTCACAAATTCTCATCGGCCAGCACGCTTCCTGATGCCTTCAGTGATCATTGTACCACTCACTGCTTGAGAAAGTCCTGTCCTCCTCCGGCACCTCCCAAATATATGTGGTTTAGGGCCCTAAAAACTCTGAACTAAAAGTCCTTGCTATGTAATCTATACCTCACTGATTGGTTCTGAGTCTTTTCTGCTCTGGACATAGATTTAGCACTGTCAGCTTTTACCTCTACCTTCCTGAATATCTGGAATTCCCACGTCCCCTTCAAATAATTGAGACTTCAGTGTAGGCACCTTCCCTGGAACTTGCTCCAACTGCTAAAACTCTGTCAAGACAGGGATCAAGCAAGGAGAGTCTACAAGGCTTCCTCTAACTCCTCTGACCTTCATAAATACAGATTGTTAAGGAATGCCTGAACCAAGGCTGTGTGATCCACTAAGGCAGATTTCTTTAAATTCTATCTCGAAGCCTGCCATCTATCTCTGGCAGCCTTTTGGAAGATTCTTCATTCTCTACTAGGCTCCTCCACCCATCCCCCCCCGTCTCTCAGTCTCTGATGGAGCTAGTGTGGTAGCCTCCACCATAAATCACTTCTTTACCACCTGTATGTGAGTACACTATATTTGTGATTTATGTGGCTATAACATTTCTCTTTGGCCCTCAGTAGTCTAGTCTCTCTTTCTCCTCTGGATTGTACAAGTTAACATTTAGTTTGCCAGCATGCTCATGCCCTGGGTCTGTTCACAGACAGCTGCAATGAGACCAGCAAGGCTACATGTTACTTGTGATTTCTGAGACTATATCACTTCTCTTTACCCACAGTAATCTAGTCTCTCTCTCTCTCTCTCTCCCCCCCTCTCTTTCTCCTCTGGATGGCACAAGTCAACATTTATTTTGCCAGCATGCCCATGCCATGGGCCTGTACACATACAGCCACAATGAAACCAAGTATGCACTTTATATGTGATTTTTGAGAGTATAAAATTTCTCTTTGGCCCCCAGTAGTGTAGTCTCTCCCTCTTTTTCTCCTCTAGATGGTATGAGTCAACATTTGTTTTGCCAGCATGCCCATGCCATGGGCCTGTACACAGACAGCCACAAGCAAACCAATAATACACTTTATTTGTGATTTTTGTAACTATAACATTTCTCTTTGGTCACAGTAGTCTAGTCTCTCCCTCTCTTTCTCCTCTGGATGGCACAAGTTAACATTTATTTTGCCAGCATGCCCATGGTCTGGGCCTGTATACAGACAGCCACAATGAAATCAAGAATACACCCTATTGGTAATTTCTGTGACTATAACATTTGTCTTTGGCCCCCAGTAGTCTACTCACTCTCTTTCTCCTCTGGATGGCACACTTCAACATTTATTTTGCCAGCCTGCCCATGCCCTGGGCCTGTTCATAGACAGCTAGAATGAGATCAGCAAGACTAGTCTTTATTTATGATTTCTTTGACTATAACATTTCTCTTTGCCCTCCCCCATCGTCTAGTCTCTATCCCTCTCTCTCTCTTTCTCCTCCAACATTTAGTTTTTTAGCATGCCCTTGCCCTGCTCACAAACAACTATCCCCTTCCCTTCCTTACTACTTACTAAGTAAATCTCCACTCTGCCGTGGTTGATGAAAAAATGATGGAGAGAACAACAAGACCGACTACACAGCCAGCCTGAGAGTCACCGACTGACTGACTGACCAGATCAGCCGCAGTCCACACTCAGATCTCCCCACCACGTGGCTATGACTGTGGTCCTCCTGCTGATTAGCTTGACTCCACCCTCCTCTCTTCAGTCTTTGGTCTGCCTGGCACCATCAATTCCTTCATCTAGAACTGCATAGGCAAAGGCATGGCAACTTGGGGGGGGTGCCCAGTGCAAGAAGTGCTCAGGGCAGGAAGAGCAATATAATCCCAACTGATTGGTATTATTGTCCCCCCTCCCAAAATTGGGGCACCAGGCAATGGCATGCAGAAAGAAAGCCCTGCATTCCATGGACCCGGAATCAGATTTCTGTGGCAATGTCCATATTTATCCAGGTCTGTGGATTCAGTGGTCAATCTGGGGAGCCGGATTTTGGACGCAACATTCCACCCAGCCCATATCTCTATATATATATCTCCACTAGACACGTATATATATATATACATATATATATATATGTATGTATATATATATATATATACACACACACATACACACACAACATACGTTTTGACATAAATACCAGGATAAAAAATAATTTCTCTTCCAGGTCGTGGAGATATCAGTGATATCTTCACATGTGAAGATATCACTGTTATCTCCACGTTCCTATACATCACCGTAATGAAAGTGAAAGATTTTCTGTTCAGCATGCTACAAATGAACGCTCCTTTGTTGTGACTATCACTCCACACCTGCAACCTTCCCTACTACCATGACTCTCATCTTTCATTACTGTGTAAGAAATAGTCAGTAAAAAAAAACTTATCTGGTTGATCCTGACATATTCTCCTGGTGTTAGTCGGAAGCAGTTTCAGTTTTCCTACTGTACGTTTGTAGCGTGAACAAACGCTTTGTATACTGTAAAATTAGAAAGTCGCCAAGATTTAAAGTAAACTACTCTGCCTGAGAAAACTTTAAGGACTGTTTTTTTTCCCTTACTTTTCTGATGTTTGTTTGAAGACAAGAGCAGAAACAGGTCGGAGAAAGGGAGAGAGAGAGAGAGAGAGAGAGAGAGAATCTGCAACTTTAGGAAAGTGAACGCAAGTACGAGCGAGCGTTGCTATAGCAACACTCGTTGACTCTTGCGTGTGTTTTCTGAAGTTGCAGATTCTCTCCTCATTCCTCTTTCTATTGTTGCCACCTTTATTTCAAACAGACATTAGAAATGAAGGAAAAGTGGGGTAATTGTTTTAAACTTTTGACAGGCACAGTGCCTTGTTTAAAATCTCAGCTACTTCCTTATTTTACATCATACAAAGTGCTCAGCCATGCTACAAATGTACAACAGCAACACTGAAACTGCTTCTTGCCTAAAACTAGGAGAAAATAGCAGGATCAGCCAGATAATGGTTTAAATAAGTATTTATTTAGCAATTACAGCAGGATCAACCAGATAATGATTTTTAAGCAT